>OV884041.1:5405000-6655000 GCA_930367265.1 Catocala fraxini
TGGCAGGTTGTTATCTTCTGTGGTTTGGTTATTGCTCTCGTTGATGCCACTACAAGCGAGCGGCGTTATACCGCTCGCTTCTGAAGAAGGTCCAGCTTGGCAAAGGTTCATACAATTTCCAGGAGATTCTTCATAAACCGTAGGAGTGTTGTTTTCAGATGGCAGGTTGTTATCTTTTGTGGTTTGGTTATTGCTCTCGTTGATCCCACCAGAAGCGAGCAGCGTTACACCACCCGCTTCTGTTGATAACAGATTTATATCTTCACTGCTTTCTTTGGCAGGTTCGTTGATAACAATAGAGGCATTTAGCAAACCACTTTCTATTTCTAGTTTTGTATTTTGCCACAATTCAAACAGTGACACATCTTTTTCATCCAACGCATTTTTATCTCCGTTGCGAAATATAACAAGCTTGCTTTGTGGAATACTTTGATTGAGAAACCGAAGCCCCTCTTTTAAAAATCTTTTACGTTCCTCAACATTTGTGAGTTGATCGTCTACATTGTTTAATGGGACAGTGACAATTTCTGGGTTCCACGGATATAGCCCACATTTCCTAAAACCATTTTCAAAGATTGTTGCGTTCAGTGAATGTCGATAACTTCTTTCAGAAGTTTTGGAAAATCTTTTTTCTTTAAGATTGGAGCTTCCAAATTAGATAATCTCCATTCGTGAACCCTTTTTTTCCAATGGTCTTTCAGAGTCCTAAAAACCGCAACATCCATAGGCTGTAATAGATGTGTTGCATTGGGGTACAGGGCCATGAGGATAATCCCATTTTTCTCGCAAAACTGACCCACTTGTAAACTCAAGTGCGACACATGCCCATCCACGAAAAGAATGACCGGCAAAGGAATTTTTTCTTTCTCCAGCCAAGGATGGAAAATGTCAGCTATAAATTCGAAAAACGCCTCGCAAGTCATCCAACCAGAATCTGTTTTTCCCAGACCCCATTCTGAGGGAAATTCTGCGCAATTTCCTGTGGAATTCTTTTATACTTAAACAAAACTGTTGGAGGAGGTACAGCACCAGATGCGCTACCTGTCACAAGGACTGTTAGGCATTCTTTCTCACCTGGATTGACCTGCTGGTATACTGTCTTGTCCCCCTTTTTTGCTAGTACCTTACCACCCTTCGGATTTAGAAAAAAAGCAGTTTCATCTGTATTAAAGATCCTTCTTGGATCTTGTAAGATTTCTTTTTGTTGATTCTGATCTAAGAATTCCTCTACCTCCTTAAACCAATCTAAAATGTGCTCCTTGGATATTACAGCTCTTGATCTAGTAAGGTTTTGGGACATGCGAACAGATATTTCAGGATTCCTCTTCATGAATCCTTTCATCCACGATTTTCCTGGGCAATTGTCATTAAACGGGTTTGGTCTTTTTAATTCTTTTAAGAGACGCTGCACACTAAAGACAACCTCCTTCATAGTGACAGGGAATCCCGCACGGGCCATTCCAAAAATCCAATCTACGATAGTTTTTTCCTCTGTTCTACTCAATACGGCCGGTGGACCCATTTTTCTGAAAAAATAAAATTAGTAAGTAACAACACTGTTATTTTATTGTCGTACTTACAGCTAAATTTAGGCTAAAAATCACTCAATTGATCGATTTAAAACTCTTACCGGTCCATCGGGTGTTTTCCTTCAACCTTGTACTTCAAAGTAACCCTTGGCACGTTAAACTTTTTTGCAGCAGTTTTATACGGAGTTTTATGTAAACGCACATCTTCTACAGCCGCTTCCATAGCCTCTTTTGTATAATTCCTAAAATTTCCTTTTGTCGGTGGCATCTAAAATCAAAATAAAATATAATTCAGTAGTTGGCACTTTTAGCTCCAATAGTTGACACCTCCTGTCAACTACTGAACAAAAAAGTTCTCAATTATTTTAGAAGGTCTCATAGAGTAATTTAACTTATAAGCAGTTAAATAACAATAAATAAAACAGTATTAACCAATAATGTTAAAATCCATTAGTTGACACCCTCCATGTCAATTACTCAAATCTATGTCATTTCAAGTTCCAGTAAATGACATGACGCCATGTGAATAATATTTTTTTATTGTATGACATTTTAAATAATACATATTACGTTTCAAACTCTAATTATAATGAATTAATTAATATTGTGTTAAAATTGTAAAATAATACTTACCTTTCCAACATTAATCTCTCGGCTTGCTCTAAACAAACTGCACAAGAAAATAACAATAAAAATGGCGCGAAGCGTGCGGTTGTAATTAGTCGAACGCGCGGTAACTAGCGATGTTGTTTATGACGCCACGTTAGTTTGTATTTGTGTCGCTAGATGTCTATACTATATCTCAGAACCATCTCGATCTTTAGCTTCCTTTTGTTTTCTTAATATTTAATTTTCTTCGTCAAAGTGTCAACTATTGGTGCAGTGTCAATTATTGGTGGTTTTACCTTAAATGACTCTCATTCTTGTTTCTGCCTGAATGCTATTTTAATCAATTTCTCTAAAATTGTTAATTTGGAAAATGCCAGGTGGACTGGCTGAAGTCTTGCAAGCAAGAACAGTGTTATTGCGTGAAGAAGGATATCCTACAAGGCAAATCGCAGCCAGAGTCTCCGTTTCTCAAACCTGCGTCGTTACTACCCTGCATCGGTACTGGAGCCTTGGCAACCTGGCTGATCGACCACGCAGTGGCCGCCCGGATGTCCTTAGTGATGTTCAGAACCGCTACATCTGACTTCTTGCCGCCCGTGATACAATAATTAACACTACCAAAATGAGATTAGAAATGCGAGCTGCTAATGGACTGGATATTAGCACTCAGATCATTCGTAATTGTTTACCCCACTTAAGATTATGATCGAGGAGATCGTGGCAAGTACCTTTAAATACACGGGAACGATAGCGACACAGATTGCAGAGGGCCAGTCAGTGTCAAAACGATGAAGACGAAGAAGATGTTTGGCGTAATTGTCTTTTCGTTGAGGAAATATGGATTAGTACGCACGCTGATAACCGACGTGTCCGAGTTTGGAGACGGCCTGGGAATTCCGAAAGGCAAAGAATTGCCACTGGAACCGTTCAGCAGAGGAGCAAACCGGTATCTGTTTGGGGCGGAATAATGATTGGAGCTCGAACGCCTTTGATCCCGTACCAAAGCTCTATGACAGTTATTTGTACAAGACAGCTATGGTGGCCAGACCATTCAGGATAAATTATGGTAGCCATTTCGTGTTCGTCGACGATAATGCGCCGGCACATCGAGCTCAACGAGTGAGCGCTGCTCTCTGGGAGTACGAACTCACGCGGTAAGACTGGCCTGCCGGCTCTCCGGACCCAATCGGGCACGCATGGGACGCTCTCAAGTAAGCTGTTTGGAGTCGTCAGCCACCTCCAAGCACTCTGTCCAAGATCAAGGAAGCCGCCATTCAAGAATGGGACAGGCTACTACAAGAACTATTGGACAACTTGATCTACAGCATGCCCATGAGGATTTCCGAATGTGTTCAAGCCAGGGGAGGAGTCATTTTGTATTAAATTTGTAAATAAGTATATAAAAATTAATAAAACTAATTACTTGAATCAAATCTTTACATTTTTTTAAATTACAAATTTCTCAGAAATTGGAAAATCTATTTTAGAAGAATATATTATATATTTTCATATTAAAATTGTGTGTTTTAAATGTTAAAGCAATAAATAATGCATTAATTATATTTTCACACGAGAAAAATATCTCGACTTTTCCAAGTGAACGCAAACTTTTTTTGATGTGTGTATATAGATACATAGTTCTGCCGTCCGTTAACTAAAAAGAGTTCATGCCGTATGCGTTCCATGGCACTTAACGTTCTTTTAGTTAGTCGACGGCAGAGTTTTACACTTGTATACCTGAATACAGTGCCTGTAGAGAAAGGCAGAATTGTACCTGATCCACATTTCGCTTGATCCTTATGTATCTTACTAGGTACAATGCCGTTATCTGTACTGCTACTTCTTGATACAAAGAACTCAATACCACTTGGTTTGGCCTGGTAATCAAATCCAAGACACTACGACAGCAATTATATTCACTACCGATGCGTCACCTATTAGTTAATATAATTATAATGTTTACACATCAAAGTAAATAAAGAAAATCATGATATTTATATCTCACACTATCTTTGTTAACAAAATAAATAAATAAAATTCTCAAACATAATAACAATCTATATTATTGAACATTTCAGTACTGCGTCGCATAGAATTGACTCCAACAAACACCCGCGCAACGTTCTACCTCGGCACACAGGACGGCAGCTCTACCGGAGACTCGGGAGGTCACCAGTGCTACTCCATACACGCCGTTGGACCTCGCACCAAGACCAGACCCGCCTACGTGCGGGTACAGGACTACTACTCACCCGAGCATAATGATACACAGGTCAGTTATCTTTTCTATTACTATTGGTGGCAGGAGCCTATGATTCAGACAGATGCCAAAACATAACATAGCCAGCTTAAACCATATAGGTGGCACGAGCCAACTTCACACCTGATAGTTAACGGTTACCACCTCATAGGCATTTGTTAGACATCATAGAAGCTATGCCAAGGACTCACAACAAAAACTCAGCCGCTGGCGACCACAGACCATACAATGATGGTATTTAGTGGCAAACAAGTACTAAGGTACTTGTTTACCACTAAATACCATCAAGCAAACTTATTTGCTTGATGGTAAGTTGCTTTCGTAGCTTATGTTAAAGACACGTGTGGAAGAGGGCAGGACAAAGGAGATAAGGAAGGGACGGTGCGGTAGAGGTTTATTGGACTTGCGCTCTCTCTAACCCATTAGTTCCCAAAGTGGTCCAGGTGGACCCCTAGGGGTCCACGGGAGACTCATCGGGGTCTACGTTGGCGTAACAAAAAAATTGGGGTACACAATTCGTAAGCGGGGATCCACGAAAATTTATTTGCTTTCGATAGTGAAGAACTAAAACATTGTATTGGCTTGACTTCACCTATCAATGTAGCTCAGCGACTGCTACTTATAAAAACTTGCATATTCCATATCCAGTAAAAGTGGTCTAAAAAAAAAGGTCATTCCGTCTACCGTGATAGGTTCAGAAACGAGAAATTAAAAAGAAAAATAAAGAAAAGGTCAGCACGTAGAGATTTGTTTAAATATAAATACGAATGCCAAGGAATATGGTACAAATGCAGCTGAAGGGGGTCCACCGGAACCTGCTAAATTTTGAAAGTGGTCTATGAGAAAAAAGAACTGGGAACCTCTGCTCTAACTGAAAGAATCCTAACAGTACGTATTATATGACAATATTCTGTGAGAGGATTCACGCTGCAACCAACAAGGTCCTACTTAACTTCTACCTAAGTTCAATACCTTTGTTAGATAATTGTACGGTTCACATCGAACTGCGAGCATTAAAGCGCATATAACAATGCTGCAACGGTAATTGAATTACAACACAATAGGGTCGTTGACTATGTTTGGTGTTTGTACATTCTCTTTGTGTTTTTGGTTTTTGGATGAAAAGTAACTGAACTAAATGCATTCTACCGTAGTTTCTTAAACACGCGTTTTTTCTTTTTATTAATTTTGGCTTACTGGCCTATATTAACTTTAACGGGTAGTTTAGAGTAAAGGTTAAAAAAACTGTGTCCAATTTTTCATTGATAACATTTAAGCTTGTCAATAGCTACTAAACAAAGGAACACAAAAGGAAATCGATACTCAAACAGAGAAGAAAATGAGCCGTTTTGTCTTTGCCTATAATAATAAAAAAATACTATATGTATAGATCGCAGCATAATATCCAGCAGGGTTTTTAAAAGCTGTGACGTCAGCAGAACTGACGTCACTATTCTCAATAGACGGATCACTCATTGCAAATAATGAAACACGCTTTCGATAATAAACACTTATAATTCTTAAGCACAATCTTAATCTTAACTATGTAAAGCAACATAGTAAAAATCAATATTAAATTTAGTACTCACAATATTACAATTTTATGAAGAGCTCTTGCCTCCATGAGAACTTGTAATAGAATGCTTGACTTTACAACGCCAAACGCGCTCAAGATGGCGGGCGTTGGGAGGTCAATACACCATCACAATATTTCACTATTATTTTAACACACACTTCCTTAATAGCTAATAGTTAATTATTTACAAAAATCAACAGACCGCTTTTAATATTTAGAACGTTTTATTTTAATTATCTAATAAACGACTGTTTGACTCTGCAATTTAATCTTAAACTTGAAAGTTATATATAAAATTACTTTAAACTCAACAAAAATGTCTAGAAATCAATTCGTTATTGCTTAAAAATCAAGTTATGAATTTGGCAATTGCTTAATTACTTCAAAACGAATGTTTAAATTATAATGAGTAATAGTTTGTCGTATCAACCAACAACAAACCATTACAACTCTTATTTTAAGCAATAACTGGTAAGACGCATAAACAATGTGGTAATCATTGAAATAATCTTAGTAAATAAATAGAGACGTGATTATAAGTCAATTAGCGGCAAATAGATGCATTAAAATAATCGGTTATACAGACTTGCGCCGACACATTCGAATTACTTTGAACTCAACAAAAATTTCTAGAAATCAACTCGTTATTGCTTAAAAATCAAGTTATGAATTTAGCAGTTGCTCAATTACTTCAAAATGAATGTTTAAATTATAATGAGTAATAGTTTGTCATATCAACCAACAACAAACCATTACAACTCTTATTTAAGCAATAACTGGTAAAACTGGCATAAACAATGTGGTAATCATGAAGTAATCTTAGTAAATAAATAGAGACCCGACCATAAGTCAATTATCTGTAAAATGATGTATTAAAATAATTAGTTATGTGGACTTGCGCCGACATATATAATAAAGATAATTATTTATCCTATTAGGAGTTTAAAATGAAAAATTTCTGAACGGATGACGAGTTTGCCAATTGTTTTCCTCAACTGCCAGGTCAGAATATGTGGGCTCAATTTCCCGAATTACACAACCATTTTCATGACCCATGACTACTTATATCAATAGTAGTAGTAGTAGATACCATGTATCATTGATCGTTGCAATTTAATAAACCGTCGATATATTTTTGGTTTTATTTAATGTCTATAAATATGTTGCACAAAATAAATTTGAAATCTTTTTTTCCCACAGCTCTTCACAATACCAGAAGACTGCCCACCACGGATCTCCCACGACGCGCCCGAATACCACACATCAGACAACCTCTTCACCAAAGCGAGATCTTTGAACGGTGACGATATAGTCATTACACACGAGTTCGCCTTCGAAGACATCCCTGAAGGTATACCTCTAGAAGACCCTCTATACGACAACCTAACAAGAAAAGAAAAATATATAGAAAGGAGTACGGAAAATAAAAACATCGAAAAGCCAGACGACAATGAAAGTAAGAATAAAAATGTATTTAATGTATTAGATATAATTAATTTATATGATAATATTAATTTAGAAGATATTAATCATAAGACGAACCAGTATGGCCGGGGTCATTTAGACGCATACACAACAAGCGATGTTCCTGAAACACAACCTAATACACCAGATCAAAGCAAGTTACATAATGAAGAGCAAAATAATGACTTAAAAATTATAACAAATCAGTTAGTCAACAAAGAAAATGATATTAAAAGATCTTTCGAAGAAAATACTTCTACAGCCCAACCGGTGTTATCAATAATCATATCAGAACCGATCCGTACACCACCAAATATAAATAATAAAGGAATGCAAAATCCTAGCTTAGCAGACTTTCACGTTATAGACTCGGAGAAAGACCTAGATGTCCCAACCGGGATTGAAGGTCCGATCCCCACAGTAGTATTACCCCCAGCCAACTATGTACCCCCACCACTAGGTGATGATAAAAAGTTTAAGACCTTAGAAACACGTCAGGGTCCTTATATGTATTTCGAACCTGAAAATATTGATCGGCGGTATTTTATACCAAAACAAGTGATACGCAATGGCAAAAATCATAGATATAAATAGTGTTAGTTTTGATTCCCGAGATAATATATTTTTTGTATGTATTTAATAACAGAGTTTAAACGGCCTTTAGACTATGTTAAATGCTTGGGCGAGTTTGAACTTTTAAAGAAACTGTGGGTAATTGAGCAGTGATAGCCCAATGGATACGGCATTGGTCTTGCGATGGAGGAGTAGTAGTGGGATTCGAACTCACGACCTCTCTCTGGTCGTGAGTTCGAATCCCACCACTCTGAGACACTCTGCTGAGAACCCACTCCTAACACAAGTATTTTAGCTTACCTGGATGGGTTAACAAGCACACTAGTAATTTGTAATCCTAATAGATATCTGGCTTAAAATTATATTTCCAAGCAGACTTTTTTTAAAGATCTCTTAAAAAGCAGTTGCTATTAATATTTATTGCTACTTAAGATTTCAAAATAATTGCCGATATATTTCTTAACTGTAAATTAACTTAAATTCATCTTATATCGGCTTTATTCTTTTATTTCGCATCTACATATCTTAAAAAATACTCACTAAAACCCACTCAAGACATACTTAAGATCAAATCTAATAAGTAATTTTAACAAGGTAAGCCGGGCTTTGGGCCTTATATAAAGGTACCACTCCTGCCCTAGCCTTTGGTACCAGTTGTCTCAGTCTAACTGCCTGAATAAGGTATTAAGATCGTTTAGTGACTTGGCCTGCTATAAGTGGCCACTAGTGGCAGTGTTGCCAATGATTGTCATATTTTGAGGCAGCATTTAGCATTGTCTAGGGAAGCCATAAGCTTTGCATTTACTTAGTTGTAACGGTGTTTGTAATACGAGTTGTGACTGATATTAATTAACTTGTTATATTAAGAAGATTAATTATTAATCAATAAGAAAATTACGTTAAGATAATATAAGATAATTGTTAAATCATTTGATATAAATCGCGAAAACTTAGCTTATGGACAGAATATACAGTGTCTGCCTTGTGACGCAGCAGTAGTGAACGGGATTCCTGTGAGTTAAATCTCAGTTTTGTTTCTCGAATCGGGCAGAGTTATTGAGTTTTCTTTAAATAAATTCTTATGCTGGGGCTACAGTAACGGTAAATGCCGTTAATTATCGCGATGATGGACGTTTAACGTAGGTGTAGCCACGACTTAACGCGATAGTTTGTCAACGGTATTCACAATGCCGTGTGACGTTAGGCGATAGCTCAAGTGACGGTACATCAAAGAAACAAACGCGAGAATGAATGCGTTGAAACGGCCACACTACGTATCAGTGTGATCTTGTTTTTTAATTAATTCACAGTTTGTTAAAAATAAAATAAAAATTACACTAATCGAATACAGAGTAGCACAGTCAACGTCCACCTTGCTTGTAATTCAAGGAACATTAGCGCCAATTTTATCGCCAAGAATGGGCATTTACGTCAAATGTTCAAGTGCAGTCACTAATTTTATCGCGTTAATAATTTACACAATATTTATTGCTGGCTCCAGCATTAGTAGCAAGGAGTCAAGAACTCTGCCCAGTAGACAGCAATAAGCTTGCCCCCTTTCATGTGGGACCTGACAACGTAGCTGGCATGTCGCCAGAGTGTAATACCGATCTCCTCAGAGATGTAAAGCGTGACACTATGCTTGTAATATACAGTGTGGTTATTTTTTTTCTATTTACTGTACTTGTTGGGCAATAGTCAATAGTGTCAAAGTCAAAGTCAAAAATCATTTATTCACTTAGGTCACAAAGTAACACTTATGAACGTCAAAGGGGTTAGTGAATTTACATTTATGTTAGTTGCAAGGTTCAGGCAAAAGGTTGAGCGTATGAGAAGATATCTGCAAGAAATTCAAGGCCACTCTTTTAAATCGCCATCAACTTATTATTTCAGTATTTTACAACTCATTTACCAGGTGTTGCAGTCATTATGCCATATGTCACTGACCATATAAAACTAAATTCTAAAAAAAAAAGTTAATAATATTATGTAAGAAGCATTTGAGGTTTGAAATAATATTTATCAGTAGGTAGCCATTTTTAATAGACAGTAGTATTGCAATAAATGAAGAGCCGGGTAATGCGATATTAACGAACACATTTTCCAAATGTGTTTTAACAAATGTCTACCGACTGGGAACATTATATTATGTAACCGAGTAATTAAAACATTCGTTGTCTGTTTGAGGTAGAACAACTAGAGAAATGAGATAAATAAGCTGCCAATTGTTAATATGACAGACATTATTGAAAACCTATTGTGTCGGGCCACCTTTCTTGTAAAACAAGGATTACTTTTATAAGACAAAGGTGATAAATAAGCAAGTATGTTCACTTAATTTTAATGGTAAGCGGTCAACGTTGACTATAATCTCTTACAACACCTTATCTCTCCTTCCCTATTCCTTTCCTAAATATCGGCAAATCATATCTGACCGTAATGCTAGGGCTACAGCGGGCGAAGACTCTTGTCGCGTTGGCGCGCTAAAAACATCGTGTACGGGCATACGCGATGTTCTTATCTACATTAAGCGGGCGACGATTCGTGTCGCGATAACGCGATACATCGTGCCGAGTTGAAATGTGGGGCCGAGATGAATCTAGACGGTAACTCAAAATGGAGGAAGTAGCGTTGCATTATAATAGGTGTGTGTAATTATTTACTATAGTTGTACGAGTATCAAAATAATTTGAAAAAGAGAAGAAATAGGAGATGGTGAACTACTATTCATAGAAACCGAACGTACAAACGTACGTGTAGCCACCCAAGCGAATATTGGCGCGCCATATTCCTTTGATGCGCGAAAGTTCACCGACAGGGCCCCGATAATACATCGTCTTCGCCCGAATACAACGCGTTGCAACTATCTAACCGGCTACACTCAATGCGTTAACACGAATATTCGCCATAGCCCGCTAATGTAGCCCTAACATTACGAAAAGGATATAAAAATGGTATGAAAGGTAAAAGGAGGGAGAGCTTACCGGCAGACCGCAGTAACAAAGTTACTACTCTTACGCCAGTTTCCTGTAAGATGGATGGTGGTGCTTCCAGCGAATGAACTCATTTGTTCTGTTACTAAATATTTTGCAATACCGGGCTTTTCCACGCATATCTAAAATTTATATAATTAAAAAAAGAACAAAATCATTTCATCGATATACAAAGAGTTACTAGAATATATGTATCTCCTCTAGTATCTCTCTATACATACGTTTGGCCCTGCATAGTCCGACGTTAGAATCGAATGTATAAATGAATGTTTGACAATAATAACTCTGGCATTGGCGGGGCATGCTTGCCACTCATGCCACATATGTATGGATTGGCATGCCGTACGATATTTTGGCTGCATGCAAATTGTGCCAAAGTAATCTTAACATACCGACCTAGCGAAAATGCGTTAAGCGCTAAAAGCTGGGTAAGCCGATCGGATTGACTGAATAAAACCCGAATGAACATAATTTGTTTATGTCCCGTTTAACCTGTTTCTGCTATAAAACAAAAATGAATAAACGGAATGCAATCCTAACATTTTTAAATCTATATATATCCAAATTGATTCTAATAGTAAAAAAACATTTTTTAAATGTATAGTAATTGAAATATTAACATTAATTAATACTGCATTTACATCAAAACGGTAGGCACTGTCAATATTTAAAGACACGGGCAGCCTGTCACATTGTATGCAAAATAACGAAATCATTGTTTTGAACATGACTTGCTGAAACTAAAAAGGGTAGACCACTAAATTATACATGCAACATCAATTCTGCCTGCATAATATATTTTTTATTTTACAACAAAACTGCACAATTTATACCTATAGAGCGAACTTACATACATACATAGATTCTCGCCTGTTTCCCAGAGGGGAAGGCAGAGACTACGGATTTCCATTTGCTAAGATCCTGACACACATCTCTGGCTTTATTCATAGAGCGAACTTAGGTACATTATACCTACTTCAAAGTTTCGATATTATTTAAATACCAACTTACTTATTGGCGTGTAATATATTTTTATAGTATGCAATTAACTGTCGAATGAATAAAAAAAATAAAAGGTCTCTTTATATAGGGGTAACGGGTATAGTAGTAAAGTGCAGTGTATCTATAATACGTGGGTGCATTATGTAACAAAATAAAAAAATGCAAGGTTCACGACGATGCGTCCGCTTATACCATTGCCCATAACGTCTTTTAAGGTGCTTCTTAACGGGCAACCGAGCAACCAGCCAGCTATGGTCCGGTTATTTCAACTACATTTTTATGCATCGGTAATCTCAAACACAGGGGCGTAGCGTAGTGGGCCCAAAGGGGCGGCCCGCCCCAGGCGGCACTTTTAGGGAGCGGCAAAATTTCACAATAAATATGCGTAATATCTTGTAAATATTTGAACTGCACAATACACAATAATGATGACTGTTCATATCAACAAGTTCAATAGAATTACTGAAAATTATAGTTTAACACGGCTTACACCCACGCTACGCCACTACTCAAACATAATTGTCTGGCTATATAGCAGGGGACTATACGCTATATCTAAAATGTAGCTATAGCTATATATAAAATATTGGTATTATTGGTACTGATCCTACTAAAATGCAACCAAATATTGTAGTAAAACAACGCCAACTTAGAAGTCGCTTCATTGTGTTTTAAATTTAAGCAATTCTCAATAAACATACAGACGGACTACAGCTAGTTTCTATAAGCGCTTCCTAGCGGTAATGTTGATAAACTATTCAAAATATAAGGTCATTCAATGTACGTTACTCATGGTATACGCTCATAGTTTGATACCGTGCCCGATAGATGGCAGTAGGCCACACCACATACTACGTTATAGAAAAATATGAGTGTGTTTACACTGCTGCCTATTTCCTCAGGTTTAATATTATATTATTATTTAACTTTTTATGAAGTTATTTGTCATAATAAATAATAGCGAACAATATCCATACTTTGACATTTTCGTCATAATTTTTATGGAGGAGCGAATTTTTTTAAAAAGATTCCGAAAACATTTTTGTAACAAATTATTTGACACAATAAATTTTATGTTATTTCATTATTTTATTCGTAAGATACTCTGTTATGGTTAAACTATTAAGTAGATAATAGTTATTTTAATAAGATAATATTTAATTAATTAAACCTTAATTTAAATTTAATACTAGAGTAAGCGTAGGAATTATTAATTTATCTTCCTTATTAGTTGTAATGATTTGTATTTGATGTTATTTTAGGCTGTGAATAAAGGATAAAATTGTAATTTATTGACTGGTTTATTTATTTTCCTTGAAGACATTACGTACCTTTTTCCCGTTGGGGTAGACAGAACCAGCGGAGCTAGTGAGTATTTAAATTTATTGAGGAAAAATATTTATAGTTTTTTATTGTTGAATAATATGCCCTTATTAGGTATGCACGCTGTGTTGACTGTATGTTAACTTAGTCTTCACTTACTCTCTCAATCTTAAAAACAACAACTCCCGCACTAGACACAAAGAACTCCAGAGTCGGAACAGCACACCACACTATTTGTGGTTCACTCACTATTTTTCCCGTGCGGGGTTCGAATCCACAGCCCTCGTGACAGTGACGGTAGCAAGACTACAATTTGGAGCACTACCCTATCCGTGCAGTCAAACTAACGTTGCTATGTTGCCATCGCTGCATCGCCACATTCATAAATGAGTGTTAATGTAAGTGTGCGTTACCGCAGCAAAATGTTGTGCTTTAAAGAGTTGACAGTATAACAAATAATTAGTCCATCGTGAATAGTAATTTGTTCACTAATAGCAAAATTTGTTCAAGTTGTAGTTGTAAAGTTATTTGAGAAAAACAGATTTTGCTGCATACAGAGAATATACTCTGAACTCTCTAAAGCAACATTTTGCTGCGGTAACGCACACGATAAGTATTTTCAAAAAGTCACATTCACACTCTTGAGTAGGTAAAGTGTCAAGTCCTAATGTACAAACAATATTTACTCTCAAATTCCGCCATATAGTAACAGACGGATTAAGAGGCTTGCATGCTCTAGGTAACAAAGAGGTGGCTTCGAATAATTTGAGAGCCAGATGGATTAAAAGAATCCACCTCTAAAAATATTTTTAATAATATATTTTGTGGGCAACGGAGGTAACAGTTCCTGCCCTGGGACTGTAACCTCCCTTGCTATTCTCAAGATTTGGACCTGTAGCCAGTCTGTGGTTAGACCAGGACTAGGACAATTGTTCAACTGCCTCGATAACGCAGCAATAGTCAATGGATCTGTACAGAAGGCAAGTTCATTAAGATTGGCTGCTGAGATCAGGTCGGGTGGCAATAATTAACAATAGCATAATTTTATTCGTTTTGTTGTCGTTTTTGGAATACAGAGTATGGAATGGTATAAGACATTATTACGTGGCATAATGCCTCATATCTAGATTTCATATGTAGGCTTCCAAAATATCTCATGTATGTATGTAAGTATGAATTTGTTTTATTGTTCAGACAGTGTTATGGGGTGTTTATATTACCTACGATTTAAAACATAACTGGCGATATGAGGCTTTATTAAGCCTTACCAACCCCTCCAGGGATATTCAGGTAATCTTCTTTTCTTTGCGTGTGGTTAGTGGCCAACCTGTTGTCAAGAGTTGTTCAAGCCGCCCGTAGGCCTCTGACATGGCTTAACGACTTTTTACGTGCCCTCCGAAGCACGGAGACGCTCAGATGAAATACCACTAAGCGGTCACCCATCTATAGACTGACCGCACCCAACGTTGCTTAACCTCGCTAATCGTTTACCGATCAGTGAGTGCAACTGGCTATGAGCGCAGGCAATAATCTCTATCTATCTTACCTACCTGCTCACATGAAGTTAATTATAAGCTATTTGTATCACCTATATATTGATTGACTCTGCGTCAGGCCATGACGTCATAATTATGACGTAAGCAATGACCTTTATATACACCCCTAACGCAACGTTAATCCCGTCAAGTGCTACTCCAATTAAAATATATGTAGCATGCGACGCTCTAGCGAATTAATTAAATCAAAATAAGTGAAAACATTGCGATGGTTTCAGTAATTTGATTTCACGGGTGTAGCTGCGATTTAAGCAGGCACTTAAGCACATGTAGTAGGTTCGATTACCTCACGAATGAGGTATTTTGGTATGTTATCTGCAAATATATGTTTTTAATTTTCAGAATCTTAATGCATTAAGATTATTTTAAAGGTTATCTTAATATACTAATCGATATATGACGCTGTAGTAAGGTAGATACCTAATTGGTTCAAATGCGAGAATGAAGATAAACTAAAGATTGTGAATATAGTTTCTGGACATAGGAACGCCCCGTTCATATGTCAAGAAACGAGTCGTTTTACCTACAGACAGTTAAGACTGCGCCGAGCGAAATATGCCAAAAAAGGGGTCATAGTTAAGAGAATAAAATCAACACTTTATGTTTAATACAAATATGAAATATACATTTACCATAACAATGAATGAGTTTACAATTACTCCGTGTAAAAAACTTAAAATAATTAATATTTTCGCCTACAAAATTACGTAAATTCGCATGAAAAATGCAAAACCGTAAGCTCGTGTTACGTGATTTTTTGGATAATAACAATAGAAATCTACCCTATTTTACAGCTTAAACGAAACATAAATAGTTATATTACAATTTGTCCGTCCCAAATATTTAAGTTATTGGTTGACAATAAAGATACATATTTATCAAAAAATATATATTTCAAATCCTCCATATAATTTTAGCATGGCGGCCGCGCGCCGATTTAAATATGCGCCGCACGAGCTCTGTCATTATCTGTCTTACGCCCGGCGCAGTCTTAAGTTTGACATATTTTGCATTTAATGTGTCAAAAATTAACTGTCATAGGTAAAACTTTTTGATACAGCAACCGGGCATTAAGGATTTTGTTTTGATTCAATTACCTAATACATTACCAAAACAATGCTGAGAAAACAAAGCAACATTTATCGAGACTCAACTTAACCTGTCAAACGTATTAAACTGCACTCGACGTCGTTCAAATTGGGTTCATAGTACCAATTTGTTGGTAGTTTTGTTTGAAGTGGCAATAAACTGCGCTGAGCTGCAACCGGCGCCACTCGGCAGATTGAAACTGAATGAGTATGCTAACGATTTAATAAATACCAGCTAAATGAACAGAGTTGACTGGCTGCAGCTTTGAGCGTTAAGTTATACTAGATTTTTCTTCTTTCTTTAAAAAGACAACTCCCGCACTAGTATGTAATAATTCTTGTGTCGCGGGGTACTTTACAAACATTCAAACAACTGGTACAAAAAACACCAAGCCTCGGAACAACCATTTGCGGATCACAGAAAGTTTTATCCCGTGTGGGATTCGTACCCACAACACTCGGCGCAGTGGCAGTGGCAATGCTCTTTACAAATAACGGACACAAATAACACACAAAGGGGCATGCCAGTATTAGGCCCAGAGGTGCACAAGAAATTGGCTATACTAAAAAACCTTTTCGACAAGAACAGTCATGTATTGTACATCTGAAATATTTAAAATATTTACTAAAATTATTATTATTTATTGTGTGCCGCCCCCTAAAAGTGACGCCCGGAGCGGGACGCTCCTGCCGCCCCCACTACACTACGCAACTGCATAGATTACTACCATCTACCCAATCATTAGACAGAACCGAATGCTTACTTAGTGACGTTGAATATACAAATCTATATTAAAAGGGAATATTTGATTTGCCTACCTATCCTACTGCCTATTTTAGATTTATAATGAAAAATATAACTAAACACAAAGTATTTAATCTCTATAATATTATTAACTTATTATTGTTATTATCTTTAGTTTTTTAAAGTCAGTAGCATATGGTATAGGTAATGGTTTGCAACACCTTGTTAATATGAGTTGTAAAATACTAAAATTATATTTGATTGGCGATTTAAAAGAGTGGCCGTGAGTTTCTTGCAGGTTTCTTATCATAGACCCTTTGCCTGAACCTAGCAACTAACCTAAACGTAGCTTCAGTAACTTAGTAAACTCACTATATATATATTTTGACGTTCATAAGTGTCACTTTGTGACCTAAATGAATAAATGATTTTTGACTTTGACTTTGACTTGACTTTGTTTGTAAAGATTCAATTTAAAACTACTTAACCGATCTTAAAAAATATTTCCCTATTAGAAAGCTGTATTTTATAGCTGTTATATTTATAACCAAGTAACATAGACTATATTTTATATTTAAAAAAGCACTATTACTAACATAACCCAACCTACTTTTACGCAAGCGACGCAGTGGGCAACAGCTAGTATATCTATAAAGCTAATCAACAAGGAGTAGAATGTACTTAACTGCCATTTACATTTAGTAAATTCTCATAAAGTTTGTCAACATCGTCTTTAATATGAAACGAAATGTCAAATGAAAGCTCGTGCCTCGTAATACCATAGACAATACATTACAGACCAGTGACGTAATGCGGTATTTGCCAGGCTATACCTCACCTGTCACGTGACCGCTGACTGACTGGAGTTAGCACGTTTATAATACGAAATTGCAAGGCAGTTTACTTTACGCCGTATACTGCCTGGAAATAAGAGTTTGTAATAAGGCCCCAGGTATTATTTTATAGTTTCTATTCAATTTTAAACTTATCTACTTACTTAGGAACTATTTATTTATACGAGACCCAACGAGCGAGTTTACGAGAAAATTACGCATATTAAACAAGTGTTTACGCTAAATTAATACCATGTTGCATACAAATATGGAAGTCTTAGTTTATTACATCGCCGTATTTATTATTTACTAGATTTTCCCGCGGTTTTGCTTGCATAAATATTGGTTAGGCTAGTAACAGAATATTTTTCCTGGATGAAAAGTACCCTATGTCCCTTTCTGTTGCCCTGACATGACATTATATTATCACACTACTGCTTCCTAATATTATACATAAATGCGAATGTGCGTTTGATTGTTTATTATGATTTAACTACTTGATTGATCTCCATTAAATTTCGCATACACGTTGTCAAGTGGACAGATAAGGACATAAGATGCCTTCAATCCAGAAAAATTATTGTTACTAATCTAAGCTAACTTACATTTACGCGAGTGAAGACGCGGGCAAAATAAAGTTGCAAATAAAAATAAAACAAGGAGTTAAACGCTTTCTAATAATTTGAGCTGGTTGTTTTTAAGCCCTAAAACATATAATATATAAATCACCCAGTGCCATCTCTCGGCACTGTGGGAAAACGCCCGGCCTTCCTGACAATTTAATACAGCGCCATCTATTGACGTCTTACTAAACTACGTAGCTTGTCAGTACGCGAAGAGTTGAGGGAGCGCTAGAACTTTCTCGAATCTTCGTACTGTTACATACCGGGTATGGCGCTTCTAGAAAATTGCAGAAACGCTTGAATCGCATATATACGATGGAGCACGCGCACTGCCAAGTCAGTTTATTTATTGAACATGAGAAAACAAACAGTAGTATATTAAGAGGATATATTGAGTACTTAACACTAAACTTAACAAATATACTACCAATTACTATTTACACTAGTTTACAATCGTAAGCGGTCAAGTATTCATCGGAGCGAACGGACGCGAAAATATCACAGTGTTTAAAGCAGTTAGAGTGGGAAAGTGTTAAAGTAGTGCGCGTGTAATTAACGTGTTTTAGTCGATAATATTGCTTAAATTATTATCCCTCGAACCCAGCACGTAACAATATTTTAAAATCTTCTTAGTCCATCTTTCTGGATATCTATTTATGCTCATCAAAACTTATCAAATATTTTACAAAGTTTGATACAACCGAAGTCGCAAGCAACAGCTATTATAAGTATTACATTATACATTACGTAGTGCCCCATGGGAGGTAGGAGTCGGAGCCATCGCTTAATGTGTCAGAGGTCCGGAGGGGACGCGATATGAAAACAGCCATTACCCAATTCAGAAGCTGACAGCCGGTTAGTAAATTGAGTAGACTACAGGGATATCTTTATGACAGACAGCAGTTAACCATTATGTGGGTATATCGATATTTCTAACTATAATACTATAACTGCGAATGTGAGTATGTTTGTCTGTTACGTTTTCACGCCTTTACTGCACTAATCATCATGAAATATTGTCATACATTTTTTATTTATTTATTTATCCACAATTACACATATCTTTACATGTTATACCTAATGCGATAGTGAACATACCTATTACAAATAATGCCACTCTTGTAAATTCACTCAGTGCAATACAAAATAGATCAGTTTCTTCAGCTATAAGGTTGAGAGTGCGCAGTGTATATTGGCAGGGGTACAGAATAGGACATGGGACACCTTTTATTTAGAAAAAAGAACTGTTAAAGCTAAACTTTTTTTTTTTCTTGTGGAAGTGCTCCTGGTGCATACCTCCCGCCACTAAGGGAGGCGAGAGGGTTATGTCCGGCTCTCCCGTATTTCGGGCATACGGACTAAAACCTCACGGTGTGCCCCTTCGCTGCCTTGTATAGTGGATGGGCCGCTGGTAAAGAAACTACCTCAGCGACCCACCCAGCAGACTATGACTCCTGGACGACGCCCCGGCACTACAGAGGGCGTCGGACCGACTCAATGGCTGGCGGGTGGAAGATCCCCGTTCGCCTGCCCGCGGCCTTCATTACGGCGGCATGAGGCGCGCGAATGCGCGCCTGTTACAGCTATCCTAACCTAACCAACATTTACGCCGCGAGCAAAACCGCGAGCAAAATCTAGTAATACTATAAATACGAATGTGAATTTGTGCGTTTGTTAGGGGCCGTTCAAGTATTACGTAAGCGCTATAAAGGGGCGGGGAGGTCTTTGCTTTGCTTATATTTGATGACATGGGGTGGCGGGTCTAGATAGTGATTACGTCAGCAGTAGTTATTTCCTTTTTTACACATAATATGGCAACCCACACATTGTCTATGTTTGTTTTAACGAAACGCATTTTCGGGGATTTCCACTAATAATGTATACGTTTAGGTAGGTACTCGCTTAGAACCAAGTAGGTGAATTACCGCGCGCTATTCACTCGACGCGTTAAAGTCCTCTATCCTAAATCTATTTTCTTATTTCTAGAATTGTAACTGCTGCTTATGAATCAATAAAAAAAGAGCAGAATACATTAAAAGAAAAATGCATATAGCAATGATTACGTAAGAATGGGAGGGGGAGGGGTAAGAGCTTTGCTTACTTTTGATGACAAGGGGGATGGGAGAGTAAATAATTGTAATAAATCTCCTTACGTAATACTTGAACGGCCCCTTCCGCTTTCACGCCTTAATTACTTAACCCATCATTAAATTTCGCATACACATTGACAGTTGACAGTGGTACATAAAGGGACGTAGAGTACCTTTTATCTCAGAGGTTCCCAAACTTTTTATTCTCATAGACCACTTTCAAAATCAGGTTCCGGTGGTCGCCCTGCAGCTACATTTCTACCATATTCCTTGGCATTCGTATTTATATATTAAAAAATGGTATCATATCTCTATGGGCTGACCTTCTTCTTTTTCTTGTTGAAATTATTCTCGGGGCTGAACCTACCACGGCAAGCGGGTGGAGCCTTTTTTTTTAGAAATTCTCTACCAAAAAGCGATTGGTTCGAGACCACTGGTACTGAATATGGAATATGCAAGTTTTTACAAGTAACAGTCGCTGAGCTTCTTAAAATATTATCTGACTACATTGATAGGTGAACTCAAGCTCACATTTTAGTTCTTCACTATCGAAAGCAAATTAATTTTCGTGGACCTGCTGCGTGACTACGAATTGTGAACCCCCATTTTTTGTCACGCCAACGTAGACCTCGGTCGAGTCTCCCGTGGACCCCTGGTAGTCCACCTTGGGAACTAATGCTTTATCTAGAAAAAAGTACTGTCAGTAACCTAACCTACATTTACCGAACAAAGCGGCGGGGTATAGGTATCTAGTAATACTACAGATATAAATGCCAATGTGAGTTTGTTTGTTTGTTATGCTTTCACGTCTTAACTACTTAACCGATCATCATGAATTTTGGATACACGTTGACAGTAGTACACAAGATATCTTTAATCCAGAAAATAATACTGAAATTCGCAAGCGAGCGAGGCCGTGGGCAATAACTAGTGGATTACCAACAAAAAAGCCCGAAGCCATTCATCATAGGTTTTTACATTTTCCTTTTAAACGGAGACATGACATCGCCGCACCAGTCAGCTCGTGACCACGGCCGGTGTAACTTGGTCGAAACGTCAAGCATTTAAAGGCAAACATGCATGATCGCGTTAATACCCGTTATCTATACTAATATTATAAAGCTGAAGAGTTTGTTTGTTTTGTTGAACGCGCTAATCTCTGGAATTACTGGTCCGATTTGAAAAAATATTTTATTGATGGATAGCTTATTCATCGAGGACGGTTATAAGCTATATAACATCACGCTACGACACATGGGGGCGGCGCAGTAATCATAAACGAGGGTGAAACCGCGGGCACATCTAGTCGTATTAAATGAAAAAAAAAACTATCCTATCTACTACCTGAAATATGTTTTTTTTTTAATTACCATATTTACCTTTCTTGTACACTACGACCATAAATGAATGAATTCCATCGGATTTTTGTTGTTTTATTATTAAACTCTAATTATGCTAATCGATAGACAGTCAAAAGTATAACTGGCTATTGCACTTTTTTAATATTTTTATTTTTTTTTTCTGAACGGCCGTCATTTCTACTATAAATAATTTTAAGGTTATCCATTAATTACCGAACATCCTGTATATTACATTTTCATTACCTATTGTATAAGGAAAGTCAACCATAAGTCAACAGGCTCCTAGGATAGACTAGTTACGCAATAAGTAACTACATTTTTGCCGATAGTGAGGATACAGATTCGAGCACTGCATAGACCGGTGTGTGCACAGTCAACTGAAACTTGACTTCACGGAGGGCTTAGTGGTTTAACAGATCGTTTCGACACTGCCACTGGACGAGTGTTATGAGTTTAAAGTCAAAGTCAAAAACCATTTATTCACTTAGGTCACAAAGTAACACTTATGAACGTCAAAGTGGTTAGTGAGTTTATTACATTTACTGAATTTACATTTATGTTAGTTGCAAGGTTCAGGCAAAAGGTTGAGCCTATGAGAAGATACCTGCAAGAAACTCAAGGCCACTCTTTTAAATCGCCATCAATTTATTATTTCAGTATTTCACAACTCATTTATGTACCAGGTGTTGCAATCATTATGCTATATGTCAGTGTCCATATAAAACTAAATTCTAAAAATAAAGGCAAAGTTAATAATATTATGTAAGAAGCATTTTAGGTTTTAAAATAATATTATCAGTAGTCATTTCTAATAGACAGTAGTATGGCATGAGGACGCATGTACGGTTCGATCACCACACGGGACAAAAGAAATGTGTGATCCACAAATTGTTGCTCCTTTCTACCCAATATTGTTTTGTTGGCCCAGCACGGGATTCGAACTCGAACCCGCAAGCACAGCAGTCGCATTCATTACCGATACGCCATGGAGGCAATTAAATATGTAATTTGTAGGTAAATAACGGGTGCATACCCACTAGTTTGAAAATGTTTCGCTTTTCTGTGAGCTAAATAGCTACGTCGTTTAAGCAACGCTGAAATTTTTATACAAACCTTTTCCTAGCGGTGATAGGGATTTCAGATTGTTCTGTCCGCTTACAAATGAACTAAAAATAGTCACCCAAATATTATCTATACTAATATTATAAGGAGAATAATAATATTATATATTGAAAAAATCAAAAGCTACAGAAAAGTTTTTAATTTATTTCACCAGCAGAATGTTATACTTATGACGACTCGATGGCGTAGTAGTTAGTGTAACCGACTGCCACGCCTGAGGTCGCGGGTTCGATTCCCGCACAAGTCAAACATGTGTGTGCATAAACATGGATGTTTGTCTTAGTCTGGGTGTTTCTATGTATTTATGCATATATTTTCAAAAAAAAGTATATATGTATGTTTATCCATTGTTTACCCATAGTACAAGATCTGCTTAGTTTGGGCTAGATGGTGTTGTGTGTATGTGATAGAATATTATTATTATTATACTAAAATAATTATCACTTAAAAACTTAGGCTATCTAACATTACGCTACGAGCAACAGGATCGAAACAGTAATCATAACCATAAATAAAACCATGAGAGATAGTTAATAAATGTATATAATACAGTCTTACAACAACGTTAACGTAAGCTAAATTATTTAATTCAATGTTTGAACTTTTCTTATGTTGTAAGTTTATAACTAATCCTAATTAAGCTAGTGTTTTACAATTATAATGGTTTGGCAGCTCTTGAGTTACCTATATGTTATGTAGATTCACTCATTTAAAACAAAAGGTAGATGAAACCATTTATAACAAAATAGTTTTTGCCTGCAGCTTCGTCTGCGAATCTCACGAGAGCAGATGGATCTGAAATCATTCTTGTCTTCAATAAAATTAAGCCAAAAATCTGGCAAGAAAGATGCTCAAACCTGCAACTACATCAGTGAGGTTCCGGCTAACATAAGAAAAGCTTTAATCACACAGGCTAGACTTTTCATACATTGGACGTCCTGCCCCGTGAGAGACTTTACACTAGTTACAAGATGTTACAAATGCCATCAGTATGGTCACGCAGCGAAATCTTGCAAAGAGGTTATACCTACGTGTGGACATTGTGCTGAAGCTGGACATTCGATGACCGAATGTACAAAGAAGGAAGATGTTCCTAAATGTGCTTCATGCTCTCGTTTTAAGAAGCCTAGCAACCACAAGACGGGTGAAACTGATTGTCCAGCCAGAAAACAAGCTGAATATAGATATATAAACTCAGTAGATTATGAGGGAGCCTAGATCGCCGTTTATTTATATCTATATCACTTACACTAGTTAGCTTAAATTCCCATTATTAGACATATCCTATGTTTATTTCATAAACATTATATATGTCAACTAATATTTAAATACAAAATTATATAAATAAGTTATATTATTTTCATTGTAATAGCAACTTATTATAGAACAGTCTATATTTGTTAAATATTGTTAATAATGCCCTTCCTATTACACTATAATAGCACATAATCATCGCCAGTGATACAGGTATAACCTAGTATGGCCGACCAAAGTAATGTATCCTATTTTAAGTATTTTTAAGACCTATTGTTATTCATATTTGTGCCAACTTAAACTTAATAAACAATTATTATTATTATAATTCTTTATTCAACCTGTAAGTATTACTAGCACAACCGATTACGAAATTACCCAAAAGCTGACGATCTGATCGAAAATTACTGTTTCAAAAATGACTTATTCGTAATCTACTTGCTCAACCGATGTACAGAAAATCTCCATTTGAAATTTTTATTATCACCGAGTACCTAGCATAGACTAGTTAGACGACATATTTTATTAAAGTACTGTTGCTAAATAAAACCTAACCTACTTTGCGAAGCCAAGGGTTGTTATGTTATCCATACTTTTTTCGGTAATATTTGTTACGGGTAGGCTAAGGAACGCATTTCGGTTGAATAAAGAAACTTTATTAAAATAATGTAATCGGATCAGTTAGGCATACTAGTTTAGGATGAGTAAAGAAATAGGATGAGACGTCATTGGATGAATACGGAACAACCCCTATCTGTACCTATGTCAAGGCTATCCAAATCAACGGCTAAGCCATAATTGGGTATCAAACACCCATACATTTTTTCACATTTATAATATTAATACTTTGGTGGCGCAGCAGTTGAATATGTGTCTGTTATGCAGGAGAGCCCGTGTTCGATTTGTTCGATTTTCGATTCAGGCAAATTATTATTGGCTTTTTATGACGAGAAAAATTTAGTAGCGTCATGAATCTGTGCTTGGTAAACTGCAATAGGATCTTACAATGTGGGACGTGAAACCAACGCTGGCAAAATCTAGATGTAATTCACCTCTGCCTACGCTATCTGGGATACAAGCGTGAGTCTATATACCGACAGATATGTCTATAGACACATTAGTATATTTCTTCGACATATATTATTCACTCAATGTAATGAGAATACAGTAGGTATGCAACAGTTTTAGATAAAGCGCGGCCTATATACGAAATTATCTCACACTTCCGTCACAAAAGTCAGACGCACTAGATTCGCACATCATGCTTCTAATGAGCAAAACGGCTAGCATCTATTAATCTACTGCGCAGTGGTTAAAGAAGTCACTTGGCTATTTTGATTTGCCGGGTATTGTGGGTTCAGTCAACTCAGACAAATATTGTGTCCTCAAATTTTTGTTCAGAGTTTGACTGTTCTTTATGTTGGTACTTTCAATGTTTGTAAAGTTCCTCACGGCCGCGGCGCGGTGAATCTTCCGAGTACAAAAGCTGACTTACATAAAAATTTGAGTTAAATAATGTTAAAACATTTTAATTAGTCAAATATAAAGTAAATACAAAAAAAAATGCTATGAATTCTGTTTATTTAAATACTTAAAGAAATAAAAGCATTTGGCATATGTATATATATATTATGTGCCTACCTACCTCTATGTATTTCTTACTTTTGAGTATCGTATAATTTATTTATTAGTCGACTTATATACTAAGTGTAAGATTTAATATTATATATTAGTAAGAATATGTGATAATCCTAATCCTAACAAATATTATAAATATTCGCATTTATAATATTTGTTAGGATTAGGATTATCACATATTCTTACTTTCTTTGTTTGTTTGTTACGCATTCACGACTTAACTTCTCGACCGATCATCATGAAATTTCGCATACACGTTATCAGGGTTTCAGAAAATGCAATAAGGTACTTTTAATTCAGAAAAAAGTACAGATCCCGGGGGTAACACTTTATTGACAAAATCTAGATAAACGCGGAAAATCCACACTTCAATAAATTCTACGCAATAACATTGAGATAGCACCATATTATACGTTATACAATTAGACTCAGAACGTATAATGCTGATACAGACCAAAACTTGTCTACATCCCCTCTATACCTATTACAAAGTTGCCAGCCTTAAAAAGCAACAATGCAAACGCTAGCACAATTTTACGCGATACTGCACTATCCCAACAATATCACTCACGATTAGGGTTGCCAATCATTTGGGTTTAGACGCCATGCGGCACCACCGCGCCGCGCGCCGGGTTCTTTATTTATGTCGCATCTTCTGGTTACTGATACATATATTTAGACTGTTTGTATGTAGTATTACCTCTTAGCTTCCATGTAACATTTTGCCACCCGATTATAATAGTATTCCAACTCGACTGGAGAGAGTTCACGCGCAGGAACTTTTGAAAACGTATGACACTAATTATGGCCTGGTATTGACACTTAGTATTTTTTCTTGGCTCAATCCTTATTCGAACCAGAAACTCCATGCGAGTCAATCCCTGTATATTTGACACGGAACCCTAAATCGTTGATATATGCTCAAATTAGCTCGGATTTCCAAGATTTTTTTTAATATAGGCAACACCCGCACTTGCTATAATCCCTGTGTCTCGGGAGACTTTACAAACATTCAAATAAAGAACTTCCAGAGTCGTAACAACAGTTCGTGGAACATAATGATTGTCTTGAGTGGAGATCCAACCCACAACATTCGGCGCAATGGCAGCGGCGAGGTATCCACTTAAAGCTCCACGCCATCCGTGCAGTTAAAACTGCCAATGTTTTAAAACTGACAGCCCTATTCATGACACCCTTGGGGAAACACGGAGAAACATCAGCGGGATTAACTACTTACCCAGTTTTTACGACTGCTCTAAATACACCGTGATGGTTTTGTATTAAAAATACAAGTACAGTCAGCTGCATAACTAGCTAAGTATTTGACAAATTTGTAAAAATATTCTATGAATTAAAAATTGACATTATTATTGTGTATTATTAAATTGATAGAATTGATAAAATTAACTATCTTTTAACTATTACTGCTATATAAACGATATATAGGTATAATGATATTAGCTCTAATATAATCTATCCCGGTGCTGGGCACGGGCCGCCTAAAGAGTTAGGCCATCCAGAGTGGGTTGTGCAGACTTCACACATCTTCGATTTATCATTTCGTAGAACTCTCAGACTTCGTAAGTACTTGAATTTTTACGTAACGTTGTCCAACGGTATTAGGTATACCACCAGGCTATATATAGTTGCTTTAAATGATATAAAAAGTAACACTAATTGTTATTATCATTTTACCATATATTTTGAAAGATAGAGGCAATGGCAATCTTACAAATGTTTATCGACTTATGCTTCTGACTGTACCTGCCGTTAGTACTCCGGATGTTTTCAATGAATCACTAATTGTTTTGTTGAGCTAATGGCGACACAAATAGGTATGTTAATGTCGTCATCATGAAACCAAAATGAATAATAATATAATTATTTCTAATCATTCATACATTGAAGTCGACAATTACCAAGTATTAGTATATAATACTAAAGATATTAGAGTGCGTATCTGATAGCTAAATGATGGAACTAAAAAATAATGTTATCTTTAATCTTTTTAAAAGACAACTCCAGCAATAGTAATAATTCCTGTATAGCGCGGGGACTTTACAAACTTGAAATAACGGACACAAATGACATCCAAACTCGGAACAACCATTTGTGAATGACCCAAATTCACAAATGGTTGTCCCGATTGGTTGCGTGTCGAATTCGCAAATAACAACACCTTAGCGTAGCGACGAAACGACCAATAATACCACGAAGCCATCCGTGCAGTCCTTTAACGATGGGTTTCGAAATGTTGCTATGTAACGGAGGTGCGAAGGTGCCCAACCCTCTTAGTTCAGAGATATGTGACGCAAACTATTTGAAAGTCGAATGAAGTGCAAAAAACGGTCATTGGGCCATTGGGCATATTTGACCCGGTTGATAAAAGATTGCGTACAAAAATCAAATGTATTTTAAATAAATCTTATTAATCACCCGTTTCATTCCGTAAAGTTATTTTGTTTATATCAGCCGGGGGCAAATTTATTTAACTTTGAATAATATTACATAATTTTCATTATTAACGCTTTTTTATGTCACCCATCAAAATGTAAATGTTTAAGTTTAAATGTTAATGTTTATATATATTATTATTTATATTTATATTACTATTATTTACTTTTGTTTTTTTTTATAATATGTAGGTATTATTTATATTTTTATTAGTATTTCTTTAATTATATATTTTTGTTATTTTCATTGTTTCCCATGTAAGTGCTTAAGATGTACTACTCTACTGATTTTTCAATTCTCCCATATTCTGCAAGAGTGCGACCTATACCATTGTGTTTCAAAGACAATTCTCTGCATAGTCTATTATTATTAGATTATTGATATGATATTATTATATTATTGTATATTGGGTTCGTGTACGCTGTGGGTCAAACGTCCGAACAAAATGCCCATTGAACTTTGGGATGTTTTGTCAATAGCCGAGTAAACAGCTCCCCGCTCATAAGTATTATTTTTATCGGATTTCGCTATTCAACCACCATACACCAACGATGTTTTTCGTTGTCATATTATAGGGGGCGAGTCTGTTCTGTGTCTGTCTGGTAATAGACGCCTCCGTGGCGCAGCGGTAGTGAATGCGACTGCTGTGCATAAGGTCTCGGGTTCGAATCCCGGGTCGGGCCAACAAAAAGTTATTGGGCTTTTCTATTAAGAAATCTCAATACGAGCCCGGAGTTAGAAAATTGGCGGTGTTTGACATCCCTGTGCCTCGGAAAGCATGTAAAGCTGTAGGTCCTGCGCCTGATATCTTTCCGGTCGTGTCGGATTATCCGTCCCATCGGATCATGAGGGTTAGGGAACCGAGAGTGCACTTGTGTTTGCGCACACACAAGTGCACTATAATATCTCCTTCGCAGATGGCCAGTCTCCGTTAAGATTGGCCGACGTGACCGAAATTCAGTCTGGAGGACATTATTATTGGTAATAGTTCCAAATTCCTTACTGCTACTGAAAATATCTTGATAGAAAATCCCAACAACACCTTGTCTGACGCAAAGCCTACCTAAGACTGAAACCTTGATAATAAGTAATAATAGTGACAGCAGATTTATTCAGCGTCTAGCAGATATTGTACACTATTATAGACCCAAGATAGTGTCCGACCGATTAGAGCGCCATGCAATGATCATGATGCCTTAGGACAGGAATCTCGTGACACCCGGAAAAGATAAACAAGTTAATGTATGAATTTGGTGCACGAGATTGTCGTCATACACGTTCGACAATCATTTTACTGATAGTCGTATCGGTTAATAAACTGATCGCTAAGAAGTTCGTCCATCTTCTAAAGAGACTCGTAATGCGCTTGGATTAAGCCTTCTACCAAGATGGTTTCTTTATCTATATTATTCACCGAAAGCTTACCTTCAATTGCCGATATAAACGGGTCTTTATGTTTAAAGTGTTTTAATTATGCAATAAAATAATTTAAATATGTAATATATATTGTAATATGCTAATTGCAACTTATCTCAATTAGTTAAAATACGAATCGAGTGTGTCGATCTGACTTATGTGTGTTCAGTAACCCCGATTTAATCATCTTTGTCATAACCTACAAACTCAAAGGTCAAAACCATGGTTATAAAAAAATGCCGCCAACTAGGCTATGTATAATTCTTAAAGACAAAGTTTAATTACCTTCATAATAACAATAGGCAAAATGTATAACAATTAATAACAATGTTTTATTACATCTATATAAAAAACTAATATTATAATATCTATACTAATAGATATTATAAAGCTGAAGAGTTTGTTTGTTTGTTTGAACGCGCTAATCTCAGAAATTACTGGTACGAATTAAAAAAATATTTTTTGTTGGATATCTTATTTATCGAGGAAGGTTATAGGCTATATAACATCACGCTACGACCTAAGGGGGCGTCGCAGTAATCATAAACGCGAGTTAAACCGTGGGCACATCTGGTCTATACTAATATTATAAAGCTAAAGAGTTTGTTTGTTTGTTTGTTTGAACGCGCTAATCTCAGGAACTACTGGTTTGAATTGAAAAATTATTATAGTGTTGGATAGCCCATTTATCGAAGAAAGCTACATAACATGACGCTATGACCAATAGGAGCGGAGCAGCAATGAAAAATGTTGCAAAAACGGGGAAAATTCTCTTTTATAAAGCAGACGAAGTTGCGCGGGTTAGCTAGTCTATACTAATATTATAAAGCTCAAGAGTTTGTTTGTTTGATTGGTTTAACGCGCTAATCTCAGGAACTACTGGTTCGAATTGAAAATTCTTTTTATTGTTGGATAGCTTATTTATCGAGGAAGGCTATAGGCTATATAACATCACGCTACGGGGGCGTTTAGTAAGTAATAGTAGTAGTTCGTAAGTTTACGTGAGGACTGAGGTTCGATTCCTGGGTCGGGCAGAGTTACCTACTGTTAACAGTAACATCACGGACTTTGCAAACGTGGTCGACAAACAATATACATACCATATTACATATATGAAACCTAAAACATTTTTTATTTATTGGCACATTTCACCAGTTAATTTTTGGTCACAGTTTTGTTTTGCCTACGTCTTTAGAGATATACCTACAGACCTGCATTTTCAGCTGTAAATATAATACATGATTTTAACTTATTGGTAATGTTTAAAGTGCCTATTTTATTTAAAGAGCAGTTTCCTTGAGGAATATAATATATATAGTACATGCCAAATTTAGTTTAGACGTGTATAGTAATTGATACCTACCTCGCCATTCGTCCTCAATAAGACTGACTATAAAGCGAACATTTTAAAAAGGTTCGTTTTTCCAAAAAAACATCTAACTATAAATAATGTCTACTTACTTAGTTAAAATGATATTTACTTTTATTTTACTATTCTGTGTTCGATTTGCTGGTCAAAGATTTAGAGTTTAATGTATTGCGCATACTTTAAAATGATAACAATAACCTACAGAACATTACATCAATAGAAAATATTTAAGACCTGATGCATGTGCACTTAGTTTGCAAATATATTATTATGATTATGACAATTATACATAACCGAGTTTATATGACATGAGATCTGCTTAGCACGGTAAAAAAGTATCGTGTCTGGGTGCCGGCGTTCGAACGTCGACTCAGCATGTATTATTAATATACAAAAACAATATTAGTAGGCGTTAAACCGTTAGAAGAAATCTTATGAATAATTTACCAGCCAAATTAGCCATCGCTGCAAATATTTTATTGCCACTACTTAGTATACTAAAGATACCTATTAATCACCCATCAAATGAGGCCAAATACTTCAGAGTATAACGTAGCATCATGCCTATTCAACGCCGGAGGCCTAGGCAGAGGTACCTATATTGCACTAACATTTCGTCAAAATTATGTTAAGGTACGATCGACCATTACGTTGACCTAATGTCGTATATCTAGCAGACGATATAATAGGTAATAATGCCGTCTGCTAGGCATATTTACTAAAAAAACATGTTACTGAAAATATTGTTTACATAAACATTCAGTAACAGTTTGTGATACTCGCGATGGTCCAGTAATCCGAAGACCATGAAGAGAATCAAACCAATCAAACCTCTTTCTATTAATTACTATCAATTCTGATCCGATATTATAATTTATGTAAACCATGTCATAAAATTATTTAAATAGACAAGTTTTATATTTCTAATTTAAATATAAATAGTGAATGTCATCGTCTACGTTATTAAGTCTGGGCCGTTCACAAGAATCTTAATTATAGTAGCTACAGAGGAGCCTTTGTGTGGTTTACGCGGGCAGGAGATTCCAACACGCAAAGGCGCCCAAAGAATTTATCTCAAATGACTCCTTCGACGATTAAATCGCCTAGACGTCACACGCGCAAATGACTTTCATCCCGGTTATTATTTTGATTGCGTTAAAAAGGGTTATTGGATTTTACTGGAAAGGAATGTTTAGTATTAGCAGTAGGTAGGTCTCGAGCTGAACCTGGCAAACAGCGACATCCTGGCTACTTAGGATGTAAAGCTGGCAAAATATTTGCGCAATACACAAACATTTTTTAAATAAACAGGTATATAAAATTGTCTTCTGTTTACGCGAATATTATTCTTTGAAATTAAACTACTATATACGCATTTTATCGCGTTGTTTATTTGACACTTTATTACATAATTTTGAAAATTGTTACACTACTACTACTATTAAACTTTACTAATTTAATTAGATTAAAAATTAGGAAAGTTTAATAGTAGTAGTGTAACAATTTTCAAAATTATGAAATAAAGTGTCAAATAAACAATGCGCTAAAATCCGTATATAGTAGTTTAATTTCAAAGGTATATAAAACATAAAGCGTTTACTTTTATGTAACAAATACTGATTCTTCCCCGGCATTTTTTCCAGTAGGTATTATTTTTAATTAAATAGTTGAATATCGCTTGCTGCGGCTAGCGATTTATCTCACGATGTTTTCCTTTCACTGGAAGGACAAAACAAAGTATGTATAAAATGTTATCGTATACATAGGTCATATTCGAAATTATGTGCGTATTGATTGACAATTAACGCCTGCTCCGTACCTCGGAGAGCGCGTTAAGCCGTCGGTCCGCCCTGCCACGAACATCTATGGCAAGCGTTATTGGGAAAGTCAGTACCCCCTCTAATATCCTAACACTAGTCTAGCCTTAGCCTTCGGATTGCGGAGGTCAGGTGGCAGCCGCTCCGTGTAAAAACTGATATCCAGTCAAATTCGGTTAGACTAGAAAAAGCCAGCCCCAAGTGACTTGGGAATAATAAAGGCTAGGGAGAATAAGATACATAGGTCATAGTTCACAAAGTAACACTTATGAACATCAAAATTACAATTTATTACTTTAATTATCACATTATTAATGTGAATTTACTTTTATATTTACCTGCTTTCATATGTAGCAATGCAAGAGCGTAGTACCTACCTACTTGCTGCGAGAGCCTAAAACTGAACGCGAGATCTCAAATACAACAAACATACCATAAAATTGTACTACATAAATGTTTCACTGATGTCTACCAATGTTTTACGAAAGAAAAACAAAAATTACGAGAATAGAATACCGTCTAAGAATATAGATCTAATTCGTTGTTCTTTACGACCTATTTTAGGCACACTGATTGAAAGGTGCTACAATTGGGTAAGATATTACTTGTGGCGTGCGTCATGCGTGTAACTAGTCTAGTAGAACTAGACTGACAGCTGATCCGATACATTAAGACTAGCATGAAAATTAATTATACATCGTCGCCGAAATAGAGTTATTTTGATGCATGGAATTTGTTACGTAACAGTTACTTCAGTCGTCCAACATAGCGAGTATATGGGACAGTTCATTCTCAGCCAAGATCACACGGCACCAATAATATCAATCCATAAACGAGTCTTACTGTCTGTAAGAACATAATAATATCCTCCAGTCCGAATTTCGGCCACGGCCGCCAGTCTTAACGGAGACCGGCCAACTACGCAGGAGATATTATAGTACACAAGTGTGTGCGCAAACACAAGTGCACTCTCTGTTCCCTAACTCTCATGATCCGATGGGACAGTAATGCGACACGACCGGAGATAGATCAGGCGCAGGACCAACGGCTTTACGTGCTTTCCGAGGCACGGGGATGTCTTACACCGCCAACTTCCTAACTCCGGGCTGCTATTGAGATTTCTTAACTGAAAAACCCAATAACCTTTTGTTGGCCTGACCCGGGACTCGAACCCGAGACCTCTTGCACAGCAGTCGCATTCATTACCGCTGCACCATGGAGGCAGTTAAAAATTAAGAACATATACCCTACTTCTACGAAATCCACTCATGTGTATATACTGATGACGCTATATACTTAACTAGCTAACCCGCGCAATTTCGTCTGCTTCATGTAAGAGAATTTCCCCCGTTTTTGCAATATTTTGCATAGCTGATTCGCTCCTATTGGTCGAAGCGTGACGTTATATGGCCTATAGCCTTCCTCGAAAAATGGGCTATCCAACACTGAAAGAATTTTTCAATTCGAACCAATAGTTCCTGAGATTAGTGCGTTCAAACAAACAAACAAACTCTTCAGCTTTATAAAAAACAACAAACAACAACAAAATCGGATAAGAGGAATATTTGTGTGAAAGAAGATTACGTATGCATTTAAGTATTTTTGCGACATAGTAACTTGCGTAGACTGTGTCGGTCGTGCACTAGTATTGTATTTGACTGCTGTGCATAAGGTCTCGGGTTCTTAATTCCTAGGTCGCGGTAAAATTAATATTAGGATTCTCCTAAAACTAGTTGCAGCACGAATTTTACAACTGTGCCCGGTAGACGGTTGTTGATTCGCCCTCTATTACGTTGGAGCTAAAACGATGGCTGGTGGAACGTGGGTGCAATACGCCAAAGCTCACAGTTAAAAGGCGTGAAACTAAGTAATGTAGAGCAACTGTGTTTGGTTCGGCATTTATCGCCAGGTGAGCAATCAATTGTTGACTTACTAACCTGCCGAAGATGCGCAGCAGTGCATGTGTGAATGTAGTAACTTGGGTATAAATGTAAATCATTAAAAACATTATTACTTTCAAGTTAAGTCTTGTAATAAAATGTCAAACAAAAGGTTCGTTCGTTTATTATTATGAAACTACCTTGTCGATCTTTAAAGCGAAAATAATTTCCGATAACGAGGTCCTGTTTCCGATTTCCGAGAATTGAATTTATTACCTTTTTTGTCAGGAAATTCTCAATGCATTACGGGCTGCAACTTGAAGACTAAAGAGTTTAACATAGCTGACGCAATATGGACGCTAATTACTTATACTGCGTAATCTTTTAGGTATTTAACGGCGTAATGTTGTTTCATTATAAGCAATGCGTTCAGTAGTTAATTTGCACTATGTTTTACTATAATTGTGTTTCGGTAGCGCTGTGATTACATCTGCTGTGCAGGATTTTGGTTTCGATTTCTAGGTCAAACAGTAATTTTAGAGTTCCCTGTCAACACGTTCTCAGTCGCACCGAGTCTGAAATTGTCCCCTGCGACGGTACTAGGTTCGCCCTTTATACGTAAAACGCTGGAGAAATATGGGTGTCAATAGACCCTTCGGACATAAAGCCGTGAGATTTTGAATAAATATGACTAGATTTTTCAGCCTAATACAAAGTTTCAAACAACTTTTATTTTAAGTATTTTGAATACTTAAATAACATACTCATTACGCAGAATTACTGATAGCTAAAAGCAAGCGAACAGCTCATTAAAAACTACAATTTAATATCAAAAGATTCGTTTCTAAAGTAAAGAAATATGCAATGCCAATTTGGCCTCCTTTCTCGTTGCTGTAACAGGTTCTGAAGTTTAGCCAATCACAAAGTGCAGTCTTAATTAGCATTTGAATTTGCACATCAAACGATTGTCGTGTGGGTCTAAACAGGGTCATTGGAACTAAAGGAAAGCTAAGCGTGGACTAAATTAGTGCTTGTATATTTTGCTTCGTTCGATGCATTCGTCACTGGCGATCCCAATACGGTGACTCACCCACCTGCCATTTTTTATCGCTTTATATCTCACTGTTATCGAATATTGTACTGAATTTTGTCCTTATTTACTTACTTTTACTGTATTATTTATCTCATAGGAAACTTTTGATACATCTAGTGAGAAGACATTACTGGGCAAAGGGCTCTCATTAGCGTAACCTTGGCCAAATGAGCTGGGTCAATTTTCTAGTGCTTAATAATCTGGCCTGTATACATACTCTCTTAATATGTAAAAAATATTTTATACATGTTTATATAATACTTGCAGCCATCTACGGCTTCGCCCATGATAGAAAATTTGAACTGACAGACTAAGGGATTATAACATGTCATTGGTAAATAACAACAATATAAATATAATACGAAAGTGTTTGTTCGTCTTTGTAACAAGTTACAAGTACTTTTATTCCATTTTCAAAAACAACATTCCATAGGTATACCTATGGAATGCTCATTCTGAAATTCGAATTTTGAATTGAAATAATATATTCATATTATCATACCAACAATATTATTGATGACTTGAAAATATGGCGCGTACTTCCGCTATCTGCTTGTTTGTTTTAAGCATTACTTATTTAAATTTCTGGAACACTAACAAGTTTTTTGGATGAATCAAGTGTTGCCTTGTTCCAAGCATCCAGTTTAAGATGAAATGAAAAGAAAACAGATGTTAGCAACATTTTAATATATATTTTTATTGAAATGAATCCAATCATACATTATCTTGGATTTTAATGTACGTTCTTTATTAAAATAATTATAATAATTACAAAATAATCCTTATTGGCGTTACAATTATTACACATTATATAAAAAAAAAGTTACGCATCATTCGCACTCTCAAAGCCATAATATGGACAATAATTCTCTAATTTCTTTAAATTTCTTCACTGCATTAGTTACTGTTTGAGCAACATTCCAAAATTTATTGTAAATTGAAAAATATTGATATAATATTGTGCTCTACACGCATAGACGCTGCTTTAAAGCTACGTGGACAATTTGTTAAATTAACTACAATTAAATGCACCATTGGAGACCTTCTATTTACCTTTCCTGACCAATTTGATGTCATATAATACTCTGTTCTGTGTGCAAGCAATATAAAACAAGTAATAATACTGTTTATGAAGAAATTATGACAAAGTGGATGGATTACAAGTTTCATTTACATGCATGAATAAGTTTTAACATCCATAACTAGGTATTTTCGGTAATTTTTTATATAATAATCTTATTGTAATTGACATGCGTCTTCCAAGTAATCACAAGAAGCTAAATGAATGAATGAACAGTCATCATATTGCTTACACAACAACCTATCATCCCCGAAGAGCAAATAAATGAATGGATGAAGTTTGACGTCCAGTCACATGTTCTACAGATCTAAGATGGGTGTAAACTTTGCCCACACCTAAGTACAATGTTATTCGGTATAATCTCAATGCTATCAACAAAATGGACACAAACTCGTTGAATAGATCTCTCGCGACGTAAGAGAGTGTACTGTCCAAAAATAAGCCGCATTCAGACACTTCGCTATTCATTAATAATCATTCCGTACTGGGTGTAACAAAATGCAATAAAATTTAACAGTTACGATAGCGATTTCTCTATATATTCATAGATAAATACGCGCCGGGGCGGGCCGCGGCGCCACCCCGGCGCCCGTAAACATTTGAACAAGATTTACTCTTACGCGAATATGTACAGGCGTGGAGCGGCCGCTGCGGCTCAGAGCGCAGCGGCGGGACATCATTGGCTCTTCAGCTCCTTACCGATCGTGTAAGAGACGAGCCGCGCCCAGTCCACCTTGGTGCGCATCACCGGCAGCTGTCGCCGCAGCGCCTTGAACGTCGTGTCACTCATCGTCTTGTAGTTATCCGAGATGGCGGTCTGGTACGCGTTCTCCGCATCGCACACCAGCCGCACAAACTCCTTGGCCGTGGCCGCCTCGCTGCTAGCCGTCACGGGCGCGCGCACCTCCTTGGAGCTCACCAGCTGGACGTTACCGTCCTCGTAATAATGCACCTGCACCCGCAGCATGCCGCGGAGCTCAGCCGCACCAGCGCCTACCGTCAGCGACCAGACCGAACGCCATCGCCCATTCCAGTAGTTCTTAGGTTGGAACTGGTGGTCCTCGATACAGGCCACCAGTTGAACAGCACCTGACTCGAGCGTGCGGCCCACGACGAGGCTCGCGCCGTGCTTGAAATGTGCGGCCACGTACGCCGTCAGCTCCTCGTCGAGCGCGGCTCGCCACGGCTCCGCCACTCGATCTGGCTCGTAGGGCTCATACTCAGATGCTTCTTTACGTAAGTGGTCAAACTTGAAGGAGCGTTTGGAGCGCGGGTCGAAGAATCTCCCACCACCGAGCTCATTGTGGTCGGTGATGAGAGTGTACAGTTCCGAGCCTTCGAGGCGCACGGGCGTTAGTTGATCCTTGTTGTATTGCGCGAACGCTCCGCTCGCACCTTCTTTCAAAAGGGTGTCATTGTTTAATAGAACCCTTACATCGTTGAACACTTCATTGAATTCTCCTGGTGGTGAATGTAATATGAAATCTGAAACGATTCTAACTTTTTCCTGATCACTAATCACTTCGTCACCGTCCGCCGCCATTTTTGATACTTTTGACACTAATGACGGAATGTCGGACATGCAAGAATTAGTGCATTGGACGCGTTCAAGAATGTAGTATTCGTAATTTTTGAGTTTTCTGACACATAATAAACACTGACTTGTACCTAAATTGAATAGCATATCTATAGAGATGATTGATAATTGCAGAAATATTGATAATTTAATTTATATTTGTATTCTTTGCAAATAAGTAAATTATATTTAAATATCAATTATAGATTTGTGATTTTTACACGATTACTGTATGTGTTTATAAAGCTATTTAGTAATAAAACAGACAGAATAATATCAAACTAAAATATTATGAATATTATAATCATATAAATAACTGAAAGTTGCCTTAAATTTTAATAAAATTTATTGAATTAAATGAATATTGTATAAATAGTAGCAATATTCAGTAGGCGTAGCTTGAGAACTTGAAAGGGTTTTGTATTGGGTGTCTTAAGCACTATTTGAAAACGACCACCGTTTTATTTGACACCCGAGTTGACACTTTATAAACTGTGTTGTGTAACTATTTTCCAAAAAAGCTATTGTAGCTTTAAAAATGAGTCAGTTATTGCGATACAAATACTACGACTCGCCTGAAGGGCAAGACATCTTTTCGAAGACATTCGTAACGTCAAAATATGCAGCCTTCGCTGGTCTTGGCATGGCTGCATACGATGTCCTCATGTACTCACACCCTCAGGGTTTGGCTGCCACAGCCGGCAGATTTGCCTGGTACATCGGCCCGATGGTTGGGATGGCGACAGCATTTACGGTAACTGCCAATGTAGCAAGAAACATCAGAGGCAAAGACGATAAATTTAACTATTTCTTGGGTGGTGCTGCAGCTGGTAGTATTGTGAGCGCTTGGCAGCGAGCGCCGATTATCGCGGTGCCCGCAGCAGTGATCCTTGGACTCGCAGGTGTTATTAAGAAGACTTCGATCGAGGAAGGTTGGGAATTCTTCCCTGCTTTCCCTCAAGCAACAAAGACAATAAAATCGGTCAGACATGACTGGTCTTTAGTTAAAGATATTGATGAGCTGAAGGGCTGGACTAAAGGTAATAATAACTAGATAAGCTGACAAAACATAACCACACATAAAATATTAAAAGTTGCCAGTTTTATAACCTTACAAACAGCCATTGCAAAAGAGACTGGATATTCATAATATAGATATTATTTTAATTTCTCTGATACAAATGATCTCTAGTATATATTAGTAAATCTAAATTAAAAGTAAGAGCTTTACATATAAGCTGAACTATAAGAATAGCACTTGTATTAGAATCCTGATTTTTACCTTGTAGACTTGTATACTATACATTAGCAATATGAGAATATCACTAAGAAGTCTCACAAAGGCAGGTCACCTCAACAAGCTCTGTCCCTGTTAAAGCTAGCTAGCTTAATTACTTAGAATTCTAATGATTTGGTTGACATGGAAGTGTATTTCGCAAGATCAAAGTTAAAGCTTTTTCTAGGTAATCCAATGGCTTATCACTGTTACTTGTCTATGTGTTATATGGTAATAAAATATTTAACAGCAAAGTAAAGAAAAACAAAAGATAGAAAGCAATGGAAGTCATTGAAGAAGGCTTTTGCATGAAGGCACATTGAACCCTAATGTATCCTAACCTCTCAAGACTTTGAATGCCAGACATACATTACTTACTTTAAAACCTATTGTATATGGCCACCCATATGATACTGCAATACAATAGGAGCTTCAATATAAAAGGGCTATTGATTAATTGAAAGAAAGAAGCTTGAAATGCCACTTAAGAAAATATAGTGCCAATCACTTGTGTATTTTTGTTAACCGGTCGTATACCGCCGGCTCGCATACCAGCCGGCAGATTTGTACCCGTCGTAGGCCGGTGGCTCGCATGCGAGCCACCAAATTGGTTTTACGTTAGCTTAAGCTAAAGCGAAGGCGGCGCGCGGCGTTTTGGCGCCAATTTGGTGGCTCGCATGCGAGCCACCGGCCTACGACGGGTACAAATCTGCCGGCTGGTATGCGAGCCGGCGGTATACGACCGGTTAAATACTATAATTTTCATTTTTCTGTTTCAGGAAACTAAACCCTCTACAAGGTGCAATGGAGAGTCAAGATAGTAGAATGTAAATAATATCAAACTTGTAATTTTATTTTATTTAAGTGTTACAATAAACCAGCGGATGATTCTTGTATTTGTATGTTTATTTACTTTTTAATTTGTAGCAAATGTTAAGCTCTATAGAGGTCTCAGATTTGATATAAAGTTAGGCAAAGTGGTGTTTGTAGTCCTAAAATGGTTGATTTTGTTTTTCTCATATCTGTAGAGATAATTAATGTGACAGCTGTGTATGAGGTTTCAGATTCGACTCTTAGATTGAGCAGTCTTATCACGTTTTCCTGTCAATAATTATTTAGTAGATGGCATTTAGCTTGTTTTTTATGTGGGACGTAAGACTATCGCTGACAAAATGGTGCAAAAGTCTCACACTTCTTCGAGGATATTGATGTGCGATTATTGTACCCATTAGGAGTATGACACTAATATTTCCCCAGGTATCATTTTAGGTCCTACATAATCAGGGATAAGACAGCTACTAAGAGTTTATTGACAGAAAACTTGATAAGACTGCTCAATCCAGCAATCGAATCTGAAACCTTATGCACAGCAGTTACATTTACTATCTCTACACAACCAAGAAGAACAAACTCACTCTGATGATACTCCTATATAGATAGGATGTTTTTGGCTTATGCAATTAGCAAATTCGCTCGTATTCATTTGGCCTTTATTGCGATATATACCGATTATAATATGTACAAATATCTGTGCACAGAGCCTAAAAATAAGAATGTTTTTCAAGAAGTGTTTGTTTGAAACCGACTGGTGTTTATCACTGTGTCAGATAGATGGCAATGGATCATTTTCATTATAATTATGATAGCACTAATAGAGACATAGTAAGAGGGGGTGCTATACAGGTATACCTCCTGTATGTTGTTGGAGTTTAGGTACCTTTTTTAGTTTATTCGCGTTTCTACTAATAGTTGGTCTCTCAGAGCACGAATCCAAATCAGGCTAGGCGGATCATAAAGTAGCGCGGCATATCTATTATTATTATTATTTATTTTATCTATGTATCAACACTGTGCCTGTCGTTTGCCAGCGGCTCGTATAAGAGCCGCTACATTGTGTACCTGTTTACCAGCGGCTCGGATACGAGCCACCAAGTGCCACGCCACTTTAAACCTTATTTTACTAAACTTAAAGCTCAAAACTGATTGTTTTTGGCTACACATGGATTTTTGAGTAAAGGACATATAAACATACGATAGGTTGTTTCTGATGTGAGGATTGATTCCTAGTTTAATGTTGTCAACAAATACTCAATTAAAAATCTAAATCCTCAAAAGCTAGGTAGAAGCCACGTCACTTTCCCAGTTATATTTTTAGGTTCCACTTAACAGGAGGCGAGTCTATTGCCTTTTACCAGCCATCGTTCCAAACTGTTTTGCTACTGAGAATTTCTTCAGAAAACATTTATATTGTGCCTAAGCCGAGCATCGAACCCGAGACCTCATGCACCGTGGTCGCGAAAACTACCCGCTACGCCATCCGAAACAGCTATTTTAAAGCTAATAAAATCCAAGTATCACTGCGAAATACTAAAATAAACAACAACAAAAAGGACACAATATTTTCCGTTATTTTATTTCCTTACAATTAAAAAACAGATTTAAGCATAACAACAAAAATGCTACAGTAAATGTTAAATTATTACATAATAAACAATATGTTTTATATAAATATTTTAATACTGAAATGAGAAATTACGCTGAAAATAAAGTATATTATTTAATTTACACAATTAATTACCTTCAACAATTATTTTTACTAATCATTCCCTGTAGACTGAGTTGAAATACTCATTTCTTGACTTGTCTTTTTTAATCCGATTATAACTCCGATAACAACCTCAAACAGCCAAAAGACCTTTGTTGTTAACTTCTTGATATTTAAACACCGAATATGTCAGATTTAATCCTTTCGACCGCCACATTCGATTAGAGGAGACAATATGGCGCGAGAATATTTTTTTACGACGCCAATTACAGCTTAGTATGCAAAGTATGATGAAAATAAATATTAGTTCGTTCGTTAGTCGTTTTCTATTGAAATCGTTAACCTTAAATTGTATACCAAATCTTTTTATATTATTACATAGCTGAAGTCTCGTCTTTCTAACATAATTCAATCCCGAAATAAAATTTATCCTTTATTACACAATTTTTCAAAGTAATTATAATTCTTTATAATTAATTACTTGGCTTTTCGTTGTGGCGGTCAAAAGGTTAAATCATATTTTTCTAATTCTCATTTCAAACTAACAAAAAAATAAAATATAAAAATAAAATGTCACATCCTTAAATGCATAATTACAACTATGTTTAAGTTCACGCTGGTGCAAAATTTTATATATTTTTACGTATTCTAATAATTAATCTAGTTACCCATTCCTTAGGAAGTTAGGGGGAGGGGGGGGGGACACAGACATCGAGTATTGGGGCATTCTCTAGTATACTTACTGGCAAAAAAACTGCGCAGTACATTGATGTTTTTTTCAATATATCACACAAAAAAATATATGTTCGAATTGGGGCCAATAAGACACCAAATTAATGAATCCGACATTTAAACATAAATTTAGACGACATTTTACTAAAATGTAATTTGCTAAGATGTTTTTACTAAATTATGTAAAAATTTTGAGTTAATTTAGCAATGAGTGAGCAGTTTTTTTGCATATTTCTTGTCACTTGTTAAGCTAAATTTAGAAATAGACAATAGTATAGAGACATAGAATAAGTAAATTTGGCTAACTCACAGACTTGGAAGTACAATAAAAAAATCGCAATTATAAAGTATTCTAAAAAGCCCGAAGTAATATTTTGGCACAAATGATTGAACATTGAATATATTAAAATTCGTATTATTAAAAGTATTGTAACAGTGGGCGCGCGTTTGGATACAGCTGACGACATTGTAACGACATCTTCAAAATTATATCGATGAGGTATAACATGATATAAACTAACACAGAACTAACTGGCACTAGGACTTATTTTTTATTCCTATGAAATAGTAAACAAATGGACATGATGATAAAGGTTTTGTATTAGATGGCTTTTTTAGCTTTTTGCAATAGACTTGACATGCGAGTATACATTAGTTTACGGCTTAAACATTATCAATCAACAATTATTACATTCGAATAACTTGGACAATCGAATAAATAATCATTAACGGTACAAAATCAGGCTCCATTAGTCTAAAGCAGAGACTTTTATATTTCGGGTCCCTAAAAATTGCCATATCCAACCACGAGCCCTAAAAACTATTCACACCAATGACAACAGCATTAAAACGTCAAAAGCATAAACAACTTGTTGAATAAAATATACACCTTCAACATTTAACGTAAAGAGATATAATCTGTTAAAAAGAGAAGCATACCATAAATAAATACAGAAATTAATTGCAGTATCATAAACAAAAAAGTTCTTTGCATTCTAAAGTATCGTGTTTTGTGACTCTGTGGCATTGACTATTTGGACTTTTTTATAACATTGTCTATAGATATCTTTTCTTTATCTCTTGTACGCCTTTACATTGTTCTATGGCGTCCTTTAAGTAATTTGAGCAGAAGATATGAACCTCAAACGGTTTGAGAAATTCTAGCACATGTCCCTACTACGTAAATACATCTGTATATCCCTAAGCATACATAAGTTTGGAGTATAACGTAATGAGCCAGCCTATACCCGTTTACCGGGCACAGTACCAAAAAGTACCAGTACTGACTACTGAGAATTCCCTAACAGAAAACTTCAATAGCACTTTGCTCGACGTCGCAGCGGCACACCGGCAGCCAGACACAGTAAGTAGGTTTATAAAAATGTCTGGCATTCTTGACAGGTTAATTAGTTATACATTTTATTATGTGTCAAGAATCGCTTAGTTTATTTGTAACAAGTATAAAATCCTTTACATAAGTTTTGTTTTCTCTAAATTCCTTACAGAGTCACAAAGCACAATCGCCCATCTGCTATCCACTATCAGTACGTTCACTGTGTCTTCTGGCTTGGCTCTTTTTTCTTCTGTGCCGGCTCCTCTTCTTCTTCTTCCTCCTCCTCCACTTCCTCTACTTCCTCCTCAATTTCTTCTATCTCTATTTCCTCTTCAATTTCATCGTCGGAATCTTCACCGTGTTTCTGTAAAATAACGAAAGAAGCAATATTTAGGAGTGTTTGCTAATAAGTTACGTATAAGTTACACGCTCGGTGGAGGATGCGTGTCACCGTACTGACATCGCTAAATTTACGTGTTGTTCCAGAAAGTGATAATTTTATGAGCGTGCATGTATACAGCGTGTAACAGAAAGGTGTTGTCTTATTTAATCGTCACGTAAAGTATCCCCTTCACAATGGAAAACCAACAAATATATTCGTATACATTAACCGGTCGTATACCGCCGGCTCGCATACCAGCCGGCAGATTTGTACCCGTCGTAGGCCGGTGGCTCGCATGCGAGCCACCAAATTGGTTTTACGTTAGCTTAAGCTAAAGCGAAGGCGGCGCGCGGCGTTTTGGCGCCAATTTGGTGGCTCGCATGCGAGCCACCGGCCTACGACGGGTACAAATCTGCCGGCTGGTATGCGAGCCGGCGGTATACGACCGGTTAATTTTACCAAGACATAGTAATTATTTATCGATATATTAATATCAGCAAATTCCAATCTGAACTTAAATCATACTAACAGCTGAATCGGTGATATCTGTGAACCTCAAAATAACCAGGCGCAATTTTGATAGATAAGTTATTTTTCAGACATAAATTACGTTTACTCATTCATTTACAAAACGGTGATTAAATATTTTATTACTTATTGCTTGTCGCTTCTTAGTTTAGTCTAGTTTATTAATGACATACACGTAAACGTAAAACAATATGATCCTCCTTGCCGAAGGGATAGGTCCCTTCTTCATATTCTTACCTCAGCAGCATTCTGTGTGACAGCACTCGCTGTTGTGAAGTCATCCATTGTCGACTCTAAAACATATAATGTTCAATATCAGAGCAAATACATCACCGGAACTTTTTTACTATAATAATAATTGGCTGCAAGGATTTCATCTCGCTACTGCTTCGAAACCGAGTGTTGTATAGTCTATCCCAATAGAATTGGAGAAAAAGGTAAACAACTTTTAGTGAATTTTTATTTTACACTTCCGTCTCTATACATACTGGAGGTAGCTTTGTTTTTCCATTAAAATCCTCAATTATTTCAGCGCATATAAGATGTTGTGAAGCGAAATATGCGCAACAATAACAGGTTATGTTTACATAGCGCAAAAACAAGCCTGATGGGCAAAAGTCTGTTATATATGCCGCCAAAAGTTTATAATAAAATACCATCTAACATAAAACTGTATAACAGGGTAATGTTTAAAAATAAATTAAAAAAGCTCTTAACGGAAAAGTGTTATTATAGTATTAATGATTTTTTGAATGATAATCATCTTAAATAAATTTAATTTCAATTTCTTTATTTATTTTAACTTTTACGTTTTGACATTATAATTTACTTTGACTCTTACCATTTATTTTAATTTTTACCATTTAATTTAACTTTTCGCTTTTCACATTCAAAGTTATTTATTTGAATGTATTTTTAATTATATAGGCATACTAGTGACATTTTAATTTCATTTGTTACATTCATTGACATTATTATTGCTTAATTTCTTATCTAAATATGTAATTTGATAATTTAATATATTTATAATTTCTAAACTTGACATTAATACGCCTCTTCAGGCAGATTTTAGTGGTACTAATTTAACCTTTTTTTAATCATGATACCCAAAATGAACTGAATGAATAAATGATTTATGATTTATCATAAAATATATTTCTATAAAATAAATTTATGGGTATTTATCAAAAGAAGGACTTGCATACGGATTATTGTATTCATTAACTACTTTTCAAAGAGAGTTTGAATTTTCTAAATGACATTATATTTAATTAGGCATGAAACGATTGTTTACATAAAATATTCATTCTATTGGGACAGAGTATAGTGTCGAATACCACGTGGGACAAAGATTTGTGTGATCCCCAAATGGTTGTTTCGAGTCTGGATGTTGTCTGTGTCCGTTTTTTTAACGTTTGTAAAGCTCCCCGCGACACAGGATCTATTACTAGAAGAGAAGACGACTATAAAGAAAAAAATAATAATAAAATGTCTTCCAGATCAAATGTCGGTCACAGCCAATCTTAACGGAGACCAGCCATCTGCGCAGGAGTTATTATAGTGCGCAAGTCTGCAAGCATAAATGCGATCTCTATTTCTTAACTCTCATAGTATGTAATAACAACGAGTCCACCGAAAAGAGATCAGGCGCAAGACTAACTGACTTACTTGCTTGCTATATTATAAATGCGAATGTGAGTTTGTTTGTTTATTTATTTGTATGTTACGCATTAACGCCTTGACTTTTTGACCGATTATCATGAATTTCATATACAAATTGTCGAGAAAACAAAAAAGGACATAGGTACCTTTCGTTTAAAAATAAGTTGGGTAAAAATATTTAAGTAATATATTAAGTTACCTTGGTCCCGATCAGGTGTCTCCCGCGGTGCGTCCGGTATCAATGAAAGTGTCATCTTCCCGCTTACCACCATCTGCGGATGTCCAAACAAAATTTGTCGTTAAGACCTAAAAACTATTAATTGGCTATTGTGTAATATTTTAAACTGCGATATTTGAAATGTTTTCATGTTATAATACAATATCATCCCTGTATTAAACAGTCCCACTGCTGGGCACGGGCCTCTTCTCAGTGCGAGAAGGGAGAGGCCATAGTCCAACACGCTGGCCTAGTGCGAGTTGGCGGACTTCACATATCTTCAAGAGCATTATAGAGAACTCTCAGACATGTTGGCTTTCTCACGATGTTTTCCTTCACCGTTAAAGCGAGCGACAATTATTTAATACACACATAACTTCGACAAGTCTGAAGTGATATGTGCGTGCCTTGAGATAGAAATCAAGATCTCTGCGTGGTAGCCCAACGGTCTCTCAGTAGGCTATCGCTTCTTTTGTTGTTTCCAAGTTATTATTGGCTATAGATCCACACACTGATGTGTTTTTGTTTAATTATGTAAGCGAGTGTGGCAGTAAGCATCATGTAAGTAACATCTCAATGGTTGGTAGTTTCGAGAAGTAAGCTAGAAAGAGGATAAATAACTAATAATTAAGCCTTGTGGCACTCTTTCTTTGTTGTCACACTTTATCCTAGTTTAACTAATGCTTTATTCATATACAGCATTAAAAATAATTAAATAATTACCCTTCAATCAAAATTACTCTATTATAACTACGAACTATCAATAAAAAGCTTAAATTGTAAAATAAATATTCGTGTTGAACAGAATCAAAAGCTTGCGCTATGTCCAGTTGGACATGGTACAAGCTGAACTGAAGCTTAAAAGTCTGCCTAGTTTAGTCTTTAGCTGTTGCTAAAGACTAAACTGTAAACCCACCCGCGAGTGTATATGTCCCTATCCTTTCCAAACGGTACGAAGATGCTTCAACGAGGGTAACCGTACTTTTGTTATTGTATTTTGTCACGGTATTTTTTCATACCTTACAATCTCTTTATAGACATGTGCACGCGGTAGTCACGTGAACGCTGCGTCGCGTTTGATCAGAACAAGCAAATTTGTATTAAAACAACATGCCCCAAGGGTTATAATGGCGTGTCATACTCACTGGCGAGTGCTTGGTAGGCTGCGGCTTGTCGGCGCGGTTCTCGGCAAAGTCAGCGATGAGCACGCGCGACTGTTGCGGGATCTCCGTCTCCAGATATATCGACTGGACGCTCTCAGCCTCGTGCTGGAAATGTACAGATTGGGACACCAATAAATATTAATTTCACAATTCTCAACGCCAGGTATAGTTTAGTAAAGGTCCATTGAAAAGTATTGTCATATTTTGAAGCTGTAATCTATAGTTTTTGCTTAATTGTGTTAACCATTTAATCCTCCCTACCCTCCATACAAATAGCTGGACTGAAAATTTTATGTATTAGTTATCAGTTATATAGATTTCTATTGACAGAAAGTTCTTAGTAGTAGTACGAAGTCTGGAATTTTTTCTTGACGACAATTGACTCGTCTTCTTTAAGGTGAACTCATGGAGTTAAATAATTATAGCTCTTGCCTGAAAGGTTGAATGTAGTTTTGGAAAAGATGCCAGTTGATTTTAGCAAGCTATATGCTTGTGTTAGGAGTGGGTTCTCGTCGATAGATGGAGATCAAGATTACAACCTCTTGGTCATAAATCCGATACCTTAAGAATTACGCTACGAATTGTTACATTTTTGGCCTTTACTAAGAGACCTTAGAAAGTTCTTCAATAAACCAGCGGGTCTCAGATTCTGGCGAAACTTGAAATGTCGTCATCCAATGGCATTTGCATTGAATAACTATAGTCTTAACATATACTTTAATATTAACTTTTATAAATGTTTTCACTCTTCTTACTACTAGCTATAGGTCAGTCTACTAACAAATCTTTAAATTATACTCATCGAATAATTAACAACACAATTGGCTAACGTTACGCGACTGCTCTCGTCCAATAAATAACAACGGATCACGTTTACAAAATTATTCATCACACACATTCCATCATGCAATCTTATTACCAGAATTTCTTAGAGGTAGGGAACCACCATATTTTAGACTAGTAGTTTTCCCGTGGTTTCACCTGCGTAAGTCCCGTTCCCGTGTGAATATCGGGTTTCACCCCTTTCACACCTTCAGGGTGGAATTTCCAAAAATCCGCTCTTAGTGCTCCCCTACTAACGCAAGAAGCTGAAATTTGGCATGTATGTATGTTCCTTAGAGAGTTCCAAGGAACATACATACATATCAAATTTCAGCTTCTTGCGTTTAGTAGTTTCGGCTGTGCGTTGTCTGTCAGTCACTCAGTAACGGTTGCGTTTTATATATACATATATAGATAAAGACTGGAGTTTTATTTTACTTGAAAACATACAACCTATGGTATAAGACCTGACTACAAGATATATACATCCATCTGTTTTTTAACGAAAACTAAAAAACATTATAAATAATTAATTTTCTTCCCTCGCGGTTTCACATACGTTTATGATTACTGCTCCGTATGAACGACCCGACTGGGATAGGATAGGACTACAGTCATTATCCTTAGAGAGCGTGTGCCTGATATGGTAGGCGTCTATAGCCTGCTGTAACCACTTACTACCAAATGGGTCTTATACTTATTTATCAAATGAGTACAAAAACTATCTATTATAATAATATCAGCCCTGTATTAAACTGTCCCCCTGCTGGGCACGAGCCTCTTCTCAGTGTGAGAAGGGTTAGGCCATAGTCCACCACGCTGGCTCAATGCGTACATTATGGAGAATTCTCGGATATGATGCTTTCCCTTACCGATAAAGATAGTTCGAAAAGTCAGAGATGCGCCCTTTGGGCTCGAACTCAAGACCTTTGCGTTGCAGTTCAACGGTTTCCCACTAGGTTATTTTCAAATATTCATTGAAAGCCTACAGTTATGATAGAACGGTATATACCTTTTGTAATACACTATCCAGTTTTATAAATCTCTGAGTAGTTCAAAACAATGACTCACACCAAACCCATAAACAAAATTTTACTTTTAAATAATACATATCACCATAAACAACAGCTTAACATCTCCGAACGGTAGCTAAGTAATACATCACTAGACGATGTTATACCTTATAGAGTTTATTAATGACATATGACTTAATACGACAACGTCATAAATATTTAAGCGATTAGGAGTTACGCAATGTGAATAATTATAGTATTGACAGGTATTTAGTTAATAGACGTATTAAAATAAAATTGCTTCTGTGAGGAAAACGTTTATTTAAAAAAGTAACAAAAGTAAAAAATTAATGGAAATGCAAGCAGTTTTATTCTTGTGGTAATATTTTTGTGTGGACATTAAGGCCGTAACGCATTCTCAATAAAACAGAGACATAATTCGAAATTTGGAAATGAGGCAATTTGAACTCTTATAGTGTATAAGTTAGAGTTCAAATTGTTTAACTTCAAAATTTCAAGTGAGGTTTTTTTCTAAACGGGTGAAATATTTGCGTTTGTCGTAAGAGCACTGAACTACACACAGCGTTCCCTAGTTATATAGCGGAGCCCTCTTTTCGAAGTTGTATGCGTTTTAAATAGTTAGTTATTGCTTGCTTTAATGGTGAGACAATACAACGTTCCTGTTTGTCTGAGAGTTCTCTATAATTTATCCGAATTTATGAGAAGTTTGTCCACCCGCACTTGACCACCGTGGTAGACTGCCATAATGCTCTTATACTAAGAAGAGGTCTAATATTTATTATATTATAAAAGAATTGCTGGCAAAGCTTGCATGTCTATGTTCTCCATAATTACACAAACACCACCACATATTCTGACAACTGATCTGACAACCAAACGACAGCATGATCAAAAACTTCTCATACTGAGAAGAGGCCCGTGCCCGGTAATGGGATAGTTAATAAAAAGGACTAATATTATATTTTGTAATAAGTGTTATCTAGAATATTTTTCTCTTCCACATTTAGTATATACTATTTTAGAAAAACGACTCTTTAAACCGCTGGGCAATGACTAATTATAAAAACAAGGGACCCCGCGTATGCAAACGCCATATATGTATGTCTATTGAATGTCCATACAAAATTATTAAATAAAGTTTCTACCATGCCAAATCGAGCAAGTTACAACAAGTACACAGTGCAACTGGAATGTCACGCAACGAAACATCAAATCTACCATTCACTAACAACAATATTAACTGCAACAAAATACAATACAAATTATTAATAGTATAGTCCATTTTTACTTACGGTAAATGTCTTATTTGGTAAATATCAATTGATTATAAATGAGTCATATATAACTACTGCTTTTAGGTGGAGTTCGTTCTCTAATTCATAGAAATGCCAAAAAAAGATGATCAATGTATCGTCTCTAGGCACGCCATATTTTTAATACTACAAGTAAAAAGAAATGGACTATAAGACATATACTATAAGTATTGGTATCGATTCTGTAGTTGACTTCCTTGCTTTCCTGATAGTAAAATTAAAATATAAGAAAAATTGTAGTCACGTTTATAGCAACAAGAGATCGAAAATTTATATGACAACATATTAAGTATTATTTTAACCTTTTGAACGCCAACGTCGTCTATACTCGACATGCGCAAGCGTGCCCTGTGCGCCAACGTCGTCTATACTCGACAAAACTGTTTTTTGTCGGTTCACAGAAAAATACAAAATAAACATATTAAATCATTACTTTTCTGTGTTTTAGTGATACAACTTAAAAATTGAATCCCCTGTTACTACTTAATTGTATACAGCAAACAAAATTGTTATTAGTTATTGAAATATTTGATCATAAAAAACAATATATAATATATCGATTTTCGGGCTTGGCGTACAGGACATGGAGGTGCCGTTATGGCGTGGCGTTTAAAAGGTTAAAGAAGTATCTGTTCTTTCTCTCTAATACTGTCACTGTGCTCTTCAGGATCCATAATTGTAACCAAACCTTAATGTAAGATCTTTTGTACATTCTTCTTCTCTCTTAGCCTTTATTATTCCCAAGTCACTTGGGGTCGGCTTTTCTGGTCTAACCGGATTTAACTGGAAATCAGTTTTTACATGGAGTGGCTGCCACCTGGCCTCCGCAACCCGAAGGCTAACGATGCCCTAAGGCTAGACCAGTGTCAGGATATTAGAGGGTACTGACTTTCCCAATAACGACTGCCATAGATGTTCATGGCAGCCGGGACCAACGGCTTAACGTGCTCTCCGAGGCACGGAGCAGGCGATAATTGTCAATCAATACGTACATGATTTCGAAAAGTCATATGACTTCCGAAAGTCAAGAGGTGCGCGACGTGGGTTCGAACCCGAGACCCTCTTCATTGCAGTCTGTTGGTCTCCCCACTGAGCTATCGCTGCTAAGATCTTTTGTACATTATGGAATGCAATAAAGATTGAAATTGAAATATTTGGCATCTCAGAAGTTACCAGTACGTTTTGTAAAAAAGCACGCATTGAAATGAACAACAAATTCGATACCATGGTTAAAAATAATGATGGTAAATTATATAAATATTTAAGTAGATCAACACAAACACAAGGACAGACAACGAGTTATTAAGATGAAGTTTCTTTTCAGCGTTTTTATTCCTACAAATAAATATCAAATATAATTTTTGACTGACGATACGCTAATGCTGAATTGACATTCACACATATTATACAACAAAGTCCGCCACGCGCGTCTGTCTGTTCGCAATTAACTCAAAAACTACTGAATGGAATTTCATGCGGTTTTCACCAATACATGGAGTGATTCATGGGGCAAGGTTTAGGAGTATAATTTGCTAAGGTTGTGTACTACCCGTGCGAAGCCGGGACGGATCGCTAGTATATTATTAAGAGAAAAGATTTCTATTTTTGTTTATAATGAATATACTCAAAAATTACAGAACCGATATTTAAAATTCTTTCACCATTAGTAAGCTTCTTTTTTCAGAAGTAACATAGGCGTTAATCAACACGCTAAAAGCTACGGGAGCGGAGCAGTAATCATAAACGTGGTCGAATCCGTGAGGTATAGCTAGTTAATCATAAATCAATTAAAATGCATGCAATGTTATCCATAAATCACGGGCTATCTAACGTCTGTTCGTGATGTCATAGTGCGCTGAATTAATCCGTGTCGTTACATAATATATGTATGTGCTCCGGTTTATTTTGGAAATTCCAACGCATTAGGAAAAGCCTTTAAGTGATAATAATTATAACTACACCTGGGTGTGCATTGCTTGGCAATATATGATTTTAAATTATTTTAATATGAAATTTTTTGATATTCATAACCAGTATGGCAATTCGCCGAGCACTATAATAAGTAAAACACTACCAAACTATACGATATTTTAGAGCCAAAGTATGCGGTTGGTTGGCTCTTGGGGCAGGCCTATGTCCAGCAGAGGACATCTTTCGGCTGACATTATGATATTAAAAAGAGTGACCATGAGTTTCTTGCCCGTTCTTCTCATGAGGCCTACACCCTTGCTTTGCTGAACGTGGCAGTAAATGTAAATTCGCAGAAAAATTTGTGTAACTTTGACATTCATAAGTGTTACCTTGTAACCTAATCTGAATAAACATATTTTGAATTTTTGAATTTATTTGATAATAGGTATATGATGAAATATGATACTGAATATATCATCATCTATCTATTATGATAATAGATAGATGATGAAATATGAACTGCTTTTTTCATAATATATGGACGAGAAGGGTATTGGTAAGTACATATATTATAGAGGAAATCGCTTAAAAGAAACTCCATCTAATCACAATCATAAACGATCTGCACGGTGTATACAGTGCAGTGGGGCTGTGGTCTCACCGCGCGCGGGAGCGAGGCGGGCGCGACGGGCGGGCGCGGGGGCGGCGGCGGGGGCGGAGGCGTGTGGCACTCACCGCCGTCCGCCAGGTGCGCCGTCACCTCCATCCCTACCACCTAGGGGACACGTGCGCGAGTGATGTTATGTGCGGGTACAACGATACGGAGATCTCGTTATTTTCATACTGGCCATTTATAAACTGTCAAGTCTTAGAATACGAGACAAAATTAAAAAATCGATTGTGTCTGGCTACCGGCTCAATAAGTTAATTATATTTTTAAATTTTAGCAGTTATGACATGGCTTAAAATGTTTATTTCTTAAGTTCAAAATTTAAATCATTCAAATAAGAATGTTATAGAGGAGTTTATACAAACGAAATTTCCGTATCTTCAAAATATTTAATAAACATAAATATGTGTTTAAACACTTCAAAAAATATGTGTGCGCTACTAAGCGTGTGCGGTGTAACTAACTAGTACGCACTAAGACTAATCTACATCTAATCCAATGTGCATCAATAATTATTGCACGACAATTTCGCAGAAACTCATTTGGCAATTCGGAATTGCCTGACGAGTTCTTATTTCAACCACACAGGGACGACAGGGCGTGGAGCGACACAAACTTATTTAAACGGTAACAAAGGGTAGTGTTTTAACTGTAGAATAATCAGGTAATAGTGAATTGCCAGGTGAGTTTAGCTATATGTTTATTTAAACTAATAGCATTCACATTCAATATGATACGTATAATATTGAAAATGTACAAAAGACAACCTATATGTTTATATTTTTGCAGAAGGGCAGATCCTAACCGTACCCGTTTGCTAACAAAGAAATTTAAAATAACTAAATTTAAAACCCAAATCATAAAAAATAATTCTTTCGTACTGGCATCGAAACCACAAAGTTTGTAACTGGCAAGAGTGTGTAATCGTTATTAAACTTGCGTTAACTCATTACTAATAATTTTAAAGAGTATAATAGGCACATTATAGAATGTAGCCATAGGAGTCACACTCCAATAGGTACTTATGTCGATAGTTTATCAAATCTTATCTTATAAATCAAATATCAGCAACGGTCGTAATTAAAGGATCAATCTAATCCAAAATCTTCATATCTTAGAGAAAGATTATAACAGAAAATCATTTATAATTCATTATTAATGTTTAACGTAAATGTACTTAAAGTTAAATGCGTTTAATGTTCCTGGTATTACTTTTACTGCTACTACTATACTTTTACTTTTCACAATTTCAAAAGGGACCGGTTCTCCCCATTTCACCACGTTCGTTATGGGTTGTTGTTGAACCTAAGTTATTTTTTGTTCAGTATCTACTAATACTAAAAATAAATATAAAATATCAACTCACTTTCACACTGGATTTTTCATTGTCATCCTCGTCCTCTTCATCTTTGATAGCTTCTTCTAATAATTCAGGCGTCGACTGCTTCTCTTTCTTCTCCTCAACGACTGCAATCAATTCTTCTTTCAAAAACTCCTCCGTTTTCCTTATATCTCCATTCTTCTCTGTTTTTAAATCACCTGTTGCTTTTATTAATTTGTCGGTGTGGTTAGTTTCTATTACTTCGGATTCTTGCTTATTTGATTTAACCGGTTCTAATTCCTCTTCTTCTTCTTCGATTTCATCTTCAATTTCCTCTTCTTCTTCTTCTTCTTCCTCTACTTCTGCTTTTGTTGCCGATGCAGCTTCTTTTGGTTCTGGAGTAGGTTCTTTTGGTTCAGGAGTAGCTTCTCTAGCTTTCTCGGGAGTTGGTTCTCTTTCTACAACAGGTTCAGGCGATGATTCTGTAGTTTCTTGCACAGATTCTTCCAGTTCATCTTTAGCCGCTTCGGGAACTTCTTCTAATTCTGGGGTAGATTCTTTCTTTTCTGCCGATTCTTCTTTAGTTTCTTCTACTTTTTCTGGCACAGTTTCAGGTGCAGGCGATACGTCTTTTTCTTGCTGCGTTTCAGGACTCTTCTCTTTAGCCTGCTCTTGGTACTCGCTAGCGACTATGTGTACCGGGCCACTGTTGTGTAGGATTGTACCGTTCGTGTAAGGGCGAGTGTGGTTATCCTGCTGCACATCCTGTAAGTTACAAATATTTACTTTGGAATTGTTGTTATTTTGAGATTCTATAAGTTCTATACAAAGTGGAGATACGTGGCCGCAAAGTAAAATCATATCATACCAATATTTAATGTGTCTATTATTACATATAAGAAAGAAATCAATAATTTGTTAAGAGGAACATCTTTTAAATTTTACATTTGCATAAATAATGTAGTATTGAGTCAAACGGTCAGACAAAGTCAGACCGAACTTTGCTTTATTGAATTAAGTAAGTGAGTTATGAATACATTATTTAATCCGAGATTATTAACTTATATTTAAGAACAAACTAATCGTACTTTTATCAAATAATATTTTTGGTAATTTTCATATTTCATTAAAAACATATTCCCGATACGAAAATCTCAAATTACATCACTCTATATTGACTATTTTATCTTTTCAACATTATTTACAAAAAGGATAATAAAACAGTGATAAGTACTAGTTTAATGATAAGCTACGAGCGACGTAACCTCCACTTTGTATACACATCACAAAAATAAACTAAAAATCATGCTTCTAAGGATTTTCTATACGTGGTTGCAACCAAGATTTAGATTTCGGTAAAATATACAAAAATAATAAAAATCCAACGGTCAAAAATATTTTACATAAATTCATATAAAGTGTTAATAATATAATTTATATTTTATAGTATTATTATTTAGTTTATATTAACAAATAAAATGTATTACCTATTTTAATACATAAATTAACACGTTATATGAGCTTGGATAGAGAAGCATATATTTAGAAGCATACAGGGGGTACAACATCTCAAATATAAAATAAACATATGCACTACCAATATCACACTGTAAAATAATAAAACAAAAGAAAACAACTACAAAATAGCAATAACAGAATATGTAGTTCAAATACGTGTTCTATATACAAAACAAAACACTCCTTAAAACATAACAAAACTCCTTAAAACATAACAAAAAAGTTCATATATGTCGATAAATATACCGCTGAAATCAATATTCTGTACAGACCGCATCAATCAAAATACTTTAAAAAACAGAGTACTTTATTTTTTTAAATATATTTTCTCTTTTCCACAGTAATAATATATGTATGTATATCAGCAGCCATAACAAAAATACCCCTAAGCTCAATTCTACTTCAAGTTGATATTTTCGTGTAAAAGTATAATTTATACATTTCATGATGAAATTGTAATTATCGAAAAAAATTAAACGTTAGTTCTTAGTCATGGCTTCTTGGCTACGTAAACTGTGTTGCGTCGTAAATCACTTAGATGATCTCAAAATACATAATAGCTTTTTTAAGAGTACAAACAGTGACATAAGAAGCTGAACATTGAAAATCTATTACGCTGTAAGTTTTATTCGTGATTATATATATACTGTTATGAAACAATAGGTCATCGTTATTGGGTTGAATGAAATAACCTTGCAAATGTAACGTATGTCACAGCCTGTACAATGTACATTATAAAACTTTGTTATAAGATATAATATGATATCACCTATCCAAATTAGAATCCTATTAGAGCAATGCATATATCTGCACGTAACCATATGCGAAATTTTCGTTCCAGTGTCTGTAATGTTGTGTCCTAGAGTCTTCCTCAGATCCCAGATCAGAAAAAAAATTAAAGGTAGAAATATCTATAAACTGAAAAATTTGATATATTCACACAATTTATTGCGTAATGTGGGAGAGTGATTTCAGAATTACGAGCTATAGAGACGGACCTTTAGTCAAGATAGCTACATCTTAATGTATAATAATAAAGGAAGTGACAGAAATATAGATATATTTACGCAACATTATGCCCGCATCTTCTCGAACGATTAAGCAGAAATTTCTAACGACTACATTCATCAGTCAGCTCTTCTAAGTCTGTTACAGATTGAATGTCGATGCAGGTAAGCTATTACTATTTAAAGAATATTCTTTTAATAGCCTACTTGAAATCTATATCATATTAGCAGAAGATATAATGACGATATATAATAATAATAAATAGAATTTTATCGTAAGCAACGATGGAGGGTTTCAAGATTAAAAGCTTACAGCCAATCACTGGGACTTGGGCAATGATTTGTGATCCGGCACTATCGTAAGTTGCTCATGGATTTAACAGGAGGCTGGTAAGCCTGTCGGGGAGTGCTAATTCATGATTAATTATAAAGCAGAATCGTACCCACTCATTACATTACCATCAGGACTATTATTAAGTCTTAATGATAATTACTAAAGACAGTTCCTTACAGACACTTAGCTATATTTTGATAAATTCCCTTCTTAAAGCATTGCGCACACACAGTTCAATGGTTAAGTCATGACGTCGTCTATACTGATGTATTTATTGCGTCGAGACACGAATGACAGCTGTTGTTTCTAAAGAAGTATTTGCAGTATAGACACAATTACAACTGAGTAACAATACCGTATTTTAAACTCATACGCTATAATATATAATGTGAGGCTATATAATGGTATCTATGTACTTAAACAATTTGAACCATACATAAAATGCCTAATCGTGCGTCCACACTGAAACGGTGAAGCCGAAACACAAAAGCGTTCTGCAATCGGTGTTGACATACATAATAGTGAGGACACTCTGATTTATATCTACTTCTACGTTTCTTAAAAGCGTATGGGCAAACATTATAAATGTGGACACACTGTTATAAAATCTATCACAAATATTATTAAATTGGTACTTACAAAATGATTTCAGCGATATATCTACTTAAGTACAGCAAAATTAAAATAAAACCAAATCATTTTTTTAAATTGTTTTAATTTTTGTTAATATTTTATTTTAGTTTTTTTTGTATGAATTATTAGTCAACGTCGAGTAACTTAGGTGCAGGCAGACAAAGGTTTGCAAGAGCGATATGTACAACTAAACATGTAATTAATTCTTCGACATGCTAAAGTTGGCTATGGAAAAGTAAAATGGAAGGATTAGTTTTTAAAGGAGTATGTGAATATGAAAAGGATGATGAAGAAAAAAGAAAGAACTGAACTAAGAACATAATACAATAAGATTAAATATTCATAGACTTAAAGGACAACTTGTGGTCGTAAGGACAACTGCATAGATGCTCAAGTATTCAAACTACAACCTAAACTCTACTACACGATGACAATAGGATAATATTTCTTAATTATCCCGACAAAAATTCAAAGTATTGATACTGTCATCGGAAAAATGGTCTTTAATACTTGACGAGTCCTTAGATTGTTGAATGCGCAACATATTGATTAATTGTCATTTGTGGCCTTTAGTGTCTTAGTAGGTACCTATAAGTCTTTAATAGATTATTACTATTCATAAAAATAACTGTGCATATTGGAGCAAAAGAGATGTGCTGCGTTTAGCTGAACTGAAAAACCTAAAAATAAACAAGCGAGATAAAGACAGAAAACAAAATGGAAAAGGAAGATAACGGAATTTCTATAGCATTTTGACATCTCCAAAATGCCAGTCTTCGCGTTCTTATCACAAAAGTTCTGCAAACTTAGGAGTGACTTAGTACGAGTAGCGTTTAGGTCGTAAAAGATTAATTTTCATTTTTGAGGCAAATCTCAGACTTTTCAGACTTAATTCTTGTCGCGATTTGAGTAGAATTAAAAAAGCGAAGTACTATTAACAATGCAGACGCAACTAAAGCAACAGTTTAAACATATTGCCATCTAATTAATATACATGTCGATATATCCATACTATTGTCTACTCTGAACACAGATTCGACCTTTTCAGAAAACAATTATTAAAAATCGCGATACATTTGAGACAAACTTAATTATGATCATAATTTCATTTCATTTTAAACTTTACTTTACACATTTTCAAATACCTTTGTAAACAAAGAACCGTAAGTTATTTAATATATTTCACGCGGTATGTGGCAAATATATTTACGTTTTGGTCTGCACGAGATTGTCCAAAAATGCAGTATGTATGTGCCAAAACGCAACTAAGTGTGTGTATTGGTAAATAAATTGTGGATACTATTGAATAGCTTGTGAAGCATGCACTCCTAAAGTTGTGTATTTACGTCCAATGTCCAAGAATGGGATTCTTCAGCAAGATAAATATTTGAATTGTTCTCTGGAAGAGAATCTATGATGAACGAAGATTTTTTCTCCACGTCTATTATTAAAATGACTAGGGTATGTAGACAGAAACTGTATTTTATTAAATTGTTTATTAAATTTGTGTCTGTAAAATATTGGATGGGTTTTCAAATATCATCTTGTTTTCAAATGCTTGTTTAGTTGCTTTTAATATTTTAATTACAGTAGCATGTGCTACTGGAGCTTTGACTGTAATATATTGAATAAATATGTAATGATAAATAAAATAACACAATGTTAAAGATTTTGGAATTGGACTTTAAAACTTTACCCATTGATGAGTAAGATCGCACTCAACATTTCTCTGTTACAAGCGTAACAGAAGGCGAGCGTATCGCTGTTTAACGGGCACATTTCCAAACGCCGTAGAATTCCAAATTTAAACTTCTGATTTAAGATATATTCTTATATATATATTCTCATAACCCAGTTAATTACATTAAACGATCATAACCTCCTTTCTGGAAATGAAACATTCAAACTGAAATAATTTATTCGTTATTTTTAGAACATGTTTGTAAATAAAATTTGAAGCAAAAGCTTATAACTGCAGAAGCGATAAGTCAAAGTGATAGCCATGAAATATCGTGAGTAATTATGAGAGCTATATGAGTGCATATTTAAAATGAAGTAAATTTAGTAGCTTTTATATGAAAATTCGCAAGTTAAAATACCGCCTAAACGATTATAAGTTAATTATTTTTTAGTGTAAGGCCATGTTTAGTGTATAAGTTTTTAGAACAAGATCTCTTTTAGTGTAAAATCACTTTGATTATAAGATCACTTAAATGGATGATCTCTTTTAATTTAAAATCACTTTTAATGCAGGATCACTTTTGGCGAAAGATAATTTTAGTGAGCGTGATTTTTTACACTAGTGACTGTTAATCGAACAACATTTATTTTTACACTTATTCAAGTATGTAGTTAAAACAGTCAATTAAAAAAGAAAACATAAAACAAAAGAAAACGACAGAAAAATATTTATAGCAAGACAGGATTATAGGACACAGGTATAAAAATACTGGTATAGAAATAAAATGAAAAATATTGGAGAACATCCAGGGAAATACGGGGTCATCTTAAGAATATAAGGCAAGATACTCTTGCCTAAATTCCTAGGAATAAACTCTGGATTACAAATCATGAAAAGCAAATTGTAGCCAACATTTTTATAATAGTCATCGTTGTCTATTACTAGAAAATAGAAAAAAATGCCATACTGAAGTAGTAATTTTCACAATAAATAATGGGTAACTTATTGTAAAATTACTACTTAAGATTTACTTCACTTAATTTTTATGTAAACAAGAATATAATTATATAATTAAATCTACGTTTGTTTATATTTATATTATATCAACCTTAAAGTGTTTACCACAGTAATAGTTTCACAATTGCCTTATTTAATTTGTAATCTCGGTTTCAAAATATTTCTAGCGCTATCTTTTGGAAATAATAGGAATCTCAGGGACACAGGAGAAGGCCAAGGTCAAGGACAAAGGTAGCGTCATGCATTGACCTGTCGTTGCTGATTCTGCGCGTAGCTCGCCTCCATCTGCTGCTGCACCTCAGCTACCAGCCCTGATATGGCGGTAACAACTGTGCCCGATAATGTCAAACATTAGTCAAGTAGAAGACAACTCAGGACAGATTGTATCGCTCAACGAGAGCTTGGCCGGTGCTCTACCGTACACCCATATCTTTTAATAACGAATTTTGGCTTTAAAAGCAGTGCTTGCTGCACCTTTACAAATTCAATTCAAAATTTGAGATCCATAATTTGGGGTTAAGTTTAATACAATTTTTTAAATTTTGACATAATAATTCTCAAGGTAAGCCAATACAAAATTATATCACACATTCAACTCCCTCCCTTTCCATCAGAAAACAGTTTATTAATAAAGTTTATTTTAAAACGTGAATTATTATGTTTTCACATAAAATAGTATCTCATGAATGAATCTCAAAAAATCAAATTAAAAACGAAACCAGAATAAAAATAGACATAAAAACAAACAACGAAGGACGCTGACCAAAATAGACGGGATGCATCACACGATTGGGCATGCTCCCCACTGCTGGACGTGTGCCAACACACACTTAACGCTATCTCGGGCAGAACTTAGCTTGGCAAATTTATAAAGTGAATTTTTGATGACGACCTGCTATTGAAATATTGCTGTGTGCAACTTACATATTTATTCTGATTTAACTATGTCAACCTAAAGTACAGACTTTTGTAATAGATTTGTACACGAAATAAGCTTTCTTATTTTATTTCTGAATATATAATTTGGGTTTTAAATTTTTAGTTATCTTGATAAGCCTTGTAGCTTAGTTTTATACTTGTTTTAGGAGTGGATTCAAGACAGTAAAGCAATGGTTAGGCCTTTAAACCTCACGTATATTGTTAAGCTACAGCCGGTTAAATACTTTCTGGACATCAGAATATTAAGCCATCGGATTTAAATGGCGTAAATACCCTTATACCATATTAAGGCATGTACTGTCTGCTCAATATTCATATTTTCAAACATTGTTTTTAATATGTATAGTCTATATATAATAGTGCATGGATACCTTAAGGTCCAAAATCCTGTGAACACTTGAAATAGAATTAATATGAAGATATAGAAATAGAATAATATTAGATATAGAATAATATTTGCGTACGAACAGAACAGTGAGTCATCGAAAGTATCTATATAATAAAATACCCACTATAAGTTTATAAATTAATTTGTAATTCTTTGCTACTTGTTTTACCTTGAAATGTGTTCTTTTATAAATAAGCAATTGTAAATAGAGATTAAAAATTGTTTAAAGTAAATTTATAAAAATTGAGTTATTAAGAAATCTACTTCCTTTTATTTTATAGTAATGCACCGCCATCTATTACGATATAAATAAACTACATAACAGTTCTTGTATCGATTTCCGTTAGATGGCGGCAATTACCGGCTTATACCATTTTAGTTTTAGAAATGGGTATGCATTTTTGCATCTCACTGTAATAATAGTAATCAAATATATAATCATAACATTCCAATGCAAAATAAAGTTATATCGATTTTTGCCTGTATGCTCTTGTTATTATTTCTTCAGGACTAGAAGCGTAATACAGGGACATTAATTTTATACAAATACAATAAACATATACAGTTACAGGGACACAAAATACACACAAAAAGATTTCCTAGATATACATATACAAATACATATAACATAATATATAAGGTTATTAGGACGCCTTTATCAATGTTAACAGGAAAACAATACAAATATTTCTACTTTTATCAAAAATCCACTCTATAAACTAAACATATATTATATATGAGTTCTATGACTAAACTAATAAAGTCCACAATCGTATGGATGCATCGTCGTAGCGAGTTAGAATACATCCCGAACAAATAGAAAAGGACTCAACCGTCACCATGCCGCAAGCCGCTAGGTACACATCTAAATAATACGGGTTATATCGTAAATCTGGCTGTTGTGATGAACTGGCGCTTGGAGAGTATATATAATTAGGTCGATTAATCGTAGAGATGTTCGTTGATGTGAATCTTATCAGTTATCCTAATTTTACTTTAGGTCCTTAGAAATCTGTTTAAATATGGCCTTCATATATTTAAAAATAGACGTTGTTCTGAGGTAGCTTAAGCAATTACCTAAAATACAGAATACTTTAACCCCAAAAAAGTTTCAATACTGTTGTAACAAAATACATTGCTTTTACTAACGAACTTTGATACGCTAGATGGCGTTATAAGATCTTTTGAAACCGTTACTTTGGTACATCACGCGTCGTATAATATTATATAGTTTATTCGACCTTATTGTATCGTTACAATTCTCAGACCTTCGCGTCATCAATACTATAATAAACAGATTAATTGAAAATTCTAAATTCTAAATAACGATTCTAACAGATGTTTACATGCGTGACAGTTACAAAGAAATACTATATGAGCTTTCTTGTTAGAAGCGCGGCAATCTGGACTAATTATTTGATTATATACTAAATTCTTTTCTATTTTTGTTAACTGATATGATCATGTTGACATCCTTAAGGTAAAATTCACATCCTTAAGGTCAAGTTCACATCCTTAATCTCAAGGTGAAGGTCACATCTCCAAGGTCAGTCCATCACTATTGCCATATACCGCGTCGCGCTGCGCCAGCTGACTGACGATCCTTTGCATGGCGCGCTCGGTTTCTGCCAGCCGCGCTCTCAGAGCTTCCAGCTCCACGTCTCCTAAGCACCAGGTACCAGGATGTTATAGTTTATGAACAATATCAACGCAACAATACACCAACACCCAACATAATTAAAAAAATTAATTGAAAATTACGAAGTTATTTGTTAGAAATAAAGGTTGGACTTCACTTAGCGGAACGTATCACAATTGGCAAAGCTGTACTCATCTCATTCTCTGTATATCTGATGTTAGACGATTACTACAACGCCTATATTCACCAACTTATCCAAAATGTTAATTGGTTTGTTATGCTTTCACGCCTTAACTACTCGACCAATCATCATGAAATTTCGCAAACACGTTGTCAGGAGAACAGAAAAGGATATGAAGTACCTTTTATCCAGAGAAAAGTACTGATACTAACCTAACCTAACCTTACCAGACCAACATTTAAGCGAGCGAAGCGGCGCGCAATATCTAGTAATATTATAAATGGGAATGTGCGTTTATTTGTTATGTCTTCACGCTTTAACTACTTGACCGATCGTAGTTTAATTTCGCACACGTTGTCAGGGGTACAGAAAAGGACATAGGGTATCTTTCACCCGGAGAATAGTACTTACTGATATGTTCGGTTAAGTGAAGTCAAACCATTATTGTAACTCTTTGATACCTATGCATATTTCTTATGATATAAGTGATATAACATAGCATTATATCTGTCGCTGTAATGTGTTCTTTTTCACTCACATTTAGCCGTAATATTTATGTGTATTTTTTACAAGGTTAATGTAACTACACATAATGAATGTAATAACACTGAACGATTTTATGAGAGTCTATATTGAATTTTGTATTAATGGACATTGCATAGCTAAGTGCATCTGTGCCAATTCGTTGCTTCTAATCTAAAACATTGAACGCCGTGTATAGTGATTTTTCGTGATGGTTTAACTAACTTTAACGCTACAATTTCGTACAATAAACACTAATTGGATGTAACCAGTATTGGTTAAAATCAAACAATGACGACTGATATTTTTTTTTTTAAGACGTTTTAACTCTCGTAAGTCTTCAAAAGTCTTCTCTCAAAATGAGTAACAGTGGATAAGACCCTTGTCTTGTCCACTACACTGATGACATGTGGTTGTCATTACATGTAATGTAAGTATGTATTCAACAGCCTAATTTACTTTCTCACTCTTGTCTTCGTTGAAATCTACGTCAATGCTTGGCAGACTTCAAACATTTTCAAGATAATTATGATGTATTGCCAGATCTTTATGGTGACAACGTTTAAGTTCACATTTTTAATAGGCTTTCGAAGCAATCGTACTCTGAACCGAGATCTCTAAAATTTTCTGTTTCTGTAGCAGACATAGTCCTTCCTTTTGGCTATTTCTAGCTGCCCACAAACCTGGCAATTTTACTTCAATATATATTTACCGTGTATATCTTATATACGTTTTCGTTATCCAAACTACCATTTAAATTAACTACCCATACAATATTTTCCTGTTTATACCTACTCACTGTATTTAAAACAACGATTACTTACTTGTGTCCCGCTCTTTTGGTCCTGCATGCGTAAGAGTGTGTTCGTTAGATCATTTATTTATGTAATAAATATATGTATATGTATACTAATTACTACTATGTTATAATTAGTACCTATGTATGATCCACTAAGAAACGTTTTACAAGCTATTCTAATGTGAAAATGTAATCTTATTGATCTTTGTAATGATATGACGTCACATGCGGACATCGCGTCGGAGCTGAGGTAATATATTAATCTGATCATTCTGTAAAGATTTTCAGATGTAATTTTGACGGCAACTTCGGAAAAAGTTGTAGTTTCGATGCGGATTTACAAGTGAATTCGATAATAAAACCAAACAGAATTTCATATTCTGTTCTTTCTATACACATTTTTTATGTACCGGTATACTGTATCACGCATTCGCTAACACATATCTCGAATATCTTCTAAAAGGTTCCAAGTTCTTTTGGGAGGTCTGGATATAACTCATCCTTAGATCTAACTATTTATTTGTATTTTTTTGTGTGGTCACCATGAATAACAAATTATTTCTCTGTTACTTGGTGGATATGTAGCCTAAAACTCTAAACACTAATAAATGCGGCCTGCTACATTGCGGCTAGAATCCTGAATGTCGTAAGTTGGCCTGTAGCGAATTTGCCATCGGTTTATGAATAAAATTACATAAATACATAATATGTAAACGTACACGTTACGTTACTCTTATACAATAGTGTAGAAGCATAATATATTCTCTTTGTAATAGTAATATTTGTTGACTGCAATACACTAGAGACATTCTGTACCATTGCGGATTGTTCTTAGAATATAATTATACAGAAGATTAAAGAAGACTACGATGGGTAAGTCATCACTTACCCAATTTATCCGGTGATGTTCTGGAGTCGTCCCTGAACACACGTCGTCGGAACTGAGGGTCTGGCGGGATGGGCTCGTATGGTGATGTTCCCGTGCGTTTGAACAGGATCTGAGAAACATCGTATTCAAGCAATTGCCATCATAATTGCGCAGGGGATTTACAAACATGAAAACAATGGATCCAAATAAACTACAACCGCTATAAGTAACGAAATACAGCCACTGAATAAAGAAATTACCAAATCTGTATACTGTCAAAAAGCATAAAAAATAATTTACGAATAACAGATTTCATTTTAGTTTTCCAATCAATTCAAATAATATCAAAGAAATACAAGCGATGTTTTTAAATTTTACACTTTACATGAGAAATTCAGTAGTGATATATCAAAAACAAAATTATAAAACATTTTATTTTATGTCTATCCTATGGCCTGTATAATTACTATCTATTTATAGACTACTATTAATAACGCTCCAGGAAATAGTTCAATTAAAAAGCTATTATGAGTTATGATAGGACACATTAAGGATTAGACTGATACTTTTACCACACATTTTTCTACAAGAGTTTAAGTATGACGTAATAGCTGACATATTCATAGCCATCTGTCTTATTACTTTACTTACCTTGCTAAGAGTGTATACGAAGAACACGATGATACAGATGGTGTAGATCGGCATCACGAAGCCCATGGACGACTTGGGAGTGGGTACAGGACCTCCTGGGGATCCAAGCGGTGGTCGCATGCCGGGGATTGGCGGTGGCTAAAATAGAAAATTCCTGGTCAAATAAATCGGAAACAGTTTTATTAACATTTCCTTGTACAATGGTTTCTTTAACAGTACCTACTTTACATTTTTATTCCACTTCTATTATAACTTTCATCTTATTTTATACTTGGTCAAGTAGTTGGTCAGTAGAAGAAAAATGAGTACGACTTTTTTCAGTTTAAGATTATTTTAAAGATGCCGTCATTTTAGCATCTTTTTATATTTTTATTTGGAAAGATTTGGGATAGTCATGAGAATTTCTGCGTTATGTCGCAATTTGCAGTCAAAAAATTAATCTTGGTGATATAATAATCACGGCACGGGTTTCTTCTTGACTCTAGTATAGTCCACCACGCTGGCACAGTGTGGTTTGGCAGACTTCACATATCTTCGAGCACATTATGGAGAACTTTTAGACATGCAGGATTCCTCACGATGTTTTTCTACAACGTTGTTGATATTGGTTATGAATAACATCAACAGAAACTTGTTTAATAAAAATTAAACATTTGTTGGCTTTTTACATATTGACATTACTTTCATAGTCGCACGTGATATATTATATACATCTCACGTTATATATTAACAAGAATATTAAAAAGAAAGAGATATAGAAAGAGCGTGAGCTACACATCGCGCTCTTAATAAAACAGAGACTTATCTCAGTATTTTGGATTAAACAAATTTTAAACTCTGTTGCAATGATTTAACACATATATTATAATATTAAAATTTAACATACACAATTAGAGTTCAAATTGCCTTACTTCCAAATTTCGGGTTATGTCGCTGTTTTATTAAGAGTGCGACATATTCACATATGCGGCTGTTTGAGGTATAACCTTAGTTATAGCTTGCGGCCGTTGTACTAGTCTAATAAAACGTTTAGTTATATAGTTATCATGCAGTTGGTAATTCAAGTAAAGCATTGTTAAACATCGACAAGCGATATATTGTTTTTGAACGGTAGCCAATTGGCTTAAAATCCATCGATGTACTAAAATTATGTTAACCAGCAAATTGATTCCACTTTCACTGGTTCAATTCAAATATTATGAAGCAAAATTATTCCTGTCACAGATAATGAAATCACTCCTTCAGAAATAGATTGGTAAAGTTCTGTAACATCTTTTATTTAGAATATGATTTAATATTGTATATTACGAATGTTTTGTAATATGAGAAGCTAACAAGTAGTATTTGGACGACAGTTTTAAGTACCTTGCATTTTCTTTCAGTATGGTAGTTAATTTAGTGTAGAACTTTCCCGAATGACTCGCAGGCCATTATGGAGATAAAGAGGCTTAATAGAAATAATATTTTCATTTGTATCTTTGTTTTCTAATAATAGTTGATAGTTAGATGTGAACAACAATGGTAATGGTAAACATCACTGCATAGTTTACAATGAAATTGCCGTATAACTAAGGAAAAAAAGGAAAATTTATTGAATTTGAGAAATTAGAATACTTAACTACTGTTATTACTCTGTAAGCGAATATCTGAATGATAGTTCCATAAATTGTTATGAATGAAAACATATATAATTATTCAATTGACATCATCTATTGTGCAGATAAATAATTTGATATTTTGTATTTTATTAATTGATTATTTTATTTTTTGGTTTTCATTCATAACTATGTTGCTTATTTCTGCTAACTAATAATTGTTTTTTCCATACATTGATTTAATGAATAGAATAATATTTGATTAGAATATTCTCATTGCAGCTACACATTATTATATTATCTGCTATGTAAAATAATTAAAAAGTGTTTTAGGTTTAGTAATGAATGCATCTCAAAATAATAACGATATGTTATTTAGACATAAGTATGCAATAATTATATTTGTATGCCGTATTTTGGTGAAATATAATGAAACAAAATCAAATGTAACATCGCACACGACTGTAACCTATATTTACAAATTAAGATTCTGATTCTGATTCTAATAGATTGGCATGATATTTTTGTAAGAAATTAAGTTAGTGATTAGGATTTGTCTATGTTTACATAAAATAATACTCTGTTTTAAATATTAAGATATTGCAGACCTACAAAATACATTACGAAATACGACTGACATAGCAAATTACTACTATATGCACATTACGACATCCCCATAATACAACACTAAACGATAGCAATAAATATCCTGAAACGATACCTGTTTTGTCTGAACACTATTCATTTTTACTCCAAAGGATCACAATCACCAGAACCTTCCTCACTTTACAAAGAGAAGCACATTACAAAGTATACAAAATAATTAATGTTTTGATCATGTAGGAGGCGTCAATTACAAATGACATGCGCTGATGCTACCGGCGAATGAACTGAGTCTGTAGCGGGTGCGAGTTTACGATGTGTTAATGGTTTCCTGTATTTACGCTTTACGCAGATCTTGTGCGCTTGCGATTATGCTCAGATGGAAAATTTGTGAAAATATCATTCATATTTACTCCATGAAACACGTAATGCGCTGAATGACCGCTCCATTAATGCCAGATGTAATGAACGTTGAATTCAATGAACCAGTATCTAATGGTTGTACCATTTCTGGGGTCTGGTCAATAGCAACCATAGGATAGGCGTGTTTGGAAGATTTGAAAAGGGAGACAGGGCTTACATTGGGTGCTGTAGAAATCTTAACCCGTGTGAAGTGTTGAAACCGGCTGATTTGGAATTAATATATTCGAAACTGCCTTGGGGTTCAAGTCAGTTTTACAGTCCCTATATTGCATGGCAATGGTGACATAACCATTTAAGCCAGTACGCCATTCGTCTAATAATTAGTAATAACAGTCAGACTCAGGTAATATTTAGTCTGTATCGCAAGTATCTTCATAATCAAAAATGATTGAGTCGCAAATGTGCTCTAACAACATAATCTTTAGCCAATGCTTTGCAATAAATTGGATAATTTTGGATTTACGATTATATTCCGGCTATAAAATAGACGCGATTTTAGTCTTATGAGATTCAGTCACACACCGTAAATAAGAAGCGATGGCGTATCGTAAGCAGATCATTTATAGGCGGTATGTAAATAAAATTTTGTTTGAGACCTAGATAAAAAAACCTTCTGGTGAATTTAAACCTCCAAAGTATTTCTAAGGTATAACTTATTTATATTTACGAAATTATTTGTTTTCGAATTGGCTTCATCAAATTATTTGGCAGTCTGGCAATAGGTGAAAATCGGCTGGGAATATTTAATTACATTCAGGTCAAATTAATAAAACCGAGATAAAAATAGGCTAAGTTATGTCATGGTCAAAATATGTGGTCTGCAAATAGCATGATCAATAAACGGGTCATATCCAGACGAGGTATCCAAGATCAGGTAGATGCTGATTAAACAGAATAGATATATAGATTATTGTAAAAGGCTAGCTAGCTAGCAGAACCCTTTTTTACAGGTGGGAAACGGCCCTATTAATATTCTACGTAACCTGGTAGCAACAACCGCTCCAGTTGTCATTGAAAACAATTATAAAGTTGTATTTCTCTATTCGGGTTGAGAAACTTTCAATTAATGCTAAGATACAAGCGGGCCGGTCCCTGCCTACCTAGGATATCGCTCCAACTGGAAGCTTCTTTTGGAGAGTTGGCAACGCGACCTAAAGCACTGCTGTTGCAAGCGCCATAATTTTAATATCAAAAACGTATGTGGAAAATGGTACAATGGTAATATTATCACTTTAAACTCCACGTAGCAGACACAAACGAATATTCATTGTTCTCTGACGCCTCGTAACTGCGACGACGATCAACATCTTAATTTATTTATCAATAAGAGATGTGATTCTGCGTAAATAGAAACACCAATGATTAAATTATGTTCGGGTTCTTTGAAATAACGACACTGGAACATTGAGACAACTACCATCTTAGTCTCCCCGTGACCATGGCTGCTGAAAAGCACCCGAAAGGTCGGGGAAAGTGTAAACTTAAACATAAATAGTTTTAATAGTTTTAATAATTTAATTAGCTTAAAAATTTGTAAAGTTTTTTAGTATCTAGTAATAGTGTAACAGTTTCAAAATTTTGTAATAAATTGTAAAATAAATAACGCGATAAAATCCGTATATAGTAGTTTAATTTCAAAGAGATGTGAGCCAAAAATGGTCTTCAGGTTTCCTAAAGAACCGGGTAACATGTTTTTTGCCACGTTGCTGCCGAAAGTTCCTTGCTTACGCCTTATTAGCATTAAAAGTTACCATTTTACGAATAAAGCATTAACTATTTTATATTTGGCCCGTCAGCAATATCTGCCAGACCCGTAACGGTACTTAACCGTGAAGTTTTACACAAATAAATCCGTTGTACCTACATGAGCTCTTCGTTGGCATTCTGTTTACTGTTAAACGTGATATACGAACATCTAGATGTTGATGCACTTTGAAAGTGAAAACGTCCTACATGCGACCTCTATACGACATCTTTTTTCGTCTATAGATTATTTGGGCAGAGTGTACACAGCTTTGATAAATTATTAGGTAGGTAATGTATATTTAACCTATTAATCCACGGCGGTTAGACAGGGTACCTTTTTATTTATGTCTGGTATTCTAGGACTTGATAGACTAAAAGACTATAGAACGAAAATCATAGATGTTTAATATGTAAACATATATTCATAGATAGATTCTGGAGCTTGAACTTTAACTCTTTTTTCCAGATGGTAAAGGAGAGACTATGGATTTCTATTTGTTATGATCCCAGTATACCTCTTCATGAATTCTTATGAAATTGCATGAGCTACATCATCGTTTTAGTGAACTCTTAAACTGGCTCTATTGCAGATCATCTATGATTTGGTCAAAAAGTATACGGTTCATATCAATAGTTGATGGAATAGATAATGAACTAAGGTGTATTTAACCCACGATTAAGCTTGGGTGTTCACGTCCAAAAATATTATTTATTTATTATTTATTTATTAGTATAAACAAATGGACAACATAACAGTATACACCAAATCGTTGTACAAGTTAAAAGATACCTGCCGAGAGCTTCCATGGGATTCTCAATATGCATACAGTTTTGGCAAGCGTCATGTTATGGGCAATAAATCTTCTAACTTTGACATACTCTTATCTAATTAAAAGAATTCATTAATGGAATATTTGGTTCCTTGTAGGTAGTGGCGCAAACACCTTAAACGAATAGTGTAACCTTGATGTTCATAAGTGTTAGTTTGTGACTTAAATTAATAAGGATATTTTGATTATGAATAATATTATGCTTGTTTTCCACAAGACATAGGTTCATCTCATTAACTTCACATCAGTTGTGTAGATCCCACAAAATAGTAATCCCTATATTTAACTTTCGATACTGCTAATTTCCAGATACAAAATACATTAAGATCTAATCCGTAAAACCGTATTACGATTGACAGTCACTCCTACGCTTATGCCACTACTAACGAAGCAGTCAAATAAAACTTTGTTTTATTTATAACGTTCTAATGTTCATTCATCATGTAACATTAATAATAGATTCGCGTAGGTGGAAACAAAAAACAGATGTAGAAAACAAGACGCATCACATCTGTAGTGTACATAATCTATGATCAAACGTTTGGATGGCGAGTAGGCGGCCTCGCAGTCCACGCGAATGTCTGTCACACCCAACTCGCTCGTCAGCTGTACGCTTCATATTGTCTTAAACGCACAATAATAACTAGGGCACACCAGAGTGATTACTTTAGCACATCTTAAAGATGCACAAGATTGTCACGTCATTTAATTTTATTTTGGAATTTTATCTTGGTATAATCGGGGTCTCTCGCAGAGGAATACTCGCAGTGAACGTATGGAGACTAGGATTGTTTTTAATCGGTTATAAACTCGACACCTATTACAAGATAATATATATATATATATATATATATAATATATATATATATATATATAATATATATATATATATATATATATATATAATATATATATATATATATATATATAATATATATATATATATATATTAGACAAGTGCGAATCTCGCTAATTTTATTTGCATTTATCACTTTATGACAGCGATATTATTGATCAAAGTTTTAGATATTATCGCATATTTCCAAATATTATGATAATTTCGTTTTACCAGGTTTCTTGCAAAAAAGTGCTTAAAAATATATTTTAGCTTTTAGCACCATCCCTAATGCAAACGTGCTTATTTTATATCTCTACCGATGCATTGCGACGTAAACGAAAAAGGGTAATTTACTCTATTGCGGCTTTTATTACTTAAGAAGGCCTTATACCTATAATTTGTCATAACGTATTTTCGTACAGATAGCATTAATGGCCTACGTATTAAAGCGGTTTTCTAGTGCCACGTGTATATTTTCCAAGTTTGGAAACGTTACAATTGTTTTATTAAAATGGGTGAATAAAATACACATTCTTCAACTTCTAATGAACAGCATACTTCATGCTTTACTTGTAGAGCTAAGTCCAGCGTATACCCCTACAAGTCGATAAAGAGTACCTGGGAATCACAATACTAGTGTGATTGTAGGTTAACGTAAACAGAAACATGTTGCCACATTTAGCCATGTCTAGATCCGATCTAATAAGGATACATAGAGCCAATGCCTAAAATTCAAATTTTGGACATTGTCCGATGTTCATACAGACAAGTAGTACCCAGATATCCAAAAAAAAATTAAATATCATGCAAATCAACGGAAAAGCTACAATAATTAAGCCAAGAATCAGATCCGACGCTTTTCATTTTTACCAAGGAAGACATTTGTATAGGCAGAAAACTTTATAAATTTCACGTGTCTGACCTATCTGCAGATGTTCAATCTGTGATCCACTTGAAACACGTGCAATGTGTGGGCGACCTTAACAACGAGATTATTGTCTTACGGCCCGCCGCCGCAGACCGTCGCGACCTAAGACAAATTGTTTGATAATATCATCTAGAAAACAGCCAGCCTCACATGTGTTGCTGAGGCTTGTTCAATTACTCTGTACCTAATTAGAGACAAAAAACTGATTTTAAGGCGGTCCTATGAAATGCAGACTAACAAATCGTAACGTGTCCTATGTGAGGATTTGTTAGTATAATTTGTTAAGTATTTTATCACAACTTATTGAGGCGCAGCGGCACACCGGCGCGGCGGCTGGAAATAATAGGTTTTCGTTTGGAATTCAATCAATTAACAGTTTAATTTCTATTACAAAGATTCGTATAGCAAATCCTATCCGAGGCTCCATCAACATCCTAAAGCTTATGGTTATTATAGGTAATTCATGTAATTTGTATTTTCCAAAAAGATATCTACGGACCAGCAAAATTTCATGTCCATATTTTCATGAAGCCAGAGAAGTGTGTCAGGATCGTAGCAAATGGAAATCCGTAGTCTCTGCCTACCCCTCTGGGAAACAGGCGTGAATCTATGTATGTATGTATATTTTCAAATTGTAAAGATTATCTCATAAGCTAATTCCAGATTTCTTTCATTCTTTATGGCTACTGGGAATTATTCGATAATACTATACGACCTTCATTAAATATAACTACGCCTTAATTTCGCATTGTTTTATGTTCGCGTAACTGGATTACCAGCACCTCTGCAAGAATGATGATTGCTCGACAATATTATTTAAGCTGTCGATGTCTTATTCTTGCATATGCATTTTTATCGAAGTATCTTTTCGAAGCAGATGTTTATTTTTAATAACATAATAATTATGAGTCATGATCAGAGTATGATGGACCTTACGTAGTCTGAAAAAGAACAAAATTTTCTTTTAGACCATATCTTTTTCTTTATTAACCGTCGTATTTTCAAACAGTTGATTAAAATATCTAATAGTTATTAAATAGACTTAAAATGCATCTAATAAATAAACTATACAAAAATGAAAGTCAATAAATCACTTGACGTGTGTTAACGCGCACTAGTGTCAGCTATTTCTGCGCACTGTGTCTAGGACGCGCTCTCGGCCGCGCGTCCAATGTCGCCACATGTTTATACGTCTTACTACATGTTTGTTTTATCACTTACGAAACAAGCCTTTAGTAACTAAGATTTAGATATTATTACAAAAGTGTCTACACTTGAATACTTAGGTACTGCTCTAATCGTACTAAGATCGCACAAAAAAGTGCCCACACTAAGAAGAGGGTACTCACAATAAGTAGAGAAAAATGAGGAGTGAGCGTTATAATACTATGTTTATAATTGGGCTTGAGAAAATTATTAAAAGAAACAACTAATCATTTCTTGTTGGTCCGCAGACAATAACGCAGAGCAGTCGCATTCACTGCCGCTGCACCACCGTGGCAGTTATAGACTATGTTCTATTGTAGTGCCAATAATACTATAGAAAATAAGCAATTTACTCTATTCTTGTCTACGAGCACGCTATTTATGAAACAAAATGGAAGCATTTTCCATCCTTTTCTCCTTTATTAATGTGTAGTAGGTTCTATCTCAATTCATATAATTAGAATATGAGGGTACTTTTCGATCCTAGCCTATGACAATAACATGTTTATAACACACACTGTTGGGTACGGACCACCTCTAAGCACAAGAAAAGTTATAAGGTCATAGTTCTCCAAACTGACCTATTGCAACTTGGCATACTTCCCTCTTCGACAACACTATGACAAACGCTCAGTTAAATCCCTCACGATGCGATCCTTCACCGTTAAAGCGTGCGATAATTATTCATTTATTATGCACATAACCTAAGAAGTGAAGACGGTCTTTCGATCTAACGGTCCCGGCATTAGCGTATAAGCTAGCGCATCTTATGCCGAGAGGAAACACAATGGCACTACAAACTAACCTCACGATCGACGGGGCGTGCGTACTTATGAAACTGGGCTAACATCGTAATCCAAAAATATAGAATATAAGTCGTTTATCAATGATTTTGTATGAAAAACGAGCATTCCATCAACGCTCTATTCTAGACTACATTTATTTCCTGTCTGCTGTTATTTCTGAAAAGCGATTTGTTGTATTAAAATGTTACAAGTCGTTGGTAACAATCAGTCAATGTTTTTTACGTTAGAATTGTCTATATTATTTTGTCTCGAGTGTTAAGTTTACTCTGACGTACCCCATAGTTGGCAGAGAAAGATTAACTATGGTACTAACTTTACGGACTTATATGCAGCAATTTAATTTATTAATAAAAAGTATACTTTCTTAATAAAAAATATATTTATTTCGCTAATATCTAGCATGCCAGTAACTAACAGATTACGCGGGCGCTAAATATCTAAATTTAGTTTTTTTATTTGCACATCGGCGTATTGCTTTTATCGTTGTCTCGATATGGTTAAACTGACAGGTTAAGACAAAGTTACATCTACAGAGTACAGGTAATTCGTGACTCCAAACACGTACAGTCTAACTGAAACAATCCAGCTAGGGAAGTACTAGAGGCTTTTTCCAGCGAGACTGTTAATTGGCTGCTTTCTGTAAGATAGATATCTTACAGATGATACAGTTGGTTGGCTTTGAATCCAACCAAAGTAAGTGATCTTAAACCTTGGAGAACGCGGGCACCTGAAAGAGGCACTGTTCTGTCTGAAGGAAAACTAGTAACCTAAGTCCCTTGCGCCAGTTGCACATGTTTTTTTAACATTCGGCAACGCGTCTGTACTACACAGGTGTAATTATTCACGCGTTGTCGAAGTGTGTTGCAAGCATCCGTATGTTACTCTAACTGTTTACTTAATAGTATATTAAAAAAGCTATGTGTGAAATGACATTTAGAATTGCTTGCGCCAAACCAAGCAAAGGTGAGATGACAAGTAATTCACATAGTTGAATCTATTGTAACATAATAGATCGCGGATTTGCTGCTCATATCATAAACTCGCAGCCAAAGAACCAAAAAAAGTGATGTGCTCCAGCGGTTTTTCCAAGCCATTTAGATGGTGTGGCTACGGCATCAACATATGGCGATTTTGATGTGTGTATTCAAAAATCTGTTGCCTGTGTCGAAACCTACTGTACCTACTAACAAGCCACTCATTTCATTACCAATATAGTTGAGGTAAAATCTCACTATTAACCATATTATTTTACATCCAATTCATAAAGGTACCAACAAAATTACAACCAAAAATGTACTGTAACGGAAATTACACGCAGAATCTGTACGGATTCACGCCATTCTCTCGTATTCTGAAGCTATTGACGCAAATTGTCCAATATAATGAACCCATCACACAAAACGTCGCCGCTTACATGTACTTAACTTATTCAACAAGAAACTTATTTTTAACAGAACAATCTTCTTAAATTTTCATCCCAGTGTCATGCAAAGTAGGTGTCTTTTAAAACACATTTGTCTTTGCTCTTTCGGATAACTGTATTGCGAATGGCCTCTTTAGCTGCGTTGTTGCTAACAGATAAGTAAACTAGTGCAGGTTTGCGTATTTGAATCTGTTGGCGCTTGGATGATAATTGGAGTTTTACGTCGGCTCTACATTTTTTAGTAGACGCAGAGGATGCCAAAATTAGTTATGGACAATTGAAGGCATCATGGTTGGTTCAAAACTTTATACTCGGAAGCAGAAATATTAACATTTTTGTCAGATAAAACAAATTTTTCATTTTGGAAAATAACCTGTTAACCTAATCATATCTAGACATAAATGATAAAAGCATTGTGTCTAGGCGCCGGCGTCCGTACGCCTATAGACGAATAAATACCTCGTTTAGTTAATCTTCAATTTAGGAGTAACAATGAAGTAGGGTAAATCGCGCAAGCAACGAATTTTATCAAAGAATGTGAAATCTACATACCATTTATATCATCTTAATCCATTTTTTGAAATAGCAAATATTTACCAAATCAACACTCAACGTTTGAATAAGATCTCCGAGTGAAGACTAATATTAGATGAGAATTATTTAGAAACTTGACCTAGACAGATTTGAGCGAAAAAATAGATCTGCAAGATTTAAACAGCCGTCAAAATGTCTACTATAGTTATAGCGTCTTTGATAAGCTTGGGTATAGAGGTAGCCGGCCTTGACTGAGTGTCGTTCACATACCGGAACACATAGCATTGATGCTTGGCAACAGACGTGACGGACAGATCAATTCGACGTAATCCTCTCTTCCGTAGTCAATTATTTTTCGAAGTTTAAATCGTCAGATAATTATCTGTCGATTTAAACTTCGATATGTTCCAGAAACAGTTCTTTATGACGTTCAGAAATTTACCAATTTGAAATTGTGCTTTCCATCAACCATTTTTTGTTATTATTAAATGGCTTGTAAGTAAACATTTATAATCTTTTTTATATTAGAGTGTTGGCTTACAAGCATGAGTTTCAAAAGGGTAAGAGGTTACTATAGCCTATGCTTACAACACTAGAGGTGTCGCTCGCACATTACCAAACCTGCAACATTCGCTAAAATTTGGTAAGTCTTAGCTCTCTAGCTTTTTGCAAGGGACAAACAATGAACGTTAAGAATAAATATTTAACATAATTACTCCTACACATACATAGACACGCTTATAATCCCTGAGTGACAGGCAGAGGTAAATAACACGTATATTCAGACAACTATAGTTTTAGGCTAGGTTATTTTTAGGTTCCACGTAATAGGAAGCGTGCCTATTAGCGTCTTCTGGGCACAATCCCAATCTCCGTGCTGCTATAGGTGTGCGACTATAAATGTGAAAAGGTTTATAAAGCTATTACCTCATTAAAGACCTGATATTAATTAATATAGTGATAGAAATAACATCAACAGGCATTGTATATTCGATATGGCGCAGTTTGACACATTGCCAAGTACTTGTTTGCGTGTCTGTGATGTCATTGTTTCCCTTTTAATACATTATCAATATTTCAAAGTCCAATATAGAGTAACTTTAGAAAAATAATACTAACCCTGTTTATAAGCCTTGGCCAGCCTAGCTACATACAACACATGGACCTATCTCCTGACGAGGCGATTATGATTTAACCATTTTTCTACCTCTCTAGGAAAACGGTTTCTTCGACTCCGTAGCATGTTTGCGTTTATTTTGGCTTAACGTGAGGTTCCTGGTTTAATGCTAAAGTCAAACAGTGTTATTAAGTTTTTAGACCAAAAATTTGTAGTTCGTTAGACTGCTGGAAATCTGCCTTCTGGATAAAATGTCTGGCGACATGTAAGTGTAGTACACATACATCTACTTATCCCTTAGGGAATAAACAGGTCTGACTTTATGTATATACTAGCTGTGCACGCGGTTTTACCCGCGTTTATGGTTACTGCGCCGCCCCCGTGGGTCGTAGCGTGATGTTACGACCCTTCTTCGATAAATAGGCTATCTAATACAAAAATAATTTTCAATTAGAACTTCCTAAGAGTATCGCGTTCAGCCAAACAAACAAACTCTTCAGATTTATAATATTAGTATAGATGGTACTTAGATAGTTATTAAAAACTAAACTACCTGGGGCTGGGGCAGCAGTAATGAATGGGACTGTTATACCAACAAAAAGTTATTGGCTTTTCCTATCAGGAAAAAATCAGTAGCATATATCTCAATAGCAGCCCGGGGTTAGGATGTTGATAATTCTGTGCCACAGAAAGCGTATAAATTCCGTTGCTCCTGCGATCGATCTTGCTCCGGTTGTCTCGGATTGCCGTCCAATCGGACTACTAGAGTGAGGGAATAGAGTGTACCTGAGTTTGCGCACACGCTTGTGCACTAGGTAGTAGGTATGTATAAAATCTCCTGCGCAGATGGCCAGTCAGACCAGGCAAGATTATCCATCCTGACCAAATTTCGGTATAGAGGACCGTATTAGACCATATTATACTAGTAAGTCAAGCGTATTATACATAGTATAATCAGATATGTATCACATTCATATTTTTGCGGGAATCGCACCAAAGATACAATGGGTGGTTGCGCAAGCCCTGCTTACGTCACTGGATCAACGTGGCAATCTAAAATACAAGACTAGGTATTAAATCCGAGATAAGATGCTCTTGCGCATGTGTGTCGTAAGCGTTACCCAGAAACCATAGAGCAACCAAAATAATGATTGTGACGTCATATATGTAAAAAAATTTTTATAGATTTAGTTCGTTTATTACTGTGTGTATGTTTTGAGGATCTGTTTATAACGGTCATATCATTTTATCGTGGTTCCATCCTCGACTTTGAAACGATCTACCTGCCGTGTAATTATCAATTTAGCCTGTATGTATTAAAATATTCGATTCCAATCAAGTGTAAATATTGAACATAATTATTAAACATAAGTTTTCTTTTTCTACAAAAAAAAATCGCTGTAAATTAAAAAAAAAATATATTAGCTAAAAAAAGCAAAACACAAAGTTTAAAGAATTTTATTTCATAATTTACAAATTCTTCCCTAAACATTTTTTTAAATCGAGTTCGATATTCTATTCCGTTTTTCAGTTTTATAAAAACATGGTGTAATTTAAAAAGCTGATATTGCCGCAGCCTGTTGCGCTCTAACGTGGTAACTACGCGCATGTAGATAATACCATGCGTACGCGCATAAATACACCAACGAGCTTCAAGTAGGACTAGTTTGTTTGTTTAGCTCGAGAGTAAAGCGATCTTTGTATGTAGTCCAGTGGATTGCATAGCGTACTGACTATAGTGGAGTGTTACGGGCAAAAAAACAAAGGCTAATAGATTGTTTCAAGGATCGAATCCTTGAAACAATCTATTAGCCTCTGTTTAATGTTTTAGCTAGTTTTAATACGTAAGACAGTCAGATAAACAGACAGACATTGTGGGCTGAGATAATGCAAGTTGCCTCACGATGATTTCCTTCAACATTAGTGTGATAATTAATACAAACATAACTTCAAAAAGTCAGAGGCCTTAGGATCGAATACGAGACCAATTTTTTTGTGAAAACTTTTGACGCGTTTAGCACTTTTTGGGTGAACAAAAATCATGGAACTCGCGTCATCGTCACCGAACGCATTCAAAATTCAAAAATAATAATCTAATAGTTCGACGATACAATTCACAAGTTACTTGGTTTTCACTTCTATCGGCAGTCCCCAAAGACTGCCCCGCATGTTTTTTTTAATGACCGCTCTAGCACTAGGAATATTTCTGTATTGCGGGGGACTTTACAAACATTCAAACAAGGGAAACAAAGAAAACCCAGACTAGAAACAAGTAAGTATTAGAGGGTCACACAAAGGCAGCGGCGAGGCGACCAGTTCAGTCACTACGCCATCCGTGCAGTCAGTAATTGGTAATAAAGTACCCAAAAATTTACAAAACCAAAAATTTTAAAAAGTGTAAAACTGCTTTTAAGAATATTTTGTAAGGCTTGAATTTTACATCAGGTTAAATGATTGAGACTATAAGAAGATAAGGTCCGTGCAAGAAACAAGGGTAGTTATTGATTTGAAAAGTAGGGTGGATTAATGCTGAATTGTATATTTATATCATTGGTTCGTTCTACACTCGCGTGCAAGTAAATCGACTCAAGTCTCAAGTGCGCATAAAAAGTGATATAACTAAAAAATTACTTATTTTACCTCTATATAATGTTTTACATAATTAAAGCCTAGTAATTAGGCTTTCAAATGGTAGCATAATATCAGTAATTTAAATAAACACTTGTACTTAGAATGCAACTGAACGCAACCTCCCGTAAACTGCTCTGCGCTCTATACACAACTTGCGCGACACAACCCCCTATAAAAACCCTCTGTAATCGTTTTTTCTTATCAGTCGCTCATTAGACGTTGACCTGAACACATATCTGCAAATTAAAGCCGTCATTTGAAGAAAATTATAGATACAACACCTGAAGAAGCCGCTCAAGTCGTTGCCCTATTGCAAGAAGGGTTGAACCAGCGAGAAGTCGCTCGTCGTTTGAATATGAGTCAGTCCGCTGTCTCGAGAGTATACAGAAGGTTTCAAGAGACTGGTGCCTTCACTCGGAGGCCTAATACCAGCCGACGCCGGTGCACCTCGGAGCGTGACGACCGGTTTTTGGTCTCGACCTCTCTCCGAAATCGACACCTTACCGGCGTAGATGTGCAGCAGGAGCTACGTCAAGTTCGCGGGGTGACTGTCAGTCAGTGGACGGTTAGAAGAAGGTTGAAAGAAGCTAACCTTACTCCGAAAAGACCCGCTACAGGCCCGAAGTTGACCACAGCTCATCGTCAAGCACGCCTTCACTTTGCTCGAGAGCATTTGGATTGGAGCATAGAGCAATGGCAGTCAGTCCTGTTCACAGATGAGACGAGGATGTGTCTCCATGGCAGCGACAGGAGAGGTCGGGTATACCGTCGTCCCGGTGAACGGTTTTCACAGTGCTGCTTTGTGGCAACCGTTGCATATGGTGGCGGATCTTGCATGATGTGGGCCGGAATTTCCTTAGAAGGCAAAACGGAGCTTGTTTTCGTTCCTGGGGGAGGCCGGGGAGGAGGTCTGACCAGTGATCATTACATTGAAAATGTTCTACTGGATCAAGTTGTCCCTTATCAAGGCTTTATTGGGGAAAATTTCATCTTGATGCATGACAATGCCCGATGTCACACTGCTCGGGCCACACGTGATTTCCTGAACGAAGTTGGAATTCACACTATGCATTGGCCAGCGCTCAGCCCCGATTTAAATCCCATTGAGCACATATGGGACGAGCTCAAAAGGAAAGTTAGAGCGAGGAATCCAGCTCCGACAAACATCAATGAGCTCAAGACTGCGTTGGTAGAAGAGTGGGGTCGAATACCACAATCATCCATTAAAAAGTTGATAAGGTCGATGAAGAATCGCATGAGAGCAGTGATCAGAGCTAGAGGAGGAAATACCAAATATTGACACGAATAAATTTTTTATCTTACGCACATTTTGTTTCATTTAAACACAATAACCCCATACTGTGAAATTGTATGAATTTTCAACATTTTTTACATTATCATTGGCATTAACCTTTTTTACTAAACTACTGAATCGATTTTCATGCAACTTACACCATTTTAAAGCTCAATTACTAGGCTTTAATTATGTAAAACATTATATAGAGGTGTAATAAGGCATTTTTAAGTTATGTCACTTTTTATGCGCACTTGAGGCTTGAGTCGATTTACTTGCACGCGAGTGTAGATAGCAGTAGTTATAGAGATGTGCACGACTTATATTAAAAAGTTTTGACAACACTAAACTGAAGGTACATGCTTCGGAGTCCTAATAAAAAAGTACCTATGCATAGTCAAGGCACCATGCATAGTTTTTCTTTAATATTTAATTTCCATGAAACATTCGAATACAATCGTATTTGACTATCACTCGAAAGTAATTATGCGCATCAGTATTTGCAGATGTGTGGTTTGCCTAAGTATTGATTAGTAATCATTGTTTTGGACAGATATCGGTTTACAAAATCTGGATTGGTTCCAATTTGCATCCAAATCTTGGTTTGCACCCAAATGTCTATGCGCTTGATTGTACTTTGTATAAAAATATTAATGGGTTCCGATTTGCAACCAAACCTTTCGCGTTTGGCATCAATTTGTGATTATTTATTATATACTACAGTAGTGTACTTTTACAAGTTACAAGCTGTGATTAAGGAAACTATTGCTCATATTTTAAATTACGGGCCGAGAATTTTTCGCGCTCATAATCTATAGGTTTAATCTTTTGACCAACGGTCGTATCCTCAGGTCTCAGATACAATGTTATTCAATGTGTATCTGGAATCCAGCTATTGAAGCAATTAAGTAATATCGATGGTATTCATAGTGTTCATAATTTATTATTAATAACAATAACTATAATAAGCGCCATAAAGCTCACGTGTTGTTATGGCAGCCTACATTAATACTTACCTTCGAATTAGCAGTTACGCTGATCACAGCAGAAGCTCTTCGCTAGAGATTAGTGTGACGGGTGTTCCCAACGCTACGCCAAGACCAAAGTTTACTTACTTAAAAGATGCTGAATACTTTTTACACTTCTAAGGTCGCAATATGGCAAACTTCTATCATAAGTTCTTAAGAATAGGAGTCACTGTGATGTCAGGTCAAGGGCAAATCATGCTTGTTCTCTGCTATCAATACAACGCTCCCTTGAGTGGCCTGTTCATAGCAAGGACACTATACAAGGGTAATAGACTGAGACCTACTGAAAACACACAGCCACTGTCAAAACGAGCCAGTTTTAATCAAATATCTTCTGCTAGGCCGCTACCTCACATGATGGTAGACATTGGTCCAGTTGACAATGAAGCACGCTTGCCTTTCTTGAGAGAAGGCAAGTAGATTTTACATAACGGGAAACAGACATCCAATAAGAGTCTCAAGTATAATAAAGCTAAATTTTACATTTAACAGCGGAGAACTTAATTGACATCAGACAAAAAATTATGGCTAGTTTAGCTGCCAAAAAGTGCAGCTATTTTTAATAGCTATTATAATTTAAAGTATACTGAAAGTAAGCGCTATAACGGAGCGTCTTACGGATGACACATTACTCTAGTGCCATCAAATTATCCGAATCAGTGGCCACGTTCTTTGGTCTATCAGAATCGCCGGAAACACCAAACCTACCTGAAGCGTTGCTCAAGCGTCACACGATACTCCCTCGTCCACTGACCTTGATATCCAGTTCATAGTACACCGATAGAGGGGAGGATCGTACCCTGGCGTGGGGGGGCATCGCCACTGGTCCTCGGGTTGGTGGGGCGGGCGCTCCGGCAGGAATCGCACGACCTCTTTCACGGAGTGCCGGATGAGGACCCGCACCGCGGATTGGTGAACGTTCTTGCTTTATGGCTGTTGGGAAAAAAACTTATTCGTATCTATCCAGATGTTTCGGTGTAGGTTAGTGGTTAGGCAGTTTAGCAAGCCAAACATACATCAGGGAGGTTTCCATAGCTATCGATTACGATGAACGTAGACTTATCTTACTAATGTCATCAACGTGAAGAGAAAGTTTCTATATTAGATAAATCACGCCGGCACCGCTGCACCGAAAGTTTGGACTTTGATCTGAATGTTAATAATTCTGAACACGATATTTATAATTCAGCATCATCATTTACTTTCTGGAACATCTATGAATAGCATGCTTCGCTTGAAAAGTTGATACTAAATAGCACTGTTTTAGTTTTTGCCGAGACAATTGGCAACCACGGCCCAGAGAAGCGAAACCAATTATTAATAACTATAGATTTTGATTGGTTTCTTAAAATTTCCGTTAGAGGCTCTGTCATCCAAAAGCCTCAAATAATACGTTGCAAACGAATCACACTCAGCGCGTTGCTGACGGTTAAAACTCATCTTTGCCACGTTGAGCTTATTTACTTGGAAATCCTAGTGTCCCTTAGATTAAAGTGCATAAAATCGTCGACGTTTAACGTATTCGAAAACTAATACTAGAGATCCGAAACATATAAATTAGCAGGTATTTTGTATTTTACACTTAAGCACACTGTTAAACATACTAGTTAGTCGCAAGTAAATTGTAATAGCGGTCAAGACTATTGTTGTCCAATATGCACACAATCTCTATACGGCTACTAAGATTTTTTATTTGATATCCCGATTACTGTTTGCCCCACCCAGGGAAAATATATATCACTTTGGTCCGCAAACAAGGTCCCTTATGCGATAGGACCAGTGAGCAAAGGCCAATTTATATGACGCAGGTTTCTTAAAGAAAGATTCATGCTATCCTTGTTTCATTCGGAACATAAGATAGCATTACAGTTGCTTCAAGAAACTGTTATCGTGTAAATAGTCCTTAATATACATGACAATTAGAATTCAAACAAGTTAAATAGGTACACTATGTACTATCGGTATACACACTATTAATATAAAACACATTTAGTTATAATTATAATACATTATTATGCTATGGTGAATACATTCACAATAAAATATGCATAAATAATTCATACATAATTTACATTAATAACGCATGCCAATCGTCTGTACCAATATGATTCATAACTTCACAGTAAATTAAATAATAATATTAAAACTATATATGTTTACGGTCTATCACGGCCTATACGATTTGATGCCCATCTTTTTATAGTTCTTGTAGTTGCAAAGTAAATGACGAGTTTTCTTGTGTAGGTATAAACTGGTCGACTGCTGGTCCTATGGGCCTACCCTCAGTACGAGAAGAGATAGGCTTTTTAAACACGCTAGTTAAATGTCAGTCGGCTTAGATTTTAGAAAATATCGTAAATCTGAATGATACTCTTGGTTTCGTTCGAATGATATTCGAATATAGTTATCAGGGTGCTTAGTGCAAATTGTTTTTACGTTAACGCAATCGAAACATTTACCACGCTTGGCTCTCTGATTGGTTAAGAGCTTGGAGCGGGCCAACCAGAGTGCCGAACGTCATAAACATATCGATCGCGTTAACGTGAAACATACTCGCACTAGGCACCCAGAATGCGATATTTAGCACTATCAAGGACGGGCGTACTTACTTATGTACATAATATAATGCTGAATATGATTCGAATGTCCATATCGGCAAAAAAGGGATCAGATATGCAGGTTTTTGGTCTAGCTATTATTAAACGCATTTAACTTGAGACCTCAGAAATGCAGAACCAGTAATAATCTTAAATTAGCCGAACAATTCATAACTAGTGTTCACCCAATGGTCGACATTCGACCATTATTAATTTACATATGGCCAAAATTTCATTTTCACCTTTGCATTCATTCATTATATATTTGAAGATATACACTTTTATATAAGTATATAAATATAAACGCCTTAACTACCCGACTGATCGTCATGAAATTTCACATACACGTTGTCAGGGGTACAGAAAAGGACATAGGAGTTTCGACCAACATGCCAGAAATGGCATAAAATTCTATGTAAAATAGTAGATTTTGCCCATTAGTTATGTCAATTTTCTATCCCTTAGAACAGTAATTTCTTCAGGATGAATGATAATTTAATTGTCGGTCGAATTTTCTATTCTATTGTAGAAATACTTAATTAACTATATTGTAAACTTGGCGGAAAAAGATAAGCTGTGATTTTATTATCATATTTGCCATAGGTTCTGTCTTAACAATACTTGAACGTGGCAACAGCAATAGCTTTATCTTTGAATTTACATTTAACCTAAATGTTAATGTACAGATAAACTTTATTGTGACTTCAACGTTCATAAGAATTTCTTTATGAACTAAAGCATTAGTTCCCAAAGTGGTCCAGGTGGTCCCCTAGGGGTCCACGGGAGACTCGACGGAGGTCTAGTAGGCGTGACAAAAAAATAGAGGTCTACAATTCGTAGGCGGGAGTCCACGAAAACTTATTTGCTTTCGATTATGAAGAACTAAAATGTTGGCTTGACTTCACCTATCACTGCAGGCAGATAATATTTTAACAAGCTCAGCGACTGTTACTTCAAACTAAAAACTTGCATATTCCATATTCAGTACCAGTACTCTCGAACCTACCGATTTTTCAGTAGAGAATTTTTTTAAATTGAAAAAATGGGCTGCGTGCCTAACGTGCTAGATTACGAGAATTAAAAAAAGGTAATAGGGTCATTCTTCACCAATATAAATACGAAAGCCAAGAAATATGGTAGAAATGCAGCTGTAGGGAGTCTACCAGAACCTGCTAAATTTTGAAAGTGGTCTATGAGAAAAAAGGTCTGGGAACCTCCGAACTAAAGTAACAAGCTTATTTAAAACTGTGATATTGATCCTGCCCTGAGTGTCAGGAAAGTTTTCAAAAATTTGGGGTATATATACGAAGAACACTCAGACACCACTGCCTTACGAGGACTGAACTCGCAACAAGTATAATTACGAAATCACACTCATCCCGCTTTTGGATATGATGCTAGGCATTAATTTGTCTGCATCATAAACTCCCACTTTATCACACAATTTGTATTATACTATACCACATGTGAACAAGGTTAATTGTAACCCAGTTTTTAACGGGCTACTTCCTTTCTAATTCAACATACATATTATAGGGTGTCTGAGTCACGTAACCTCGGGAAAATTGACAAGGATGTATAGCATCACTCTTGCATTGCCACCACGGAGCTAGCCAGAAATGAATTATGCCATTTATTTATGTCCCTAAGAACCAGTCTATTAATAAACGTTAGGTAGTATAATGCAAACATTAGACATTTAATTTAATTTATGATTTATTATTATTATATCGGTCTTAAATAATTAAATAAATTATTGTCTTAAGTCGAAAACCATAATGTTTAAATAAAAGATTGTCACAACATGTAATATAATGTGCTCACCATTTTACAAGCTATGCAGTCGCTTCTTTGTCAATTGAGTTTTATTTCATAAAAATATTATGGAGCAACAATGCATCCTTGATGAAGTCCCTAAACTATTCAACAGCAAATATATTTGCTAGTCTATCAAGCGGGTATAGTAGGGTAAAGTTTGTAGTTAAAACAAATACATTAATGAAGCAATGGTAATATTTTCCCTGTAGCATTAACATTTTCGATAATTTTCTATAACCAGTTTTAACAAAACGTATCAAATGCTCTACTACTGTACATAGCAGCTTCTTAATTAACAACGCACTACCGCATTGAAGAATCAAACGGTGTGGGATGATTGACGACCTCGTGGCAATAATTCATACGATTCATTCATCAGTGAGTCAACTTCTTTGCAGTTATACTATTTTTGGCAAAGTTAAATTAGGGCTACTTAATTTGTGTCTCGGACAAAATGATTCAATCAGATTGTATGTATAGTTCTATCGCATAAATTTATCTACATTTGTATGAAACAACAATTATTATTATTATATTTTTGTTTACATAATGTCCTTTAGACGAATATTATAGACAACTACATCACTATTAATGCTTTATGATTTCAAAGACAAAGACGCTGATCTTTGACAAACAAATAGTCTGACTATTTATTTGACTATAAATGTGAGTCTTTTGCAATTTGAATACATTGTAAGCAAGAACTGCTGTTGGATAGGGCAAAAAATAATAACATTACAATATCGCTTTATTTTATCAATTCGTCATCATTAAGTATCTTCCCACAGCACCATATCAATCAGAAAACACAATTTTATTAATAAAACCATAAAAACTTACACATGTTAGCATACGCACATGTACCAATTTGACCCGGTTCGTCAATTGGCGCATTACCTAATTTGTTTAAAAAACAACATATGGGCCTCCAAGGTCCTTCTAATGCTAACCAGTACGTCATGACATGGACATCAAACTTATGTAAGTTGTTCAAACATTTGCTTGCATGTGCCGATGGCATGTGTTCGGAATTTGAGGCCTCATCTTGACGAAACGAAAACTCAAGAAACTGGTATAGATCTAGTATAATACATACACAGAGACTTTAATTTAACTAATATCTATCTGTCATTAAGCTTAAGATGGGTAATGTGTCTTATGGAACTGTATCCTAAACAAATGTATTTGAAATCATATTATAAGAATATAAAACAACGCGTCTTAATCGCGTTGACGATATTTTTTTTCTTAAATTGCAATATTCTAAACCGAAAATGAAGATATTAAACCCAAATTGCTACAATTTGGGTTTAATAAAAGTCAAAGGTTTAATAATTTGGGATTAATAAAGGTAATGAATAAGAGAATAAATACATATGTATTTATTTCAATATTTTTATGTGTACAAATCGCAAGTCTAAAACCTTTTATCTATACTAATATTATAATGCTAAAGAGTTTGTTTGTTTGTTTGGCGCGCTAATCTCAGGGACTACTGGTTCGAATGGATGAATTGTTTCAGTGTTGGGTAGCCCATTTATCGAGTGAGGTTATAGGCTATAAAACATCATGCTACGACCACTAGGAGCAGAGCATAAATGAAAAATGATTCAAAAAACAGCTGAAACAGACGAAGCTGCTCGGGTCAGCTAGTAAGGTTTTATAAGGTTCTATTATCACGTACAAACGTAAATTCTAGCAGTTGTGAACACCTAACCGTAAGTTGACTGGTCAAAGAGATCTGGTATGAACCCAATGTGCGTATATTACCTATCGAATTAAGAGAATGTTGCGTAAGTACCTAGATCTCCGCGAAAAAGCAAACTTACGTGCTTGTGATTGCTCTATTATGTTCTTGAAATAATAAGCCTAAGGATATTACTGTTATATACATATCCAAATTTTCCAATAATAATTATCTCAAATTACAATCACATTCTTATTCATCCATGTACTCATCCTCTTTCACACACTCATACACATCTATAATCCCTCACTTACATATCTTACATTTTTAATAATAAATATATAAATTAAGTATGTAATTAATCACTCTCATCTGTTTCCATTGTTGCATTGTTTTGGCTGAGCGCTGCCTTCCAAAATACAGTTTGGAATTTAGTGTTAGTAAGTATTGGGCTAACTCTAAGACCTAGAATAAGGTTTCTCGCAATTTACTACATTTCTATGTCAATAAACATTATTATTATTTATTATTATTACTTCATACTTCATATCAAAGGTATATAAAGGCCCAGGAATGGACAAATAAAAGACTATATTACTGTTCTAACCTCAGTAACCTTGGAAAGAAGAAAACTTTATAATAGGTTGTTCATGTGGTCAAACTATCAATAGGTATCTAGGGGATAGATCAACGGAACCTTGAATAAATCTATGATATGTGACTGCAGCCGGCGGAAGCGGTTATAACCAGCCTAGTTATAACCAGCACATTGCTGAATCAGAGCTAGCAATAGTAAAGCGTGGTTGCCATTTTTGGGCACTACATTTATAGACTTTGCTTCTGCTCCATGATTCATTTACAACATAGCAAGATTGCCAAACATAACTATAAAAATGATGCTTGGTCTATTCGTCTGAAGTGTGATATTATGATACAGTGATGCCAATAACTTAATAATCATCTAATAGACCTTAATCAATTTGTTTTCAGCGCTGACAGCGCGGCTCATCAGCTACCAAATACCAATATCGCATGCTAAATATAAGACAAAGGAACAAACTAATATAAATAACGATAAAGTCTCACCTGTTGATGCCAATTTGTGGATCTTAATAGCAGATTGATACAAAGTTACTGCAACGTATATATTGAACATCCTTTGTGACCAGAACTTTTGTATGAGTCAGGTCCGGGTCCTAAATCAAGAAACGAGTCGCTTTAGCTACGGACAGAAATTTGACTTTTTTTTTTTATAGAATATGTGTCAAAAATTACCTATTTGTACGTAAATTAAAACAATTGAATTTGAAATCGGCTAGATTTTTAATTTACGAAAGGCGTAAAAGAATTTATACAATGGATTTTTCCTGGTCTTTCTACTTTGACGATTTCGAAACGTAGAGAACACATACACATAACTAAGATTCAGAATTTTTGGTCGGATTTGAATTTGATCGGATAGTGGTTGAGTTTATATGGACCACCACGTAAAGTTGGTATTACGGTATAATTTCCGAGAGAAATTAATACAATATTGAATCGAATGGCATAAAAGCGAATTTATCATAATATCTGAATTATCGTGCTCAGTTGGATTACAAATATAGTTTATAGTAGCATTTGCAGTGTTTGGTAAATCAATAATAGCAGAATGATTCCTCTTAGGGTTTATTAGAACTTAGTGCCATTCTTTATATCAATAATGTTTTAAAAAATGAAGTTATCCCTAAAGCTAAAGAATCAGAGATTATTTATTACATTGCTAGGTAGCTACCAAATAATATAAACTAAAAACAGAAAGTGAAAATGGTCGTCAAGAACCGTTCAAAACTTTCGTGTTTTTTGTCACCGTCTTGTGTATATTTAGCAATGCCCAAAACTGGCTGAAACGAGAGCAATAACGGGCAGACAAGATTCTACAAGAAATAACTTATTGACGTAAATATCCGTCTTCTGTCACCTATTAGCAATAATTATAGTAATTTTACAACAAACAAGCATCTAATTTATTAAACTAACAATGTACGAAGTATCTAACCGTTACTCGGGTGACCTTAAGAGTGACAATGTGGCGTTAACACTTTTGTTCCACCAGAGGCCACTAAACGAGTAATACTTGAATTCTCGACACTACGCCGTGAAAGCTAACGTCTTGATGTTTACATATGCGAAATCATTGTTGAAATATTCGAGAAGTAAGTCTACACAGAATAATTTCGGTACCTATGTGGAAAACTTTCCTATTGGTTTCTGCTTTAAAGATTCGAGGTCATATTGACTGAAAAATCAGTGAATGAAGGTGTAAACTTCAAGGTAATTTCACTTATGTATTGATCTTTGTCCAGCAATGCGAAGATGCAAAGTAAATATACGTATGTTACCAACGAGTACGTATAATATATTGAGGAAAATTCTCGTATTTTAAGAGTAACGTCACTTAATGCCACGTGTGGTCCTAATTTGAAGTTTAAATTGAATTACTTTGTTACATAAGAAATGTCTACAATGCGACATAGAGCTGAATCCAAATGTAGTTATGTACCATTTAAATAAATTTAATATTTCCTTAACATTATTATTGCTTAAGTAACGATATTGATACGGCCAAATAACCAATAGACGAAAAGCTTTTATCCTGTAAAACAGCTCGGTAATATTTACAGAAAACCGAACCTTGAGGAATAAAATATTGTTACGTAAACCTGATAAGGTATGAATGAGTGAAACAAATCGGAAACGATTCGCCAGCAAAATTACTAAGTGTGAATAGAATGACACAAGAGCCAAAAACAGAATGGCATTACATAAGATGCTAATGATCAGTCGATAGTCAAAACGCATTTATTTGATAGAAAAAATAATACGCAAACTGCTTACATTACTACATACTACATAGTAACGGGTAAGGACTGCCGTTGAACTAGTTTGTATATTTTGGTTATGTTCTAATTCTTATCGTACGTTTAGAACCATGTTTGTCTAAAGGCGTCATGTCATTCAAGTTAGTACTTTAAATTAAACTGGATAAACTAAAAGTTGACAAAGAATCCTCTACATATTCGATCATTTTTGCATTATCAGAATAAAACAGAAGAAACGCGCAACCAGATGCTTTAAGGCTATCAGCAGAACGAACCAGAAAGCCCAAGTTACTAAATATTACTCTTTTATTTTCGTTTTTTTGCGAACAATGCTTGATCATATAGTTGATTGACACGAATTTCTAAAACAATTTGCCCATTTAGTGTACCCTGATAAGATCCTCCGTCATAAATTAGGTTACAAGTTTCCGCCGCAGAAAGAAATACCCAATTGGGTACCCAAACAACTCCAATTTCTTTGCACCATTTAGGTCACTGAAAACGATCTCTAGAATGGCAATGAACTTTTATAATTTATGAAATGTCGATTCGTTCGTTTTTGTTTAAGGTCACTATGAAATAATAGTGAGTAGTACCACACCCCTGTTGATGCAAGCGACCATGTGCTATGGTTAACAGCTTGCCATAAAGCAGGCCGTATGCTTGTTTACCGCTTTTGTAATATTAACAAGGTTTAGATTACTCTACGACTATTTAATATAGATAATAACTAATGTTTAAAACTCACTTAATTTAACTATCATCTCTCCAAAACGTAGCAATGTTCTTATTGGACAAAAGAAAAATGCTGTTTTAGAGTCACTAGTAGACTGATGATTTAATTAAAGCAAACGAAAATGATAAGAACTATGTGCATAAAGTATTTCCAGTGCTATCAACTCAGGTGTTTCTAACGATTTTTCATTTAAGTCTTACAAGTCACATCGACTAAGTTAACTGTTGCAGTTTTTTAAACAAAGATAGGTACACTCTTTATGAGAACGCTGACTACGCTGGCAAGCAAGATACTTTGCCCCTAATCGTTTAACCTACTAATATTTTAAATGGGAACGTTTATGACGATGTTTCAACGTTAGTTACTCTGACACCTAAAGCGTTGACAAATAGATCCTGCATGAAGAAATAGGATTGGTCATAAAACGCTATGCCTTTCCGTGGAATCCACGTGGGCAAAGCCGCCGGCAGAAGCTAATCCTAACTAATATTATAAATTCGATTGTGAGTTTGTTTAATGTTACGCTTTCACGGCTTAATTACTTGACCCATCGTTATGAAATGTGGTATACACGTTGTCAGGGTTATAAACATCCATTTCATCTAAAAAAGAACTGTTCCGTAGAGGTAGGTAGTTAGTTAGTTAGTCGGACGTGTTATCCGCACATAGCCCCACAATTGGGCCATTGTGTATAAGTAACCGACGCGAAATATTGTTCGGTTACTCATACCACCTCAGCTCCGTCCAGAAAGATAATAGGGGACCGATGTTGCGCAGTACCTCCTTCATCGTTTCTGGACTGTTTAGAAGTTTCGCCCGTTGGTTGCTCACGCTTTTACAATGTGCCTCGATCTCCACGCAGCCGTAGCGGCTAAGGATAAGGGACTGTCAGTGATGCCGATGTTGAATAGGTGTTTGTTGAGTGAGCAGTGGCCTGTTCTTATACCCACTAGGTGGCGTAGGTTTTCCTTGTGGAACGTAGCAGTTTGCGTGACAAATGAAGAGGTAGGTAGTATCGATATAAAGCTATGACGATATCGATCGATATCGATATAAGCACTGTTCTCTCCGAATCGTATCCACAATTATTAAAAGGTCTAAAAAAGAAGGTTGACCTTGAGTCTATCATATGCATAGCCAGTTCCACTTAAACTGACTATTGGTGCAAAACATCTAGTAGAATTGCATACACGAGCATGTGTGAGGATAAATAACAACTGGCTCGGTAGTCGGTACATCAACTCGGTCTAAATTTAGTTGCTACGCAATCTACTGGAAAGCAAAACAGCCACATGTGACTGCTAGCTACCACAAGTTTCCGTTCCCTGAAGATACGATGTTTACATAGTTGGATAATAAATAAATATGGTCCGTAAATTGATTATGTTATTATATTTTATAGCTTAGCATTTTTAGCTCATAGCTAGTTGCACTCACTGATCGGCAAACGATTAGCGAGGTTAAGCAACGTTGGGTGCGGTCAGTCTATAGATGGGTGACCGCTTAGTGGTATTTCATCTGAGCGTCTCCGTGCTTCGGAGGGCACGTAAAAAGTCGGTCCCGGCTGTTGTCAAATTGACAGCAGTCTTTAAGCCATATCAGAGGCCTACGGGCGGCTTGAACAGTTCTTGACAACAGGTTGGCCACTAAGCACACGAAAAGAAGAAGAAGCTTATCGGTCACTCTAATTCGAAGTGCTTTCTAATAAAGTCATAGTTTTTAATATAATGGCCAATTTCGCAATTAGTATTTTTATTTTCGATTTGCTTATCCTAACTAATATTACAAATACGAATGTGTGTATTTAATTATAACGTTCACATGTTCTAAGTACTCGATCGATCGTTATAAAAATTTTGAATACACATTTGTCAGAGAATGACATAGGGTACCCACCTTTTATCTAGAAAAAAGTACTGTTCTCGAGAGACAGCTAGGAAAGTAATACTTTTGAATATCATGATCGATTTATCTTATCCGTTATTAAGTGATTAGAGTGTTCAAGACCCATTGTTACCCAATAGTTATGGAGACTTGATGAGATAAATTAAAAAAATAGCGTCGTGCGTTATGTTTAAGAATACATTACCTAGCGATAGTTTTTAGCAATAACGTTCGTAATCCCATTCTCCGACTAATATTATAAATGTAAAAGCTTGTAAAGAAACTTACTCAATTACGGCTAACGTATTGAGATTAAGCATGGCACACGGATAGATTGTTAGGAATTAATACATATGATACTTTTTATACAGGTGGCACACGGGCGAAGCCGCAAGCATAAGCTAGTAATCATCGAAAATACTCGTTGTATGCCGACGATACTTCATCTGTTAACTAGCATAGTTTTTAGTTCGTGAATTTAATTCACGGAGAAATCGTTTTTATTAGAAGGACGCGCAAAAGGTCGGCTATTTAATAATGCCTGAAATATTCAGTTAATAAATAACAGCACGCTATCAGTCTCATGCTTGTTAGTAAATAATTAAAATGTTTTACACCATATCCCTAAACCCAGTACAGAAGACACCATAAATTGAATATCCAAAGGTTTTATTTAAAATATTACAAATCCATAAGTAGCTTAGTGACATAATAGTTTTGGCTAAAACATCACATTTTGCAATTGTAATTTGCTACTAAACAATACATTTTCGTCATACAAACAGGATTTGGCTCCGCAAACCAAACTTAATCTTAAAACTTGAAACTAAACTTTGATGTCTGTCTGGACTGGGAAAGGGAAATATGTGGTACAAATAGATTTTTCAACTAACTATCTTGATGAGTCCAAGAGTTCTGTATAATGTGTGGGCCGAGACTCCAGACAGGCACACCAAAATGCTCCCTAAGACAGGAACTGTTGCTGTTCTTCATAGCCTCAATCATAATTTTGGATGTCTTTCCAACATTGTCAGAACGCTTCACAAATGCTGCAATGTCAACTCCACAAGTCTCATTGACAGCTCTTCGACATTCTGCGGCAGAGTACGGTGAGAGCTTGTCCGTGTGGGTGCTTGAGCTGCATATTTCGTTGATTAATTCTAGAAAGGCCATATCCTTTTCGAATATCACCTCACAGCATCCTGTTGGGAATATCAGTAGGAAGAAATTGCTTGACTATATTTACATACAATAATATATAATATATAATTCATATTCAATATTGAATGGTCAATGCACTTAACATGGGATCAATAAAGACATAGATTGTTGCAAATATCGAAGAATTTACTAAACTTAGCTGTATTCTAGCTGCTTAGAAGCTTTAATCAAAACAACTATATCTTATAATGATATTGCAATATACTGGGTATGGAGAGTCACAATATACCTTTAAATTATACACATTTAATTGTATTTTGTAAATGTAATATATTTTGTAAAATACATAGTGATTTTAAATGTAATTCATAGTAATATTATAAATGAGAAAGCAACTCCATCTGTTAGTTTAGATTATAATGAAATATGAAGAGAAGAAAGATTTTAATCTGCGGTAGGTACCTTTTATCTCAATATGTCTTTCAAAGCAATTCACGCGGGTGACGCCGCAGGCAGAAAGTGTGATTATATTACTTTCAAAATCACCATGCGTTTATTGACTATCATTAGTCAAATACTTTATTATAAATTAAATATTTTACTGTAATATTTTTATATACAATACCAAACAGTTGTATCCTACTTACTGTAAAAATAAGTAAACTACAGTACTTACTTAATAATAATAGATATTTATTTTCTTGTTACTATATTACTAGGATGTAATTTCCAATTATAAAAGCAATAAATAAATTGTAATGACATAAATCTTGACATCACAAAAGACAATCATATAAAAAAATATTTCTTAAACTGAGCACTAGAATAATTCTGCAGTGTTAGGCAAGCACAAATCTTGTCTGCTTTTACTTGTACTGTACTGTAGTAGCAGTGTAACGGGCTTTTCTGCCCAAAGTACATAGAGGTCAGAATTAACAAAGCATAGCATGTGCTCAATACACGTGGAGGTTTATAGCAACCTAAGAAAAATTATGAAAAGCTTTTCTCGTAAAGCATCTAAGAAAAAGTAAATTGTGACACAAAATTTAAATAGGACTCGCATGAACAGCTACTTAAATTGATTATTAAGTAAATAGTAAAACCTGATGTTAAACTGAAAACAAGGCAATGCGAATCGTCTACCACAGCCCATCCAAGAGATGTATATCAATTTCTTTTTAAATTATTAAGTAATAGTTATGCTGCTTGTAAAGATTATTGTAGGAAATATTAAACTGCTATAATAATTATCCATGGTAGCATTATCAACAACTCTTATCACAGTTATAAATATAAATTATTACAGTTTATATTAGTTATTTACAATAATTATAATGTTTTCCTGTTGAGCTACAATTATTACAACATAGAAATAAATTAATATACAGTTTAGATGTCAAATTTCTTACTTTGTTTATTAAGTGTCTGAATTTGACGGTAGTGTTATTTTATATATACAGGCATCATGCTTAAATTGATTGCCACAATGCGTATAACAATTCTTAGGTACTTTAGATCTACTATAGGAAGCAGCATTTCCTAGAGTGGTGGTATTAAGTATCTTTTGACAGAAAAATAAAATAGTATCAAACACAAATATACTTTCATATTTTTATACTAAACTAATTATTGAAATTAAACTGCTATATACGGATTTTATTGCGTTGTTTATTTGACACTTTATTACAAAATTTTCAAAATTTTGCAATAAAGTGTCAAATAAACAACGCGATAAAATCCGTATATAGCAGTTTAATTTCAATGAATAATATTCGCGTAAATAGAAGACAATATTAAACTAATTATTGCTTAAAAGCAGACTTATTTATGAGAGTAGTTTTATTAAACTCTTCAAGACATTTAATTTTATTATTTAGATTGATAATTTTATTGCTGAATTTTGAAATACATATCCAAAATGTATGACTGCAAAGTTATTATTTGGAAATAAAATATATATTTCCTTGATAAGAGGTGTGATAAATAAGTTTTTAATTGTGGTCAGACTCAAAATAGAAAATATCTAATTATAATTTTGGAGATACAAAATTAATATCAACAATAAACATTATCAAAATGATTATAATTTAAATATTTAGGTAAATAAATAAGTCTTACAAAACACACAGCTGTGTTTGTCTTACTGCTTAATAGCTATTTACTAAATTTATTAAAATGGAAATTAATTGGTATATAGAATGAATATGCAATCTTTATAAATAAAACGATTCTTGTGTACATGCCAGTACCACATTCCAATCAGATCTTTCGTAAATATTAAATGCGCAGAGTCAACAGCTGGACCGCGACGTATTTGCACAGATATATCTTGTTCTCGCGAACAGCAAACATACTGTAATCGCCGGATTTTACCCATCTAATGTGCTTTAAACATTTATATAACCCAAAATATGACATCAGCTGTAGCTAATCGTGCCACAGTGATAATTTTACAGCCGTAACCGGCGTATAATTAGATTATAATCTTCATAAAGTGAACTAAAACGCTCGCTTTCGTCACGGCGCGTCCAGCGATATTGACATTGAGCTTGTGTTAAAAATACCGACGTTACCTGCCTCCCGGTCGAACTGGTTCGGCTTGAGCTGCTCCCGACTGGGGCCCATGATCAGCGGCGACAGGATCCTAGGCCACAACACAGCGAAACACCCAACAACTATCACAAGAACGAACATCGTCTTCCGCGGACCCAACACCTCCTCGTTCGCCATTCTGTCGTCGTGTTTTCGTATCGTTTCGTCACGCACGTACACAGCCGATCGCACTCTACGGGAACATCGTCGTGTGTGATATAAATAAAGATTTTCGTCCCACGTCCCGCCCGTGAAGAAAGCGCGCAATGACAGCTGTCAGACGCGCCCTCTCCCGGCGAAAACACTACGGGAGCGATCCGAATTTTCTTCGTTACGGGAGCGTCCGCAATTTTCCGTCTTCATTTGCAGAAAGCCGGTGGATTGAGCTGGCTCGAAGTGACACAGCCGTATATTAACGTCAAACAGCTATGCCGACTTCTTGCCTTCCCAGCCACCGGCTCGGCTTCTTCTGACGTCCAAGTCGACCGTACAGCATTACAGTTCAAATATTGACAGAGTGAATTAACGTTTGCCGGGCGAGCGCGGCGCTCGGTGGGCAGAACTCGGAACAATATGCCTGGGCGCGGAGGCGGCGCCGGCTAATAACCCGTCCCCACCGCGATGAGGACTACACGCGCCAGATGAATACTAATTAGACACTTTGTGTAGGTACTTGTCGTTTAGACGACCGTGCCTTAGGCAAAAGTTTGTATGCTTGAAGGGCTGTAACGTTTCTGGTGTTAAAAACTTAATTTTCAAATATTTTCAGTTTGCGCGTCGCCTACGCAGCGGATGATGTCTAATCGGGTCAGAGTATGACATAGTGTAATGTAAATTTTAACTGTATTGCGGAAAACGTGAATTATTTACATGCACTCTGCTTAGTGTACATTCATAAATCAATATGAATGGATACCTAACAAGCAATAGAGGAAGTGTTGTTATTCCCTTCTATAAACAACACCTAGTTAGAAATACACCACATACCTATCAATCTTAAATTTATGGATTTTCGATATTTTTGGTCTGTTTATCAAATGTTGAGGTTGCCTATCAGCAAATAGCTAACAGAATAATAAAAATATCGATCCTGCTATACGATAAATGTTTCGATTATAGATAATAATTAATAAGTATACATAGCAGTAGTATCCACTTTCCCAATTTTATTTTGTGGACAAGTAAATACCTAAAATATGTTTCTTTATACCTAGTGTACCTAATAGCATTTTCAAAAATTCATTTAATTAATGTGTCTTCAAGTTATATAAATGTGCATATAGAATGACCTATTAATCCTATACTATTCAATTTAAAATAGGTATATCTCATTGCTAGCTTTTACTCGTGATTTTACTTACATACTAAAAGCCGTTCCTAGCCTATGAGCTAGGGAAAAATCACATCGATCCGCTGCTTTGTTGCTGCGTGATTGGATAATCCAACAAACACATTTGGCATTTATAATATTAGTAAGGAAGAAAAAGTACTACCCGGGATGAGTCGAAAGCCATAATGTATTAAAGATGTTCCTCTTGGGTATTTCATATTGGGAGTTATGTAATTTGGTGTTTTTGTCAGTCACAATAACCCGGCTTTTACGCAGGCAATGCTGAAATGTCTTTATGAAAGCATAACATAATAACAATTTGTTTTAAATTGCAATAGTCTATACGAAGCAGTTGTTGTCATGAACACTTAAAAAATATGATGGGCTCTTGTTTGAGTTTTTGCCCTTAGGCCCTTCATTACTTACAGTCATGTAGGTACAATTCATACACGACTGTTACCACGTGTGGGCAGTTACCCTAGCCTTCGTCTCGAAGAATCCCATTACGAAAATGTGTTTTTTAACATATAAAGGCGTTTTCTTATAGCGATGGCGATGAATGCTCACAAATTTTTGCCTAACTTATTTTCCTTTGATATCCCTTTAGGCTTGAACTTGATGTTACGTATCTGGTACTTCAGGCTTTCTGTAGCAAAGCAAAATTGGCTTTGATAACTAGTTATCTACTATTACTATATATCAGAGTGCTCCTACTTCGTAGTACCTACAAGCAAAGCTTCGCCTAAAGCTCTATTACTATTTAACATTAGTACCACAAATGCAGATTTTTGTCAAATGCGCCATGGAACAGAGAGATCATGTTATGAACTCTCTAGCAAAGTTTGCTAAAAGTACACATCAATGTCTTTACTAACAAAACCAGCCAAAAAAAATATAGGCCGTAACTAATGTAAAACAACGACACTCTATGACTCATAAGTCGTAATCGTTTAGGAGATAAGCAAAGGAAATCGGACTCCGTGCAAACAGATTTTTATCTCACAATCGTCTGCAGGTGGACACAGGATTAAAACAACTTTTTTTTATTTTGTCAGTAGCTATGATAATTTTTTATACAGTTTATCACTAGTTAAAGTTTAAACGCGGTAAAATCAGAGGAAGGAAGACCTCATTTGTTTTTATTTTGGTTTAGTAATAAGTAAGTTAAGTATTATATGTATATTTATCCATTGTTTAGTACCCATAGTACAAGCTCTGCTTAGTTTGGGCTAGATGGTGTTGTGTGTATGTGATAGAATATTATTATATTTTTATTATTATATTGTGCGAATGTGACTGCCGTGCTCGAAGTCATTGGTTCAATTCTGGGGGCGGTCAAAGTGTTATTGGGTTGTTCTCTCAGAAAATTCTTAGGAACTGTGCCTGGTAGACGACAATAGGCTGGCTTGTTTTCCTATTATGACCAAACCATAACTGGCGAAATATAATAATACCTAATACAGGAAGGGGTCTTTCTACTCATTCATAATTATAGGCGTAATATTACATAGAAATGTTTTATTGAATAAATAAATATATATTATAAACTGTTTAAATTTTAGATAAAGGGCAAAAGCCAGGTTAACTGAAATAGAGTGGATTATGATGTCGTAAATAATGTGTGTGATGTCAGATTCATAGCAATAGCAGCGATAGCTCAGTGGGGAGACCAACAGACTGCAATACAGAGGGTCTAAGTTATATGACTTTTCGAAATTATGTGCGTATTGATTGACAATTATCGCCTGCTCCGTGCCTCGGAGAGCACGCTAAGCCGTCGGTCCCGGCTGCCATGAACATCTATGGCAGTCGTTATTGGGAAGTCGGTGCCCTATAATATCCTGACACTGGTCTAGCCATAGGGTATCGTTAGCCTTCGGGTTGCGGAGGTCAGGTGGCAGCCGCTCCATGTAAAAAGTGATATCCAGTCAAATCCGGTTAGACCAGGAAAGCCGACCCCAATTGACTTAGGAAAAATAAAGGCTAAAGAGAAAGTAAATGTCAGGTTCATAGCAAGTGGAAATCTAGGGCTATGCTACCGTCGCGTACGCAATAATTCTGTACGCGTGAGAACGAGCCAATGCTATAACGCGTTGTCTTGTTCACCCATCAGTGCTTTCCCTAGAAAAGTACTAAACCTGAAGGTAGATTAGTTATAGAGCTAGAGATAGCCATGTAAACCATCGTTGGTAAAATTAATGTAAGTGTATCACATTAATTTTACCAACGATGGTTTTGTCGTCCCATAATTCCTCGTGAAACGAGCTTATTGCATTTACCGATCATATTTTTAGACTCAAATAACACTTTTTCGGACTCGAAAAGCAAAACCGAGCTAAATTGTAAACCTAACATGAATAGACAGTTTATTCGAACACTAGCTGATCCGCGCAACTTCGTCTGCTTCACATAAGAGATTATTCTCCATTTTTGCAACAATGTTCATTGATGCTCAGCTTCTATTGATCGTAGCGTGATATTATATAGCCTATAGCCTTCCTCGATAAATGGGCTATCCAACACTAAATTGAATTTTTGACTGAATTTTCATTTCGAAAAAAGTTCCTGAGATTAGTGCTTTCAACCAAACCAGCAAACTCTTCAGCTTTATAATATTAGTATAAATAAGCTGGTATAATATACTTAGGGCCTGTCCCACCACCTTCAGATAGCATTTGTCTATAAGATAAATATCTCTTCTTTAACCTAACAAGAGTGAGACAGCATACGATTAATCTTTCGGATAACTTTTACTTGATAGTTGTGAGACTGGCCATTAACCTTACTAAAGTGTATATCGTGAAAACATACGTTAGTGTTTTTTAGGGCGTTATTTGAATAGAAAGCTTCAGTAGCTTTCATTCAGCACAAACCTACTCAGTTATACATATATTACCTAATGCTTCGGCGAAATATTTGTTGTACGAGAGTACGACTAATGGTAATTCACTCACGATGTACTGCATTACTCGAATAAATGAAATTTCATGCGAGTGGACCAGGAAATTGAACAAATAAACATTGTTTCCAGTAAATTTCGTGTCATGTAACAGTTTAAAGTTCCCAGAATGGAGTGAAAATCGAAAACACCGTGCGTATTCTTAGTGTTTTAGGCTTGAGGGCACTGTGGCGTAGCGTAGTTGCCAGCCGCCATGCGCCAGGGGCGGACGAAAATTTATTTCGATTTAAAAGACTATCATATACCGTCATTCTAAAGAACTTTTCGGCAAGAACAGTCATCATTATTGTGTATTATATAGTTGACCATTCCTCTCGTTCGTAATGAAATAGTTTAAATATTTACAAAATATTATTATTATTTATTGTGAAATTTTGTCGATCCCTAAAAGTGCCGCTCGGGGCGGGCCGCCCATGCCGCCCACACTACGATACGCCACTGCTTGAGGGAGAAGATATCGATATCGCTTTCTGTCTTGCCATAAAGATAAATAATGTTGCCTAATTATAAATCTAAGACAAGAATAGTTTCAGTTTATGTGCTGTTGCTGTTAACCACGCCCTTGTACTTATACTCTTGATAATCCAGGTATAGCAACCAATAGAGCTCCATTGCATACAAGTCTCACGACATAGAATAATGCGTCATCATATTCTTTGTTTTTTACACAATCTCAGTTTTACACCTATTTTGTACATTTTTGCCATAGAGCAGATAACATCTATGTTCGAAACATATTTTAAAATCACTGGCCAGTAAGAATAATAAATGAGGTAATAAATGTCCAAACCTCTTTTGATGTAGCAATTCAAAGAGATTTTGTACCTTTTAGAGCGGTCTCTTTCATGTAAATCTAATGAAAACGTTCTATGAAGCACAGCTAAAACATAAAATGCAAGTATTACCTATTCTACACAAATCTAATCATATAATTTATTGCGAAACTGAAAGTTTAGTCGTTAAGTGCTAATGTTATAGGTAGGATAACAATGTATTTTGAATTAAAGGTTGATGGTCAATTGGTTATATTAAAACTTTCAAAATAAACCTATTTAGTATATTATTAATTCGGATGTATTGGGAACAACTTTCCAGTTTAAATCAGATATCAGTGTTTCCTGGTGTTGAACTTTTGCAACCCAAAGTAGTAGACCATTTTCATATAGGTACTTACCTACACGGAAATTCATTTAGCGAAAACTGCTTTTTGCTATACGTTTAGCAAAAACTGGACGTTAAGACTACTACTACGATATAACTTAATTAGTCCTAGGTCTTTTAATGGCTAGGTAGACGCACCTAGCTACAGCTACGCCAGTGTTAGCTGTTGTTAGTTTTGACTTAATTAAGTACCTTTTTTATTAAATAGTTTCATAGAGGGCTATTTACTACATTGAATCAAACTACGTACTCCCACTCCCATAAATACAGAGTACAAAAGGAAGTTACACTAGCGCGGTGCGTTATACCGTACTCGTTTTAAGGCATAGAGTTCCGCACAATAATCTACACCCTTGTGGTGTTATAAAAAGCTAAGATGGTGATAACTGAACCTTCCAAACCAACTAACTTTATTGTTATAAATATTTTAAGGATGATTTTTGTTCAAAATAAAATAGTTTCTACGTTTATGTAGGGCCCGTCAAGACTCTCATTAAGCGAGAACTTAATAGCTCGTTCGTTCGCGTTTGAGTGCAAATGTATTAATTATCATGTAAAAATATAACACTAATCATATTATTTGCCTGCTTTTGAAATGACAAGATATTTCTTATAATACATTATTGATGCATTTCAGAATTAGGTCAGACAGAGGCTGACTATCATAAAATATACTGACTTCAAGTATTAGCAAATAAGCCAACATTGTAATCATGATTTTTATGTATAAATATTTAAAATAATACTTTTAGTAGGTATTATAAAAGCAGTATGCTGGATGAAAGCCTTGTTTTGCTCCCTAGTTAAATTTATTCAGCAGTACACCTGCGTGTATGGTTGCGTTAATAAAAAAGTCATTTTAGGTAGGTACCTAATTTCATTGACATATTTATTTCTGTGTGATCAAAGTCAATCCAGTGGCTTAATCGTTAGAACGAAACATCAAGACCAATTTATTTTTACATTTATATACATAGATTTGCAAAATTATATAAGTTTTGTCCCTAATTAAAACAGTAGCACAGCTAAGAATTACATTTCTAATAGTTGTATATGATTGTCAATCTTCATTGCCAGCCACATGTCAATATATTTTCACAAGTCTGTGAATGATGAATGATGTCTCCGTTAGGTAAATTAAATTTGAAGAGTCATTCAATATTATGACCGGAGCATTGCCAGAATTTTTGCTTTAGCCTTAATTACCAGCCAGTGGCTGTTAAATATATTTAATTAAACTGCTTAATTAAAGCAGTTCATATAGAGATTGTTTTGTAATAGGAATTGTACTTTGTTTAACAAAATCTCGACAAAATAGCTACTAACGACATCGTTTCGTCACCTTTCACGCGGAAGGAAGAGGCGCTCTTACATTTGAATCACGCGCAGGATACGCGCCGAGAAATATTAAATAACAAACGGAAATCAGTCAGGATATCCTTCTTATTTATGGTATGCTGTCTCCTTAGCATCCAGACGCACTTATAACGCCATACCTGGGCTCTGGGCACGGTTATGGCAGCCATTTTGTACACCATGCGCGTGCGTCGCTTCCTGCGTCGAAATGGTACGCTACCTACCCATTGTTCTGTTGGAGGGGATGCGTGTGACTTGAATACATATAGGACTAATAGTTTAACTGTCGAATTAAAAAAATAAGTAGGCCCTACATCGGTTAGAAGGTTTTTTCATTGGACCTTTTAAATAGATCCTTTCGTAAACTGAACACAACGCTGTTTAGATTTATATCTGTATTTCAATGAATTGTGAATTAATATGACCGAACACTTGTTTTGATGTCTTTGTCAAGTAACTATACCTATTTTAAAAAGTCAAGTATCGGTTACGTAAACCGTGGAATAATTTTAAAAATGTTTTCCACTTTGTAAGTACCTACCTAATGTACTAATAATAATATATGCTGTATGCCCCTAAAAGCAAATATAAGGGTTGTGTCATCCGCATTTATACAGGACGAGTGTGTCCACGTTTTATTTCTCTAAACTATGAGCGTGCTGGTAACAGGACAAATGAGTCGGCTTGTCTGGAAAAGTACCACCGTCTTACAGTAAACTGGTAGAAGAGGAGCAACATTGCTCTGTGGGTACGTGTTTCCAAAACTCACATTATCATATACCTACCTCATCCATCCCTATTCTTTTATCTTTAATTATTTTCCTTAGGGTCACCACACTCAAGTATCCTGGTGAAGCTAACGTCTACAGGCTACGGCAATCGTGAACTATTCTACTAAGTCGACAATAAGTCTGTTAAGCTTAATAACAACAGCCAAATTGGGGTAGTAACTTCATCCTACATAAGATCTTAGCCAAACAGTATTGTGTAATAGTTCTACGGTGCATAGGGTTCTCATCGCTTCTTAAGGATGCCTACTACTATGACTTATTACTAATTTATTATACTTAGCAGTCATTCTTGTCCCTGATGTTGGCAGCACAGTTGCTACCATTTTTTTTCAAGGCTTGACAACTTGCGTGTAGACAATTAGAATAGAGGTATTGTAGCAAGTATCACGTAAGCCGTATGCTTGTTTAGCTTTGTCCATGCTGCTAGTTCAGATTGAATTTGGAATAAGTGTGAACCATAGATAATGATAACGAATCTAAGAGTTTGTAATAGGTATAAAACAAGTTCTTTTCATCTAAAATTACACTAATATTATGGAGAAATATATATAGCCCTGTATTAAACTGTCCCACTGCTGGGCACGGGGCCTCCTTTCACTGTGAGAAGGGTTAGGCCATAGTCCACCACGCTGGCCCAGTGCGGTACATAGGTATATTCGAGAACATTATGGGGCACTGTCGGACGTGTAGGTTTCCTCACGATATTTTTCCCTCACCGTTAAAGCAAGCGATAGTAATTAACTATTTAATACACACATAAAAAATAAAGGTACCTACGTAATTTTGTTCGTACAATGTTACGGATGTAAAAATTTCTAGACCGATAAAAAAAAATACTTTTACATTAGAAAGATAATTTATTCAGAAGCAAGTAACATCACGCTACAAGCCACGGGAGCGGAGCAGTAGTTATGAACGTGGGTAAAACGGGACGTGACAGCTAGTTGCCTTCTGTGATGCTAGGACAAACACTTAATGTAGGTGTGATAATCTTAAAAGGCTGCGAGCGTGCACACCGTGGGGTTTTGGTCCGCAGGCCCGAAGAACGGGAGAGCCGGACATAGCCCTCTCGCCTCCTCTTGTGGCGAGAGGGTATGCATCAGGCGCATTTCACCAAGTAAAAAAAAAATGTTGTGATAATCTTATCATATTTTCTGCATCATCGGCACTATGTTTCATGCCACACATAAGCGTATTCGCAATTGTAATTAAGCAATTTGAGTGTAATTGCATTTTTAAGGCAATTCACAGTACCAGCGTGGATCCTGGCAAGATGCCTGGTGGTAATTAGCTTGTCGTCTACAAGGAACCTAACTCCTAACTAAATATAGCTGAAGGAATGTGTGTCAGGCACCTCCCTACCCCTTCGGGGAGAGAAGGCGTCTATGCATAATGTTATATGCAATTATATTAGCACGATTGTATTCGTTTCTCCGAATCCCTTTGATTTATTGCTAGAACTCTGCGAATACCAATAACTATATTATTGCAATAAGTTATTGCTATTCCTAGAGTTCTATATAAATTATTCAAAAGTAATTCTGAAAAAAAAATGCTGTCTTTATATCGTTCTTCTTTCTTTTCGTGTGGTTAGTGGTCAACCTATTGTCAAGAATTGTTCAAGCCACCCGTAGGCCTCTGACATGGCTTAACGACTGCTGTCCATTTGACAACAACCGCGACCGACTTTTTACGTGCCCTCTGAAGCACGAAGACGCTCAGATGAAATACCACTAAGCGGTCACCCATCTATAGACTGACCGCACCCAACACTGCTTAACCTCGCTAATCGTTTACCGATCAGTGAGTGCAACTGGCTATGAGCGCCTTTCTTCTATAATTATGTTATAAGAACCTGTGATATATAACTGCATGGACTTCGCAGTGACTTAAGTAACTTAAGACTTCGTAGTCATCACGATGCACAGAATTACAGAATTGAAAGTTTGAACTACAACGATGAAAAAAGAATTAGTCAATAATTAACTAGGAATAAAAACTGTGTCGTAAAAGGTTATACAAAACGACGGACATAATGAACACCCACATTCGGAACAACTATTTGTAAATCTCACACATGTTTGTCCCGTGCAGTCGTCGGACACTCAATAAGTCGCATTACGGTCATAAAACCTTTGTCCGAGCTGAGATTCGACCCGGAAACTTAATACGACTGCACACAAAGCCCTTGCACGGTGTGTTGTTAGCTCGATCCCCAAACGGAACATAAAATTGTATTTAAAATGTGATCCGCACATAGTTGCCGAGTTTGAGTCGTCTTTTTAAAAAGAAAAAGAACGAAAGAATACATAGTAGTGTAATGCTATAAAGTATATTCGATTAACTTAAATTGTTGAAATCCTTGTTGTATACTGTTAAGAGGGCAACTAATGGGGCTATACCTAGAAACACTAAAAGCTTTTACTGTTTTGCAAGCACCTAGTCGGTTCTTAGTCTACATACTAACATAATTATAATTAAACATGCTTAATTATATAATTAAATAATAAAAATATAATATTTAAAATTTGCCTAGTGGGAGAACAGTGGATTGCCACGCAGAGGTGTCAATTTCAATCATAAGGCTGTCTTTTTTAAGTTATGTGCCTAATAAATTGTTAATTAACGCTCGGTTTAATGGTAAAGGAAAACATCGCGCGGAAACATGTCAAAAAGATCTACATAAAGTTTTCGACGATATGTGAAGTCAGCCAACTTGCCCTGGGCCACCGTGGTGGTTTATGGCCTTACCCCTTTTCATATTGAGACGAAGCCCCACTGCTAGGCAGTGGGACAGTTTATATACAGAGCCTCATTTTATATTATATTATCAATGGTCTAAGGTCATTAAACAAAGGCAACGGTAACAAGCGGCTTGTTTTCCGCCGGCCGGCGCATGTCAAAAAGAATCAAACATCATGCCATTTGGACATCTTTTTTTATGGCCACGGAAACATGTTATACAGCCAAAGTCAATATGAATAGGTTTGATACAAACTCATTTATCGTTTAGAGGGCGTAATTATGTGATTAGTGAGTCATTGGTTACATCAGAAGGTATTCATCACCCGCCCACGTGGACTGCTTTCATCTGACGTGGGGGGTTCACAGTAGAGAGGTCATGGCTTTGATTGTTTGGGAGGTGAAACGTAGGCATTGCTAGTTAGTCGTGTTTGATCATATCTGTGCTTTTTGTACTTAGACTACGTGGTAGCAGAATTGTCACCTTGACACTGCTAATAACAATATTTAAAATATATATATTGGCACAAAAACAACTTATCAATCTAATGTAAGTGGCGTAAGATTATTGACACAAAACAAAAAAAAGATTGATGCAAAACAGTTTTTCATAATCTAGATGTTGTTTTTGTTATTGTTGTCTTCATAAGTTTATTGCAATCTTTTTTTTATCCTTATGCGACGCAGGTTCTTATCCAAATAAGTAATCTAAATTAATTAGGCACTTATTTTTATTAATCCAACGAAGGCAGCGTACATTCATACAGTCCGTTTGATGGTAAGCGGAAGTTCACACAGTTTTGAAGTTAGGTTTGGTTGGACCAAAATCAAAACAAGCACATTCATACTTTTGTCGCGTTATTATGACGGTTTCATAGTAATACGTATTAAGCGAGTGTACTGTGTACTCTTGTTTAGTACTTCTTAGTACACTCATACAATAAGACAGACAAGTAGCCAGAACATTATTCTTACTTGGGACACAAATATAGAGATGTGAAAGAAAGTAATGTTCTGGCTGAACCTTCGAGGATATCTTCTTATATATAAAATTCTCGTGTCACAATGTTAGTTACCATACTCCTCCGAAACGGCTTGACCGATTTTTATGAAATTTTATATGCATATTTAGTAGGTCTGCGAATTGGCTACTATCTATTTTTCATACCCCTTAGTGATAAAGTAAACATGAAATAAAGAAAAATTACTTTTGACAGAACGAAGTCTGTCCGGGCAGCTAGTAATTATGTACACATACGCAGTAATATGGGTTTTCATCGTACAACTGGCATTTTTCTTGAATGCCCCGGCGAGGCAAGTCAGAGTGTATGCCACTTTTGTGCATGATGATGGTTTTACAATCGATTCTCGGGTCGAGTTAGTGTTATTGTAAGTAAAAAGTGTTTTAAAGTAAAAGTAGCTACACATCGACCTTTTCGCTACCCCACATGCCTTTTGTATCAAAATTCTAGAGTACTAACAGTCCGGCAGCTTTTTATAATGCACACTGTACTAAAACAACGTACTACTCTTGATTATAACCCGGAGCTTACTAACACTAAACGACGGAAAGATATCGTTTGTACTACTCGTCTCAATCTAAGTATATTTTTACCAATAGGTTTTTCGCATTTTTAGGTTTTTTTCTTTATAATAATATAAACAAAATAACTGCGATTTATTACAAAAATTATGCTAACACTAAGCAATTAGTTCAACAATATTTACAAACCTTGAACTACGATCAAACAGAAAATTTGATGACTGTTGTTCAATAAGTGTTACGCAATAAAATAGCTCTTTAAGTCGTCCTAGTAATCATTTAGTTTATAATATAATTCGTAAGTTTTATATACAAAGAATAATGTTTTATAAGTATTGTTTTAGAATTTATATCTATATTATATAGTATGTGCCCTTAATACCTGTGGCACAGGTTTACCCTAGTACAAGCACCCCTTATATATTACCTTTACAATATAACCTAAACCCTGTATCAATTTGTACCAATTTAAGTTGAATAAATGATTATTATTATTATTATTATTATTATTATTATTATTTTGATTTTCTTGTATTTTCTCGGCTAACCGGAAAGAGAACTAATGTCACGGGCCTAAGCCAAGTGTACATCAGCAATAGGTTGTGATTAAATTGTAAACAGAGTGGCTGTATATGTTACTGGATGTGAGTTTTCTGATTCACATTGTAGAAATTTCCTTACTATTCTACAAGTGTTGAGTATAACTGCTTTTTGTAGCAGGCAGTACGTCTTAGGTGGCAGTTTTAAAGTTTTGAGTGATTGGTGTAGTTGTTTGGGTATGACGCCTGTAGTAGAGAGAACAATAGGGACGATAGTTACTTTTTGCAGGTGCCAAAGACGAGTAATTTCATCCTTTAATTCTATATATTTGCTTAGTTTTTCTGCAATTGTAGTTTGTAGGTTGTGTGTGTTTGGTACGGCAATGTCTATTAGGTATCCTGTTTTAGTTGTCTTATTTATTAAGGTTATGTCTGGTCTATTGTAATGGATGGTTCGATCAGTAAGGATAGCTCGGTCATAATATAGTTTGGTAGTGGAATTCTCTAAAACAGTTTGAGGGCTATATTTATAATATGCTGTAGCTGATTCTATGAGTTTATATTGATGTGCAAGATTTTGGTGTATAATATTTGCTACTTGGTCATGTCTATATTTGTAGTCAGTTTGGACAATTGATTTGCAGGCTCCTGTGATGTGTTGGATTGTTTCTGGAGTGCTATTGCATTTACGGCAGGTGTCAGTAGTTAAGTTCTTGATTATATGCTTTCTATAGTTTTTGGTTTCGATTATCTGGTCCTGTATTGCAATCATAAATCCTTCGGTTTCTGGAAAAAGTTCGCCTAGACTCAGCCACGCGTTCGACGCCTCTTTATCGACATTTTGTTGGCATAAGTCCGTGCGATGTCTTCCATGCAGAGATTTTTGGCGCCATTCTGATAGTTTAGATTTTTCATCTGACAGCATTTCATTTTTTTGTTTGGCGGTGTCCTTGAGATTTAGTGGGGTTAATTTGTGATCCATTTGTGCTATTGTCTCGTGGAGTGTAGATAATTGAGATTTGGCGAAGAAATATTGCCGGAGAGTTGTTATTTGTTTATTATGCAGATTTAAAATGTCTACGAGGCCTCTGCCTCCTTCTTTCCTGGGCAATGTCAATCTTTGTAAACAAGATCTTGGGTGATGTTTGCGAAACCTGGTCATTGTGGTGTTTAATTTTCTCTGTAGGTTCTTGAGTTCGGTTTTGGTCCAATTTATTACTCCAAAAGAGTAAGTGAGTACCGGAATGACAAAAGTGTTGATTGCCTTAATTGTGTTTCTAGAGTTAAGTTGTGTTTTCAATATTGTATTAAGTCTGTGTTGGAATTGTAATGTTAGTGTTTGTTTTGTGTCTTTGTGATGTATTTGTAGTAACTGTTTATACCCTAGATATTTGTAAGTGTCATGCTCGTCTAGTGATTCAATATTTTCACCTGTATCTAACGTATATTGATGTTGATAGTTGTGCCCGGCTTTAACTGAATTTATTTTACATTTATCTATGCCGAATTGCATATTTATGTCATTTGTAAATTCTTCCACTAGATTAGCTAGTTTTAATAATTCGTTCTCAGTATTAGTGTAAAGTTTAATATCATCCATATAAAGCAAATGATTTAATACATTTTTCTCTGTACTAATATGGCTTTCTGTGCTTTTTAAAGGGTATCCTATTGCAGTTGAATTCAATATGTTAGAGAGGGGATTTAGAGCAAGGCAGAACCACAGCGGACTTAGCGCATCTCCTTGAAAGATACCTCTCTGTATTTGGATGGGGCTTGTTTCTATTATGTCTGTTGAGGTAGTAAGTGTAAGCACAGTTGACCATTTTGTCATTATGTTTTTTAAAAACGATATTATTGTGGGATGTATTTTGTAGATGTCTAAAACTTTTAGTAGCCATGAATGAGGTACTGAGTCATATGCTTTCTTGTAGTCTATGTACATGCTGAAAAGATCTGAATGTGTTTTCTGGACTTGTTTAAGGATAACTGAATCTATAATTAATTGTTCTTTGCATCCTTGGCTAAATCTACGACACCCTTTCTGTTGTTCGTCCATAATATTATTGACATCAATATGTTCATATATCAATTCTGATAGGCAGGATGTGATTATCTTGTATAAAGTCTGTAAACAAGTGATAGGTCTATATTTGGCAGGGTCAGAGAGATCATTGCTGTCTTTAGAAATCATATATGTTTTACCTGATGTTAAATATAATGGTATAGTGTTGGGGTCCTGGATGAAAATATTAATGTAGTTATATAGATAGCTGTGAATGTAAGTAAATTTCTTATACCAATAACTATGAATGAAATCTGATCCTGGTGATTTCCAGTTGTGTAAATTACTTAGAACTTTTTGAAAGATTTGAGGTGATATATGCTCGAACATCATTGGTTGTATAAGTTTGTTGCTATTTGTAATTTCTGTTTGTATCCATTTGGCTTGGGTGTTATGCTGAATAGGATCTGCCCATATTCTCGACCAAAAATTTTCTATGGTTTCTGGTGTGGGGTAATTCGACGTATCGTTTATATTGTTGTGTAAACTGTTGGTAGTTTCGTGTCGTATGTTGCGATAGAAAAGTTTTTCGTTGTGGATGAATTGAGTGTTTTGTTTTTTCCTTAGTGTACATGCTTTATATCTTTGTAGTCGTCCTGTTACAACTGACAATTTTTGTTTGAGTGTGTCTAGTGTGTGTACGGGTTGTGTATTTGGCTCTTCGTGTACGGTATGTGTTTTATATTTTTCTATTATTATGTTGGCGTGTTTCACTACGTTACTGCTCCTGTTGCCCTTTATGAATTGTGTTAGTCGCCCTATTTCAGTACGTAGGGCATTTAGTTTACGTTCTAGTCTTTTTTGCCAGCTTGGTTTATATTTAGTTTTTGTTCGTTGCTGGCTCTCGTTATTTTGAAGAGCTATTTTCGCTCCATTGACTTTAGCAGCTGTCCAAGCTGCGCAGTATATAATAGTTTGTAGTGTCTGAAATTCGGTGTTTGAATTAGTGTACTCCGGAAGAGTTATTTTATTTATGTAATTAACTATTTTAGCAAGTTGTTTTGATGGTTTTTGTTTCGGGATGTAGACTCTATTTGTAGGTTCAGTATGATTGTAAAATTGAAATGCCTGCTGGAAGGTGCAGTCAATATGTGTGTTTCTCTCTAAACTGTCTGCATCTGGAATCTGTGGTAACTCTTGTAAATAACTAATGTTTGAGGTTTGTGTTTGAATGTTAGCGTTATTATATCTATTAGCTCCAGTGTGGTGTTGGGTGTGTGATGATGTGGTGTTTACTTCAATAAATTCGTTACTTGGATAATTACCATTAAGTTCTGACTCTTCAGATATTTCTTGTTTTAAAGCATCTAATCGGTCTTTGCTAATATATTTATTGTTTATTATTGCTCTCCTCTGATCAGCTATACGTTGTTCACTTAGGTGTCCCAGTAAGGGAAATTTGTTGATAAAATCGTCGTACATCTGTTTTCGGTATGCAGTTTCGTTAGTGCCCAGGTTTGTTGTTCGATAATATGACCGCATTATTGCTTCATTCTGTTCGTTAGTCCATCGCATACGAGTTTGTGTTATGTTTTGGGATTTTTCTTTGTCTATGATTGTGGGTCGTGTATGTTTTACGTTATTTATTAGGTTGGTTGGGCGTTCTTGTGTTTGATTGGGATGACATTGTATGGTTTGAGTGTGGGAGTTTATTTGTAAATGATTTAGTTCTTCTTTTATTTCGTCTCGTATTCGATCTATTATTATTTGTGGTAGTAATTTGTTCCGGATTATAGCTCTACGTTGATCTCCTACTCTTTGTCGGCTTACTTGCATCTTGGGATATTTTTCTATAAATTTGAGGTGTAGAGGTTCTAAATAAGTTTTTGTATCGGTGTCTAATGCTGTTAGTTGAAGATAAGTGCGCAGTATGAATTTGTTCATTTCAGAAGTCCATCTTCTGCGCGTTGAGCCCGAGGTGGGTGCAAGTTCTATGTCAGGATTGACATCTTGCACAACACTATCGAGCTTACTAGTAGTGGATGATGTAGTTGTGCTCCTAGTCATATACGAAGGACGAGTAGAAGGCAGAGATGAAAATAATGACGTAGTATCATCATCACTAATTGAGGCCCGGCGAACCCCGGGAAGCGGTCTAAGATTATAATTTCTTGTGTTATACTTCTTCATCATGTTCCCACGAGAAGCGAGAGACGTAACGGTCAGCCACGGCAGAGCCCTGCATTCACCGCGGTAAGGGCAAATAAAACTAAAGATTCCCTGGTCTCCAGAGTCCGCATACTAGCGACTAAGCTCCCCCTTAGCCACGCAGCTCTCGGCGTACGCTGTTCCACCTTAGCTTGGGTCCTACTCCTAACTACTCACCTACCAGTGCCACGTTAGCCACGCCAGTAGAGTTTATATTGTCGTGTGTCCGCCCCCCACGTGATCAGGTGGTCGATCAGGACGTGTGGTTGGTTTTTAGGGGGCTTATTATTATTATTATTATTATTATTATTGTGTATCTGTCAAGGAGTTCTCAGGTTAGCCCTTTTTTATGTGGGAGCTAAAAATATATAGTTGGTGAAATGTGGACTAAATTCACTTTTGCCTACCTCTTCGATGATAAAATACTACATAAGGTGATACTTGACACACAACACTATAATTAATTGATAAGTACCTATTGATAGGTCGCAGATGTTTGCAGTTGCGCGCGTTGACGGTTTTCACGCTATAATGCGGAAAAAAGCGGCGTCACTGTTTCAGAGATTGCGTAGTAGCACCAATAGCATTCTGCAAATGATTGCCTCCCGTAATGATTATCGTGTACAGGCACACTGGGTAGGCATCGTTACGGGAAAACTGTAATGTATGCTTAATTTATTTCTTTTTACTAACAAAGTTTGTAAGAAAATTGTTACTAACTCATTTGGATTATGTCTGAAATAAATGTTTTATTATTATTATTATAAAGTTTATAGTAATGGTAACATCTAGAGCATTTAATAAGAATTACAAACGACTAGCTTTTGACCGGTTTCGGTTGGTAACACTTCTTTTTTCTGGATGATAGGTATTCTATGTCCTTTTCTATAAAGGTGTATGCGAAATTTCATGATGATCGGTCGAGAAGTTAAGGCGTAAAAGCATAACAAACAAACTGCCATTCGCATTTATAATAATTAGTAAGGATTGCACCTCGATTGATATGACGCATTTACCTTTGACGTACTTATTTAGGCACAAGGAAAAGGTGGACTTCCTCCGTCCGCACAGCACATGCTATTTACAATGATTCGAATAACATCAATGCAAATACTTCTTCGAACTGTCCACCAAAGCTTCCGTTTATTTACGTTATTCAAATCAGCTTCAACGAGTAGAACTTTAAAACAATATCTTATTTTACTGCTCTGCTGTGTTGATATTGTGGCATGGATTTGAGCTTTGGTTTGCGAGAGACTGGAGGTTAGAGTTGTAAGACAGTTAAAGTATTCTTAAAGTCTGGCAATGAACCCGGTAGCCAGCTTTAAGCTATAGGTCAAATAATCAAATGTGGGTGTAATCTACTGCGTAAGTATACCGTTAGACGTATCTGACGAGAAGGATGAGTTCATGACATGTAACATATTTTCTTATTCAACAAAAGTGTCTTCAATATAACTTACTAGCTTTGCCCGCGGCTTCGCTTGTGTTTTATCTAGATTATGTCAATAAATTACTATCCGTCGGGAACAGTATCTTTTTCTGGATAAAAGGTTCTATATGTCCTTTTCTGTAATCCTGATAACGTGTATGCGAAATTTCATCATGGTACGGTCGAGTAATTGAGGCGTGAAAGCGTAACAAACAGACAAACACCTATTCGCATTTATAATATTGGTTAGGATGTGGTTATTACACAGCTTATTTATTAATTTACAATCTGTCGTGGTCCCCGAACTAGCTGCACTTGGCATATTTTTGTATATTTTCTTCTATTTCTCATGCAGTTCATTAGTCGGCTAGCATTGGCGATATATCCATATCCCGGATGTTTGTTAGCAGCGACTTTAATTTACATATTATCTATGGTTAAGTAATAGAAGTATTTCTTATCAGAAATAAACTGTTACATTGTATACATTTATTGCTAGTCGCAGAATCTGTCGTTGCCAATAGCTTAGTGATGGCACGAATGGACAGGCATGGAAAAGTTTCATACTTTTTCTTACCAGAAACCGGCATAAGAATAGTAATACAATTACTACGTTTTGCTTGGTAAGAAGGAATCCCGAAGGCTCACAATGTATTTCTCCCATACCTTTCTGAGGGCTCGCATATCTATCTAATTCATACCTTTCTTCTCCTATTTCCCGGAGCCGAAAACAAGCGACCACTACGCCACTCTAACAAGCGATCTAAGCCAGAACCGTTTACTATCAAACGGTTTTTATGTTTGTGACCTTACTAGTTAAAAACAATTGACTAAAATAACAACACTTCAGAACATTGAGACAACCAACATCTTAGTCTCCCCGTGAAAATGGCTGCTGGAAAGCAACCGAAACTTCGGGAACAGTGTAAAATTTAATTTAAATAGTTTTATAATTAAAACAGATTAAATAGAAGTAATTAAGTGAGTAGTTTAAAGTGCCAAAATTATATATTAATAGGGTTTAAAAAAAATAAAATACGCAATAAAAGTTGTATTTTAACTAATATTATAAATGCTAATGTGAGTTTGTTTGTTACGCTTTCATGCCTTAACTACTGGGCAGATCATTATGAAATTTTGCATACACGTTATCAGGAGAACAGAGGACATAGGGTACCTTTCATTCAGAAAAAAGTACTGTTACTAACCTAACCTAACTTAGGTACTTTTAAGCGAGGAAAGCCGCGAGCAAAATCTGTTTTAATATAAAATTATAAGATTGTCAGCACGTCATGACATGTCCAATTCAATTACAAAGTACTAACACATAGCAACAGGTACGAGACTGTGTTACTATTTTTACGAAACAATATTTCGCCACATCTAAATTATCATGCCCTAACTGGTGTTCGTCGCGTGCGCATATTTTCGCGTACCGTCGCCATTGTGGTGCGCGTGGACGCGATTTGAATGCTCATACGTTGTGGTGTCGAATGGGGACAGATATACGAGCCGATATTGTGTACCTACGCTCTCGTTTACGTCTTCGACACATGATAAAGAGATCGAGTGCGTTTCCCTTCTGATTTTTTATATCTTATAATTATACATACATAATTACAACACTGCAACGACTGTATCTCCATAGGCTTGGCTTATTATTTTTGCCCAGGATAATTTTTAGGTTATTGGAAGTAGGTAGGTACTATCCTAAACCTATTGCCGTCTACCGGGCACAGTTCAAAACTCCTTGCTGCGACTTAGATTTTTTGTTAAAACAACTGGGAATCGTACCCAAGACATTAAGCACAACATACGCTACAATTACGCCGCTAGGACAGTCACTGAGGTAGTTTTAATCATCAGTCAAAATTATTCCAATCCACCTAATAGTAAGCAATCAGGGAATAGAGTTCAATGTCCACTATCATAATAACTGTCTTGCGAAAATGGCATAGTAGTCCTTACTTTGGCGGCTTCGAGCGATACTTTTTCACACCACGCGTAAAGAGATTGAAAGTAAAGAGAAATACTTGCCAGGTTTTGACAACAAAAGTAAGAAGCACCGAAACATTAAGACTGCGCCGAGCGTAAGACAGATAATGACAGAGCTCGTGCGGCGCATATTCAAATCGGCGCGCGGCCGCCATAGTAAAATTGTATGGAGGATTTGAAGTGCTTTTTTGATAAACATGTATCTTTATTGTCAACCAGTAACTTAAATATTTGAGACGGACAAATTGTAGTATGATTATTTATGTTTCGTTTAAGCTGTAAAATAGGATAGATTTCTACTGTTATAATCTAAAAATCACGTAACACTAGCTTACTTTTTTGCATTTTTCGTGCAAATTTACGTAATTTTGTAGGCGAAAATATTAATTATTAAGTTTTTTACACGGAGTAATAGTAAACACATTCATTGTTATGGTAAATGTATATTTTATATTTGTATAAAACAAAAAGTGTTGATTTTATTTACTTAACTGTGACAGTTTTGGCACATTTCGCTCGGTGCAGTCTTAATTGCAACGTAGGGGTGACAGCTTAGCTCGGCATATGTTGAAGAAAAAGAGGCGATGAAATTAACAGACAGCTCGTCCATATAGGTACGCACTATGACATGCAATAGAAGACAACCATCAAGGCTATAATACATGTACGCAACAGCAGAGGTTCCGCTTACGGTATAAAAAGTACAGCGCACGTTTCCAAGTAGGTATGAATCGCGAGCTTGGCGCTGATGGGAACATTGTAAACATTAATATATGTAATATATGTACTCACATACTCCATGTATTTTCTTTTGGGTCCAAACATGCAGGTAGTATAGTGCCTTAAAACATTTTTTAAGAAGCAAAAGGAGGTACTGCAATATATTTCTTTTGGTGCATACTTAGTTGCAAAAGCTCGGTGCAATATTAGTGCGGCCATTATGTTTTTATAAAATATCTGAAAAGAATATTGTGAGTTTTCATAATCAATTTCATAATAAGGGCTTATAAAATTCATTATATTAATTTTCGTTAATATTTTAACCAAGGTGCAGGAGAGACCAATCGGTGCACAGTTTTACAAACTTACTATTTTTTGCAGTGCTATTATTAAACTATATTACCCATTAAATTATAATAAAATTTTCCCTGACCTCCTCCTTGCCTTTAAAAAAGGTTTCTCTGTTGTATATTTACACATAGACTCACAACTGTTAATCTTGTTTGTTATTCCTCAAATTGTATTTTATTGGATGAAGAACTTCTATCTGGTAAACAACTAACCGCGTGCGTTTTCACTTAACTATATTTTATATTACGCATTTTAGAGCTCGCATTGAGTAGCAGTGGAAATTTTAACGCAGTGATTTGTGTTCCCTGCTTTTACGAGGTAATAAAATTAAATAGCTACCAAGCATCTGTCACTACACATATAGGTACGTTCATGAATAGCATGTAGGTAGTATGCGCCGGACCACTCCTTCGAAAGCGCAAGCGCCAGTATTTGAACAGTGTTGTAAATTATTTGGTAAGTATCTGAGGATCAATCTTGATACATGGTAACATTTTTAAAGGGCACAACAATGACTGCACATATGGTGTACGTTTAAGTGGTTGTCTCGCCACTGCCGCAGCACCAAGTATTGTGGGTTAAATCATACACGCGATAAAAAATTGTGTAATCCACAAGTAGTTGTTCCGAGTCTAGGTGTGTTATTTGCGTTCCTTAGTTAGTTCGTAAAGTTCTCCTCGACAATTGCATTTATTCCTAGTGGGATGTTGAGTACTTGTAATAATTATACTTATAACAACATTTCTCTCGTTAAAACGCGAAACTTCGTTCAAACTTGGGCAGCCCTTGATGAAGTATCTTAAAGAACGCTACAGGAAATTACAGCTAAGCAACCTTGTGATGTGTTCCTGGACTTCTTAGTACCTAAGTATTGCAATCGTAAAAATAATAGGTTCTCTGGTTTCCATAAAGTTGTGCTAAGCAAGCAGAGAACCAGTAATAAAATAGATTGAACGCAGATAAAGAATACATGGTAGTGGGATAGAACAGTCAATGCCAAAAAACGATAAACACTTGAGAGGTTTCGAACATACACAATAATGGAAATTCATCATATTCTACCGCAGTAACAGTTAAAATATAGTTATTTTAGTATTAGTTAGTAGTATTATTTAGTATAGTTATTTTAGTCACAGTTAACTACCGTAGAACAATAATACGAAAAATTTAATTCATAAAACATACTACCCTTAATAATTTTTAACAGTACGAGTACGTACTGTTAAAAATTATTAAGGGTAGTATTAAACTGTTCCTAAATTTTTTGCCTTTGTTCTACCAAAAATATTAATTGCACAGCAAAATACGCTTACTAAAATATTTTAAAGAGATCAAACTAGGTCGACGGAGCCCCGCTTTGACGGGGGGTCCTATTTTTGGGTGAGTTTAAGAAGGAACCTAACATAACCTAACTCTTCCGCGAGGGAATGCAGTGATTTGAGGCGTATAGGTGCTCGTTATGATATATTTTAGTAAGCATATTTTGCGGCACAATTAGTACTTTTGGTGGTCATTATATTTAATCCCATTTATGAATTGTTCAGCTACATACGTCGTTTACTGTATCTTTTTCTAGTACCGCGTGCTAAATCTCGAACAGTAGTTATTACAAATACACTTACCTATATCGATTTGAGATCTTTTTATTTTTTAAGTGGGTAATAAATGGCTATGTAAGAGCACAACACTAAAACCATAATGTTATTTTCTTTTAATAAACCACTGTGGTCGTACTCGGTGGGCGGCCAGATTGCGTATAAAATTTTCGCGCTTTACGTAAAACGTTTTAAGTTAATGATGTGATTGTATGCAGCGTTGCCATAAAGGTGTGGCTAAAGGTCCTAAAGTAGGTAATAAACTATTTGTAACTCGCGGATTCTTTCGCGTTCTCTAAGGCAAGTTGGAAGCTTTTCGAAGCTTATACCTTAATAAATTTTTAGGTATTTAATCTTATAATTTTTTATTCTTGCCTCAGATTTGTAACTCAAGCTTTGACAGTACTATAAAATTTCAACAAATAGGTTGAGAACTATGGTACCAACGTAGCAGTTTAAATAAATACATACGACAGAAAAAGCCCCACTACAAAAGAACAAAATATAAGATATATTTTCTCTTTCTCTCAGAAATGATAATTGAACATATGGTGCAGTGATTAAATGGTTGTCTCGCCATTGACAATGCGCCAGTTATCTTACCTTATTGAGGGTTTGATTACCACACGAGACAATTTGTGCAATACCCCATTTGTTAAGTAGTTGTTTGGCGTCTTTTTCTAGGTTAGTAGAGTCTATTTCTGTTTTTAAAGTTGACCGCGATACGTGAATTATCTTGTCCAAACGCTAAAAATTTAAAGATTGCTACCCTTTAAAATTAAACTGCTCTATACCTTACTACCGGATTTATCATATGACCATAGTCACGAAGAGTATTTTGGTTATGTAATAATAATAATAATAATATAATAATAATAATATAATAATAATAATATAATAATAATAATATTCTACCACATACACACAACACCGTCTAGCCCAAACTAAGCAGAGCTTGTACTATGGGTAGACAATGGATAAACATACATATATACTTTTTTTTTGTAAATAGATACTTATTATACATAGAAACACCCAGACCAAGACAAACATCCATGTTCATGCACACAAATGTTTGACTTGTGCGGGAATCGAACCCGCGACCTCAGGCGTGGCAGTCGGTTACACTAACCACTACCCCATCGAGGCCGACCTGCTGTAAAACAGCTTAAAATTCGCGTAAACGTAAGACAATACTAAATTGTTACTAACAGTAGTAAACAGCGTTTTAATCGCCAGTAGCTCGCCGTATGTTTTCACAAAAACCCACCCCACACGAGCGGTCCTTCGCGTTCAAAAGCAGCCACACGGCTACCTTCGAAACGTTAACATTGCGAAAACATGAAGCATTTCCATTCGCCGCGACACCTGCTCAGCCAAACGAAGAAAGTTTATATGATTCATTATTCCATATTATGCTGCTAATACCTGTATAATGCCATTGAAATTTGTAGCCAGACAAAGACCTGAAGACATTTAGTGCAGTACTAGTTATTGACTGCTATAATTACTACATTCATTAGTTTTCAACTACAGCTACTCTACTGAATAGATACATTGGTACATGCATTTTCATTTACTGCCTTGATGGCGCAGCGGTAGTGAATGCAACTGATGAGCATAAGGTCTCATCTGTTTCGATTTCCACGCGTTACTGGATTTTTCTGTCAACATTTCTTAGAATCAGTTTGGTATCTGGAACTGTGCCCGATAGGCAGCAATAGACACTCCCTCTATTTCAGTGTCATGCGTTAGACCCTTTCTTTCTTCTATCCTTATCCCCCATCCCCTTCTTCAAGCTACGGTAACTGCTTACCATAAAGCAGCAGACTGTGATGTAATTGGTTATCCATATGATTTACGGTAGGTAGCACCGGTTAGGCTGAGTTTTCTATGAATTGCTTGTGTTACTAATAAAACATAGCTGTGTCTATGGACGGCTTTTATCGTTTACCGTCTAGTGGACCGCTGGTACAATTGCCAACAACAGCAAAAACAAAAAGAAGAAACCTTGGATGCAGGTAATTATCACGTGATGTCTTCCAAAACTTTACATACTTACTTTGAACTGTCAAACATGCAGAATTATAATTATTGTCTTGAAACCACCATGTTGCTCACCACCTTTAAAACAGGTGACTAATACTGCGCATATATTAATAATGCAATAATATTATTTTATAATGCAGAGGCTGTATTATACATGCAAACCGCCTAAATATCTATGAGTCACGTTTAAGAACAGAGGACGGAATAATAGACACGCAAGTGTCTAATGCCCGTAGTGTAACTTTGTCTCAAACAGATAAAAACATTTCCAAACATTTCAAGCCTCTTTGGTTTAAAGTCTTTGCTTCAAGCTAGTAACTAAAGTTTTCAATTTTAATTATATAACGGTCGTTTATAAAATAAAAAGGTAATTGTTTTTTTCGTGGACCTTTTATGGTTGCCTTCGCCTCAACTTTAATAATGTGTAATATTAGGTAACATTACAAGATATTTTTCTTTTCAAGAGTGCTGTGGCCTTGTTCTATAGCTGTAATATTAATCCTGCAGTATTAACGCGAACATTAAAAGGTGTCAAGAAAGTCATTTAAGGCATGGGCAGTCAGAATTAAGGTTTTGGTTATTATTTCTCATGTTAGTGTAAGTGTCAGCACTTCTGGGAAGGGCCCGAGGCTTTGAGCATAATCGGGGCTTCTGCGTTCTTACCTTTTGGATATAATCTGTCTCCATTCATTGTTTTGATAACCAAGGGAGTTGTTTGTAGTAGAAAGAAATCTAGTAGTAGCCTTCATATGCGAATATACAGAATCCTTAGAACGTCTGCGCTCAAACGACGCCTACTATGGCTGAATTTTCGAAAAATAATAATTTGTTTCTCGTTCTGACAGAAGCAAATATTGAAAGAGCATGAATTTATTGTTAAATGTCTAATATGTAGTTTATAAAGACGTTTCTTCCTAAAATCAGGTTGGTTACATCAATAAATAAGATATCTTATTTTCTAAATTTTAGTTTCTATTAACAAATCTGACCTTTTAGCGATTCTGTGACGGAGAACATTTAAATGCAAAGTATCCGTTTTAACTGGAACTGTAATGGCGGACATAAAACATAGGTACCTACATTAAAATTATATTGTGGAAAGTTAGGTTTATTGTTTGTTTACTCATTTAACCCGAAAACCTCGCTATGGAACCTACCGTATCGTACTTATAGGTTTTGGGTGTAAAGCTTGCTTTGCTTACATTAAAAGAAGTTGGTAAAAAACGTAACATCTACTTCTTCAATTAACATATTACTTTTGATTTGGTTTATGTAGTTATATCACTTGACTATTTTGTTTTCGATCAGCATACAAGACAACAATCTCCACAAACAATAAAACTGATAACTATGGTTGTTCTTTACGGTGGTTATTTTAATGTTTATACTGTAGACGCAACAGAAGTGCAGCATGCATGTAGACTATGGCTTAATTCTATATCCTTAATAATTAATCTATCGTTGATTAAAAATCTTTGGAAAACATAATTATAATATAAGTATCTACCTACCTACTTGTTTTAAGAAGATAGGTATCTATTCGTTTTTATAATGCAAAGGTGCTTAAACCACATTACTACAACAATAGATACTTCTTGAATTCATTTATATCGACAGACAATATAGACATGTGACTTACGTGTAAGAACTATACGAACAAACAACTGGATCACTTATATAAATGGTTATTTTGTAACTGTAACCTCACTTCAAGGTCAGTGATTTTAGCACTAACGTGTCAATACGACGGGACTGTGCTGCTAAACGAAAGGTCACGAGCGCTGGACATGGGATTTAGAAGATTTAAAGCTAAAATACGTGTTTGTTGCTAATAACTTAAAAGGTTTGCAGAAAATATTTCTAAAATATGAAGACAAGACATTTGCTTAGGTACATTTATGTTCTACGATAAATAAATAACTAAGTAGGTACATGTCTACATGAGTCAGGTTAATTTTTATAGGGCGTAGACCCTACAGCATATTTTGAATATCAAATCCGTATTTCCTTTCTCTTTTGGTGAATTTGAGCTATCAAGCAGACGATCACGATATTTCCATTAAGTCAAAGATGGATCGAAAACAATATTTCTATGAATGCGGCTATTAAAGGTAACGCAACAGTGTGTACTGAATCGCAATTATATCGCATGGAATATAACGAAACCAAATTTGTAAAGAAACCTATTGTAGCCGCTGTGGGCAGTCGATTGACAATCGACATTCGTTTTCCATAATTGAACAACGTCTATTGGTCATCGCACGTCGCCGCCATTTCAAAATTAGTATGCGAGCCGCGTTTCCCGCCAAAGACATTCGTGCCGCGCCCAACTCCTCAATAGAAAGAATCATGATGAAGGAATTTATGTTCGTTTTGTGTACGCGACGGCGTATGATAAACGATGAATAAATAATAAGCGTTTCTAGGTATGACACCAGATACCTGATCGGGTTAAAGCAAGTACCTACCTGCTTTTATAATGTAGTATTTAAAAGTATTCCTACTAGTTATAACGACCTCTTATTTTTCCGTGTACTTATGTATGTATTTAATGAGACTTTTACCAAATCAACGTAAACTAGTCATTTGTAGTTTGATCAGATGTGTTTGTTACCGCGCCGTTACGCGTTACGACTGTGAACTAAACCTATAAAACAAACAACGTACGTAATGATTCACACAGTTTTACTATTTATTACGCCAACTAGTGATTAAGCGTAAAGGACCCTTCATACTGTCCTACCTTACATAATTGAAAAGTTTCGTTCGTGAATACGTTTCATTGTTTGTTATTAAATATTGAACGAACAAACTCATGTCTATATTATATGGCATTTTGTGTCAAAAGATGAACTGTCAACGAAATGTCAGTCGGTGTTATTTTATATCGAGTGTTAAGCGTTTAGAAGCTATCTATTCTTGTTTTTCCTAATGCATATTGCATATTGCTATCTCTTGTTATGCTAAAAGTTAAATGATTGCTATGTTATTGATAATGTAAGGGATAAAAACAAAGGTCTCTCATAATATTCAGTCAGCGTTTACGAATTTAATTTATCTACCAAAAATAAAGTGAATTTGCATAATGCAGGATCTTACGAGTATAAGTAACATAGTATTTATAATAAGCGGTGGAGTGCTCACGTTTGTGATCTTGTTCATTTTCGCTAAGAGACAGATTACAAGGTTCGCCCTCCGGTCTCGCCGAGGCCCTCACGTCCCCATCGGCACTGATGCTAAGAAAGTAAGCTTGTTTACATAACGAATGCTTTATTTACTTATATATTCGTATAGCCATATTAATAAAGACATCTTACTATGATATTACAAACATCTCATTATCATAAAAGCATCTTATACCTATAGGTTTATTCAGCCTCGAAAATCATTGTCTCTCTGACACTACACCATAAATTATTTGTTACAGTAGGCGTATATAGCATTGGTCCTAAATATATTTGAAATGGTTAGCAGAAATCTATAAAATCTACATTTTGGACTATGGTTTTATATAATAGGGCAAATCTATTAAAGCGGCCAAGCTGGTACTTAACAGTCATGCCAGCCAATGGGGTAGGGAATAAGACCCTATAGAAGTGAGATATGATTTGTAGCTACAATAAACACAATTTGTCTTTTTTAATACATCTTAGGTGGCAAACAAGCATACGGTCCCACCTGATGGTAAGTGGTCACCATAGCCTATAAACGCCAGCAACACCAGAGGCATCACTTGCACGCTTTTAGTTTAAATGTGGAAAAGAGTCCAATTACAATTACAAATACAATCACTTGCATGCTGCCTTTAGGAAAGGAAGTGAGAAAGAGAAGGAGCGGGAATGGGGGAAAGGGGGTGATTGGGCCTCTGGCATTCTCACTCACCGAACGAAACACAACAGTAGGAATACTGGTATTTCACGGCGATATTCTGTGAGAGGGTAGTTCTTCCCCGGTCGAGCAGGCCCATTCATGCTAAAATCAGTGAGGCTCTACTACTCAGAAGTATGATGATGTATAGAAGTAATTATTTAGTACAAGATAGGATGTTTGTTAATCTTTCAACTACTTTTTTATTAAACTCTTCTATGTGTTTGAAACTGTTTAAACATGTCATAATAATAAAAGTATTGTCTCTAGACGCAGAATGATGATCGTTAATTAGTTAAATTAACATCTGAAATAATATGAAGTGATTTAGATGGTCTGATGACTTTAAAAGTAGCCATCCATTAGACCATTTGTGGACTAGATGGAAAGAGTTGGAAAAGACATTTGTGTCCAAATAACACAGACTAGTGTGCAGAAAAGTGTTATAAAATATATATTAATTTTATCTTATTTGTACAATATAAAATATATTTTATTTAATAAAAGGTTTATTATTATTCTACAAACAAATTTAATCACAGTTTCACACAATTATAAATAATTGGCTGCACATGTAGAGTAGCCGTTAGTGGTTGCATCACCACTGCCAGTATGCCAATTGTTGTGGGTCCCATCCCCTCAATTGACGAAAATTTGTGTGATCCACAAATATTTGTTCCAAGTTTCAGTGCGCGTTGTGTCTGTTCTTTGAACATTTTTAAAGTCCCCTGGGACACAAACATTTTGCCCAATGAGTTGTCTTGTTTAAAACAAAATGAAAACTAATTTATGGTTGTTGGTTTATGTATCTGCTTTAGTAGCAAGCAATGATGATAAACTGCAGCAATATGTCTGTTGTTTCAAAAGAAGGCAGGTCCAAATGAAATCATTATAACAGTAAATGAAATGGAAACCTACTTGGTGCCTTGTTTATTCTTGAATTTCACTTATAAGTTGTGGATGAGTTCAACAAAGATACTTGATACAAGTTAATCTATTCAGAACAGCTAAAAAAATGCCAGCTAGATTTAAGAGCTTGTGAAGATACCGTCATTGAAATATAATTTTAGATGACTTTACCCTGTAACCACAATTCTAGGCCATGTTGTAGAAAATGTGTTCAGTTTGTAAGTTTTCTTAATGTTATCTTAATGAATGCAAACACATTGCCTAGTTGGTCTCAACATGTAAGTTTATGCTTACACCATAAAAAGCATAGAATCAGTCAATGTATGGATAGGTTTGCCTATTATCATAATAATATATGTGAAAACATAATGATCTCGAGCCCACCACCACCCATGAGACATAGCTAGTAATTCAGCTTAAACCTATTATAATTTTAAAGTAGGAGTCAGGTTTTCTGCCATACTGTATAGATCCCTTGTGAGGTAGATCGTAAATAGGTATTGTATTACCACCTGCTTTTTGCAACCTTAGACTTTCCAAGCATTCAAACAGTGAAGACCAAACTCACCTAGACACACAACAGCAATTTATGTATCACTAGATCCGCGTTTATCGTTACTGCGCCGGTCGTAGTGTGATGTTATATAGCCTTCCTCGATAAATAAGTTATCCAACACTAAAATAATTTTTCAATTCGGCAAGTAGTTCCTGAGATTAGCGCGTTCAAACAAAGAAACAAATAAGCAAACTCTTCAGCTTTATAATATTAGTATAGATAAATAATTTTTGTCCTATTTAGAGATCATACTCACAATACTCACTGATGGTGATGAAGCAAACAATAAATCCCTTTTTATTTAAATAAAGTAGTTGAATTTACGTATATCTTTAAATAAATGTCGCAACATATATACTGAGTAGCTACTTGACTAACGATAATGACTTCATTAAACATCAATGAAAAATTGTGTTACAGTGTCTGAAGAGAGAGATAGAACGCCGCATAGAGGCAGTGCCGAGGATCATGCATGAGCCTCGTCTACTAAGCACAGAACCCTCCCACTATATTCTGGAACCTCAGCAACCTTATCACTACCGATTCAGGGCTGTTGACGATGTGAAGACTTTAGGTAAGATTTAACAGGTCAAGGTTAGTCACATATTTGGGTTTCATTTTACCATTTTGGGACAAAGTCGTAAAAATAGATATAGGGTAAGATTGGGATGTGATATTTTCAAGACCTATACTTATCTTTATATGACATGAGTGTTGAAAGAAAATAATTTAGAAATGAATTGTGGTAAATAAGTAATTGAAATAGTATTGTATTATTAAATGGTTTCATTTTAAGAGTACCTATAATATTATTATATTATATTGTTAGTTGTAATCTTGACGTAATTAAAACTAAGTGTATAATTAATGATTATTTATCTAATAATATTATGTGGGGTGAGAGGGAAAACAAGGAGATAAAAAACTATACTGACATTTGTAATAATAAATTAAAAGACCTTGACTTCCCTAATGAATTTTGTGTTTGTGCTGACAGTATGTGTAGTAACTTTGGACATAGATATATTATTGACAATTTATACGATGACATTGTAAATATTTTATGTGAGGCCTCTGTACAAAGCAAGCGAGTAAGAAAGCTTAAAAAGGGAAAAATAGTAGTGGGATGGAACAGTCACGTTAAAGAGGCGCATAGTCAGGCTAGGGAGGCATATGAACAGTATCTGTCATATGGTAAGCCGGAAAGCGGGCCTGTTCATGACGCGATGTATCTGACTCGTAAAAAATTTAAGTCCAGACTAAAGTTTTGTCAAAATCACCAAGACCAACTTAAAATGGATAGGTTAGCCTCTCACATAACAGACAAAGATTTTAGAGGTTTCTGGAAATGTACCAAGAGGTTGGGTGGTAGGGTTAGTTTGCCAGTGAGTGTGGGCGGGTGTAGTGAGCCTAAAGAAATAGCTAACCTTTTTAAAAATCACTTCAAAGTTAAAGCTCCTATTACCAGCAATACTGTTGTGCCCAAGGTTGAGTCCGTGGCTGTTTGCGAGAATCCAATAGGGTTTTCTGCTCAGGAGGTTAAAAATGTTATTAATAATATGAAACGGGGTAAGTCTCCGGGCAGTGACGGACTCAGCATTGAGCACCTGCAGCACGCAGGCTCACATTTGTATAGAGTGATGGCTATGCTGTTTACTTTCTGCATACGTCACTCGTACTTACCACCGAAGATGACGGAAACAATTGTTGTGCCTATAGCGAAGAACCGCACTGGTGATGTGACTGACAAGTGTATTTATAGGCCTATCTCCCTGGCTACTGTGATGGCGAAGGTCTTCGATGGTCTTTTGGATATTCAGCTCAGCAAGTATGTAAAGCCTCATGATGCTCAGTTTGGGTTTCGTGAGAATTTGTCAACTGAAAGTGCTATTTTGACTCTGAAGCATACAGTCGCCTACTATGTTGACAGGAAAACACCCATCTATGCTTGCTTCCTTGACCTATCGAAGGCTTTCGACCTAGTCGATTATAATAGACTCTGGTCTAAGCTTGGGGAGGTTGGGGCTCCTGCTGAACTGATTAATATATTCTCCTTCTGGTATAAACAACAGAAAAACGTTGTCAAGTGGGGGAATGTATATTCAGATGAATACAAACTTGAGTGTGGTGTGAGGCAAGGAGGACTGACCTCTCCAAGACTTTTTAATCTCTATGTCAATCAGCTGATCGATGAGCTCAGCAACAGCCATGTCGGATGTCACATAGATAACGTTTGCGTCAATAACATCAGCTACGCGGACGATATGGTGCTGCTGGGTCCATCTGTCGGCGGGCTACGGAGGCTATTAGGTATGTGTGAAACTTACGCTGAGAGTCATGGCTTAAAGTACAATGATAGGAAGAGTGAGTATATGCTTATCAGAGGTAAGATTAAGCAACCTGAACATATACCGCCAGTATACCTTAACGGAGTATCGTTGAGTCGGGTCTCTCAGTTTAGGTATCTAGGGCATGTTGTGACTGAAACCCTACATGATAACGCAGATATTGAGAGAGAGCGGAGAGCGTTGTCGGTACGAGCCAATATGTTGGTGCATAGGTTTGTGCGGTGTACAGCACAGGTAAAAGTAACATTGTTCAGAGCCTATTGCCAAAGCTTCTACACCAGCGCCCTATGGATCAACTACACGCAAAGGGCCTACAATGCTCTCCGTGTTCAATATAACAACGCCTTTAGGATTCTGTTGCGGCTGCCTCCCTTTTGTAGTGCCTCGGGCATGTTTGCCGACGCAAGGGTGGATGACTTTTATGCAATAATGCGCAAAAAGTCAGCCTCACTGATTCGCAGAATGAGAGGTAGTGGCAACGGAATCCTGAGGATGATTGCAGATCGACCAGTATCGCCAGTTGTGGGACGGCTAATCGGGCTACATGTGGTCTGATGATGATTTTTATTTTTTATTTGTTGAATTTTTTATTTATTTTATTGTATTTCTATTTAATTTAAATATTTAAGAATGATATCTATATTTTTAGAATGTTAATTTTATTTTAATTATTTATTCATTCTCTTTTTATTCAACTGGACTACCTATAAATTAATACTAACATAGTTTTTAAGATAAATTGTTACTAACAAATTATGGACATTAATTGGTCTGCAATAAACGAATTAATAATTAAAATTAATATTCTAATAATATGCGTAATCTATAATGCTCATACCTGGAGCACCTCACAACAGAAGGGGTTTCTATAATTACGCAGTCACTGGCAAAATAGTGGCGTCCGCTTTTATTGACTCAAAACATGTCTATTTACAGAAGAGGAAATTGCACGCCAAGACCCGGGCCTTCGACGTCATCCGCGTGAATCCTTGCGTGCATTCTTACTGTCTTCCCTGGCGGCTCCTTTAGATGGTAGAGGACAGAAGCTGGTGCATCAGTTCTGTGACACCTATGAGTTTGCCAGACATCACCCTGGGGAGTTTGGAGAGGATGAATACACAGCATACAGTCGATTGCTGCTCAAGTTGCTGGATGCGTAAGTATATCATGAGATGCTTTCGCTTTTGTATAAGTCACTAAATTAAATCTAACGTCAGCTTATACTGCTTTTTTTATTTATATGATATAAGACAATTAAAGTATACTTAATATAATTCTAGGTAACGGATCTTATTCGCTATAAATTATTTAAAACATAATAAAGTAGATACCTATTGATTGCCCGACATTTGGACCGACTTGCATCGATCGTGGTTACAGATTGACTGGTGTGTGCTTAGCGGCGCCTTCGTGAAGTGCCAGTTTCGGCAACTACGGTCACATTATATTTGCACTGTCGGTATTTTGACACACAACACTAACGACGTTTACACACTGACGACCTAAGTCACTGCGGCGACGTTTACATTTGCTGATTTCTGGATTCCGAGATGTAGACAAATGGTACCCACATTCCGGTTGAAATTTCGATATTTCTTAATTTCAACCGCTTCACGTACTATCCTGGAGTAATAGTGACGATCGGTAGATAAATCCAGTGGTTTATATGATTCAATCCGGTTAATAAACAAGTCTGCTGGACTGTCTGACTGACTGTCTGGACCAAACCACTGGACTGAATCGCGATAGTCTAAAAACGTTTACAATAAAAGTATTTAATCTTAAAACTATTGAACAACTTAAATACTATTTACGAAGATAGAACAAACTAATAACTTGGTGTTGTCCAAATATCTTTGATATCAAATAATTTTAAACAGATAGAAATGGAATCAACCAAAATTATAAACATAATCTAAAGCTCAAATGAAATATTTTACGACACGTATGTTTATGATGTTATTTATCGTATCGAGCTAGCGAATACGTAAAATGCTATATATTGTGACATGTTGTTTGTAGATGTTTGAGCCGTATATACTGCCACATCCATGGCATTCGACTGCGGACTTTATAAATCTGTTTATAAATTTATTTTAGCAGTAGGGCAACAATTTTTAAGTTGAAATAACTATATTTAAGTAATAATTATTAAAGTGCATTAAACTATTAGGCATGCGCAGACAATTTCTTTAAAAATTCTAATAATGTAAATTACAATTACAACTATGTAATTTTTCGAAGATATGTGAAGTCTGCCAATCTGCACTGGGCCAGCGTGGTGGACTATGGCATAATCCTTCTCACTCTGAGATGTGCCCGTGCTCAGCAGTGGGACAGTTTAATACAGGGCTGGTATTATTATTCTACCACAAAGTAGCGTGTTGGAGCCGCTACAGTGTTTGCTCTAGGGATAGGGACATAAGGGATCTTAGACGGAAGCACTAGTTGCTAGATCATTTTCGAGCCTTAGGAATGTGTTTTAGGGATTAGGTTACCTATATCTAAACTAGTCAGCATCGTAATACCAACGTTTAATTACATTTTCCAGTGCTCGACTCTTAAAGAGTGTGGGCACGTGTCCACCGCCCGTATCGTGCGGCAGCCCAGTACGGCGCGGGCGCGCGCTGTTGGACGCGGCGCGGCTGCGGCCCGCGGCGCTCGCCGCGCTGCCGCGACACAACAAGCTGCCGGCGGCTCTACACAAGCACTACACTGCGCTAGAGGTAACTGACATTGTAAGCACCTGTTTGTACCCGTGTCCTGACAGAAGAAGCTACTCGTTGCTTGCCGCAACTCCTGTACTACGCTAGATTGGATATACCTATGCTAGCCATTTGATAATGCAGCGAGTAGATTGTTTTGTACACAAGAACGCACTGAGTTCCCACCTATACAATACAATTAACAAAACATTGTCACTATGCAATTTGAACAAACCTAATTTGAAATATAAATAGCAAAACTGGTTACAGTCCTTTACTTATGAAGAAACAGAAACACTAATGACACATTTAATAAATACATGAACGTTTTGTTTTCTTTTAGTTTTAATTATATACTATAGCATAGATTGTGAAGACTTTTAAAGAGAAAAGATTCGCTGTGTTGTAGTAAGCACGAATGTGCACATGTTAAAAAACATTTTTTTTATATGTCGTCAAAGTACTTAAAGAAGGATTTGTATGTATGTTGTTCTTATCTTAGATGAAGTGCGATGGTAAATTATGGCACAAAATGGAGTGTCATCAATTTCTAAAATACGAGCAAGTCTCAGTTTAGGAATTTTTGTGTCCCTTAATGTGTTATTGTACAACCATCATAATGTATGCTTTCTCATATTTAGTGTACATATTATTTGTTGTACTTTTTAAACAATAAACATTATTATTATTATTATTTGTTCCTCAAAATTGGAACCAGTAAGATTCAACTGACACTGTATTAAATTGATGTACCAAAACTGATAGTATAAGAATTAATCTTACCTTAGGACACACAGGCCAATGTGAAAATGTTGATTTTTGTAATTCTCTTATAAAAACTATTTAGGTAATCATCATCTTCTCAGGCGTAAGACGCAGACTGGCAATATTAAAGGATTTGAATTAGATATATCGACTTTCTGATGATACCATGATTTGTCTTACAAAAGATTCAAATTAATCATTTTATTATTCGAATCTTTTGTAAGTTTTGTATTTATTACGTTGAAATATACCTGACTCGCAAATTTGAAAATAAAACGCATTTAAAAGCTTCACTGTAATCCATAAACTGCATGATGATCGTTGCGTTGAACATTAAGGGCTTGTCAAATAGTATTAGAATGTTTAAAATATTGCTCACGTGTTGCCTTGCTTTTAATAAAAATATATGCCAAAAACATACTTGCCAGATTTACTAGACCGAAAAATCTTATATTCTGTTGATAAAACCAAGCAATAATGAATTTTAACGTAAGCAATATAAAGTCCATATTCCTTTGCTAACAATATATTTTTATGTACAGAACATGCCAGTTGACACCAAAATAGAAGATGAGGTGATTCGCGTCCCAGTCCGGAGCCCTACCGAGTCGCAGATGAAGCCCCCGGCGGATGAAACGGCCGTCTGAGCGCGGCCCATGCGCCACCCGGCGCTTACACTGTAGTGCTAACCAGTGACGCTAGGGGCTAACACTTCTGCCGTTATGCTACTATAGGGTACTTTCATGACCTTGTGACACATAATAAGAGACTTAGTGACAGTGTGGAAACTGGTGTAACTTTGTGACAGTGTGGAAACTGGTGTAACTTTGTGACAGATTGGCAACTGGTGTAACTTTGTGACAGTGTGGAAACTTGTGTGATTGTTACACTAGTTAAGATCATTTTAGTTCTTGTGGCACTATTTAGAACTATGTGATTATATAGGTGAAGTGACAGGAACTTTGTGACGCTATGGAAAGCTTTTGTGTGTCCCTGAATATAATTTATACCGTTGTGATATAGTTGTGCGTCCTCCTGTGTTACTTTTAGTTGTTCGTCATAAATTGAGGTGGAGTTATTAGGGTAGGGATATTTGTGATTATGTGTAAATGAATAAGGAGATAAATAGGGATGGCTAAAGGTGTGTAAATGTTATGGATGTGAAAGGTTGACATTTTTTCTTGACAACAATGAACAAGAAGGCAACATCATCGTCCCTGAAAATAACGTCGCACTCGCGGCATGGTGTTGCCCGGTCGTGGGAGAGATCTTATTATAATGCAAGCAATATTGGACATTATACTTTCTGATGTAGAGTTTAAATTACAACTAGATGCTTAGTAATATCTATCTGTATCTGTCGATGATTTAGTCATGCATCAGGTTTCTGAAAAGCTAATCAATGCCGCCGTTTAAAAATCAAATTCATGTCAAGTGATGCGATTAGTTGTTGTTAATTTGGATAACATGTGTTGGACTTTCTGTTAAATAATTTTTGTGTTGATCTTCTTTATAGTAACGGGTGTTAGTTTAAAAGAATAATTATCTAGAAATAAATATATATCAAGAGAGATCTTTACCAGTTAAAGTCCTTACCGCTTCTTTAACTGGTGAATATCTTAATAATATGCAGTTAGCCAGACGGAAGAATACGCCATGTTTCTTATATCCCAATTTTAAACTGGAAACTTTTCTAAAACTCTGGTTGTTGATTTCTAAGATAATTATTTATAAAATGTATTTATGGTGTATAGAGTAACTGTTGTATATATTGTACTAAATTTAGAATTATTCTGTACAATGTCCTCTCAATTAGATGCTCTGTTTTAAAAAGTATTTCAGATATAACTGCTACTGCTGCAGCAGTAATGAATGCAATTGCTGTGCATGAGCTCTTGAGTTTGATACCTGGCTTGGGCATATTGTTGTTGGAGTTTTTCTATTATTTTTTTTTGGCCTGTCGTTTAGATTCATATCCCAAGGGTGGCAATAGACCTACCATCTATTAAGTGGGAACTAAAACCATAGCTGGCCAGATATGGATGCAATACGCCTCTGCTTACCCCTTGGGGTATAGATTTTAGACAATATATGTATATTAGGTCTAGAAGATTGTTATTGGCGCTAAGTTGTAAGAGGTTTTGGAAGACTGTTTATAATATGTATTATTAATTAAGTTTTAATATACTAGCCAAATATATCATAGTCAATTGTAGATTATAGAGGAGTTCAGCTATACATTCCAGTGAAGTGCACGTTATGTATCCGTATTCTATCGATTGGTTAATAGATGGAGCTATCGCAAATATTTTTCCTCTTATTTAAAATCTGTATTTCGTTTCCCGCGCTTTAATTACATTGCCTCTATATGTAAATCATAGGTAATTGATGGCGCCAATGCAGAAAAATTTAAGTTGATATTGATAATGTATGAATGTAATGGTTTCCATCTAGTTTCACCTACTTCCAGACCTGCGTATAATCAAGATCCTTGTAAACTTATAATAACGGAATAAAACAAACCCTACTACCAATAAAAGAAGAAATACTTAACATTAACAAAATTATTGTTTAGCAATGTTATGCCTTAGTGCATTTGACTTAAAGTATAAATAATAAAAATAAGAGAAGTTTATATATTATTAGCTATTGCTAATAATATTTGAACTTCTGTTACATCGTTATGAATATACGTTCGTTTCGACGTATACAACTAATTTAAACTCTCTTCTCCAGTTAAAATTGTAATATTAAAGGCCTAAAGAAATATAGGCATATTATAATGAAATAATTCTGTAATCAATGGTTGGTACATGTAAATATTAATTAATAGGTACTATTTATTATCCACATGTTGTATTTTGTGGTTTTTATATTAGTGATGTGCTAATCCACCTAAAACCATAAAAAATACCGTAGCGTTTATGAAGTGCCCATTCCCGTGTTGTCGAAGAAATATAATTGTCTCGACAACACAGGAATGGGCACTCGCGACTTAAGATCAAAATATTAAATACCTTAATGATTTTAAACATAGTTGTGGCTCTCAACGGACTAAGATCAAACGATATATAAACTCACACATTATGTTTACATAATAGAGATGACAGTGTATAATTTTTAATCACTTAACGTAATAATACTATACATATTAATTTATACATTTTCATTATAATAGTCCTAAAAGGTGACTATATTTAAATGTTGTAAGACGCATCTATGATTTTAATCTTTGGTCTACCTAAAGATGTGTATGTGAATATTAGAATAAACAATCTGAAATATATGTAATTTAACCACTTTATATGGAGTTTATCGCGTTGTTTATTTTAAAAACATTACTAATATAGTTTTAAAATAGTAGTTTATTAGTTATCAAAATTATTTAATAATAGTTTTATTAAAATAAACAACGCGATAAACTCCGTACAAAGTAGTTTCATTTCAATGTAATTCTATTATGCATATTGCCATAGAGAAAGCATTTAAAAAAAAAAGCGTTACTTAAAAACCACAAAATATGCTTGTAGAATAAGTTATTAAATACCAAAATAATAAATACATTGTATGACATATGTCTTTTATTTCAACTTTTATTTGTTTACCTTGCTCTTTATAAGATGAGTGGCCGGCGTGAGCGGTAGTACTACCCTCCTACGTCATATCTAGCGGGCACCTTCATCTTATGCACCTCCTGTGCATTGTTTGGCATGTATTTGTACAATATTGTCTTCTGTTTACGCGAATATTATTCATTGAAATTATACTACTATATACGGATTTTATCGCGTTGTTTATTTGAATTGTATTTAGCTTAAAAATTAATAAAGTTTAATAGTAGTAGTAGTAGTGTAACAGTTTTCAAAATTATGTAATAAAGTGTCAAATAAACAACGCGATAAAATCCGTATATAGTAGTTTAATTTCAATGTATTTGTACTTTATAACTTTTTAGTGTGAAAACGCGTCATTTTGACGTCAGTGTGCGTCAAGCTTTATATTTACGGATATATGTTATATTTATATCTGTTTGCACGGATGGTGTAGTGGTTAAAGTGTTCGCCTTGCCAGTGCCACGTATTATAAATTAGGGATGTTGCGAATATTCGCATCCGCATCCGTAACTGCGGAGCTTCCGCACCGATTAGGACATGTGCATCCGCAATAATCAACGCGGGTGTTAATGCGGATCCAGATATAGTGCAGCTGAACAAGAAAATGGGTGGGCCGATGAATGGTGCGATGATCCTTCAAGTGAAGATGAGAATCAAGAAGCACCAGAAAATGGTATAGCTAAATTTATGAACCTTCGCAGAACAGGCTTGATTGAACCTGCAAAGATATATTAGATACTTTTATTTAATAAGATGCACAATTTTTTATTAACATCCGCAATTGCGGAGCTTCCGCATCGATTTGGACATCCGCATCTGCATGCGGATGTGAGTCTTTAAATATCCTCATCCGCGGATGTCAAAAAATCTGCATCCGCAACATCCCTGGTATAAATCCTCACACGGGACAAAACATCGTGTGATCCATAAATAGATGTTCTGGGTATGGGTGTTCTTTGTGTCCGTTGTTTGAATAATTGTAGAATCCCACACAGCAATTGCTCCAAGCGTGAGAATTGTATTTATTAAACAAAAAAAATACAGACAAGATATAACTTAAACTTACATAACATGTTCTTACACCAAAAACAAGTGGTGGCCGCGCCGCTGCCGCAGTGCTAAGTGCTGCGGGATCGAATCCCACACGAGTTAATTATTCATATGAGCCATGTAAGATTATTCTGTGTCTGGATTTTATGGCCTCTATATTTGTCAAGTCGCCCACGACTCACATAATCCTTAGTCCGGGAATAGTCTTAAGAATAAATAAAGCTGTGCTAAAGATCCATAGTCATTAATTTTAATATATTAAATACAGATCAATGGTAATATAAATGTAACCAAGTTAAAGCGATAACGCAACAATCTTATGCGCCTACTTACAACACCATACGTCATTACTGGTAGTTAAATATTTGATACATATTGCATTTGTAGTTGTATAAGGAACTTGTTTACTCGTCAATGATATCTCGACCGAAGTGGCTTTCCCTGAAACAATAATATATTAACTTGGTACAATCTAGTCACATTTAAAGATCTTAGATTAAATAGAACGAGATGGGTGTAAAAAATATCATGTCCATTGTTGGGCATCATGTCCACTGTTGGGCATGTTGTGTTGCAAAACGCAGCACAAGACAAAACTCGACAGCAAACAGCAGCAACCAACTCAAATCAGCGCACCACCACTCTGCATATAAATGAAGCTATTTTGCCATTTAAAATACATGTGACCTTGTGACCCCTATATCTCGGCGCTCTTTTGACCCACAGGGCCTATATTCAAACTCGACCGAGGCATGACCCCCAGGGCCCATATTCAAACTCGACCGAGGAATGACCCCAAGGTTTCTGCACACCAAGTTAAGTTAAACGGTCCAGTGGTTCCGGAGCCATGCCTGTCACTAACAGACGGATACACAGACCCACAAAGTGTTATCATTAACCTCTTCGAAGAAGACTCAGAGGTTAATAAGTTAATTAAACAGCGGTAGTGGGCAGTCGCGTCCACTACCGCTGACAAAACATTAAATTAAATTACTTTCGTTGGCCAGACCTCCAGGTCGGACCAACGAAAGTAATTTGATGTTCTGTCAAGAAATTATCAACAGAAGCCCGGTGTTAGGCAGCTGCCAGTGCTACACACCTCCGTACAAATACTCAATACATACATAGATTCACGCCTGTTTCCCAGAGGGGTAGGCAGAGACTACGGATTTCCATTTGCTACGATCCTAACACACTTCTCTGGCTTCATTCACTTTCATCACATTCCTCATACACGCCCGTCGGTTCAAGGTGCTCTTAACCAGGCCTATAATGAAAAAAAATATGGCCTGGCAAATACTCAATAACTTGAACGTTTCGAAGTTATGTGCATATTAAATTTATCGCTTGTTTTAACGGTGAAGGAAAACATCGTGAGAATACCTGCATGTCTGAAAATACTCCAGAATATCTGAGAGTTCGCCTGCATGTCAGACAGTACGCCTGCATGTCAGACAGTACACCTGCATGTCTGAGAGTACTCCTGCATGACACATAGTACTCCTGCATGTCAGACAGTACTCCTGCATGTCAGACAGTACTCCTGCATGACAGACGGTACTCCTGCATGACAGACAGTACTCCTGCATGTCTGAGAGTACCCCTGCATGTCTGAGAGTACGCCTGCATGTCTGAGAGTATTTCTGCATGTCTGAGAGTACCTCTGCATGTCTGAGAGTACTCCATAATGTTCTCGAAGGTCTGCCAACCCTCACTGGGCCAGCATGGTGGACTATGGCCTAACCCTTCTCACACTGAGATTTGGCCCGTGCCCAGCAGTGACCAAGTTTATATACAGGGCTGATATTATATATCAAAACATATGTCAGATGAACAGGTACAAATATTAATAAGTATATATCAACGTACAGTCGAATCCATATCTTGTGCGTGGCGAATTGTGGCACGTGTCTGGTAGCTAGCAGGGCTCGTTGGCACGAGAGCGCCGCCGCGCCGTCGCATACTGCAGTGCGGCTATGGCACAACCATTCTAGCATCTGGAGCAACAAATAGAAACAAGATAAAGAGGCAATACTGGGTGTAAGGGACGGCGAAAACTTTAGCAAGACGTCTTTCTATAGGTACTTATCTCGACACAAAATTCTATATATCATAAAAATGCAAGAATAAGATTTTATATTAATAATATAATAATAATAATATTCTACCACATACACACAACACCATCTAGCCCAAACTAAGCAGAGCTTGTATTATGAGTACTAGACAATGGATAAACATACATATATACTTTTTTTTTGTAAATAGATACTTATTACACCCAGACCAAGACAAACATCCATGTTCATGCACACAAATGTTAGACGTGTGCGGGAATCGAACCCGCGACCTCAGCGTGGCAGTCGGTTACACTAACCACTACGCCATCGAGGCCGCCAATGATTGATTACCATTATTACGCGGGAGCAATGGATTGCTACCAATAGAACGAACCGCTCGCGCCGGCGCGGGTGGAATGACTTCTGCGCTCCGCGCGCATAAAGAGCTAAATAGTTTAAATTATGACGATTTAATTCCATTGCTCTATTTTAATTAAATGTGGTATGCTTTATTTCATTTTTAATAAAATGGACGGTATATGCATTGTCTTATAAATCTTATAATTCACAGTGAGAAAAAGAATAATTTCAGAAGAAAAGTGATTTTTCCTGAAGAAAATTCCATCGATTTTTAACTCAGAATGATGGTCTAAATATTTCAGTTTTCTGTACACTGTCCCTTACACCTAGTATAACTACACCTAATGAATAGAGATAGGTAACGTCTTGGATGTGGCTGCTTTTATTCAAACTGCAAAGTGCAACCTAGGAATAGAACTCGTCAGCGTCTGCCTCATACCAACCTGCAATCACTCCAAGCGTGGTGGCTGACAAGCGCGGCAGCGGCGGCCGGCAGCAGCCCCTGGCGACTGGCGCGGGAACTCGTCAGCGTCTGCCTCATACCAACCTGCAGAGTGCAATCACTCCAAGCGTGGTGGCTGATGAGCGCGGCAGCGGCGGCCGGCAGCAGCCCCTGGCGACTGGCGCGGGAACTCGTCAGCGTCTGCCTCATACCAACCTGCAGAGTGCAATCACTCCAAGCGTGGTGGCTGATGAGCGCGGCAGCGGCGGCCGGCAGCAGCCCCTGGCGACTGGCGCGGGAACTCGTCAGCGTCTGCCTCATACTAACCTGCAGAGTGCAATCACTCCAAGCGTGGTGGCTGATGAGCGCGGCAGCGGCGGCCGGCAGCAGCGCCTGGCGACTGGCGCGGGAACTCGTCAGCGTCTGCCTCATACCAACCTGCAGAGTGCAATCACTCCAAGCGTGGTGGCTGATGAGCGCGGCAGCGGCGGCCGGCAGCAGCGCCTGGCGACTGGCGCGGGAACTCGTCAGCGTCTGCCTCATACCAACCTGCAGAGTGCAATCACTCCAAGCGTGGTGGCTGATGAGCGCGGCAGCGGCGGCCGGCAGCAGCGCCTGGCGACTGGCGCGGGAACTCGTCAGCGTCTGCCTCATACCAACCTGCAGAGTGCAATCACTCCAAGCGTGGTGGCTGATGAGCGCGGCAGCGGCGGCCGGCAGCAGCCCCTGGCGACTGGCGCGGGAACTCGTCAGCGTCTGCCTCATACTAACCTGCAGAGTGCAATCACTCCAAGCGTGGTGGCTGATGAGCGCGGCAGCGGCGGCCGGCAGCAGCGCCTGGCGACTGGCGCGGGAACTCGTCAGCGTCTGCCTCATACCAACCTGCAGAGTGCAATCACTCCAAGCGTGGTGGCTGATGAGCGCGGCAGCGGCGGCCGGCAGCAGCGCCTGGCGACTGGCGCGGGAACTCGTCAGCGTCTGCCTCATACCAACCTGCAGAGTGCAATCACTCCAAGCGTGGTGGCTGATGAGCGCGGCAGCGGCGGCCGGCAGCAGCCCCTGGCGACTGGCGCGGGAACTCGTCAGCGTCTGCCTCATACCAACCTGCAGAGTGCAATCACTCCAAGCGTGGTGGCTGATGAGCGCGGCAGCGGCGGCCGGCAGCAGCGCCTGGCGACTGGCGCGGGAACTCGTCAGCGTCTGCCTCATACTAACCTGCAGAGTGCAATCACTCCAAGCGTGGTGGCTGATGAGCGCGGCAGCGGCGGCCGGCAGCAGCGCCTGGCGACTGGCGCGGGAACTCGTCAGCGTCTGCCTCATACCAACCTGCAGAGTGCAATCACTCCAAGCGTGGTGGCTGATGAGCGCGGCAGCGGCGGCCGGCAGCAGCGCCTGGCGACTGGCGCGGGAACTCGTCAGCGTCTGCCTCATACCAACCTGCAGAGTGCAATCACTCCAAGCGTGGTGGCTGATGAGCGCGGCAGCGGCGGCCGGCAGCAGCGCCTGGCGACTGGCGCGGGAACTCGTCAGCGTCTGCCTCATACCAACCTGCAGAGTGCAATCACTCCAAGCGTGGTGGCTGATGAGCGCGGCAGCGGCGGCCGGCAGCAGCCCCTGGCGACTGGCGCGGGAACTCGTCAGCGTCTGCCTCATACCAACCTGCAGAGTGCAATCACTCCAAGCGTGGTGGCTGATGAGCGCGGCAGCGGCGGCCGGCAGCAGCGCCTGGCGACTGGCGCGGGAACTCGTCAGCGTCTGCCTCATACCAACCTGCAGAGTGCAATCACTCCAAGCGTGGTGGCTGATGAGCGCGGCAGCGGCGGCCGGCAGCAGCCCCTGGCGACTGGCGCGGGAACTCGTCAGCGTCTGCCTCATACCAACCTGCAGAGTGCAATCACTCCAAGCGTGGTGGCTGATGAGCGCGGCAGCGGCGGCCGGCAGCAGCGCCTGGCGACTGGCGCGGGAACTCGTCAGCGTCTGCCTCATACCAACCTGCAGAGTGCAATCACTCCAAGCGTGGTGGCTGATGAGCGCGGCAGCGGCGGCCGGCAGCAGCGCCTGGCGACTGGCGCGGGAACTCGTCAGCGTCTGCCTCATACCAACCTGCAGAGTGCAATCACTCCAAGCGTGGTGGCTGATGAGCGCGGCAGCGGCGGCCGGCAGCAGCGCCTGGCGACTGGCGCGGGAACTCGTCAGCGTCTGCCTCATACCAACCTGCAGAGTGCAATCACTCCAAGCGTGGTGGCTGATGAGCGCGGCAGCGGCGGCCGGCAGCAGCCCCTGGCGACTGGCGCGGGAACTCGTCAGCGTCTGCCTCATACCAACCTGCAGAGTGCAATCACTCCAAGCGTGGTGGCTGATGAGCGCGGCAGCGGCGGCCGGCAGCAGCGCCTGGCGACTGGCGCGGGAACTCGTCAGCGTCTGCCTCATACCAACCTGCAGAGTGCAATCACTCCAAGCGTGGTGGCTGATGAGCGCGGCAGCGGCGGCCGGCAGCAGCCCCTGGCGACTGGCGCGGGAACTCGTCAGCGTCTGCCTCATACCAACCTGCAGAGTGCAATCACTCCAAGCGTGGTGGCTGATGAGCGCGGCAGCGGCGGCCGGCAGCAGCGCCTGGCGACTGGCGCGGGAACTCGTCAGCGTCTGCCTCATACCAACCTGCAGAGTGCAATCACTCCAAGCGTGGTGGCTGATGAGCGCGGCAGCGGCGGCCGGCAGCAGCCCCTGGCGACTGGCGCGGGAACTCGTCAGCGTCTGCCTCATACCAACCTGCAGAGTGCAATCACTCCAAGCGTGGTGGCTGATGAGCGCGGCAGCGGCGGCCGGCAGCAGCCCCTGGCGACTGGCGCGGGAACTCGCCAGCGTCTGCCTCATACCAACCTGCAGAGTGCAATCACTCCAAGCGTGGTGGCTGATGAGCGCGGCAGCGGCGGCCGGCAGCAGCCCCTGGCGACTGGCGCGGGAACTCGTCAGCGTCTGCCTCATACCAACCTGCAGAGTGCAATCACTCCAAGCGTGGTGGCTGATGAGCGCGGCAGCGGCGGCCGGCAGCAGCGCCTGGCGACTGGCGCGGGAACTCGTCAGCGTCTGCCTCATACCAACCTGCAGAGTGCAATCACTCCAAGCGTGGTGGCTGATGAGCGCGGCAGCGGCGGCCGGCAGCAGCGCCTGGCGACTGGCGCGGGAACTCGTCAGCGTCTGCCTCATACCAACCTGCAGAGTGCAATCACTCCAAGCGTGGTGGCTGATGAGCGCGGCAGCGGCGGCCGGCAGCAGCGCCTGGCGACTGGCGCGGGAACTCGTCAGCGTCTGCCTCATACCAACCTGCAGAGTGCAATCACTCCAAGCGTGGTGGCTGATGAGCGCGGCAGCGGCGGCCGGCAGCAGCGCCTGGCGACTCGCGCGGGAACTCGTTAGCTGCTCCGCGTCTGCCTCCACAGCATACATGCCGCTAAACACTATCACGCACAACGTGAACACGTCGCATAGGTACAGCTTGGCTGATTTGTCTTCAGTTCTAATAGCAAAAAAGCATTGGTCACGTTAAAAAAATGTCTTTATACTGGAGACGATTCTTACGTCACAGAATTTACCCAGTTTCTGAAAGATAAGGCAGGTTTTAATCTTATCCAAGGTTCAAAATCAAACTCATGTCGGCAATTTTAATGGCCTGTTGCTAGTTTAGTCAGCTTATTACTGTAGATGAGATACGTTTGACCGTCTGAAATTTTCTATTGATATTTGCCTTTCAGAAACCAGTCATTTATGTTAAAACAATGAATTAAGAATGATCAAATACCGTCTAAGGAAATTAAATTTTATAACTTTTATATCTACTTAGCGTTCCATATACACACAGCGACACATCAATCTAGACTGTTTGGACTTTGAACTATTAGAAGTTGAACGCTGCGAATCGTGCGAAAGAGTGCCTTATATTTTTGTTATTTTGTCTCATTCACGCTGTACGGGACGCAGCCGGCCTTACCATACTTGTTTCATATCCTATATGTATATTATTTTCTGAGCAAGTTTAGCTCGGTGCGAATAATATATTTTACAAGTTTGGTTTTCCATTTGCGCTAGCGTCTAAGCGTTAATACGTCCATTACCTATTATCAATTATTATTATTACTGGTGCAAATGTTATAAAAAGAGTCTCTAAAAGAGTAAAAATAATAAGTTTTACATTTACTCATGAAATTAATAAAAATGTTGAAGCTTAATGCTTCAACAAGTCATTAAATAACTAAGCGATAAAAATGTATTTCATTATTTCCATTCATAACTATGCACCGAAAAATGTAATAATAACCAGTTTGACACTAAAGATCTGTAAATTAAAATATATATTTTGATATACGTTTCGGTTTACCTACTATATTTTAATTAGCTGATCTTTAGTGTCAAACTGCTCAAAGTAAGTTAAACTTGTAATTTTGTATTAATGCACCTGCTGTCCTTGATATAAAAATAAATTTATTCATTTTAAAGCATTTATGCTGACGCTGTTGTGGAGATAACTGTGGCGCCATAATAAATTAATATTTAAATCGCACTTTAACGTCGTCACAGTATCGTCAGACGAACTATGTAAGTGTTCGCCTGACTATACTGTTTTGTTTGACTGAAGGCCGGCTAAAAACAACAATGGCAAAAAAACGTGCGTCAGTGTGTGTAAGCATAACGTCGCTGCACGCGCTTATGCACCGTGATTGGTCGACACCACGATGCACAGTCCCGCACCGACAATTCTCTATTTTGTATGTAGCGTAGTTATGCGTATATAGGCTGTCTAACTTGACGTGTAGCCGAGTGTACTTAAGACCAGGAGCTCCTAAATTTTTAAGATAACGGAACACTCACCAAATACCGACTATTTCATTTAAATAAGAACAACAATGTTACTTCTCATTACATATTTTGCGCTATTTCTAAATAATATTTGTACTTAGCTGTGGTATTATTTAACAGCCAAAAATAAATGATTTCGCGGAACCCTGGTGACTTTTCTACGGAACCTAGGGGAGGTTTCGCAAAACCGACATTAGTAATCGCTGCTTTAGACACAAATTAACGTGGCCATGCTAGGTATTACGACATGCTTTCTGGAAAATTTAAAGCTTTATTTGCCAGACTTCACCAGCTGCATTCCAAAGAGAGATACATAAAATATCTCAAATGATCACGCTTTTAGTCACGAGAGGTCAGATCGAACCTTTGCATGCCCGTTTCTACCACTAAGAAAACAGCGGGGTAACAAATAAATAATTAGTTCCATCTATACCCCCATATATTAAAGGGGTAAAGTAAAGCTTATTTTATTGCTTGTCTCCCTAAACAGACAGACAGGAATAATCTGTTAATGCCCGATCATATTACATAACTCTTGTCTTACTAAAGGCGCTCGCACGACTCCCGCTCGCTATCAGGTAGGTCATAATATGCAGATTCAACAAATCTATGGTATAACAAAAGGTATGCAGCAGAAGTAATCATTGTATCACAACATTATTTTAAGTATTTCGGTATACGTTATATTATTATCTAGTTGGGGAGGGTAATTTTTTTCTAGTTAATGCGTGAAACCGTAACAACAAACACATTCGTATATACTTATAATTTTAGTTCGGATTAATTACTTACTCATTAAAAGCGACTTGCGTTCGTCCCATGAGTTGCAACAGCCACTCTTTGGTACTGGCCGCGTCAGGCTTGGCCGCCTTCAAGGCTGGTAACATGCAGCGGAGAGAGAACTCCTGCTCGCTGCATTAGAAAACACGTTACTTAAACATTTGCAATGCACCAAATTTTAGGAAAATACAAAGCGACTCATCCGTACACTACTACTACTACGTAGCACTAAGATATAACAAGTCTCACGTGAGCTGGCCGGCCTGCACGTCGATGATCTCGTTGAGCCAGTTGAGCGCGGCGGCGCAGTCGCGCAGCGCCGCCACGGCGCAGCGCACGGCGCCCGCGCGCCGCAGCAGCGCGCCCGACACCTCCCACCAGCCGCTCGGTGACGTCATGCGCTCCAGGTGCTTGCTCGACAGGCAGCGGCACGTGCGCACGTACGCCGGCCACGCCTACACACAATATTAGCCGATATTTATTTATGTATATACATTAGAATCTTAAGTTTTCATATTGTCAATTGCTCGAATAGCCTTCATCTGCCATGCAAAGAGGGTTTGAAATAGCTGTGTTAATCTAGCGTAGTGTCAAAATTGTATAGTATTTACAAGATCCAACACGCCATTTTTAAGTTTTATAGACGTCTTCAATTGTTTGATAGTCGGGATTAAAGATCTAATAGATTTATGTCCCCTCTCCCCATTTAAAAGTAGATTTTTGACGTCAAAACAGTGAACCAATTTCGATTTCGAAGATAGCAATGTTTACAACGTCCAAAACGTTTCTTGACGTTTTAATTTAAATAATAATGATATATCATCTGGAAACAGTACTATCTCAAGTTTATCCCTCACAAGGTGGGGTAGATCATACCCAAAAACAAAAATAGACAGAGTATTGAACCTTGAGGAACCCTAATTTTGACTTCTGATCCCGGATCTCGCTTTTTATTAACATCAACATTCTGGATCCAATTAGACAAATATGAAGTAGTGAGATTTTGTGCTGTATTTTGAGCATGTAGTGATGTTATTTCCTTTCCTTTTCCTGAATGATTCATGAAGTACAGAGTCAAAAGCCTTAGTCAAATAACAAAAAACGCCTGCAGCATCCTGTGACTCTTCCTATGAGTCAAATATGTTTTACAATCTCAGCGACCCCTTGTAAAACCAAATTGTTTATTTATGTAGTAAGTTTATTTATTTGGATCGTCAACAAATGAAATACATTTCTTACATCTAAATAGTAGACGGACATGCCTTGTGCTTATTTACTTACAGGCAACCACATCTAACAAATATAAATCATTCGCCACTAAAATTTAATGAAATGCTCTATATAGGTACATTAAAATAAAATTAAAAAGAAATAAAAATGTTAAACTAAAAAATATACATTTAAACCTAGCCTAGTATGGATATAGATAATTACTAAAGCCTGGTTGGTGGGATTACCACATTTTGCTAGCTATACCTATAAAGACCCACGAAAGAAATCAATCCTACCATTGCTGTCCACGGAACACTTTTCTAGACCCCGTAGTCGGTACTGCTACTGAGAATGTCGTAACAGCAAAACCCGACCCAAAAATAAATCCCTCGACTAGCAGGCAAATACCATTCGCCCCATTGGCATATATAAGGAGGGCCAGATCGTGACCATCCGGGTATTGTCTTGTTACTCCAGGATATATGGTTTCAACACAAAATTGTAGGTTTGTAGACCATACTATTTAGAGTCCGGGCCCCTCCTCGAAAATAGCTCCAGATATCCCAATGCCCCGCTCTCTAAGATATCCTGGTTTAATTTACTAGTAGATTTTTATTTACATTGATCCATCTGGCAAGGATGTTACCTGGTAGGAGCCATTTTGATCCCTCCATTCGCTAGGATTATATACAGAAATAGCGTACCCGACAGATGTTGTTCTGAACAAACCGATGGCAGCGCCACCAACCGGGTCTACACCATCCGTGGACCCACAAAAATACACACAATATCGGTTCAGCCATTTGAAAGTTCAGTAACATATACACGTACCAAAGGATCCTACGTAATACTACTGTAAATGCGAATGTCAGTTGGTTTTAGAGTTCGAAAAAACTCGTATACAACAAGCTTTGTCCGTCCGTCCGTCTGTCTGTTATACAACTTTCAACTCAAGAACCGTAAGAGCTAGAGACTCGCGGTGACCGCCATTCGACTCAGCATAGTCGATATACCCCCGAAATGTCTATGACCTTTGACCTCTGACCTCAAGGTCACGTGATACCATTTTTTCGAACTCTTAGATTTACGGCAATTTATAGCCGTTTCTCATTTGTATTGTTACGCTTTCACGCATTATCTACTTCACCCATCAACATAAAATTTTGCGTACAGAAAATGACAAGAAAATGACCATTCATCTAAAAAAAAGTCCTTTACTAATCTGACCTAGCCTACATTTACACGAGTGAATCCGTGGGCAAAAACTAGTCTATATTAATATTATAAAGAGGAAAGATTTGGTTTTGATTGTTACTAAGGATTTAACTCGAAAAACAACTCAGCCGATTTAAAAATTCTTTCACCGTTAGAAAGCTATATTATCACGTAGTAACATGGGCCACTCTTTATTCTTCAAAAGTACTGTTACTAAAATTATTTTTTTTGACCCTGGAAAATCCTTGATGGATACCCCCTCCCCCGCGGGGGAAAGGGTGGTTATGTGAGACTCTCTGCCCCTGAAGGGGGTCGGTATACACACTAAAAACCTGGGGTGAGCAGTCCCTCCGCCGACGGGCGGGTTGGGGTCGCGTTAGCAATCACCATCCCGCCCCAGCGGTTGGCCCGGCTGGTGGTAACCGGGCCTCAGCACCTGTGGAAGGAAGGCCTTGCTCACCAAGGCCATCCCTCAGACGTGTGGGGCCGTGCAAGCCGGTAGAGAGTCCCCCGACTCTGTACCAGTGACCCCACTATACAGGAGCGAAAAGGCGGGCAAATCGCCTCCTTCTCGCTCCCGTCCGTCTGCGCCGGAGAGGGTCAGCGAGGAAGTTGTTCTCCCTGACCCTCTCCGCGGTCTCCTTCTGCACCATGACAGCTTCGCAGAAGGAGACCACTGCCTGCCACGACCTCTCGCCGCCGAGAATGGCGTTGATCACGCTCGGCAGGGAGAGATCTCCACCACTGTTACTAACATAACCTAACCTATTTTTACGCGAGCGAACCCGCGGGCAAATTTTATTTTATTTTATTTTATTTTACTTTATTGGTTCATCTACAACTGTACACCATACATACATATATTCTTACATGTTAAATTATAACATAGGTATACAATTTATCAAGGATAAACACAGCGTTCACATCGTATTAGATAAGTGTATATACTTATAATATAAAATTAAATTTAAGTTTAAGTTACGCTACGTAGTAAATAACAATTACACGGTCCTGTGGTAAACTTGGTGCCTGTATTTATTGAGAGTAGTGCCAAAGATATCTATTTCATTGTCAAATTTATTCTGTAGCCGACAAAGTCTGGGTATGGGCGAATGAAAGCCTAACACTGTTTTGCGAGGAACATTAAAATTGACTTGAGTTAAGAGTTGGGGACTGTCCATAAAGTTGTTTAAAAGTTTGTAGATAAATACTAAGTCATGTGCTTCTCTACGCGTTTCAAGGGACTGCATGTTGAACCTTTTAAGGCGTACATTATAACTGCGAGACTTTTTGGCAATACCTGTGAAATAAGCTAAGTGATTAAGGAATCGCTTTTGTATTCGTTCTAATCTGAGACTATGTGTAGCGTAGTGAGGACGCCAAGCGACAGAGCAGTACTCCAGTATACTTCGGACAAAACAGTTGTATAAATATATTCTAGTTTTTGGTTTTTGAAATGGTTTGCCGTTACGTACAATAAAGCCAAGCGCCTTAGAAGCTTTTTTCACAACATAATCCAAATGTGGAATAAATGCTAGTTATATATGTTAAGATACTCACCACATTATCATCGTTCAACACTGTCATATAATTCTCAACTATTTGTGACAGCAGTGTTCTATTAGCATCATGTATCTTCTCACTCTCCAAACAGACCCTGATCATGTCTAGCTGCTTGATGAACAGGTATTCTGTCTCTTCACCACCTTTACTCTTCAACTTGACGTTGGAGATGACGGCGAATGAATCCGCGAGACATTTCTCTAGTGGTGGCCGTAAAGCATTCGGTGGCATGCCTCGGCAGAGGATTGGGAGGATTTCGAAGGTTAGCAGGATGTCTGATTCCTGAAAGAATAGAGAAAAGACGAGGTTGCTTGTTTTTTTTTGACACAAAACACAAATTTTAGTTCCGTGTGGGTTTCGAACACAAAACACTCTTGTATAGAAATGCAATGTTGTGTTAAAAATTCAGTCAATTCATGTCAGTTCAGTCATGAACATACGGAAGCACATTTTTACATATTATGTTGTTAAATCCTTTGAGAATGCTTAGCTTTATCGTTTTATCGTTTTAAAACAGTCATCCTATGTGTTGCAAACTTAAAATCCAAAATTATCCGATAAGAATTTAACAATTATATTATTGTAAACAAAGAAATAATAAGTATCGAATCGTACTTAATACAGTGTTATTAAAATGCAATGTTTCTAAGCAATGTAAGGCTCTGAAACCTACATCGGTCTGAATTGTCTTTAGAACAATTCAAGTATAATCTTACCTCAGCAGTACTACTGATGCCTTGCAAATAGTTCTCCAATATCCTCCTAGCGGACAGCGACACTTGTGCCTGCCGTGCCGCTAAGGTCACACACCCGCGCCGCCACAGGGTCCCGCGGTGGAACACCTCCGGCAGGAAGCACAGGTCCACAGGAGGCAAAGGCCTAGGGTACTCCGCTGTCAGCGTGTCCAAGATCGATAGCAGAACTGGTTCAGGGAAGTCGTAGGATGGTGCTGTAGCCTACAAAATCATGCAAAAATTTGAGTTATTAAAAACAAACTTAAGTACATAGTATTTTTTTATTTAATAGTATTTGTTTGCATGTTGTTTAATGTAATTAGTCATATCACTTTTTCATCATTTATTAGTTTTATTACACACGAGCATGGATTACTAAAACTACAAACTTACAAAATTTTCCCCTCATTAATTTAATGCCAATGACGTTGACGACAATGATTAGGAATTATCGTTATTGTTTATGATCGTTGTTGACTTATGTCGCTGACTGTACCACAAAACGTCCATGCATTCATATAAGCTTAAAAGTCATGCATGCATTACTAAAGTACTAAATCTAGAGCAGAGATTTCCAAACCTTTTTTATCTTAGACCACTTTAAAAATTTAGCACGTTCCGGTAGACCCGGACCATTTCTGTGTTTTCATTGGTGAAGAATCAAACAAGATCATGCAATTAAAAATTTTTATCGAATCTGTACGAGCTGACCTTTTTCCGAGACCACTGGTACTGAATTTGGAATATTCAAGTTTTTACTAGTAACAGTCGCTGAGCTTCTTACTTAAAATATTATCTGCCTACATTGATAGGTGAACTCAAGCCAACATTTTGGTTCTTCACTATCGAAAACAAATAAATTTTCGTGGACCCCTTACGAATTGCGGACCCCATTTTTTTGTCACGCCAACGTCGACCCCCTTGTATCCCTGGGGTCCACCTGGAACACTTTGGGAACTAATGATCTAGAGTATAAAATTACATATTATATTCAATTCAGAGTTGGCATACCTGTAGTATGGCTTCCTGAGCCTATGAAAGACATGGAAGAAGTACGTTAATTGTTAAAAATATTAATACCACATTGAATTGCTTATCACAAGTATTCTTGATAATCACCCCAACTAAGCTATCATAGCTAAGTAGGAGTGATGAGCTTAGAATAGGTTCACGTCAAGAGATATATATGTCACAGAATCAACACAGAGGCACAATTATTAGAATCGTTATTGATTATCGTTAATTTAGAATACCGCCATCTATCATCGTTTGTCGGAAACGTCAAGCAGTATGCTTGGGTGAGGTCGATACAGGGCGTGGCAGGTCTTGTTTGACAGCTGTTAGTTGTCATTGTTGGACATTAGACGCATTTGACTGGAGGGACTTTACTTTTTAGTGAGACACGAGCGCGAGAGGTCTTTCTGCCAACCTGTATCGGCCTTACCGCATTTCCGAACTTTAATCAAAGTTTAATTTTTTGCCATCGGCTCGATCACTTGTGATTTTGTTACATTGTTATCGAGAGTGAATAAATAAACGGTTGTAATGGAGACTACTACTATTTGTTTGTTTGTTTGAACGCGCTAATCTCAGGAACTACTGATTCGAAATGTTTTTTTTTATACAGTTAAGATGGCAATCAAGCATACGGCCCACCTGATGGTAAGTGGTCACCGTAGCCTATGGACGCCTGCAACACCAGAGGCATCACTTGCGCGTTGCCGGCCCTTTAGGAAAGGAAGAGGGAAGGAGAAGGAGCGGGAAGTGGGAAAGAGGGTGATTGGGCCACCGGCACTCTCACTCACCGAACGAAACAACAGTAGGAATACTGCCATTTCATGTCGATATTCTGTGAGAGGGTAGTCCTTCCCCGGTCGAGCCGGCCCATTCATGCTGAAATCAGCGAGGCTTCACTACTCCTCGTTCCGTACTCGTTACGTGTAGATCGAATCCAGGATACTTGGCGCAATGGCAAGGTGACCACTTAAACCACTACGCCATCCGATTAGTCAGTGTAGTTTTGACTACACGGATGGCGTAATGGCTTAACCTTTTGAACGCCAACGTCGTTTATACTCGACATGCACAAGCATGCCCTTTGCACCAACGTCGTCTATACTCGCCAAAAAACAGGTCACAGAAAATACAAAATAATCATTTTAAATCATTACTTTTCTGTTTTATTGATACAACATAAAAATTGAATCCCCAATTATTACTTAATTGTACACAGCAAACAAAATTGCATATTAGTTATTCAAATATTTGATCATAAAAAACAATATATAATATATCGATTTTTGGTCTTGGCGTACGGGACATGGAGGTGCCGTTATGGCGCGGCGTTCAAAAGGTTAAGACTGCGCCGAGCGAAATGTGGCAAAACAGGCGGTCACAGGTAAGTGAATAAAATCAACACTTTTTGATTAATACAAATATAAAATATACATTTACCATAACAATGAATGTGTTTACAATTACCCCGTGTAAAAAACTTAAAATAATTAATATTTTCGCCTACAAAATTACATATTTATTATTTGCACGAAAAAGGCAAAAACGTAAGCTCGTGTTACGAGCTTTTTAAATTATAACAGTAGAAATATATCCTGTTTTACAGCCTAAACGAAACATAAATAGTTATATTACAATTTGTCCGTCCCAAATATTTAAGTTATTGGTTGACAATAAAGATACATATTTATCAAAAAAGTACTTCAAATCCGCCATACAATTTTACTATGGCGGCCGCGCGCCGATTTGAATATGCGCCGCACGAGCTCTGTCATTATCTGTCTTACGCTCGGCGCAGTCTTAAGTGGTCGCCTCGGGACAAAAATTGTGTGATCCACAAATGGTTGTTTCGAGTCTGGGTGTCCTTTGTCTGTTATTTGAATGTTTGTAAAGTCCCACGCGGCACAGGAATTATTACTAAAGCGGAAGTTATCTTTTTTATAAGAAAATAAAATAGTTTACCTGTTTCCTGAAGCAGTCAATAAGTCCCCTGACGACGCTGGTGCAATGCAGATGCGCGAGGCTTGCGGGCTCAGCGCGCGCTTCGTGCTGATAGACACCACTGCGGTACCCTCGCACCTCACGCTCGATCAGCTTGCTGGCTAACCGCCGGACCCCGGCCAAAGCTCCCTGGTTCGTGTATTTGAATACTTCGGGCCAGACTTCACCTGGACAACACGTAGACTTGTTGTTCACCACTTTTTATAGCATAGGAATATATTGAGGCATATACCACACTCATCCTATTTCCTACAAATATTACAAATGTGAAAGTTTGTGGGGATAGATGAATGGATGTTAATCCCTCACGCAAAAACTACTAAACGAATTTTGATTAAATTTTATAGTATTTTTCTTTATATATTAGAATAACATCTTCTTCTCTCTTAGCCTTTATTATTCCCAAATCACTTGGGGTCGGCTTTTCTGGTCTAACCGGATTTTACTGGATATTAGTTTTTACACGGAGCGGCTGCCACCTGACCTCCGCAACCCGAAGGCTAACGATACCCTAAGGCTAAACCAGTGTCAGGATATTAGAGGGTACTGACTTTCCCAATAACGACTACCATAGATGTTCATGGCAGCCGGGACCAACGGCTTAACGTGCTTTCCGAGGCACGGAGCAGGCGATAATTGTCAATCAATACGCACATAATTTCGAAAAGTCATATAACTTCCGAAAGTCAGAGGTGCGCGACGTGGGTTCGAACCCGAGAACCTCTGCATTGCAGTCTGTTGGTCTCCCTACTGAGCTATCGCTGCTTTTTTGGCTCTTCATAAAGTAGTGAAGAATAATGAAGGCATTTACGCTAACTCAAACGGCGATAGCTCGTTATAAAGTAGTGGATAATAACGAGATGGTGGTAAAAACCAGGATTCAACCATTTCGTCTTCACGTGACCTTATTTTTTTATCAGCTATTTGTATTGTCCCACTGCTGGATAAAAGCGTTTCCCTTGGACTTCCAAATCACTCTGTTGGTGGATATCCCCTGACCTTATGACCTTGTGACCCCTATATCTCGGGGGTCTTTTGACTCACAGGACCCATATTCAAACTCGATCGAGAGATGACTTCAAGGTGTCTGCACACCAAGTCACAAGTCAATCGGTCCAATGGTTCCGGAGTTATGCTGGTCACTAACAGACAGGCAAACAGACCCATATAGTGTTTTCATTAACCTCTTTGAAGAAGACTCAGTTGTTAATAAAGGCACTTACAAGGCACATAGTCTAGTACATCTTCAGGTTTGCGCGCCGCGTCGGCCGGTGTCTTGCAGAACGACGCAGGTAACTTTACTGTCTTCCTGTATATCTGTAAACGAATTATAAATTAAATAGCAGTAGCACTATGGATAAAGCATCGGACGTGCAATCGAGACATGGCGGGTTCGAATCTTACCCACCAACGACGTGAACCCACTTCTAACACAAGCATATTAACTGAGCTAGGATGGATAAAAAAATAGTAGCATTTTTTATCCATCCTAAGCTATTTGCTATTTGTAACCCAAATAGACCGCAATCATAATAAAAAAAAATCAATAAGAAGATGTTTTACTGTGGGGGCGCCACTATAACATGAGTCCTTATTACATTTTTTTATATTCGTTTATTTCCATAAAAAATATAAAATGTGGTACATTTTTAACAAAATCGCCAAACTGTAAACACAGTTTGTTGGCGAAAGAGGCGCTCTTTCTTAATTCTAATTACGTAGGTACTTATGCTAAATTATAATTTATTGACATAATATTATTATGTTAGAGGAGTTTTTCATACATTACATAAACTTTACTTACTTTAATTATTATATATTCTTGAAACAATATTTAACTTAAATGTATATTTAAATTAATTATGGTCTTGTGTATTACAACGGTTTGTATTGTGCCTAACTATTAATGACGTTTAACATCTCATTTTTCAGTCTTTTCTTTAAAGTTACCCTGCTTATGCCTTCCGTGTGAGTTCTTATAAAATCTATTTTATTATATATTACAGGAGTTAAGTATTGTCTAGTTCGTTCGCCATAGTAGTTTGTTACAGAGGGGGTCACATATTTCCCTTCCTGAGCTTAATGTTACAATAAGCATTGATTAACAAGAAAGCTTTTATACGCTATCGATATCCGGTGGTCTCAAACTAGGTAAGCCTGTCTTGTGGTATCCATGTTTCACGAGCTCGGTAATTTGTGTTGGTGTATGCGACTGTGTTATACATGAAGTGGGTTCTCGGAGGGAGTTCGAGGTTCTGGTCAAGCTAAGTGTGTTTGGGTTTTTCTGTCACGAAATTTTCAGTAATAGTACGGAGTCAATTATGGAACTGCGCCCGGTAGATGGCAGTAGGCTCTTGGAAGCTGGCTCTTCTTTTATTTAATTTTAAAATATATATAACTCCCTTATTTTGTTAACAGTTTTAAGTTTGCACAAAAAGATTTCTTAGATTACTTTTTATTCTTGGGTTTAAATCTATATATATAAACTCTTCCGTTACTGAGTGACTGACAGACAACGCACAGCCGAAACTACTGAACGCAAGAAGCTGAAATTTGGCATGTATGTTCCTTGGAGAGTGTAGGGGAGCACTAAGAGAGGATTTTTGGAAATTCCACCCCGAAGGGGGTTGAAAGGGGTGAAAAACTTTTATATGAAAGTTCTACACCGTTGAAGTTGTGACTTGAAAATTTGGATTTTAGTTGTTTACTACAAATTAATGAATACGTGTTAAGATAGAAAGCTGAAAATTGGTAAACATACTCATTGTTGTAAAAAAATCCTTCGAATCCTTTCGAAAATCCTATACAAATTTTGTTTTCTATTTATCTCGATATTCCCATGGGAACGGGACTTACGCGGGTGAAGCCGCGGGGAAAAACTAGTAATGTACAAAATCAAACAAAAGCAACTACTCTATTCTCAAATCCGAAACCGGGGTGTTAGGATCGAACTGGCAACCTCTGCATCTCACCTAGACTATTTGCAAGGGTTCAACATACCTCGGGTATATCTTTGAGCTTGTAATCTTCAATCTTATAGGCGGCTAGCGCGTCGCAGGCCGCCTCGGCCACGTCGGGCACGTTGGAGTCGGCCACCAGCGACCACAGCTTGCGCGCCGCCTCCGATATCAGCTTGTCGTAGTCCGGCGTCGATACGCGAAGCGACGGGACTTCGCCCAGCAACTTGCAGAGACTGCAAATATAAAACATATGATTACTTATGTCTGTTTCTCGAAGGAATAGCCAGTGAATACTGATTACTACTTGTAACAATTTTGGCTTGTATATTATGCTTAAAACCTATACTAATATAATCAAATTAAAATTTAATTTCTTTTGTTATTTGCACGCGCGTAATCTTTAGAACTACCAATTTAAATAAAAAAGACTAGCCAAGGAAACGAAGGAGAAAAATTAACGTTGTTATCAAAAGCGCACTATCGTATCAGGTGTACCTGTAATAATAAGTGTAAGACTAAAATAAATAAAGCAAAATATAGTAAAAGCACCACCACCACTGTTGACAGTTGACACTTCTTAGTTTACACAGCCGTATGACGTAATAACATGGCGACTACTACTTAATGGTGTTATGAAACAGATTAAAAAAACTGAAAACTTTGAATTGAATTTTTAAATTTATTTTGCTGTTTTATTAACTAAAACTAACGTTCTCCGACTGCTTTATGCCTAAGCTATCTCAATAATATATTTTTAGATTTTTCTCATATAGAGTAAAATACACTATTTTTTGTTTCGTGTGGAATTCGAACCCACAACACTCGGCGCAGTGGCAGCGGCGAGGCGACCACTTAACCACAACGCTCAACATTAGAGGCGTTAATAGAAAATATTCATCCAGTTCTTACTTGATCTGCACACTAGCCCTGTTGTCTCTGCCAAGCTTGGGCTCCAATGCCTTCCACGTGCTGGGAGGAGCTAGGGCTGCGCCTCTCCACAGCAGCGCCAGGCTGTTGAGACACACGCACGTGGCGACCGCACCGCCCTTATCTCCGCAGCGGTTCAGGATCGAGGATATTACGGAGACCAGTTCAAGGCCATGGGTTGATGCTCTGTAAATAGACATGATGGTAAGGTGCAGTGAGGGGGCTCTCCCAGTCAGAACTGAAGCAGCCGGCTGAAGATAATGACCCACCATACAGGTTAAGAAAGTATACCTTCTGAAGTATAGTATTTGTCATCTTACAGAAGATCGTAGAGAAGCAACCTTTTGTGGTGTTAACCATTATCACCACACCCAGACACTTAGGCCATAACTTGTAACCGGCACTATTTCAATTACTATATACAAAATGACATACATTTTAAGAAGAAATAGTCATCCAGAAGTACAAAAAGAATGCACATTTATCCTATTTAGAAATAGGTAGTACACAATAAAACAATATGTATTTTAAATCTTCTTCTAAGTGCTAGACGTTCTTACTTAGATGCACACAACTGTATAATATTCTAGATATAAATTGAACCATTACATTTGATCATACACAAGAAGAAGGCATATTTACTTCTATATTGAAGTGGGTGTAATCTACATGATAATATGAAGTATTTCTAAATCCCTCCTGAGTAACAGGCTTTCTTAACCATATGCACACAACTATATATCAACATAGTTATTTATATAATGTAGTACCTATTATATTTGTCATATACAAGAAGAAGGCACATTTAACCCTTTTAATAACAATTAAGACTAAGAAATACATAATGTACCTACCGTATCTCACAGATCCGACGGACGGCGACCGCTTTTGCAATGTCCAACTCCCATTTAAGGTCATCAGCTCTTCCAATGCCGGCGTCCACCAACAGCTCTTGCAGGTAGGGGAAACATCGCACCTTCACAACATATATAATTCAAGGTAGAATTTTCTAACCCTATATAAAAATCCTATTACAGAGATGGTACAGATAGGATCAGTATATTCATTTACTTTTAAAAAGAGACTACTCTCGAACTAGGCATTACGTCCTATGACTGAGTTGCCTCTACAATCTTTACATTTACATTAGATTAATTTATGGATCACATAATAATTGTGTTATGTGAGATTCGGACCCACGACATTAAGTGCAGCGGCAGCGGTGTTGACTTGGCGACTATGCCATCCATGCAATCAATGTATACGTATGGTTCGTTTATTTTCTACTAAGTAGAACAAATATAACAATAACATCTTGCTAGATTTAATTATCGGCATTTATATGTACGCCATGAAATGTATGATAACATTAATTTCGTATTAATGATTGTGGTACATTACCTGTGTTTCCGCTAGGCTGGTGTAAAGCATAATTAGAAGTGAGGTGGGCGCTCCTTTGTTTGCCTTCAGCTTGTTCAGTACGGATACTATAGTTGGAACGTTTTCCTAAAACACAAGTTATATAGTTATATATAATTGTGTTTGAAATGTTATAAATTTCTCAATGTGCAAAGAAATCTCAAAAGTATATAGTGGATACTTTTTTAATATACCTAGACACGCATGTTGTAAGAAAAGACTATGGATTCTGGCACACCTCTCTTGCTTCCTTCACTTTAATAGTTCTCTTAATCTAGACTTTACTTAAAATGTGTCTTCCTTGTTAATAGGGACCTAAACTAAGCTGGCGAAACGTGGATTAAGTGGTATATGGACACATCTGCCTACTCTGTCAAATATACCAGCGTAAGTGTATGTATGTAGGATCTAAAAGATAAAATAGGTCCTAGAACCATACATAAAAAAAAATTATGCGACGTGTGTATATTTTGTTATATATAACAAAATACCAGAGCATATTAAATTACTTGCATTAAATCATTTTAAAAATTGGCTGTTGAATAAATCTTATTACACTGTAAATGAAAAGCTTTCGATGTAATAAATCATATCTTTATGACATTGCATGCCCATTTTAATATTTTATAAACGATTGATTTTTTTTAAATTATGAATGTTATATGAAATTTTGACATTTTCAATAATCTGTGTATTTTCCCTATTTAATTTAATTTTATAAGCTTGATTGAATAGCCAGACTATTGTAGCGAGCAATATCCGCTACCGTAACCGCTCCCGCGTTTATGAACTGAGGCCCAACCAAGAAATCACGCCACCCTACGTCATATGGCGTGATGTTGTTGTGATCCGACCGTAGACGCCACCCCTTTCAACATGGCTACTGCTTTCCTGAGCCGGCGGCGCGGGCGCAGCAAGATGTCCGCCGATATTCTATTGTATTGCGGTCGGAGACCATATCGTGGGCGTCAAACTCATTAGCAAAAGTGTCAAGCGCGAACCATAATTATTATTAATAATGTTCACCTATAAATACCGTGTCTCGTATTTGTAATGTACATTCCGTATTTGCTTTCGCTCGCTATATTATATATTAGCTACGCTTGTATATTCTTGTTTATATTTACAAATAAATTAATTAGTGCCTTCTGCCTTAGTTTGCTTTTCCGCCTATAATAAAGTACCTAACATATCGGGCATTTCAAGGTTCGATTCCTGCGTCGTGAACGATTATTTAGAAGCGGCCACGGATATCAACTGAGTCGCTTCACTATACTTTTCTGTCTGAGAATTTAATGTTTAGTAAACTTGCACATGCCACTTGGCACAAAATAGAAGAATCGTGTATCAATCTGACCACCTAATTGTACTCTATTTTATGTGAAATAAATATTATTTCATTACATGTTTAAATGTGTGATGATATTTAAATTATAGTGACGCAATTAAATATTAACCTTGAAATAGACTCTATAGCTATAATGCTTGTCACACAGGTAGAACATGTTCTAGAATCTATATTAACACATAGAATACCTTTATCTGGTGACATTCACACGGGTTCAGCAGAAGTTAGGATATTCATAAAATAGGTATCAACTGACCTTAGTCTTCGCCATCAACGGCAGAGCTCTCAAACACTCCAGTCTCACAGCAGGACATCTATCCCTCCCAATCTTATACACCAACAACGGTAACAACTGCACAGACACTTCTTTCTTATAACTCACTAAGTTCACTACAATATTTAACACTTTCAACACTATTTCTTCATACCATTTTTCTTTACGTTTCTCCAATACCATTCCTAAGAGAAATGGTAACAGTTCTAGCTTGACATCATCATTGACTACTTCTATGGCATCCAACCAACTCTTCAATTTGCCCGGGTCATCTCTCATACGTTCCCAGTTCTGGTTCAGCTTGAATACTATTGAAAGATGACTGTCCGTATAGAGTAATGCTTGGAATGCTTTATTCGCTTTCAAGTTTGGAGTATTGAGGCGTGTATCGTCCTTATAGTTGTCTTGGTAGGTGTCTAGGATTTTGGAGGCTACCTTCAGAGCTGATGCTGTAAGGTAGGATGGTAGGTGGAGCCACTGAAGTGAAAGGGCCACGAAGGTGTTTAAGGATATAGCTGAGTACTCGTACTTGCTTATGATGTTGAAGCCTGTAAAATAAAATGGATTAAATGAAAGTTTTATTTATGTTTAATAGAGGCTGATCAACATGGTACATCTTCTTTCTTACGTGGAGTAACCTAACTGTTGAAGTACTTTCTTTAGTCTGAGGTGGCTTGCCATTAGATACTGCTTTATACAATTTGATCCATATTAGTAAGTTAAGCGACACTATTGACTGTGTAATAATATAATGTGTGTATTATTGCCTATATAAACGGTTTCGATTCTTGACTAAGATAAATCGATTTTTAAATCGAATGATATCATTGCTGTTTTTTTTTAAATTGGTCCTGCGACACCTATGAGTTATTTTTTATAGTTTCGGAATAACCATCCACGCGCCTTGGTAAAGACACAATTATTTTATTATAAAAATGGGGATAACTATATGCTTACCTTATATTACCATTCCATCCAAATAATAAGTAAAACATAATATATATATTTTTGTTAGCATCCTGGGCAACAGCCCTTGGCTTTTCAAAAATATCTAATTAAATTAGAAACTCTGAAATATAAACCATTTCGTTTTCGTCGATCGAGAAAGGTGTAAAAATCCCATCCTAACAAAATATTATAGATGCGAATGTGAGTTTGTTTGTTTGTTACGATTTCACGCCTTAATTACTCGATCGACCATCATGAAATTTCGCATACACGTTGTCAGGGGAACAGAAAAGAACATAGGGCGCCTTTCATCCAGACAAAAAGTACTGTTTTTACGCTAACCTAACCTACATGTACGCGAGGAAAGGCGCGTGCAAAATCTAGTTTTATATAACAATAAGCTTGTTCTATAACGTGTTACTTAAGACTGCGCCAAACGAAATCTGCCAAAACAGGCGGTCACAGTTAAGTGAATAAAATCAACACTTTTTGTTTAATACAAATATTAAATATACATTTACCATAACAATGAATGTACATATTTACAACTACTCCGTGTAAAAAACTTAAATAATTAATATTTTCGCCTACAAAATTACGAAAAATGCAAAATCGTAAGCTTGTGTTACGTAATTTTTAAATTATAACAGTAGAAATATATCCTATTTTACAGCTTAAACGAAACATAAATAGTTATATTACAATTTGTCCATCGCAAATATTTAAGTTATTGGTTGAGAATAAAGATAAATATTGATCAAAAAAGCACTTCAAATGCTCCATACAATTTTACTATGGCGGCCGCGCGCCGATTTGAATATGCGCCGCAAGAGCTCTGTCATTATCTGTCTTACGCTCGGCGCAGTCTTAAATATAACTTGGGCAATGTTTACTATAAAAGTGCAATGTTTAAGCGTTCAGCGTGCGCAAAATCTAGCATCCAAATAATGAGAAACCCAGAAGTCTGAAGTCATTTTTTCGTCAGTCGAAGTAAGTGTACTAGGATTCAGCTAATCCCAAGTTAAAACATAATCTAATATGTAAGTCATAAATCTATAAAAACTTACACAAATTAAAGAGCTCATGTAGATACAAGGCGGAGGTGTCGGGCAGGTTTTCTGCTAGCAACATGAGTGTGATGCCGGCCACCGTCCGTAACTCCGGCGCATCCAGTGAGAAACAGCGCTCGATCAGGTTGTAGCACGAGCGAGGGTCGCGACTACCAATGAAAAGGTAAAAATTGGTAAGGTACCGTAGTCAAAACATCTGTCTACTAGCAGGAAATCAGCGCTACGATTACGAGATATGTTTGCAAAATTTAATATTATGGCTTGCAAGCCCAGGCTAAAGCAGGTATACACCAGGCTTTAAAGTAGTTAGGCGGAGATCTCTCCCTGCCGAGCGTGATCAACGCCATGCCTGGCGGCGAGAGGTCGTGGCAGGCAGTGGTCTCCTTCTGCAAAGCTGTCATGGCGCAGGGTCATGGAGAACAACCTCCTCGCTGACCCTCTCCGGCGCAGACGGACGGGAGCGAGGAGAAGGCGATTTGCCCGCCTTCTCGCTCCTGTATAGTGGGGTCACTGGTACAGAGTCGGGGGACTCTCTACCGGCTTGCACGGCCCCACACGTCTGGGGGATGGCCTTGGTGAGCAAGGCCACCCCTCCACAGGTGCTGAGGCTCGGTCACCATCAGCCGGGCCAAACGCCGAGACGGGATAGTGATTGCTATCGCGACCCCATCCCGCCCCACCCCGTCGGCGGAGGGACTGCTCACCCCAGGTTTTTAGTGTGTATACCGACCCCCTTCAGGGGCGGAGTCTCACATAACCACCCTTCCCCCCGGGGGCGGGGGTATCCATAAAGGCTTTTCCTGGGTCAAAACTGGATCCGTGCCTGTTCACCAGGACGCTATTATAGTAAGTATGCAGTACTAACACTTTCAGTATATGCATCGAGTGTTTTCCGCGATCCTTGTGCGGGCGATTACTTTTTTGCAAAGACATTGATGTCAGTAATTCTCCCAGTGCACGTTATGTTGATAGTGTCCATATGCTGCAGCAAAGGAACGTCTGTGTCCTTGCCACTTTAGTAATAAAAAAGAAACAATATCAAGCCTAATTAGCCCTGTATTCCGTGCGTAAATTTTGACTGTGGTGGCGCACAATATAGAACTATCAGTACCCATGCTTGACGAGCTCAGTGGATATCCTGGCTAGCATCGGCAGCAGCGCCATGACCTGGTCCCGATGCCGCTGGTAGATCGCCGCCTCGGCCACCGCGCAGTACGCTGAATACGAACGTTCTATGAGCGCTGGGTTACGTATCTGGAGACAAGTTGTATAGGACACATGTTACTTGTATTTTAACTCTAATATAATATTATAACTTTATCAAAAATAGTTTATTATAATATAACCCTTCTGGGATAATGATGAACAAAGACAAAAACTAATCCTATGTCAACAATCAAGTTGCTTCAAAAATTGATAAAGTACTGCTTGCATATTAATCTTCGATGGCGTAGTGGTTGGTGTTTCCGACTGCCACGCCTGAGGTCGCGGGTTCGATTCCCGCACAAGTCAAACATTTGTGTGCATGAACATGGATGTTTGTCTTGGTCTGGGTGTTTCTATGTATAATATGTACTTATTTACAAAAAACAGTATATATGTATGTTTATCCATTGTCTAGTACCCATAGTACAAGCTCTGATTGGTTTGGGCTAGATGATGTTGTGAGTATTTAGTAGAATATTAGTATTATATTCCTGGCTTTTTTTTTTCTCAGCTCGTGGCTGGATTTAATTACATTTACGGGCCGAAACCAAGTAAAATGTAATGTGTAGTGTGTAAATATTATGTTGGAGGTGTTGTTTGTATTGTGTTGTTTTCATCAAGGGACATGAATTTCCTGATTATTCTGCACATGTTCAAAATTGCTGCTTTCTGACTAACAAGGCTAACGTACAAGGTTTCTTTGAGATCAATTAACTTCAGGCTATGTCTAAGATGCTTAGGAATGATACCGGTGGAAGAAAGAACAATGGTCATTATTATTATTATTGAATTGCAGCGGCATACTGGTGATCTGACCCAAAAGTTTCTTATTATGTCTGACATGCCAAGAATTGAAGTTAATCATATAACTACACCAGCCAATTGACCAATTGTTATAACTCTGTTATTTGTTACTAGTTTAGGTTTAATCTTATAATAATGATAATTAGTTCATTTTTACAATGATTAAGGGCACAGGCAGATTTAAGTTTTCAGTTTGGGAGGAGCTAAGGGTCTTGACCTTTAGGTAGTATATTACTAAGAAAGTATAATAATATCAAGGTTAATTTGAGATTTGACAGATGTGGACTCAAATGCTTTTGAGGAGGGCTTGAGTACATCATTCACTATTGAAAATCTTCTTGTTTCGATTAAAATATGTGTATTTACTATACACATATTTTTATCGAAATATAAGTAAAATCTGAGAAGAAACCCTAAGAAGAAATTGTATACATTTTCATTTAGAACTTCGTAGTGGTTATCAACTATTCTTCAATTGCATTTGGCCATGCTTTATTATGCCACTGAAATTAACTGACCAAATTACTAGGTGATGCTAAAAGTCTGCAGTGCTTACAGCTCAGTTGTTGTATATAATTATAATTAGTACCTGCTGGCAGCTGAGACAGGCTAGTAATAATGAGGATTGGGCAGTCGAGTGGGGCAGGCTAAGCAGTAGCTGCCATGGCCTGATGCTGCAGTCACGCTGTGGATGGCAGGTCAACCACAGGAATACTGGACGAAGTAGCTCCAGACTGTTTGATGATACACTAAAAAATAAAACGTTTTTAATGATAGTAGATTGTACCAAATTTTGTATGTATTGTCTCATGGGTTTACCCTTTGCTTAAAGTAGCAACTAATCTAAATGTAGCTTTCATCAATTAATTAACTCACTAATCACAAAATATCTTTTCATTCATAAATGTTATAGGGTAATATAGATCTGCCCTAAAATTCTCAGGTTGTGTGTAGGCCAATTCTGTTTAGGGGCCAGACACTGCCTAGAAAATAATCCTATATGACAATGAATGGGGACATATGGATGTGGTGCACTATTATGATATATCAGACTACTTACATATAATCAGGGTGTGTGCACAATGCATGCATCTGAGCCAGTACATCATCCTCCGCTCCCTTATTCTTCTCTAACACTGTAATAAATGGATGCTGTGGAGACTTCAGTGTGAACTGGCACTTGTACTGCTGGCCTGGCACTAATCGCGCTTTCAAGTCAAGGATGAGGAGACCTGCCATGGTTGATATTATTGCTGAGTAGTTACTGAAAATATATCAAAATTATTTTATTAACATTTCTTTAAAAAGTAACCGATAAAGTATGACCAGATCTCATAAAAGTAATGATTTTTGTGTCGCTGTAACAATGGTAGGAGCTAGAACAGTGAATATTACAGGTTAGATATAACAAATTATACTTACTGGGCACTTGGCAACAAAGTAACTACAGTCGACATAGTATGCGCTATCTCAAGCACACCAAGCTCCACCAACGCCAGCAGTCCTTGACATGCTGTCAAGCTTACTCTTGAATCTATTGAAGAACATTTCTCCCTCAAAAATTTCAACTCTTCGTTTTCATTGACGAACCTCTGCCGTTCAATAGGCTTGAACTTCGATTTAATAACAGATATTAACTTATCTATCGCATTTACAATCAAAACACTGTTATTAGTGTTTAACTTATATTCGATTTCATCCATTTTCTAAGTATTTTATTTCAAAACAAACTAAATTTATCGCCGGCTGCGAAACAGCTGGCAATTGTTTGACATATGACAATAGATGACAGAAAAATTGCGGTATATGTCAAGAACGTCGATAACTAAACGTGTTTTCGAGAAATAACTGATCATAGAATTTTGTTATGGCAACATTCTGCAGCAGAGATGAACGAATGACTATATGTCAATATCAACTGGTAGGTGGTAGCGTTACGTATAACGAAATATTCTGATTTGTAGCATTTAAAACTGTAGAATTCTAAAGAATCAATAATAGAAATGCTTCAGATCATATTTTCGTGAGTTGAAATGCAGTTGCAACTGCGTTGATAACTAGACCAATATATATTTGGTAAATTGTAATCGGAAATAAGATAACAATATTGATTAACTAAATAAATTAAGTTGTACAAAAACACCGAAATGTCGACACCACCTAGAGAAACTATTCAGAAACAGATCCAACAGGACTGGGCAAACAGAGAATACATCGAAGTCATAACTGGAAGCATAAAGAAGATCACAGACTTCTTGAATTCGTTTGGTAAGTTTCGTTATAAAAACATTTAAATATATGTTCAAGTAGGTCTAGAATCTCTCGTAATGATATGTTTCAACAAAATTTCACTAGTACGTTTAGTGTCTTTTTGCGAATCCTTTATGCAGTATGTGCAGGCAGAAGATACTCTTATTGAGCCCCACTTAAGATTACCAGTCTATGTTAGTCATGATATTGTACATATAATATGTGTTGATAATAATAAAGAAGTGTTATTACCTATTTGCATATGTTATTACCTTCAAGTATAAACATTAAATTAATATATAATATGATTGTATGAAAGATAATGAAATGACTATAAGATACCAAAACATTAATTAGGAACATAACTATTCAACATTAAAATTAAATATCTATACTTATATGTGAATAGGTGACAGAATTCACACATTAATAATGACCTAGTTTATGCACTTGCCAGTTGCAAAGTTAAGCTATAAAGAATTTTAATTTTATTCCAGACATGTCCTGCCGATCCCGACTTGCTACTCTAAATGAGAAGCTAACATCTCTAGAGAGAAAAATTGATTATTTGGAAGCCTGTGTAAGTATGCCCTTTTATACAATTACAACTAAAATTACACACACCTACCTATTTACACACAGTATATGTTATAATTATACAATAATATGACCCAAAAAGTTGCATATAGGTACTGCTTTGAAACTGGTCACACTAATGATGGTTTGGTAATTAAAAAACATTAACACCAAAGCATGGTTTATGAAAATGGACAAGACTCATATTCCATTTTTTATTGTACTGTAGTGATAAGCTTATTCCAAGTACATAGATAGAATATATATGATCATTTCAAAACTATATGAATTACAATATAGTTCCATTTTGTAAATAATATAAATTAATATAATATAAAGTGGGTAGGCAAAACAACTAATTCATCTTGAAACAACAGGCTATATTAGACTGCTTGCTACACAAAATAATATTTCACACAAATTATTTGATAATATTTTTATGAATAAGTTCATAGTTAAAAAGCTCTTATAATTTGCATCATAATTTCTGTCCCATAGACTGCTAAAGTGGAAGGGAGAAAAGAAGTAAGAAGTAAATTGTGATATATCCATTAGTTGTTTCCTTAGTTTTATATTTATTTATAGTTTATTTAAGCAAAAAAATAGTGATGCAGTTTACACCATCTTTTTATAAAGATGTATATACAATTGGCAACCTTATTGATAAAAGCGGTATATCATGAGGTTGTATTGCCATAATAAAAAATTCATATCTTTTACTATATCACTATTTTTATTTAACAAATGAGCTATTGTGGATTTGCCTACACTTAAATTTATATGTAGAGTGAATTAACACTTATTTCAGCTAGTGTAACTCTGTATTATCAGTTATCACACAATAAATGTTTCAATCCCGCTTCACTGCTGTAATCTAAAACATTTAACTTAAGACACTTAATCCTTAGTCAAGGTTTACTATAAAATCATTACTCACTTAAGTAACTTATGATTAAATGTCACTGAGTGTATAAGTAAGTTTTGGTTTGTATGTATGAAATATATTTTCAAATATGGTCAACGATTATTTAACTAAGTATAAGTTCGGTCTTAAAAATTTCAGCACTGGATTTCATTGATATCAATCAACCTTGATCGAAGTTCACAACTATGATACCTATTATATATGGTCTAGAATGCACATAGATACTTATGTATAGTGCTGTGTTATAATACAGTTCACTGTTACACCTGTGAGTGTATTAGGAGTTATATTAAACCCACCTTTTTTTAATATATATTTTGCGTCTTGTATTCCTCACCACTAGATTATTATGTTTTAGAACCTTTCTATATTTCTTTTAATTTTTATTTTTATTTCTTTTCAGGTAACTAAAGGTGAAACACTAACATAATGTAAATTATCTAAAATTATTATTGTTTAAGAATATACAAGTTTATATTTAATTAAAATTGTACTATTTGATCATTTTACTTTAGTATTAAGATATATGCTTGTTGTTAAGTGTATTACGATTAATAGTCTACTGTTTACATGAATAATTGTATGTGAGTTATTGTGTTCCTGCACAAAATAGCTAAGTAACAGTATATCAGTCATGTTTATTACTAAAAATGTTATAATCTGACTTATGCCAAGAAATTAAGTTGTTAAAGAAATATTAAGTCATATCATAACTCATCCTCTTTCCTTCAATTACGTTCCATTGATACACAATAACTCGCTCAGTAGTACTACCAAATGGGCATCGAAGGAAATATGAATCGGAATGCCAATCAAACTAAAAATATCCTTTTTCAAACGACCTTCCAGAGATGGCAGATACCACTTATCCTCAAGGCTCTGATTCTCTTCAAATAGACAGTTTTGTCTTATACCCCTATGGCGCAATATATTCGTGGATTTCTTTTAAAAGCTTAATGTCAAAGAAATTTATTACATATATTTTACACAAAAATATCTACTTTCCGGGAATCAAACCCCAGGTGGTAAGCACCACCCCTGGAAGATCGTTGGGCCCAGGTGGGCCGTTGGCTATTTACATCGTATAGAGAATGCTTCTGGTACTGGCCAATATGTTGAGAGTTTAGTTTATACCTAATATTAGTTAACAACTTTTAACAAATATATCAATGGTTTTAAAGAATAGTACACCATAAATGTTTTATTACGAGACATAATTTAAGTAAACATAAGTACGAATACAATTTCATTTTTACTTTTGTATATTTCGTTTTAATAATTATTATTATTTATCTTGCCTAATAGACAATTATCTTGAGTTGCCGTCATTATTTGTATTAAAACGGGCTATTATGTAATCATCTAAACTTTGATCTGTAATGTGTAGTATATAGTAGGTAATAGGCATGTCATGTAATCAAAATTTCGTAATCATAGAACTCGATTTGTAATGGAACTGATATGAATATTTGACTGCGTATATAATAAACATATTAAAATATTGCTGCCATATTGTCTTTTATTCAATAACAAGATTGTATTAGGTTCACGGCGAGCTTAGCTTGAGGATCCTATTATCAGGTCGAGCAAATTGTAATTGGTTGTCTATAAGAACATGCTTACACAATCTGGAATCGTCTCCGGTAGGCGACAGCCGACAGTATTCCGCTCCCAATTACGCGGGCCAAAACAATTTATAACCAAATAAATTCACAAAGAAAGTCAGCGCGTAGCCACGCAGCTGTAAGCATTTAGCGATTCAAATCAAGTTAACCCGTGAGTATATACGTAAGATACCGTATTTACCTGCCTTCATAGTAAGCCGAATGCAGTAGGTACCGTCGAGTTTCTTAATATGTTAATAAATCCAGGCATCAAATTATATAAAGTTAAATGTACATTTTTAGATAATACTAGCTGTCCCGACAGACGTTGTCCTGTACACACGAAAAAAAAACCCAAATCTAAACCATCCTCGAATCCACATGAACAAACACAATTTATTTTTATCAAAATCGTTCCAGCCCTTTAGGAGGAGTTCAGTGACATATACACGTACAGTAGAATTATATATATTAAGATATATGTTTAAAGCCTTGTGAATATATTAACGAACTTGACATACAGTCAAGTCATATAGGTATTAAGAGTTTCGAAACCCACAGGAAGGCAAGGTCGTTTGTCTGTATTTTTTTTTTGTAGGATTAAGGTATACCTACTTACCCAACCAGGAAGCTCCCGGTTCTTTAAAGTGAACGTCCTGTTGTGGCTTAATCCTCAAAGGTTAATAAAAATAAACAATTAAAATGTTATATATTTTGTAGGTAATTATATATCTAGTAATTAAATATAAATATTTTAGATACCATGAACTATTCAAATAATTATTGTAAAACATAATCATATCCACCCTTGCGGTATATAGTTAGTAGAAACAATATTTTCAATATCAAAAAGATACAATTTAAATATCATATTTGTGGAATAAAATTAAATATCTAGTACCTTATATCTTAAATAGCGTTTCCATTTATTTAAAATTAAAAACGCACCCTACTTTACATAAATGTTTATGAGTTAGGTAGATTGTACCTAAAGAATTGTTCTTCATATTCGTTATACCTTTTCCAGTAACATTGCTATGCCTTGGCCACCACCGCAGTTCGAAGCAGCAATAGCTCGTTTCAAATTACGCCGTCTGTAAAAATACAAACATAAAATTTAAACATTTTATTTTTATTTATTTTTAATGTTAGGAAGATCATTAGTATTTGAATTTGATTGAAATTAAGGTATTTTAATTTAAATTTTGTTTGCCTTGACCTATTTTTATTAGGTAGGTACGTACCCATAATTATTATGTAATAATGGCAGTACAAAAATTTCGGCGCGAAATTAGTTTAAATTGGAAATCTGATATTTATTCATGCCTCTCCAATTAATTTTTTATTGGCGAATAACTAAGGTTGCCACCAATTTTTTTAATATCATCCTTCCAACGAATAACAGCCAGCCTGATCGCTGTGAGAAACACTACACCTCGGTCCTTCACTGTTCCCTACTATCCGACGCGTTGATTCAATTGCAAGAGATTTTCGATACGATACGATTTTTAAATAAAGTATATAATAATATTATAATATTTATAATATTTCTAATCACCCGTCTACAGTCTGTTTAAATAAATTACTTACCCAAGTTCATGAACTAGGTGGGTGACCATTCTAACGCCAGTCGCAGAAACTGGATTTCCTAAGGCTAATGCTCCACCACTCACGTTGACTTTCTCTAGGTCTATATTCAGCAGCTTGGCAGTGACCAGCGCTTGAGAAGCGAAAGTTTCGTTTATCTGTAAAGTTTTGACGTGAGACTTTTTTGTGCTGCAAAAATATTACTTCTTATCGACTTATAGTCACGATTACGCTTGAGTTAACGTTTTCTATGCATTTAATGTATGGCATAGTGGTTTAAGGCGCGGTTCCTATATTAATTTAAGGAATTTGTATCAAAAAATAGCTGTCCCTAGGCAAAAATACACATTCCTTGCAACCGAAACACTGATGTTTCGGTTGCTTTTTAGCAGCCAGACAGTTTTTTTTTTATACAACTAAGTTGGCAAACAAGCATACGGCCCACACGATGGTAAGTGGTCGCCGTAGCCTATGGACGCCTGCAACACCAGAGGCATCACTTGCGCGTTGCCGACCCTTTAGGAAACGAATTGGGAAGGAGAAGGAGTGGGAATAGGGGAAAGGGGGTGATTGGGCCTCCGGCACTCTTACTCACCGAACGAAACACAACAGTAGGAATACTGGTATTTCACGTCGATATTCTGTGAGAGGGTAGTCCTTTCCCGGTCGAGTCGGCCTATTCATGCTGAAATCAGCGTGGCTCTACTACTCTCATTTTATTTCTGATTCATAGTATTCCTGAGTATAGTGTAAATATTAATATTTACAATAAAACTGAGGTCAACACATCATAGTCTTAATTCACATATTATGAAGATTTATTTTAGTCCCATTGGATAAATTTCCTCCGATATTGCGTAGGATTATTGAGTGAGCCAGATATTATAAATAATTAATGACATAATTGAAGACATTCTTCAACCAATCGTTTCAGTGAATTACCTCAAACAAATCCACATCGTCCACTTTCAACTTGAGTTCTTCTAGCAATTTCCTAATCGCTGAAACAGCTGCGGTGCCGGTATCAATCGGATCTACTCCCACACAAGCCCACGATACCACTCTGACGAGGGGTCGGAGGTTGTGTGACGTCATAGATCCTTCACTAGCGACGAGGACTGCTGCTGCGCCATCTGCTGGAGCCTGGAAGATATCTGCCTTTGTCATTTTAGTTCATGATTGAAAGGCTATCGGAACTCCTAGTAGGCTTGATCAAAGTAATTGCTTTTCTCAGTTACACGTCAAGAAGACGGTAGGTACGACGGTAGGTTGTTCGTTAATTTTACCATTTAAATGGATTAACTATATCGTAGAATTGGGTAGTTGCCTATATCTGATTTTGAACATTATTTTACTCACACAAGCAAATAGCAATCAAAAGAATTCTTTTTGTGCGAACAGTATCAGAATTAGTTACAAAATAAGGGAGTAATTAATATTTTAAATTTGGTTATAAGACGATGACTGAGAGAGAGAGATGGGAGTGTAGTGGGGTATCTCGCTATCTCCCTCGGACAGCAGCGTTTAAAAAACAGTGAATCCTTTTTCTGTCATTTGATAATTTATCCTACCAGATTTGAAACGCTTGTATCTTATTATCTCTGAGTAGATTTAAAAATATTTGTGTTTTAGAGTTTTGGTCAAGTAATTATGTGCCTTGAATAATAAAAAAAAGGTGAGTAGACATATTCATGAAAATATTCTTACAGAAGAATTGCCAGAAGTTATAATGTTCCCGTCTTCTAATAATGAAGGTAATCTGCTCAAATCTTCAGTCCGTAACGAGGGTTGAGGCAATTCGTCTGTTTTAACATCTACTTCCTTGTTCTTAAGAGTCACGGTTAAGCTAGTTATTTCACGGTCGAAAATTTTTGATTCTTGAGCTAGAACATAATTATTTATGGTAATTATTATACTTATCCTCTTTATTCATTCGCTAAAATGTGATTATTGATAAAATTTCAGCTTGGTTTTCCGATAAGCAGGCATGTGACAATTTGTATAAGTAAGTACCTATCTACTTACATGCTTGGCGAATACCCCAATTTTATTCATTCGACCGCATACCACCAGTCAATATTACCAAGCTTATGTAATTGGTGGACCCTCCATTTATGTAGAAAGTACACCAAACTTCGATCCTTTATAGCTTCTTTCCATCTAGCGCGTTGATTTAAGGCAATATAATTTTCTCGATACCAAACTCAAATAATTTAGTTTCTTAAAAGCGCTATAAATTTAAGAATAATTTACAATCTAACAGAAATCAAACAGAAAATATCAAAATGTGTACCTTTTCTCCATTTCAAATGACTCTGCAGAGCAAACTCATCAACTTCTTTTCTGGTCACTCCGTGCTGCTTTGCACAGTCCTCTGCGATGTTCTGCATCGTTAACCCCGTGTAACTATCGGGGAACAATTTCTTTATATGGTCTTCTAGAAGGTAAGGTGTGCCTAACGCTGTTCCAAAACGAACATTTCTAACTAGCATCGGTAGTGAAGACATCTGTTCAGTCCCACCAGCTAAAGAGATCTTTGAGTTATCTGTTAAAATGTCCTGAAAAAGTAAAGTCACAATTATGTAATTTAAATCGATATAATATCCGTTTGGGAGTTATGTAGTGTCATTTAGGTATATTACCAACAGTTTTACTACGTCAGGGGTTTAAAAAGTGATTACATATTATGAGTAACGCAATGGTGTCGTTACCATTAATCTCGCCACGAACTATTAAGCCGTTTGAAAGTAGCATTTAAATAATATAGTAGCTATATTAATATTAATATTCATTCGGCTGTTACAAATTACAAATATTCGTATAGTACCTTTAGTAAAAAATTATAAAATTATTCAAAATACTCTAAAAATATTTTAAATGTGGATTTGAACGACCGAACTTGGCTACAGGCTCCTCTGCCGGTTCGTCTTGGTGGGCTCGGCGTTCGCAAAATCTCTGATGTTAGTTTACCGGCGTTCCTGTCCTTGGTTCACAGCATGGAAAAATCAACCAGGCAAATTTTAGCACCCACACTGGTTAATTCAGAAGTGCTGTGTAAAACTGACGCTGTGAACGCCTTGAAAAATGGCTTGTCCGAATTCTGTTTTGCCAACCAACCTATTCTCCCAGCGGCAGTGGGACGGGCCGCTTAGCAACTCTGTAAGAGAAAAGCTTTTTTCTACATCTTCTAATGTTGCTGAGCGTGGTCGATTGCTGGCTGTGGGAGCATGGGAATCTGGTCTTTGGCTTCAGGCGCTTCCATCTTCCAATATAGGTACCATGTTGGACGATACTACTTTTCGCCTCGCCACTTGCCTACGTTTAGGTGTGTCGTGTGTTTCTTCGCATTGCTATCACTGTGGAGAAGCTGTCGATAACCTCGGACATCATGGACTCTCTTGTAGCAGAAGCGCTGGTCGAATTTCTTGCCACGTTAATCTTAATGACATAATACGTCATGCTCTTGTCACTGCTGGGGCTCCAGCTGTACTTGAACCCAATGGCTTAGTACGCGATGATGGAAAGAGACCGGACGGAATGTCATTGTTGTCTTTGAAGATGGGCAGGCCTTTGGTGTGGAACGCAACGTATGTTGACACCCTTGCGCCATCACATCTTCCAAGCACTGCGGGATGTGCCGGCGCTGCTGCTGCAACCGCGGAAACCCTCAAACAGCGCAAATATAGTAATTTACATTTTATAGAAATTACATTTTTGAACCGTTTGGGGTGGAAACCCTAAGTTCATAGGGTCCGAGCGCTCGTATTTTGTAGAGGGAGCTTGCAAAACGCCTGATCGACGTTTCGCGGGATCAGAAGGCTGGTCAATTCTTGGCTCAAAGAATCAGCATTGCCATTCAACGTGGCGATGCTGCCAGTCTTCTGGGCACGTTACCAGTTGACAGCGATGCTGAAGAATTTTTTTTATTTTTTTATTTTTTAATATTCAGAACATAATACACACAATTTACAAACACAAACATACCAACAAAAGCCATCGTGGGCTTATCCGAGGTATGTAAGCCACGGCATCTCGATGCCACGCTATACATCTACACTAATATTATAAAGAGTATCATATAAAAAGATAGGTACCTACCGAGATACTTTCTCGACGGTTACACCGTCTAGAAAGTATCTCTTCAGCACCTTTGAGCAGTTCTTCTCACTTAATTTTTTACATATTTCCGACGGTAATTCGTTCAAATATGTTGGTAGCAGGCATTCCCACGTCCTTGCCCCATAAACATTATTATTTTTAGGTACAATGAATGTGGGTAAGTAGTTCAAACTACGTAACGATTCTAATCTTTTATACTTACGAACTTGGTCTATGTTATAGTAGTTATCTTTGATAACGCACAGACGAATCTTGTCGAAGACATTTATAACTTGACAGTGCTCAAATAAGCCCTTTTCGTCGTTATGATATTTATTTTTTATTTTTGTAGGTACTATAATTTTTAAAATGCGCAACTGTAAATTATAAATATCTTCGACATATGTCTTATACGTGCGCCCATAACTACTGAGACCGTAATCAATTACAGAATCAGCCAGTGCCAAATACAATGTTCTAAGTATTTTATATGGTAGTTTAAACTTTAATATTGGTAATTTCGCTAAAAAAGACCTTAGTTTATTACATAAATGATCAATATGCGGCCGCCAGTGGAAGTTACTATCTATAATCAAACCTAGATAGAATTCTACGATGCCTAAACCATTTGTGTAAATATTTAGTAGGTATTATAATTATTTGTGTTTTTGTAATTATGTTATCTTATTTAATACGTTTGTAAATATATTCGTTTTAAAATTAATAATGTAAATATATTGTAGACAAGATTACGAAAACAATCTTGAAACAGTATTTTTACATTTGCATATATAATTTTGGATGCAAATAAATCGAAATTACCAAACCCACTATTTTCATCACCATCAATTATTATATTTTCATAACCAAGACATTTAAATATATAATTAGAATATATAGTAGCATTTAATAAATAGCATTGAAACTTGGCAATTTTTGTGTAATGGCAGTCATCAAGTGTAACAAATAGGATAAATTTCTTTTACACTACCAAAAGGAGAGACTAGAAGCCAAATGCGTTATAAAAATTAAGTGTGTTTTACCACAGCACTAGTGATGATAGCTTGCAGTCCAGTACCACAGGCCTTGTTGACGCCCAAAGCTGGACTACTTATAGGAACTCCAGAGTATATACCACAATATCTAGGTGTCTTTCCTCCATCACACTGGCTGAGCTGAAATAGAAATTCATAATATTTTATGTAATTGACTGACGGGAGAATAATAGCATGCTATATATTTTATAATTTTTTAATAGTAAATAAATATACTGTACCTGCTCCTGATATTATACATTCTTTCATATTTAAATAGAATAGGATGGAATTCTATATAGTTATTGCAAAGTTTAGTTGCCATTTGCCATAAAAGATCAGCAATCTCTCGACATATTTATTTTAGTTTTTCATACCAAGCTTCATTATATATAGCTAAATACTTACAAAGTTTATATTTCCAACAATAGTATTGTCAATGTATATAGGATCTAAGCTGGCAGACTGAATTGCATCCTTTGCCGCGGCTGCAAAAGCATACGATGCTTGGAACTCTCGTAAAGAACCGCCGTATCTGCAAAACGGTGTCCTCTTTGCACCAATTATAAATATAGCTAAAAATAGACGTAAAAAGTATTGGAAGTAGAATAATAGCTTAGCCAAAAAGTTTTCAGGTCGAGCTGAGTAAAAATAGGGTTTATTTTATTTCAGACCGATACCGGTAGATCAAATGGGGTAGGTAGGTGGCCATAATCTTTATATAATACTAGCTTCATTATATCAATTATAGCTGTTGCCCGCGACTTCGTCCGCGTGGATTTTAATTTATTACCCAATACCTACTTTTAATTTGTTATCTAATTTTAATATATAAAACTACAACTAAAGAAATTAATAAGTCTAACTACACCTACATAGCTGTAGTTAGCTATATATATACTATATAGCTAATACTTAAAAACTACCTACTAATATTTAGAAACTACCTACCTACTATATCTAAATAATTATATCTTTTGAATGAAATGTCCGATTTTGATAATTTAAAAAGTATTTTACGGGTATTGAAACAGTCTTTAATAAATTATCATTTAATGGGATAAGGATTAATACAGAGGTATGAATAATATGGTTTGATTATTGTCCGCACTTTTATCAATATTTAAAATGTAAAAAAGTAGTTATAGTAGCATAACTACAGTAGTTGGACATATGGAATTGCGGACTTTTTGGAGATATTGATACGTTCTATAATACTGTAGAACATTTTTTTGTTCTATCATCAATAGTTTCCGCAGCGCACGTGATGACAGATTTTTTATGACTAATTTTTCACACCTTGGGTTATATTATTGCATTTCTATTAAGGATCCCAGTTTTTTTTGAAAATTTTATATAGCCTATGTCACTCAGTGAATATGCAGCTTTCTAATGGTGAAAGAATTTTTGAAATCGGTCCAATAGTTTTTGTGTGAAAACATTACAAACATACATACATAAACACAAATGTTTCCTCTTTATAATATTAGTTTAGATATCTTCATTTCTTATTGTGCCGAACAGCTTTTTATCTTCTGATAAAAGACGTTTAAGATCAAAGGTTGGTACCTTTGATCTTAAACGTATTACATCAGAAGATAAAAAGCTGTTGGGCACAATAAGAAATGAAGATATATTATATAAATTTAGGTACAGAATGGTTTCTGTACCTAAATTTTTAAATACAAAGCAATATATTCAAAATAATTTAAGTTAATAGACGTTTAAAAATATATGTACATATACATCGTAGGTACTACAAAAAGGTGTGGTCATATATAAGCGTCGCGTAATATAGCCCCTGTACAATGGAAAACCGCAACTAATTAATCCGTACACATTAGTTTCACTAAGACGTCGCGTTTTCTATTTTATGGACTTATCACTATTATAACATTCTAGTAAATATGAGTTAGCTCTTAAAAGTTAAACACTAACTCTGTGAACCCCAAAATTACCAGGAGCAATTTTGATAGTGATCTTATGCGTGTTTCGATATAAAAATATTAAAAAAATTGATTGTTTGAAATTGTCATAAGATTTAAAATAATTTCTATTAATCCAGGGATAAGGTACCTAGATAGTTTATTTTTAGAAATACATTGTAGTCCTTATATGTAATGACCACACCTTTTAATTACACGCCGCGCTGTAGAGTATTAATATGTAGATCAAACATAATAAAAGCGCGTTTTTAAATTAAGATCATAGTTAGAAGTGTCAGCAAGTAAACTCGTAAGTAAATTTTTATACATGTTAAATAATATTTACTGCTTTAAATTGAGTTCTTTTCTTCTTTTTCAAATAAATTAACCTCGAATTACATTATGGTAGATTTTCCTACCTACCTACTTATCTAAGAAAATCTTAATAATGTGCTATTTTTACATACTTATTTAATTTTTTATTGAATTTAATTTGTCTACCTATTTATTATACTAGTGTCATATTTCCAATAAACATAGAGATAAATAAGTAAGTAAGTACCTATATCGTTATAAAGATAAAAGGATTGATTTAAAATAACAACTTTTATCTAAATACCATACAGATAGACAAAATAGGTACTTTATTATCATAAACTATAATTCAACCTCCTCAATTGATCATAGCAATAAATTTCCCCATATAAACTCAATTACGTAATAAAAACACAAAACTAACCTTTGCTACTAGACGACGCCATCTTGAAATACTTTTGTTATAAAAATGCGCGCGACACGTGTTATATTCAAAACTTTTATTCGTACACTAAATCGTTGGTATGTGCTCTTATCAACACGCATTTGTTGATATAGCGACGTATTTGCACGCAATAAAATTCAGATATTTTTATATGCTGAGATAATGTGTGTTGACGAAATAAACACCTCTCTTCTAAAGTACTTGAACACGAGATCACGCGTAGGTATGATGTCATATGCATAAATCATAAGACTTTCTCTTATCCTCTACGTCCTTAAAAAGCAGTTCAGGATTTTTTTTTCTTTTTTATTTGATATTTTACCCAGAAGTTATGCCAGAGCCTTTATTTTTCCTTTTTTTATAAGACAACCCGCTCTTAGCTTAAATCCTATGTCGCAAGAGACTTAGAAAAACGTACAAACAAACAACGGACAATTTTTTGTCCCGTGTGGGATTCGAACTCACAACAGTCGACGTAGTGGCAATGGTTAAGCGACCACTTATACCACTACGCCATCCGTGCATGCTTACAATGTTAGTTTTACGCCCTCAAAGAAGTAGACATAACTCTCTGTATTACATTTCACCAGGTATCGTTTGCAGGCCTAATAGTCTATTATATATCACCGCCAACCAGCCAAAATAATCTACATAATAGTTTCGATACATAAACTCCATGCAAAGCAATTGTTTTCAGTCAAATAGTGCTACCAAGGCGATCAGACATTGCATGTTAGCAAAATATAGACTAAAATGCCTTTTACTACCAAATAAAATTGAACTTAGTGAAGCTCCCAAATCATGAGACACATTGTAAAAGCTACCATAAGGAAAAATAAAACATAGAAAATAAAAATAGTTTATTAAATTTTTACAACGATAATACAACAATCATGTTTGATATAGTACACTATCATAATCCTCGACATTACAGTTTGAGATTACTGCCAAACTTCATTTATTATAACAATAAGTTAGACAGTTTCAAGAAGCAATGCTATGCCTTGTCCGCCGCCGATGCAGGCTGATCCAATACCTCTTTTCAGTCCACGTCGTCTGCAACATAAAAGCTCATTAAAATGTGTATATAAGAAAAGAAAGTTAGACTTATCTCGTGCATGTAGAAATAGAGGGTCTATGTTACAAAACACATTTAATATACTTCAGAGCCGTATTAACCTGTGTAGAGACTCTGTAATATAACGCATGAGGAAAATGCATCCATTTTAATCAACAGACTACGCTTGGCAAAATTAAAGCCTACCAGCGATTTGTTTAGACCTGGACCCGTCTTAAGCTTACTTCGCGTGAAAGGACAAGAAAAGTCATGGAATATTTTGAGTATGTAGTAGAACCTGGCTGCTTTCAGCATGAATGGGTCGGTTCGACCGGGGAAGAACTATCCTCTCACAGAATATCGACGTGAAATAGCAGTATCCTACTATTGTATTTCGTTCGGTGAGTACGAGTGCCGGAGGCCTAATCACCATCCGTCCATCAAGGGGGAACCCTTCCCGCTCCTTCTCCTTCCCACTTCCTTTCCTAAAGGGTCGGCAATGTGCAGGTGATGCATCTGGCGGTGCAGGCGTCTATAGGCTACGGTGACCACTTACCATCAGGTGTGGTGTGGTGTGGGCCGTATGCTTGTTTGCCACTTTAGTTGTATAAAAAACAAAAACAAAATTTATTACCTGAGTTCATGAGCCAAATGTGCAGTAATCCTGGCCCCAGAAGCTCCAACAGGGTGTCCTAAAGCAATAGCTCCACCGTTAACGTTTAGCTTGCTCTGGTCCAAACCGAGTTCCTTAACGCACGCCAGCGTTTGAGAAGCAAACGCTTCGTTGATCTGCAAAACAAGATAGTGATATTTTAGACAGATCATACGTTTTATCTTTAATTTAGTTTGTTCACTGGTCTTTAGTTTAGACATATAAGTAAGCGGTTACGACAACGCAATTACTGTTCAGAAAATTACGAAAACGACGTATGTGTTGTTCGAAGCATTTTAGGGATTTATTGTTTACAAACGTTTGTTTTTGTAAAATCTTGAAATCGGTTGTAAATCCTCTATTGCTTCATACATTATTTATACCTCGTCGATCAGTTCAGAGTATTCTTTATATGACTTTTCGTCAGAATATCTGACAACATTAACCGAGAACTTCTTTCTCTGACCGTTCCATTTACATACACTTACCTCACTCACCTTACATATTTGTCATCTATAAAAAGTCACAGACATTGGATCTCATTGTTCGGTGGGTAATCTCAGAATTATATTTACCTCGACCAAATCGACGTCTTCCAGTTTCAGTCCCGTAGCAGATAATAAGCTTTGTATCGCAGGCACCGGCCCGATGCCCATGATGCTGGGGTCTACTCCTACGAAAGACCAGCCCAACAGCCTAACCAGTGGCGTCAGACCGTGCTGTTTAACTGCCTCTTCGCTAGCTAAGACGATGGCTCCAGCGCCATCGTTCACTCCCTAAATAAAAAAAGGCAATGAGATTGCTGCATCCATAAGCAATTAGTTTTAATAAGGCGTAAGTGTGATACACGCGTCATTGCATGCACAAGATCGAAACCTAAAAACATGGTTCTTTTTAAATAAGATTACTCCTGCTCTAGGAGAATTAAGTTTCTCATTTAATTCAAATTTAATATTTTCCGGTGATGTTTAAGAGTTATTGTAGTATTTGTATAGCCGTTGAATGGTTTACGTTTGAATGAGTAAGAAACGACTTTATATACTTTTAGATTATTAGGATATTATACGTGTAGGTATTAGGATAATTCCTAGAAGCACACGAAATGTATGGCCATATTAAAGAAATAAGTTAACATTTACTTACAGAAGAATTACCAGCAGTACCAACGCCGCCTTTCCTGAACAGTGTCGGCAACTTGCTCAACATCTCGATGGTGGTGTCAGGTCGAGGATGCTCATCTACTTCTATCACCTTTTCCTGTTTCCTGACCTTGACTGTTACAGGTGCCATCTCCGCTTTAAAAACGCCCGCGTCGTGCGCTAGAAATAGTTTACAACTATGTATATGTAACCAAGAGATAATAGAAAATAACATCAATGACAAAAACATGATCAAATAGGTAAGTCACGTTCTATATTTATCGATATAAATCCAGGAAATTTAAGTTCGGCGTTTAGAACTAATCTTTAAGCAATATGGTGCCCCCATAGTGATTAAAAATATAATTACAGACATACGGTGTGCCTGATGCAAAAAGGATATCCAAGTCTATGGAAGCTAGACAACAGCATACTAATGCTGTTATCGTTTTCAAAGTCATAGTACTTTAGCTTTCAAACAAAGTTATCTTTCTTAGTAATAAAGCATTACGAACGATTTCAATTTAGGTAATTTGTTTCAAATACCCACCAGCTTTCCATCTTTGCTGCGATTGCAAGGAGAAGTTGTCAACCTCAGACCTCTTCAGTCCATATTTCTCTGCCAAGTTTTCAGCGGTCTGCGGCATGGTGAAGTTACAGTATGTATCTAAGGAGCCCGCAGCCAAGGCATCTTCGAAAGGCACCTTCACACCAAGACCGACGCCGAAACGAACATCTCTGACCACGAATGGAATTGCTGACATGTTTTCTGTGCCACCAGCGAGAGAAACCTGAGCTGATCCCGTAAGAATATCCTGAAAAATTGCATATTCCATGTATAGTGTTCGTAAATTTGGATTGTTTTTCAAAAAATCTGTTGATTAGGTCTTTTAAATACCTTTTTAATTAGCTTACCTGGGCACTATTGACTACAGCCTGAAATCCAGAACCACAAAGTCTGTTAATACCAAGAGCTGGCTTCTCTTGCGGTATACCTGCCTTCAAGGCAGCGTGACGTGGGGACAGACCACCGTCTGATGAACCGCTGAACTACAGAGAAAAATAAAGATAAAGAAAGTGAAAGTAGTTATATAAAACCTTTTTTGTACTCTTGTCTTATATCGAGCTATATGTTTTGTTTACGACGTATCGCGATATTGTGAACTTCGAAAACCTTTTAAAACCTTTTACTTCTTTGTTTTCACACAATGTAATCTTTGGAGAAAACCTTGACGCGGCAAATCCTGCTACAACTAATTTCATTTGAAATCAAACAATTGTGAATTTTTGGTTTCCTCATTGGTCTAACTGGTGATCTTGAGATCTCCAGTAAAAAATAATAACTATTACTACGTAAAGACTCGCGTAACACAAAAGGTCCATCCTAGACTTAAATAAGTGGGACTAGAACTATATGATTATGATTTACTTACGCCGTACACTTGTCCAATGTTAGCCGTGTCAATAATATCGGGTGCAATGCTGCCAGCCTTTATGGCGTCTTTAGCGGCAGCAGCAAGCAGATCCGAAGGGTGCATGTCTTTCAAAGCGCCCCCCATTTTCCCAAATGGCGTGCGCTTTGCAGCCACAATGAAAATACCTAGAAGCAGCAAAAACGCCTATAATAGTATCAATGACACAGCAGCATACACGAAAAAGATCTGGGATGCACCACTCTATAGACCAGAAAGGTGATTAAGAAGCTCATGATAATTCAGAGGTCGATGGATTCAAGTAAAAATGTTATGCGATGCTATCTACATTTTGAGTAGCTACTTATAGAAAATAATAGTCAACTTTTAGCTTGGTGTATTTAGCGTAGGTATTATATACATATTACACAAACTTAAGTAGGTACTTAATAATTCCTTTAATCGGATTCTGTGTTTGATTGTTAAAAATACCTACTTGAAAACGTACGAGAAAGATCTTCTATGTTATCGTACCTGTCGTACTATTAGTTAGTTATCAGCAAGTATCGTTCTACAGTCCAGGTTGCGCGCGAGCAACAAATCCTTCATGAAATGGTAATCGAGCCTCCAGACGAGTGCAAAAATGTTCTTGCGACATAATTATGACATTCTAGAAAACATTAAAATTTTATTCAACTTCTCCACAGAGGACTTACAAAATAAGTTATTTTTAAATGTTACGTTTTATTGTTAATTTTGAGCAGAGTACCATCGATACTCCATCATCATTTCATGCGTGCAAAAGAGACAACCCTTTATAGATCGTATAAGTTTGTCTCGTTTTGGCGTATGGTGGTAGGTTCGGGTTCACTACACCAATTCGAATCACATTCCATCTTTTTACATTTTAACTATGACTACTGGTCGATCATTCATTTGTGCGAATCTTCAATTAGACAAATTACTTTACACCGGTGTAGTGGTTCATTTCACCTAAAGCCATTATATCCAAAATTATTTTATTTAAAACTATTTGATCGAATGCCGTTTTATCTACACTAGCGGTCGTCGAGTGCTCGTAATTCGACCAAAGTTTGCCTGTAAGATATTGGTGATATATATATGTCATCGTATATAATAGTACTCTGTGTATGTCATTATATATTGATGTATGTAACCATAGATACGCGCTTCAACTGCGTCTGTCAAATGCATGGTTGCGTGCGTGTCGCGTTTTCCATTAATTTAATGTATTTATAATGCATATTTTATATAAATATTAAGATTCGCCCCTCCTTCTCCATATAAACTTTAACTGTGCCAAATTTCATACTCCTCCGTCCGTGCAATTTTTGTAAAAAGGGGTACAAAGATATATTAGATAAAATTTGATTACCGTTATTTATACCTACTCACATTTCTATTTCACCAATACTACCTATCTAGTTATTCTAACCTGCTTAACATTGTTTTATGAAAAAATAAGTAAAAAGCAAGAGAAAAAGTGTTGTAGCACGTAAACTTAATCTTATACTATACGTAGGTATTAGGTACTAGCCATTGCCAGTGGCTGCGCCCGCGTAGATGCCGATTATGACAATATATAATAGCCTATGTCCTTCTACAAGGTCTAATCTCTTTGAAAGAAAAGAAAGAAAGAAAATACATTTATTTTGTAAGCTGGCTACATTTTATAAAAATTCAAAAATAAAAACATAATTGTAACAAAGCGTCATGGCTGCTTACAAAACATTGGACACTGCTCAGCTTATTGCTGTGGCACCTGCAGCAAATACATGCTTGACGCCAATCAGCGCTGGTTTTCAGCAGTAACCATTTGGATCGATATGCCTTTCTGTACCAAATTTCATCGAAATCGGTTTATTTGTTCCAGATATTACATACCTACAACCAAATTTACCACAATAATTTTAGTATAGAAGAACAAAATTATAAACTAGCTTTCCACACAAGGATATAGCTGGCGCTGAATTTATTTTAATTTTGTAGAAATAGATGAGATATGTAAAAAGTAGGCGGTGTTCGTCACCAAGATCCAATCTACCTCTACCCAAATTTAATTAAAATCGGTTCAGTTTTTAATGTGAATACAGAAAATCGAAGCATACTTTCGCATTTCTAAAATTACTAGATACTGGTAGTCACAGTTATGAACTGATAACTTAATAATAAACATTCAGAACGCAAAGTGACGTCCTGTTGCACTGTCTAACATTTAATATTCGAAGTACCCACCGTTTCCGTTAACACTTAGACAAAGGCACCACCACAAAGCGGCTGCCTGATATTGGACATTAATCATTAAATAAAAAGATTCCTCGGGCTAATTTGGTTTGATGAATTGTTGTAAGGAAAAACGTACATAAAATTAAAAGTGTTTAGGTGAAACGTAGCACCGAAGAAATGTACTTGGTCAAAACAAACATTGTAAGAATTGAACTATCGATGAAAATAATAATCTATGAGTCATCATAGTTAAAGTGTAACAAGATGTAACGTGATCCGAATTGGCGTAGTGAACCGGTAGGTTCACACTTTCTGGTAAAAACTCCCGTACATTTACCACAAGGGTCTTGAGCTGTTGCGCAAGCAAAGCAGCCACTGTTTTTTTGGAGAGTTAGCAACATTCCATAAAAAATTGATAACTTCAAGTTTCATTGTATCCGTTCATATCTAACTTTCACCCTCATTATCAGAGGCAATGAAAATTAATTCAGAAAAATCATGCAGTTGATATCTATATTATAAAGCAGAAGCGTTTGTTTGTTTGGTTAAACGCGCTAATCTCAGGAACTACTGATTCAAATTGAAAAATTATTTTATTGTTGGATAGCTTATTTATTGAGGAAGGTATATGCTATATAGCATGACGCTAAGACCCATGGGGGCGGCGCAGTAATCATTAACGCGGGTGAAACTGCGGGCAAATTTAGTCAGAAATAAGCATGCTTCGTTGGTGAAGGCGGTGGTAAGTCAGTTTGATTCTCGGATCAAGTTAAGTATAATTGTGCTTTAGGTAAAAAAATTCAATAGCAGCAGGAAGCTGACCGAATTTCAGTCGGGAAGACATTACTTATAGCTAATAAGTACCTAAGGTCCTCCCGACTGAATTTCGGTTACGGCAGCACGGAGATATTATAGTGCACAAGTGTGTGCAAATACAAGAACACTCTCTGTTTCCTAACAGTCATAATCCGACGGGGTGGTTTTCCAATACGACCGGAGAGAGATCAGGCAGGATCAACAGCTTCACGTGCTTTCTAGGCGGTGGTGTCCAACACCGCCAACTCCCTAACTCCGGGCTGTTATTGAGATCTTTTAACAGAAAAACACAATAACTTTTTGTTGCCTGACCCGGTATTCATCCCCAAGACCTCATGCACAGCAGTCGCAGACACTACCGCTGCGGTATGGGGGCAGTCAAAAGAAGGCGTCACTCTATCTACCAAAATGTCTACAAACCTTTCCTATAAATCTATAGTAATTTGTGTGTGCGATTTCAGATACCTAATCTACAAAGTATTACCATATACCTACAGCTGTTAATAATATTAATTTATACGCACTCACACAATTAGGCACCTACTTACTGCATTGTTCTTATTGTGTATTTGCATAATATGCTAGTTCGGAAACTTAAATGAAACGTTTATCATCCTATGACATATTAATAGACAATAGTAACAATTTTAATAGCAGCGATAGCTCAGTGGGGAGACCAATAGATTGCAATGCAGAGAGTCTCGGGTTCGAACCCACGTCGCGCACCTCTGACTTTCGGAAGTTATATGACTTTTCGAAATTATGTGCGTATTGATTGACAATTATCGCCTGCTCCGTGCCTCGGAGAGCACGTTAAGCCGTCGGTCCCGGCTGCCATGAACATCTATGGCAGTCATTATTGGGGAAGTCAGTAGCCTAGCCCCTAGCCTTAGGGTATCGTTAGCCTTCGGGTTGCGGAGGTCAGGTGGCAGCCACTCCGTGTAAAAACTGATATCCAGTCAAACCCGGTAAGACTAGAAAAGCCGCCCCCAGTGACTTGGGAATAATAAAGGCTAAGAGAGAAGAGAGAAGAAGTAACAATTTTAATCATTAATTCACACGATCACTGTTGCCGGCCAACAGTGATCGTGTGAAAACATGATTATAGAATAATAGACTAATAATAAAATGAGGTGGAAGCCTTCATTTTCCTTAATTTCAATTGTATAGCAAGGCTAGCGAATAACAAATTCTAAAATTTAATTTAATATAATATATAATAGAGGTTTATATTACACCCACGGTCGTACTTACTATTGGTTCATTGATTTGTGTTATAAAATATGAATGTAAGTACATAGATAAATAAACCTCTCTCACGGTTACATGGACGTTGAACTTTGAGCGAAAGTATGATAACGCTTTCATTATCTTTATGATGAGAGCGATATCGCGATAGAGTAAACGGATGAAGTACCTTATAAGTAAAACTGCAATAGCCAACATTATATTAGGGTAATATTCATCGCCCTTCTTCTCCCTTAACCTTTATTATTCCCAAGTCACTTGGGGTCGGCTTTTCTAGTCTTACTGGATTTGACTGGATATCAGTTTTTACACGGAGCGGCTGCCACCTGACCTCCGCAACCCGAAGGCTAACGATACCCTAAGGCTAGGGGCTAGGTTACTGACTTCCCCAATAATGACTGCCATAGATGTTCATGGCAGCCGGGACCGACGGCTTAACGTGCTCTCCGAGGCACGGAGCAGGCGATAATTGTCAATCAATACGCACATAATTTCGAAAAGTCATATAATTTCCGAAAGTCAGCGGTGCGCGACGTGGATTCGAACCCGAGACCCTCTGCATTGCAGTCTGTTGGTCTCCCCACTGAGCTATCGCTGGTAATATTCATCGCCCTAATAAAAAGAACTAGAACAAAATACCTAAACAGTTGAATGCATGGTAAAAATATTAAAGAAATGCTGGTTATGAAGTGTTTTAATTTTAAAAAGCAAACAGGTGCCCGCTTTTTCTTTCTAATAAAGTCAAGGTCATTCTTATAAATTTATTTACCCAGAACTGTCGAATGTCAACTTAGAACTAAAAACAACGGCACACCTACCTTTATTGATAGCAACAGCCATTTTATTATAGTTTAGTCACACACGTCAACACTCCTACAATTCACAACTGTTGTGATATTTCACACATTTTTATCGTGTAACAATGCATCGTATCTTTTTACAATTTTCGATATATATTAAGCTGTTGTAATCTTCGACTTCGAGTCGAACGTTCACTTGTTGTGAATATTGAACGTCCGAAGCCGGTCCGGTGTCTTTGCCCTCAATACGCATTATACATACATTTATGTGTACATACATTATTAAACTTGCTTGTTGAAAAACACAATTGGCGTCTAAATATTTGTTCAACTAACGATATATTGAGTAGTTCCAGTACAACTCTTTATTATTAAGTGTACCTATAAATACTTATATCTATTTATAGCCTGCTTACGCATCGAATTTAATAAAACAGATTTACTGTTATATGTTAATTTAGGTATTGTATACAAGTATGTACGAGAAGAAAGACACTTGCTAATTATTTGGCGGCAGCAGGAATAGGCTAGCTCGTTCGAAAAAATGCTACCCTCTTACATTAAGTTATTAAGTAATGGATTCGACATAAACGGAAATTTCATAGTACCTACTACTACAGTCCTGATATGTATTACGTAGGAGGTAAAGGAGACTTCTCAAGTAAAGTTTTTGTAACACGAGTTAGAGTGCATGCTCACTAACTCACTCAATCTGGGCCAGGCGGTTATCGGAACAACGCGTTTGAGTGCAACGTTAAGCGCTATCCAGACGGATGTAATCCAGCGTCCCAACAAGGATGACCTTGCTTGTTGCCATCCATGTAGACTGCAGATGTTATCCAAATTATAATATGATCTTCATCGTCCTTGGAGGATGGGCGCGTGTTCCTATCCGCAGTTGGAGCGGATGGATTACATCCGTTTAGCCGGCGGATTACATCTAACCAAGGACAGTTGCGCTGTGACAGGCAGCTGGTGCGCATGCGAGTGTAAAATGTCGTCCGAAGACCAGAGCCGCGAACGCAAAATTATAAGCGAATTAATCGATCTTTATAGAAATTTGCCATGCCTGTGGGGTATTACATCCGAAACTTATAAAGACGTTCGTTAGAAGAAAACGGCTTGGGAGATATTACTCGAAAAGCACAAGGAGTTGGACCAAAACGCTAACGAAGCGGATATCAAAAAGAAAATTGACACTTAATAATTTGGTTACCAGCGCGAAGTCAAAAAGGTAAGTTGGTATACCATTTGACCACTTTTATTTGAACACAATTTTAGTTAAGTTTCTACACTTTTTTGCCAAACTGTAGGTAGGTAGGGTCAAGTGGGGGACAGTGTAACAAAAAAATCATTTTAATTTTTAGAAAAAAACCTTTATTATATCGTCTTCTTATAATATACCATAAAATCAGCAGTCAACCTTCATATTAGGCTTGATATAATATCGAATTTGAATTTGTTATAGTGTACCCCAGGGGTGGGGTACAGTTTAACAGCCATAGGGGTACAGTATAACAAGATGGGGTACACTATAACAGTAGACTAAACATACATCATACGAAATAAAATATGAAAAATAGAAAACCTTTAACCTCAATTATGTTCTATAACATATTATTGGAAAAAAATCAAACATAAACAAATTTATAATATGAAAATATTATCTTTCGTTAGCCTAGATTAAAATGCCTCAGTATTTTCTTTGGAAATGAGTAGCAATCAGCCTGACGTTTAGATTTTTTCCATTTTAGGTAATGGCAGTATAACCTCAATATCATCCAGTCCAAAATATAAGACATTATCAACTTTACCACTTTTGCGCAGATAGTTGATGCCATATTCATCTCCCTCATTATCTGTAATTTTTTTTCCAATATAATACTTTGTCTGTTTTCTAGAAAACTTAGCAACGATAAAATCATCTTTTTTTGGACGTCTGAGTAAAAACAGAGGGATGTTATTTTCATCTGAACCGTTAGATAGATCTGAACCTTCGTCAAAATTTCCCCTTCTTCCAGAGCCTTCTTCAGAACTTGAAAATAAAACCTTGTCAACCTTGTGTCTTTCTTTGGGTTTTTCTTCATTTCTACATTTCACGCACTCGAGGTTTTCTTTTTACGCTTCTTGGTTTCTCTTTTTTTGGCTGCTTCTTCAAATTCTTGTTTAACTGGTGTATCGGTGGCAATACAACTTGCCCCCTTTTTCTACCCTTTTAGAGAGTCTCGGACCCGCCTTCGGATATTCTCTACATTCGATTGGGCTTGCTAAAATGTCTCCGATTTGATTAAGATCTCTTTCGATTAAGCTTAATGTTTTTTGAATCAACGAATTGCTTTGCATCTGTGCTTTTTCAAAGGGCATTTATTTTATTATTTAAAAAAAAATCGTTAGAATTTTATAGGTTAGAAATTGCAAAAAAATTCGTTTGCTATTTAAACTAATTGAAGATTAAGAGAAACATATTTATTTACTCACCAGAACTTATTACTTTTCCAATAAGAACAAAACTTCAATCTCTAAATTTTTTACGAAAATCGTAAATTCGAGCATCCTTTCGTTCATCCAGCGATTTGTCGTCCAATGACAGCTGTTTAAGGTGGCGGCGCATGATACTGACAAAACACGTAAAGAGACACCATTGATGAATTTGAAAAGGACAGAGTTAATCTTGATGTTACACTGTGCCCCCTGTTACACTGTCCCCCACTTGACCTATACATCTAGACTTTCGACGATCCGCCGCCGAGCCATCAGGTTTAAAATATATGAATTACTTTCAAAATTTATTCTTTTTTTATGTGAAGAAGTCGAAAAATCGCACAGGTTTGGCTGCCAGCGACATCCATAAACCTAATTTATAGTATTATGAACAGAACTTAGGACCTTGTAGATTGCCCTGCAGATTGCCGTAATTATTTCCGATACCAGTTGATGTGATACAATTGAACTGTCCCTTCCATTAGCTAGATATCTTAAAGTAGCTAATAGCCGTTCTTCGGCCGACACTGCTGGTCTCATATTTGTATCTTTTTTTTTATGATTCAGTCCATTCGTAGGAAGTTATGAATATCATTGAAGTCCAATAAGTCCAATAAGTTTGAATGGCTGAGAATCGATCGTTCTTTTAACCAACGCTTCATCCACTTTCTTCTTTATTTGGGTTTTCGTCGTGAATTGTGGACAAAACCGTTAAGAAATGGCCCACTTTTTGAAATTTCGACAAATTTGGAGCCATTTCTACAACACGATACGAGTAGATTTCACGACAGGAGACGACTCGCGACTGATTCGCGAGCGTGTTAGCGGGTGGATGAGATCCGTGTAGCCGAAACACAATCCGCGGATGGAAACCAATTTCTCACCAAGGTCGGCCTGTTGGATCGCAGGATTACAGCCGTCTAGAAAGCGCTTCAATTAAGTTTTAAATAATACAATTTTGCACTTAATGTGTCGTTACAATAAACGGCTAAATGAGTTAAAGAACATGCACACTAGTCCCTAACCCGTGTTACAAAAATAATTAGATAGGTACTTGAGAAGTTTCCTTTACTACGTGATACATAATATTAGGACTAGCTATGGAATTGCCGTTTATGTCCTTCATCCAATTTCGTAGCTTTGTACAAAATGTAATGGTTAATTTAAAAATCATTTAATATTTTGAGAATGCCTACTCTATATACAGGTTGTGGCGTAAATAATGGATAACCCTGAAAAAGTCGACTGGCCAGATTAGCGTCTATCATTTACCCCACTTATATCACCATATGCCCATGGATGATCAAATTATTAATATTTTTCATATTTTAAATAAAAATCGTACTTACTCATACAAAATCAGCTGCCATTTCTACAATTGGCGACATTTTCTCGTTCTGTTTTTTTATGTCACTCCTGAATACTTGTATCATCAGACCAGTATCAAGATTTTTTGTTACAATCTAAGACAACTTCGCAAAAATTACTTATTCTCAAATTTTAACAAGTTTTCTAAGGAATTGTGCAAATTTGGGACCCTGTATCGAAAAAAACTTCCATGGTGATATAAGTGGGGTAAATGATAGATGATAATCTGGTCAGTAGACAGTTTCAGGGTTATCCATTATTTACGCCACACCTGTATAGTATTAATAACATTATTGACTTTTGACTGCACGGATGTATTTAACGTTCATATATATTTATTTATATTTAACTGTCGTTTTTCTTGATCAGTAAATGACTAGCGTTTTTGGGGAAAAGTCAAGTGTGACTAGCACAGGTTATATTTTTTGGCATTATACCAACTTACCTGTACGTCGTACAGGTAAGTTGGGTAAGTAAAAATAAAACAACCATTTGAAATGTTATAACTTATAATATAACATATACTTCAATAACTCTCAAAAAGCAATACTTATCTTAAAATATACGCTATAACTATATTTGCGCCTTCAACAATGTACGACTTTACAAAATATAATCAGTATAATATACTTACCATAATATATTTTATTTACATTATTAGCAAGCCAAGGCATACAGATTATACATAAATATAACGTACATACCATTTAGATAGAATTTTCATCTTCTCTGTTCCAGTATCTCCAACATTATGATATTTAAAAAATAAAATTTCATGATTTTATAACGATTTCGGCGATTTTATTATAAACATCATTACATTCTCTCATTCATCATTCACCGCTCATTACATTCACTCGTTCACGTGTTTAGACAGCCTCTACCATGATGGCGATACCTTGTCCGCCGCCGATGCACGCTGAGCCGATACCGCGTTTCAGTCCACGGCGTCTAAGAACAAAAAAACTTAATTAGTCTTCCATTATTTCTCTTGAGAAGTTAACTGAGTTCAACTCGATGAATATGACGTCACAACTTGATAGGACGAATATCAGTAATAGATAAGTTGCTTATAAGTAGTAAATTCTGAATTAGGATTTTTAAGAGCCAATTGGATTCGAATGTGCTTACCACACCATACATACCACTGATCATGCAAAGTAAGTTTGTTGTGCACAACTGTACTCGATATCGTTATAATTAAATTTTGCGCATTACATCTTCAGGGTCAAGGTTTGTAAGTCGGTCAAGTCTTAACCATCGCATCAATAAACCAGATGGTTATTTAATCCGCTGGTTAATTATGGCAGTTTATTCAAATTAAATTTCAGAGTCAGAAAAGTTATTAACAGTCTGGTTAAAAACTAGCTTGTTAAAATACGCTAGTGGATTAATTAACTATCCACGTTAAGCTTTGAGGCCAATGTTGGGAGGTCTCCAAACTGTTAAGGGCGAGCCTTGCGTACTGCTGACTGTTCCGACTTCAGTTCCATTGACCCAACGAGTTGGCACATTGTCGTATGTTTAGTCGGTAGTAGCTGGAACGTTCCATCTTTCCCCGAGTGAGCTCGACATAACCACTCTACTCCTCACCCCACTCCATTATCCACGTAGAAAAATATACTAATTACCTGAGCTCATGTACCAAGTGAGCAGTGATACGGGAGCCGGAGGCTCCGAGCGGGTGTCCAAGGGCGGTGGCACCACCGTTTACGTTCAGTTTCTCTACATCCAGCTTTAGAGCCTTGGCGCACGCCAGAGTTTGGGCGCAGAACGCCTCGTTGATCTATTAATTCAATATTCACTTAGTATACATAAACATACGTCTGAATATCCCCCCCGAAAGGGTAGGCAGAATTGATTAATATGGCACATTTTTAGATAACTGACAACTATTTGTGGATTACACAGCTTTTCATCAACAATTTGTGTGGGTATCTATTTAATTTAAAGGACCACGAGGTACACCAAAGATCGTTCATGTGGATCGATTGGCACGCCACTACGGGTCCAACAATGTTCGGGACGAACATGTCTAAGAGTAGTGTTACGCCGAATGACATCTCTCGGCATTGTGGGAAAGACTCTGCAGTTCCGTCTAATAATTTATTACACCGCCATCTATTGACATCTTACGGAACTACGTAGTACGGTACGAGAATCATAGAGATAACGCTGGTACTTTCTCGAAACATCGTACTGTTTACATACCGGGTATAGTGTTACTAGAAAACTCTAGAAACGCTTTACCCGCGTATAAATAGGGCGCGCGCGCACCGCCGAGTCAGTTTACAATCGTAAGCGGTCAAGTGTTCATCGAAGCGAACGGAAGCGAAAATACTACGGAGTTTGAAGCAGTACAGTGAAAAAGTGTGGTACAGTGTTTGTTGTGTTTTAAATTTAATTGTGTGTTTGAATAAAACGTGTTTTAGTCGGTAATATTGTTTGCATTCTTATCCGTCGAACCCAGCACGTAACAATATTATAAATACGAATGTGAGGTTGTTTGTTATTATAGTCTGTTATGCTTTTACACTTTAGCTACACGCCTGATCAACATGAAATTTCGCATACACGTTGTCAGAACACTGAAAAGGACATATTGTTCCCGGGGGACAGAAAATAGACACAACATTTACGCGAGCGGCGCCCCGGACAAAATATGGTATGTTATAATTCTTACCTCAATAAGGTCAACATCATTCAGCGACATCTTGGTGATCTTAAGCAGATTCTCGATAGCCGGTACGGGTCCAACACCCATGATGCTAGGGTCTACTCCGACGTAAGACCAGCCCACCAGCCTGGCTAAAGGCTTCAGGTTCTTGGCGGCCTCTTCACCAGCTAAGAGGATTGCGCCAGCGCCGTCGCTGATACCCTAATGGAGAAGTTAGAATAAGACAGGTGGTGGATTTCGGACTCTAGGAGGTAAGAGAATGAGTTTGCGCACTATGGGTCGTATAGTGTTGACTCGTTCTCACGCATGCGATGACAATGCTCAAGGAGCTGGTATGGCCAGAACCTTGACGAAGTGGTAACTGCAGATTGATCGCGTGGTTAACCATCATTACTACTGTGATGCTCGTATATAGGTGATAAGAATGCCATACTCCGTGTCTCAGAGTATAAATGGAATAGTAAAATACTTCTCGCCACATTGCCCAGTTTAGGGTATATCTCAGTTAAAGGTCTCAGCTGTGTTATTCCTGCTAAATCTTCACACATCTGAGTGGGCTGTTATAATTTGAGTTTTTAGCAACATATACCATTGACTAGTGATAGAAATGACGACTTTTAAAGAGCAGAAGACCGTCTTATAACGACCTATATTTACAAAAGAACTATATCCTGTGAATATTGATGTACTACGAAGTCTACTCACAGAAGCAGTGCCAGCAGTAACTAGACCCTCCTTCTTAAATACAGGAGGCAACTTCTTCAGGCCTTCGATGGTGGTCTGCGGGCGAGGGTGCTCGTCCATTGCCACCTTGACCTCCTTACGCTTGATGGTCAAGGTCACAGGTTCAATCTCTGCCTTGAACACGCCGGCGTCATTGGCTAAGAAAGAACAGATTACATTAAAGAAATTACTTAGATAAGGCTAATGTTCCACTGAAAAAATGTTTTGTCGACTGTTGCAGTCGCTGCCTTGCATGAGGTCTCGTTTTTGGATTGGGCAGTGTTATTAGATTTTCCTTTCAAGAAATTCTCTGTACCAACACGGTGTAGACTCTAGTAGACGTGCACCTATTTTACAACATAAAGCTATTGCTGGCAAAATCAGTGACTGTCGTTTCGGCAATATAGACGTCAAACTGTGACTATTGATGACGATTAGTGAGAAGCAAGTTAAGCAAGAAACTAGTGAGAAGAACACGAGCAAAGTGAATGTTTAGTTCAAATACTATTAACTGCTACAAAATATTTGCTCGAGGATGACGTCGCACGTTAATTATTCCGTTTCAAAAGAGACAATTGTTTAGCTCGATAGCAATCACCACTCAATCGCATGACAGATCGTGAAGTAACAACGATTGAAACATACGATTTTTTTAACTAGAAAACTATACGAAAAAGCATTTTGTATAAGTATATAGGGGAGTATAGTAGCAACCTGCATTTTTTGTTATTATTTATTGCCTGTACAAATGTTTACACTTTTCTTGATGGTGTTACATGCTGGGTTCGACGGATAAGAATATAAACAATATTACCGACTAAAACACGTTTTATTCAGACACACAATTAAATTTAAAACACAACAAACACTATACCACACTTTTTCACTGTACTGCTTCAAACTCCGTAGTATTTCCGCTTCCGTTCGCTTCGATGAACACTTGACCGCTTACGATTGTAAACTGACTCGGCGGTGCGCGTGCGCCCTATTTATACGCGGGTAAAGCGGTTCTAGAGCTTTCTAGCAACGCTGTGCTCGGTATGTAAACAATACGATGATTCGAGAAAGTACCAGCATTCTCTCTAAGATTCTCGTACCGTACTATGTAGTTCCGTAAGATGTCAATAGATGGCGGTGTAAATTATTAGACGGAACTGCCGAGTCTTTCCCACAATGCCGAGAGATGTCACTGGGCGTAACACTGCCCCCCTCTTAGACATGTTCGTCCCGAACATTGTTGGATCCGTAGTAGCGTGCCAATCGATCCACATGAACGATCTTTGGTGTACCTCGTGGTCCTTTCTGGATCCGGTAGGTGACGTCATTCATCTTAGTGACTATGCGATAGGGTCCATCCCATTTTGCCTGTAACTTAGGAGATTTTCCTTTGCTGCGTGCCGGATTATGTAACCACACCAGCGATCCTTTCTCGAAGCCTTTATTGTTCGCCTTCCGGTTGTAACGGGTCTTCATCCTCTCAGACATCTGCTGACCGGTCTGTCTGATGTGCTCGTATACGTCATTCATCCTGTTGCGCAAATCATTCGCATAATCTGTTATGCTGCGTGGAGATTCAGGTGGGATGCCGGTGATCAAGTCTGCAGGTAATCGTAGTTCCCTTCCGAAGTTAGCGAAAGCAGGTGTTACTGATGTGCTTTCGTGAACGGCACTACGGTATGACAGGAGAAACGGTTGAATGTGTTTGTCCCAATCCCTTTGTTTGTTTTCTACAACTTTTGCCAGATATCTTTCCAGAGACTGGTTAAATCGTTCAACCATGCCGTCTGATTGCGGATGATAAGCGGTCGTTCTCGTTTTGTGGGTACCCATCACCCGGCAAGTCTCCTTAAATACTTCAGACTCGAAGTTCCGACCTTGGTCACTGTGTATCTCTAAGGGCACCCCGAAACGACAAAAGACTTCGTGGACTAGCTTGTCGGCGACCGTAGATGCCTCTTGATTGGGAATCGCAAACACTTCCGGCCAGTTTGTAAAGTAATCCATGACCACAAAGAAGTACTTGTTCCCACTTTGGCTTTCAGGGAACGGTCCGGCAACATCTAAAGCTATACGTTCCCACGGGGCTCCAACATTGTACACCTTTAATGCACCCCTGCTTCGAGTGTGAGGTCCCTTCACGGCAGCACAACTCGTGCATTTACGACACCATTCCTCAATGTCTTCTCGACAATGGATCCAATAAAATCGTTCTCGGATCTTAACCAGAGTTCTCTTAACTCCCATTATGATAGAGTTGTAAAACTTCCGGTACCTTGAGCTTTGGCACGACCATTTGCAGGTGACACTTGTCACCTCGAGCATTCTCCCATTCCCGGCACAGAACTCCATCCTGGATAACCAAGCTTTCCCACTGTGACCAGAGATGTCACTGGGCGTAACAATGGTAAGCAGTCGTGTAGTCTACGAGCCGAGCCCTCCGCACCACGTCCTCGCATGAAGTGGTACCGAGGTCTTTAATGTGACTGACTAAGAAGGTCTTTTTTAAGCATCGCTTGAAGGGCCCACGATCGAAGTAAGAAGAAAACACGTGCCTCGGCAGAGAATTTCAAATTTTAACAGTTCGGCTTACATAAAAGGATCAGTCGACATACAAGTGCCGTAACAAAAATTAAAAACGGATGGCACGCATTGACCAAGGTCATGGGAAAACCGGCAAAATACAATAAATGGACAATTATAATAAAAATATTGTAAAAGAATAAAGCTAAAGAATGAAGTGCAGAAATGTTTATTATAATATTTTCATCGTATGACACTAACAATGAAATAATGATCATAATCATGACTGAGTGTCATAATCACGTATGATTAAATATTGTTTTGACTGTAATTCAAGATAATTTATCTTAAAATTTTGCCAAAGCTATAATATATATACCCAAAAATTTATAAGTTTATTTGTTTGGAGCAGGACTCCTGTCTTAGATAATTATGTTTTTAACACGCTTTTATTAGCTTGGTATGTATCTATGAATCTATTTAACGGAATTTTTGAACGCGATTGTCACCCGTTTCTACCCGACGGATTGATTTGAAACTTTGCACACTTATCGAGGGACCGATGACAATAAAATAATTTAAAAAAAAAATAGTTTTTTAAACTATTATTATTTACCCAATACAACAGGCCTGTTTATAGTATAATAAGATGGTATTTGTCTCAATGTTCTGAAGTGACAACTACCATCTTAGTCACCCCGTGAACATAGCTGCTGTAAAGGTGGGTGTACTGAACAGGGCGAGGCGGTACTTCACACCCCACACCCGGTCAACGTCTTCTGCTTTACAAAGCACAGGTCCGGCCGCACGTGGAGTACTGCTCACATCTCTGGGCAGGGGCCCCCAAATACCAGCTCGACCCACTTGACTCCCTACAAAGACGGGCAGTTCGGATTGTCGATGATCCCAATCTCACGGATAGATTGGAATCGTTGGAGCAACGGAGACTTTGGGTCTCTCTGCGTGTTCTACCGACTCTTTCACGGAGAGTGCTCTGAAGAACTGTTTGATTTGGTACCAGCGGCCCCTTTCTATCATCGTACCACTCGACAACGAAGCAGGGTTCATCCATATCACCTGGAAGCGTTCAAATCCAGGACGGTACGCTTCCAGCGATCATTTCTCCCACGTACGTGCAAGCTCTGGAATGAACTGCCTGCTTCGGTGTTTCCCGAGCGCTATGATATGTCCTTCTTCAAACGAGGTTTAAAGAGAGTACTTCTTTCACGGTAGGCAGCGGCTTTGCTGTGTCCTGACATTGCTGAAGTCCATGAGCAGCGGTTACTACTTTCCATCAGGTGGACCACATGCTAGTCTGCCACAAGGGCAATAAAAAAAAAAAAAAAGAAAAAAAGAAACGCAACCGAAACTTCGGAAAAAAGTGTAAACTTAAATACTTATACTTAAATAGTTTTAATTAATTTAAATAGCTTAAATTGTAGTAAAGTTCAATAATAGTAGTGTTAAAGTTCAAAATTAAGTAATAAAAGTGTTTTAAAATAAATACCGCGACAAAATCCATACAAAGTAGTTTAATTTCATAACATTTTATAACATTCGCGTAAGCGTAAGACAATATGCTGTTTATAGTAAGTTAAATACTTACAAGCCTTCCACCTCTGCTGAGATCTTAACGCGAAGTTGTCCACATCATCCCTGGTAATACCAAACTGCGCTCCAAGCTTCTCAGCAGTCATACCCATGGGCAGTCCACAGTACGAATCCGTAAGACCAGCCCATAAGGTATCTTCGAACGCGTAGTTGGTGCCTAAAGCAGTTCCGAACCTAACACCTCGGACTGCGAAGGGAGCCTGCGACATGTTTTCCACGCCACCGGCGAGGGAGATCTTGGCTGCACCAGTTAGGATGTCCTAAGAAAATTAAGAGCAATAAATCTTTGCCATTTGTCGTTTAAGCATGTCTGATGATCATGGTAGTTAGCAAAACTTTATGTTTATAACACTGACTAGTATTTCGCGTGGTTGCGCGGCCTGCGAGGGGGGTGTACAGCGAGGGGTAAAAAAAGAAAAAAACCGATGACCCCGGTAATCTTGAAAATGACCTTTTCTGCAAAAAACTTTCTTTGCTTTTTTCTTTTTTTCTTTTTCTTTGTTTTTAAGGGACTCAGGGCCATTTTGACTATGTCAGTCCCATCGGGCTTACAAATACTACACACTACTTAAAGTATCTAAGATTACTGGCTACATAGTTAAGTAGAACCTACTACTTAACAACAAATAATCTATTATCTAATTTATAAATAAGTTTATATGGGGCAACTGCTGCGTCTGACATAGGTTCAGACAAGATACTTAAAACTACTCCAACATCATTCACGTTAATATTAAAATTAACTTTTAGGTGATCTCTCAGATTATCAGTTTGGATACATTCTGTTAATATATGGTAAATATCTTCAACAACATTACATGATAAGCAGTTTGGAGAGTCTGATTTCCTAACCAACCTCTATGACACTTGTTCGAACACACCCCGCCTATCTCTAACCGTTTCGGAGATATTAGAGGTCAAAGTTATACGGCGGACATTTTTTTTTGTATCAAGGCATTTTTTTTTCAGGCCCCCTAAAAGTTGGTATGGTTTTAGGAAGATTTTGTTCGAGAACGACTCCCGAAGATATTACCGTTTCCGAGATCCGATGGGATGCCACCACCAAGAGCTGACTTCCGAAGGTCAGGCATTTTTCCCGGGCCTTCTGAGCGATTCTCTATACGACGCTATATTTCCTTATTTTCTACGACTTCCCCTTGTATGACTTTTATTTCTCTATGTGAGTCAATCAGCGAGTGAGTGGTAATTTAAGTTTATATATAGTAAACTAGTATTTTGTGTGGTTGCGCGCCTTGCAAGCGGCCCGCGAGGAGGGGTGTACAGCGGAGGAAGAAAGTCAGAAATATTGTTTTTTTTTTTCGCATTATACGTTGGCATTGGCTGTCACTCGGCAACGTTGGGCCAACGTGTATTGGCAGCTTAACAAAAACAACTGTTATCATATTTGATATTATAATGTTGCATAAACAAAGTGAAGATTGCGAAAATAAAGATAACAATAACATCATGACCTTGGCGTTGAATAATTTATTGAAACTAGATTCTGCTTGCGACTATGCCTGCGTGAATCTCGATGATACGCATACGGTGATAAAAAGTATAGTACCTAGTAGGTAGTAAATGTATCTTATGGTCTGTGTGTCGAGTTTTGTGCAATTCCGTTCAAGTTTACGCATAATTGAGTAACAAATATCCAAACATCGCAAAAGCATAGGTGACTTTTATACCGTAGCATTCTCGTAGGCGAAGCCGTGGACAGAAGTTAGTCTTTACGTGTTTTCTTACTAAATAACCCTTCCTACCTTCTTCGAATACGAGAAAATGCCCTACAACTCGAATTTGACCAGCGTGGTATATTCTGGCCTTTTGATACTGACCAGCAATGGGATTGTATATTGGGTTGCGGGTCATATAGTCTGTTTTGGAATACTTGCCTGTGCACTGTTGACGACTGACTGGAAACCAGATCCGCAGAGCCTGTTGATGCCCAACGCTGGCTTCTCTTTGGGAATGCCGGCCTTGAGGGCCGCGTGACGGGGAGTGTAAATACCGTCGGTTTGGGATGCCTGTAACAGTAGAAACGTTAGTATCCAACTCCTCGATCAATGGCACCTCTCCAGCCATAATAATACTTTATTTAAAAATAGATAAAATGGCCCTGGATACAAAATAATTAAAAAAATACAATTTAATTACGTTTGCAATAAAATTAAATGATAAATAAATAACATTAACATTTTTATCGCCAGTTATATAATTGTTTTTAAAGTTTTTATATGTTTAGATTTATTTTATTCTTAATCTATTCTATTTATAATCATCAATCTACCAATAATTGTGGTTGCAAATCTACCAAGGATTGTGATTTCGAACTAGGATGATGAACGCCATCTCACTTCTAACACAAAGAAAAGTTAGTTTGTGTCTAGAAATTTCAGTGGCAGCACGAAGTCAGAAGAAAATCTTCCACTTTGTATCTAGATTAGTAAATCCTCAGTCCTGAATCCCAGATACATACCTCCTTCAGGATCCCCATAGGGGCAAATTAAAGCATGATAACCACATTACGCTAGCTGTTTTAAGTCCTATGTAACAGGGTGTCAGCTTGTTGCCATCTACCGGGCACAATAAATGTCTATCTGCTGTTAAAGTCTAATTTCGTCTGACTTGAGTATTAAAGCTTCGGCCGAAAGCATTTTAGATTAATCTATATACATATATAAAACTCTTCCGTTACTGAGTGACTGACAGACAACACACAGCCGAAACTACTGAACGCAAGAAGCTGAAATTTGGCATGTATGTTCCTTGGAGAATGTAGGGGAGCACTAAGAGAGGATTTTTGGAAATTCCACTCTGAAGGGGATGAAAGGGGTGAAACCCGATATTCACACGGGAACGGAACTTACGCGGGTGAAACCGCGGGAAAACTACTAGTTACCTATATATGTTCCAAAGGGATCTCTTCGAATTTGGCTTGCGTTAAGTTAATGCTTGAGTCCAGAATTGAGGTTACTTACCGACATAACTTGTCCTACGATGACGCTGTCGACCTGCTCCGGAGCCACTCCAGCTTCTTTCAGCGCAGCCGTCATGGCGATGGTCTGCAGCTCAGTGGCCGAAGTGTTGCGGAACGCGCCACCAAAAGTGCCGAACGCTGTGCGCTTGGCACCCACAATGAAAATACCTAGTGATAACGTCATGCTTTGAAAAACTGTCCAATATTCGCTTGTAATAGCTTAAAATATATAAAGTTTGACGAGAAATTCTTCAAAAACTAAGCATTTTATATTAAATTAGATGTGTACACCAGGGTTTTTTGGTGACAAGGGCAGTGACAAGACACAGCCGTGACAAAAAGTTCTGCTGGTTCGCGACTCGCAGGCGACAAGAACCCTTTAGTGTGTCCCTTGTTAATAATATATAATAATAATAATATTCTATCACATACACACAACACCATCTAGCCCAAACTAAGCAGAGCTTGTACTATGGGTACTAGACAATGGATAAACATACATATATACTTTTTTTTTGTAAATATATACATATTATACATAGAAACATGTTATAGTGTTATAGTGTATATTATGGTTTATAGTAGTTTATAGGAAGCCAGTGTGCTGGCGCTAGTTATACAAATAAGCCACCGCTGGCTTGGCTCGTGTTGTTTAGATGAAGGCAAGTCAGCCTGGATTTTTCTTGTGGTAAGCATACGTTTGACGTTATAAAAATTGATTCGTGGCAATCGGCTTTACAACCGAATTATATTCATTAAACCATTTTGCCTTGGCTTATAAACCTATAATATCTCCAGATCGTGAAGATTTTTAGATTTTGTTGATTTCTAAGTAGTACGTATTTCGAATACTCTTGATGTTTGCTTTAATTTCGTCGATAATAATCAGTCCTTCTACATTCATTCTTACACGAAGATGAGAACATCTTCTACAACATACAACATCTCAAAAATAAAGAAATGTGCGCTTCGGCACTAGAAAGTGCCGAAGCGCACATTTCTTTATTTTTGTCTGCATCACAACGCTTATCCTACAAGCATTCGTGCTCTCTATAAAGTTGTACGAATTATAAAATATCGTCGTCGTGAAATTCCAAACAAAAAAGAAACGCACATGCATCGTACGGCCATCCGCCAGCGTCTGGCACGATGCGTCTACACGTGTTCGCAACGCTGGCGTAAAGATTGAGGGGTACGCGGGCGTAGGTCACTGGCTTGAACAATAAACGGGCGCTCCATTCTCGCTCTATAGCGCTGGCTTGGCTTGAAAAACTGTTTATACAAGGCCAATACCACGCCAGCGATAGCTTCGTATAAACTAAGGTTTAACGCATATCGTAAGTTTTAGCAGAGCAGGATGACGTGACAAAAATTGCCGTGTCAAAATACAAGCCTTCACATATATTATTATCTTAAGCCTCTAGATAATTTTTATCATTTGTTTATTGGACTCTTAATATCACATAAATAATTTGTTATTTATTCAAAGGATGCCTGCTCTTGTGGACTAAAGATAATAAGATGATAATGGACTTTAAAATATTAACTCATTGGTGTGTGGTCGTTACTAACACCTAATTAAAGCATAGTTTTCTCATGATATCTAAAGATTGATTTATAATCAACTGATAATAAGCATTAATTGAGGTTTAAGGTTTCACTGCACGGATGACGTAGTGGTTTAATGGTCGCCCCGCCACTGCCACTTTTCCGAGTGTTGTGGGTTCGAGTCCTACACGAACAAAAATTTGTGTCATCCTCACATCTCAATTCTTAGTGCGGGAGATGACTTTCTAAAAGAGAAAGATAAAAAAGTTACCCTTTTGACAGCTTTTGTTTAAGGAATCTTCCTTAGGTATGTTTCTGTCAAGTAATTCTCAATGTCAGCCTCGATGGCGTAGTGGTTAGTGTAACTGACTGCCACGCCTGAGGTCGCGGGTTCGATTCCCGCTTAAGTCAAACATTTGTGTGCATGAACATGGATGTTTGTCTTGATCTGGGTTTTTCTATGTATAATAGGTATGTATTTACAAAAAAAGTATATAATATGTATGTTTATTCATTGTCTAATACCCATAGTACAAGCTCTGCTTAATTTGGGCTAGATGGTATTGTGTGTATGTGATAGAATATTATAATAATATTATTATTATAGTTACTGTAATATTGTCGGTTTTGTCATTCTGCCTCGGCAAACACGTAGAGACCGGTCATATCAGATTGCCAAGGCAACCCGAGGGAATAGAAGATGCATTTGTGTTTGCGGTAGTTAGCCTTCGTTAAGATTGGTGAATAGTTCTAAGTATAACGTTTAGTTAATGCTAAGTACACATTCATTCAAGTAAGGACACAGGTCGATACTTAAGGACGGATACATAATACCCAATGAACACCCAGATCTACACAACATGCCCTGCGCACAAGTCATTACTCATTAGTCATTATTTTATTTTATTAATTATTTTGTTTTCAGTTGTATATTTCACTTTTACTTATTTATTGATGTTTTAGTTTATCTGCATTATGTAAAGTTTATGATCTATTTTACCGAAGGGTTACTAAAATGTCTTTAAACTTAAGCAGAGCACTGAGGTCTAAAATTTAGATAACTCAATTTTATCTAGTTCGGACACAGATGTCTCACTCAATCGAGATTACGCCAAATAATGTAACCAATTGTTGTATGTACATGTTTCTTGGCAATAAACAATTATTATTATATATTACAAGTGCGCTTGTCCCATGTGGGATACGAATCTACAACTCGAAGCAGCGGTAGCAGAGCGGGTGACCGCTTGGCGACTATTCCATCCGTGCAGCCAAAAAGATCTCTTTTGCGTTATCTACTACATCTATAGTTACGTTCCTATTGTCGCCAGTTTGACAGCGTCGGCCAGTTGGTTTCATAAATTAGGTACCTAGTTACTTTACGGCCTTATTACACCACAGTAATGTCCATGTTTTATATTGCGTAGGTAGCAAGCTACCAAGATGGTATACAAGCATACCTAGCTCACCTGATGGTAAATCAACACCAGTGATCACTTGCAATACTAGACAACGGCATAATTAGGTAATAATATAAACCAGGGATAATATAAATATAACCTTTAAACTACGCGTTACCGAGCCTACATTCTAATCGCCAGCAAAGTATAAAGATCGCACAGGCTCTCTAATGACGTCACGACGTATTCAGATATTTTAAAAATAAAACCACCATGCTAAAGAGTCTATAAATGTAGTCTCTCAATTTATCTACTTTACATAGGTACTATACAAACTCTTTAGTTTATCTGGTAGGTACCTACCCATGAATCTCTTAAGCTCTGAAATCTATAATTATGTACAAAAGTACTCTGTGGTACTACCTAATTGTACGTAAGTAACAGATAAGATTAAGTTTGCGTAGGATTTGAAACTGAAATTATAATTATCCCGTTAACAAGGTACATAGGTATATTACAAGAAAGTTGTCCGTGACATCGGACTTTAGTCCAAGATACCGGTCAATCACCTCGAAGTTTTGCAACATACAAAAACACAAAACTGTTAAATTCATTACAATTTACTATAAAAGGAAGAAATACATATTTATATTAAAGTAATAATTAATAATTCGACTTTAGTATAGTTGGTAATAGCAAAAATAATATACGCTACAAGATCATTACAACTACTTTGGAATTTGACCCCACGATATAAATTATAGATGTGGCAATTTTTAACATATTAGTACGCCTATTTAATACATATAAGTAACAGTACTTACCTTTAGCTGCTGCGGACATTTTGGTATATTATTTAATTAAAAACAAATATAATTTAAGTAAAACTTTATACGCCTCCTAACCACTCACTGCTTTTAGTTTGTGAGTGAACAATTTACGTCCGACTGATTGAATCATAGATAAAGCAGCATAATTGAATGACAAATAAGCTGATAATTGAATGAATGAGATAGTATCAGGGTTGCATGTTGCAACTTGCAAGCCCGTATTAGATCTACTGTAAGAACTTCTGATTTAATGACATTATTTGTTTGTAAAATAAATATAAATAATGTCTAAATATTTATTTATATATATTGAAACATGGGAAAGGCTTATTTTGTACAACAAATTAATCCATAAAATATAAAATGTTTTCGTCTTGCAACATTGAGTTTGACGGCTGACTAAATTTTACGGCGTCAAAATCTCAGTTTCTTTATTTATCGCAAGAAATGCTTATGCAATGAGCGATGGTAGGTCTGTGAGCGGTCAGCTGAAAAAGTTTGTGTTTCGTGGCAAGTCTACGAGCAACGGTGACACTCGAGGTGAATATTTGGAGATAGTTATACCGGAGCTCCTTACGGCTGGCTATTCGTTCTACACGTGGCCCTCGGCGCCCCTGTTAGCTTGGTATTTGTGGACACAACGGCGGCATTTGCGCGGACTTCGCGTCTTAGAGCTCGGGTGCGGCACTGGTCTGCCAGGAATCTTAGCCGCCAAGTGTGGCGCCCGTGTTACGCTCACTGACAGCGTCGCATTACCCCGGTCCTTGAGACACTTATCTGCGTGTTGTGAAGCCAACGGACTTGTCCCTAATCGCGACCTGCACATCCTTGGGCTCGCCTGGGGCCTATTCTTATCAGAAGTTCACTCCTTAAGACCAGTAGACTTACTTCTAGCGTCAGACTGTTTTTACGAACCTTCCCAGTTTGAAGAAGTATTATCAACCGTAGCTTACTTACTGGACGGCACTGACGCGCGATTTTTATGTTCTTACCAGGAACGCAGCACGGACTGGTCAATTGAAGCACTGCTGAAGAAGTGGGGACTGAAGGGAGCTCTACTCGACTTGGATTCGCTGAGTGAGAGTTCAGGCGTAGACTACAGAGCGTTGGTTGGAGATCGTTCTTTGCATTTACTTGAAATAGTTGCAGTTTGAGGTTATGGCCAGCACAGCAAGAGCAGCCCGCCTGTATGTAGGCAACCTGCCCTGGACTGTAGGTCATCGTCAACTAAAAGAATACTTTGCCCAATTTGGCCCAGTGCAGAGTGCAAGAGTAGTGTTTGACCGTTCCACTGGTCTCAGTAAGGGATACGGTTTTATTGAGTTTGTTAGCCCCGCAGCTGCTGCTGATGCTACCAACAAGCAAGTGCACACTCTAGAAGGTTTGAGCTTGACAGTTCAAGTTCAAAATAGTTAGACAAACTGTTCCAAATAGCATTTATAATGGCTGAAGCACTACCAGAATACCCTGACTCAGACTTTTCTGATGACGACCAGACACCTCTAGACATATCTTTTAACAAAGCAGCTGACCATGTGAGGAAGTTAACCAACAAATTGGACAACAACCAACTTTTAGAACTGTACAGCCTCTACAAACAAGGCACAGACGGCAAGTGTAATACCCCCAAACCTGGATGGATGGATGGCCGTGGCCGCAGAAAATGGGAGGCATGGAGATCCCTCGGTGACTTACCAAGTGATGCAGCTAAGGAGAAATATATAGCCTTAGTGCAGCAATATACACCAGAACTAACAGGATTGAATATCCAGAATGATACTGGGGTTAAAGAATCCTGGGTGGCCATGTCTTCATTGTGCAAGGAGGATGAACCAGAGCTGGAGTATAACGAACTGTCAATACTTGATGCAGCTCGTGAGAACTGTGCTAAGCGCATGACTGAGCTTTTGTCTGAACACCCTGAACTGCGTCACGAGAGAGATGAGGATGGACTGACTGCATTACACTGGGCTGCCGATCGAAATTCTACAGAAGCTTTACAGGCTGCATTAGATGGGGGTTGTCCGGTTGATATTGTTGATGAATGCGGTCAAACTGCATTACATTACGCTGCTTCATGCGGTCACATTGAGTCAACAAGAATATTATTAAAAGCTGGTGCTTCACTATTAAAGGATGAGGATGACTGCTCGCCATTAGATATGGCTGCTGATGATGAAATAAGGAAAATTCTGGAAGGTGCTAAGTAGTATTTTAAGTTTTAGGACCCCGTGGATGTGTAGATTGTGTTCTTTTTAATATGTAGTCATTGAAAGACTCATGCATTCAAAGGGTTACACTTGACCAGAGTTTTCACAATTTTTAGTTAGAATTAACACTGAGTTATAATATTGTAGTTATTCACAATAATACACATGGAATATTTTATGTTTGTTTTATTGCCAAACGCAGATAAATAAGACATGTTTAAACAATATTAAATGGCCAGACACATTCATACAAGGTTTTTAATATTTACACAATACAACAGCTGGGGCACACCTCACATTGTATTATATTCACCATATCATTGAATAGTGTGAATTTTTTTACATATACAAAATATTAGGTAAATTACAGCAAATTGAGCAAAACTATCATGTAGTAATTTATGTGTATAGATAAAGCTTTTCTATGTTTGTGGCTGGCCAAATCTGAAACCAAGATATAGCAAAAATAACATAGGAGCATAGATTATAATTGATATATTTACATAATTACATAGATTTTGCCCCTCATTGCTAAGGAGTATCAACTATTATAGCACCCTGCTAGCTTTGTGGGGCAGAATCCAATGTAGCAGCCTCTAAAAATAAATTGATTGCTACTGTGAATGATTTTAACCACTGATATACAAAAATACAGAATTAGCACACATTTTAATTAAGTGAAATATTTCAATTATTTAGTTCACTGTGTTGGTTTGAAAACAATTTAATGATGTCTTTTTAGGATAGGTATTTAGCCAATCAGAATTTGTAAATTTGTAAGCTTCATCTTATAAAAATGACATGCCAAGAGGTTTCTAATTAGGGGAATCCTATATAACATGTAGCCTAGAATGTTAAATAGAAGTGACAAATAGGTATTGTCCTCTTTTTCGTTAGTTTTACTTGCATGGTATATGCATGCTAGATTAAATTTAACAAGTTATTTAGTTAACCAAGCTGGGCATTTAGGTTTATAAGAACTAACATATAACTTTTTTATATTGAGAACTGCATCTTGGGATTTTTGTACATCAATGTTAACACAATAATTGACAAAACACTAATAACAAATACTTTTTATTCAACATTTATACAAGGAAAGCTTACAAAGTTATTTTAGCTAAGTAAAAATGACTTCTTATTGTACAAAATATTAATTCTATTACTCAATCCTTCACACATATCATGCATCCATTATACATAACAAAAGTTAATAGTAAATAATCAGTCGTAACATAGTTACTTCTTAAGATAATATGAAACGTCAATTCACCACTACACATAACAATGAAGAACATATACATTAAATATAAGGGTGGATAAGGATTGGGCTTCACTCAACCAAACACCCGAATATCGGTGATGATAAACTAACAAAATGAATGATTAATTTTGAGACTAGAAGTTTATTATGCCTTATATAAGTTTAAGAAGTGTCAAAGGCCAAAATATGTGAAAGTGATTTTGCTTGTTTGTTACGCTTTCACGCCTTAACTGCTCGACCGATCATCATGAAATTTCACATACACGTCAGGATTACGGATAAGGACATAAGGTACTCTTTATCCAGAACAAGGGCTTTTTCGAGAGACAGAAAATTATTTATAAAATCTATATTAGGCGGCGAGCAAAATCTAGTATGTAGGTAATAAATTACTAAAACTGGTGCCCGCACCGGCTTTTAACCTATTCAATTACATTAAACTGCTGTAACTTAATATATTGCACTCTTAATAAAACAGCGACTTAACTCGAAATTTGAAAGTAAGGCAATTTGAACTCTAATTGTATATGTTAAATACTAATATTATATTTGTGTTAAATCTTTGCAATAGAGTTCAAATTTGTTTAATCCAAATACTGAGATAAGTCTCTGTTTTATTAAGGGTGCGATATGTATCTATCATATCGTATTTATGCTGAGGCGTTCAGCTAAATGATGATTAACCCTTATCACACTACCAAGTTTATGAATACAAAAAGAAATATAGCACATCTTTCACCGTACTCATAGCACAGCAAGAAGAAAGAAGGCATACAATACTCTCTAAACAGTTCTTTCAATTTTGTGTCGCTCAATATGTAGAACTTTAATATTATGTTTTGTCATTTGTACATTGCGATAACCTATTATAGGTTTGGAGAGTTAGAAAAGTATAAAATATGTGGTTTATTAAGATTTAGTTCATTATATTTTAGCATATATAGGGCACTGGACAATCTGTTAGTTGCATTATAATAGTAATTCACTTTGCATATTAGTTTAAATATTTGCACTATTTTACCAGTAGAAAACCAATTGACTATAACTATAAAAAGTAATGATGTGCGCAATTGTATTCGAATGTATTGATAATAAATACTATACGCGCGCTGCATCCTTACGGTCAGCGCACACCGAACTGCAAAATGCTCGCGCATGTTCGAGCAAAATTTTGACTGCTTGACCATGCAGACGGCATGCTCGCCCCTCCGTGAGCAAGCTCCGTTGAAAATGCTCTAGGCTGCCAGGCGGGCGTGCATGACCAGTTTGCAAAATCCGACGTTGGCAGACGTGTTCAATATGGTTGATTCATGATTGGGACTTAGTAATTATCGTCCTTTTGGCAGAGGAAGAGAAACATGAAGAATATGTAAATAAAATAAGACGTCATGATCCATGATTTCCAACTGACGCCGGCGGCGCCGTAGGTAGTAAACACACGTCCAGACAGTTTTCTTGCTGTGGCAATTCTGAGCGCGGGCGGCGAGCGGCGGTTCAAGCGCGCTCGCGCATGTATAACGGATACTCGAACACGCATCTTGCAAGCTCGAGCATGGTCGAGCATCAAGTTTGGACGTGTATTTAATTTTGCAATGTATGGAATTGTCATAAGATTAATTTTTCAGTAGTCTTAGAAAATGCTCTGCTCTGCTCTTGGTGTACACTGACGCTTAATCATATAATGGACACGTCGCGTTGCGCGCTTTATTCGAATGCAATTGTTCGCCTCATAAATAGTATATGGTTATGGCCAAGTATTGCCAATATTTGTATAAATGTGCCATAAGGTGTATTAACATTATGAGTTAGTTGAAGACATGGAGGTATTATACAAATTATATACATCTGTACAAATTCTAGTTAGTATCACATTTAACTATAATAGGTAAATTATAAATTATTTGCGCTTGTGTTAATTGCACAAATTGTGGAAAAATGTACTATTTATCTATTAAATATACTTAATATTATTAGTATTTATTACTAATTATGGGCTATTCTATAAAATGGGCTAACTTTGTAAATGTTTACTGGCAATAAGTAGTGCAATTAGCACGATTAAACAACATTGAACCTTATGGTAGCGATATAACTGTCGTATTGCGTTGGAATAAATATATCATCGTTGTTAGCTTTATTATTCCTATGTAGGATTCACCTACCTAATATAGCCAGATTTGGCTGACACTTAGACATACCTACATTTGACAGTAAGATCTATAGGCGTACCGTGAAACGTTAATACCGAAGTTTCAGCAACAATAAATCAGATAGATAAATTTGTAAAAGTATTTTTATGAAAATCCTTTATGTTATTCTATATTTTTTAAGTATAAATACAGTCTATCTGTCATTTAACTAGTTTTGTTATAAAATCTAACATTTATTATCATTTTGTAAGATATAGGCAATCTAAATCTCACAAGTTTGTATCGATGTATAATGCTGAATGTACAATAAACACATGAATTCAAGTTCAAGTAACGTTTTGTTCGTCCTAAACCCTACCTACCTATCAGAGTACTACATTGTTGTTTTTATAAAAGTATGTTAAGTAATGTCACTTCGATTTTAAAAACCGAAGGAGCTTTACGACAGATATATTATAATATTCGACCGATATTACGGATATACATTTTTAAGGTCTACAGCTTACATACTGTTTTGATTAACAACATTTTGGCTTGAATATATTTATGAATAAGACCGTCAAAATATTTGAGGGTATTAACAAGAATCATAGATGTTCATGACATCCAATTAAACTATATGTGCTCTGCAAAGCACAGCGGGGTATTCGTTTATAGGTAGCGGTTATACATGAAGTCCTCTATGTTAGCATCGCGCAGAGCGAGTGATCCACGTCATCACCACTGCGTAACAAATCCGGTATTGAAATGATTAAATACTTAAAATAAATAATGTGATACTTTCATTATTACACAATCCATGGTCTCGGTGAGGCACTCACAAATTTACCATTATAATTTAAACTACAAATAATTAATACAAAACTTTAGCTAACACTATAATTATAACTAATATATACATCGTAGCGATCTGTTCAATAGCATTCGAAAGATATCCGTATACAAAACGCGCAATGCAGTATCTACTACTGTACTTATTAGTATACTTAGTAATTGTTTTCTTACTTGTCTTTTGCGGTTACCAAATAATTTTATATATTATTTAGTTACTATATTATATTTTTCATTCGAAACGCCGAGAAATAATTACGTATTTATTGCCTTTAAATAATTACCAATTCAATTAAGATCCAATGGCTAATGTTATATGAAGTAGGTATGTATAGAAATCGCGAAAGTCTAACAACATCTATTCAGTTACTACTTTCGCACTATATACGTACGACCAAAAAAAAGTAAACTAAAGGGTTTCCTCTATAATTATATTGTTTTAGCTACCAGTACACTATATTTGTTTACTCAATAAGTCAAGTAAGAAAACATGGGCTATACCCAAATGTTCTTGATACATTCGAATGCAATTGTCCGCATCATTAATACATTAATTCACACCTGTTCCCGGAAGGGTATAAGACACTACCAATTCCCACTTGCTCCGATTCTAACATACCTATTTTACAATGTTATATTGACCGTAAAATTGAGAAAGATGGCGTATACTCCACCGACAAGAGCAAAGCTCTTATTTATAAAGAAAATTATAGGATATGGTTACACTGCATAAATTGTTCAAGCTCGCGCAATTTGTTTTGGATGCAACCGATGTACTTAGTAATAAGCAAGGCGTTTGAAATTTACTATTTTAGAACATTTAAGACTAAAATACACACATAATTCCTCGCCTGTATCCCTGAATGGACAGGCAGACGTGTATATCACCACATTTTGCCAACTATAATTATTTAGGTTTCACGCAATGTGCTATTACAAACTTTATGTGAGATTTTCTTGTTAGAAAATCCGACTTGGCGACTGGGAATTCCGAGACATCCTGCATAGTAGTCGCATACACGAATGCTGTGCAACTGAGGCAATCACGATAATTAGTATACTCTGCCCCAATAGAATTAATATTTTATGTAAACAATCGTTTCATGCCTAATCTATATATATATATAAAACTCTTCCGTTACTGAGTGACTGACAGACAACGCACAACCGAAACTACTGAACGCAAGAAGCTGAAATTTGGCATGTATGTTCGTTCCTTGGAGAGCGTCGGAGAGCACTAAGAGAGGATTTTTGGAAATTCCACCCAGAAGGGGGTGAAAGGGGTGAAACCCGATATTCACTCGGGAACGGGACATACGCGGGTGAAACCGCGGGAAAACTACTAGTTAAATATAAAGTCATTTAGAAAATTTAAACTAACTTTGAAAAGTAGTTAATTAATACAATAAGCCGTATTATAAAGTCCTTCTTCTGGTAAATATCCATAAATTTATTTTACGGAATAATATTTTATTATAAAAGTCACTAAAAGTTGTTTACCTTTTTCTCAAATTCTATTGGGATAGACTATAATTATCCATACGTACAGATTTACGCTTATAAATATCCGAAGACAAAAGTGATGTACACACCATTGAGCAACAATTATTACTAAAATAGACATGGCGGGTGGCGAGTCTATTACCAGGCACATTCTAACCCAGGAATTGCAGCCAATTAGATTATAGACCTAAGTGTATCATCTTTAGACTTAATTCATCAGTCCATGAAGTACATTATAGATATTACTGATCAAGTAGTAGAATGCAATCGTTATCGACATTTTTGCAATATGTACATATATAACAGTAGTACAGTATGGATAACCGATGAAGATTTAAATGACAACTCGAAAATTAAAAGGTATTGCTAATTATCACTGATTTCCTGGGACATAATGTACGCCTAGGTAGCACTAGTAGTGAGCAAACATCGCTAATTGTCCCTGGTGTCCTTAACGGTGACGACGCCTAGATGGCACTAGTTGTTTCTGGCTTCCTTAGTTCTAAACTAGGTCTAGGTGGCGCTAATAGGAGGTAGACGATGCTAGTTGTCCGTGGTGGCCTTGTATATAGTATATGTTGATAGATGGCGCTAGTGACTGGCTGGCAGCGATTAGTTGTCCCTGGCGCCCTTACCGATAATGTATGCTAGGTGGCGCTAGTGACGAGCAGACGTCGCTTCTTTAGTGGTAGTGTACGCTAGGTGGCGCTAGTAACGAGTAAGTCTCCGTAACGGGCGGACGGAGATGACTTGTCCATGGTGACCTTATACATAACATATGCCATAAGGAGATGTTAGAAACAGGCAGACGTCGCGCATATGTAGGCGTTCTTATCGGTGATGTACACTAGTAGGTGGCGCTAGTTGCAAGTAAGTCTCCACGGAACCATAATTTTCTTAGCGGTGGTATTAACGAACACCGTTGCACCTTATGTCCCTAGCGGTAGCACACGCCAGGCGGCGCCGGCCGTGGCTAGTTGTCCTTGCTGTCCTTGGCGGGCGGCGCGTCCGAGTCCAGCTGCTTGAGCAGGCGGAACAGTGCCGCCGCCTCGCGGATGCGGCTGAACTCCACGCAGAACGCTTCCACTTCGATGAACAGCTCCTAAACAGAAATGGAAGTTCAGACACTTATTTATCAGACTAATGTAATACACAGGCGTTATACTGGCCTTAAATAATTGGAATTGGCTTGGAATTTTACTCAGACTGGAGCAAACTAGCTGCATAAGTATCTTCACACTAAGGCAGATCACATTCAAACTGCCTTACGTATGGTTCCCATGCCTTATAGGCCCAGTTCCTATATCGAGAAGCGAGTCGGTTTGCCTGCGGACAGTTTATTTTTGACACATATTCTATGGACTATTACATATTACTGTACGCAGCTAAAACTTTTTGAGTCTCTATATTGTCTGCAGAAGACCTGTAACCTTTGCCCATTGTCTCAGCAGCAGCGTAGCTCATAGTCGAATTCTCGTAGTAGCAGTCGAATGATTTATCTAGTCTAACCAAAGGTTGATAGACTACAAATACCGTTTACCATCCGGTATGTCTGCTTATTTGCCATCTTGTCATATTATCTTATCTATATATTAAAACGTGAAGCAAAAACTTTGTACCCCTTTTTACGAAAATTGCGCGGACGGAGGAGTATGAAATTTAGCACAGTTAAAGTTTATATTATTATGGAGGAGTGGCGAATCCTAATATTTTTTTATAAAATATGTATTAGAAATACATTAAATTAATGAAAAAACACTACACACCCGTGTAGTGTTTTTTCATTAATTGCATGCATTTGACGCAAGCAATCGAATCGCGTTCGTAGTATTTCGGCATTTTACGGTTGATGTCGTAGAATTCTTCGTAACTATGGTTACATGTGCACATAATATGTGGAGTACGTGACTAAATGAAATGTAATTATAATGGTATAGTTATAGACAATAAAATCTTAATAATGATCAAACTTAAAATTTAAATCAATTATTGTCGAATTTCGACCACTTGGCAACCGCTAGTTATTATAAATGGAAAAGTTCGTATAGATGTTTGGATGTTTATATGTTTATTTAATGGATTTTAATAAAACTTGGCACACAGATAGACCTTGTCCTGGATTAACACATAGGATACTTTTTATCCTGGCGAGCATTTCTGTGTCTGTTCTGTGTCTGTGGCAAGCAAAGCTACGAGCAGATATAGCTCTTTCGTAAATATTATGTTTATGAATGTAAAAGATTGTGATCATGTTTAAATGTTTATATGTTTCTTACCCAATCACGCGTAAACTGATGGACAGATTTGGATAAAACTTAACATACAGAAACACTATGTACTGGATTACCACATAGGATACTATTTATCCCGATGTTAATTCCCGTACTGCATATCGACTGCACGGATGGCGTAGTGGTTTAAGCGGAGAGTGTCGTGGGTTCGAATCCTACACGGGACAACCATTTATGTGATCTACAAATGGTGGTACCGAATCTGGATATTTTTTGTGTCCGTTGTTGGACCGCGATACAGGAATTATTCCTAGTGCGAAAGGTGTCTTTTCCAACAAAAAGAATCTCACACTCTATTAAAAATAAATATGACAAATCTTACCTTAACATTAATAATCTTATTCCTAATGAGTGACTGTAGGAACACACACACGAGTCGCACTAAACGGTTCTGCATGTATCGGTCCCTTATAGTCTCACACGTAGATATACAATTGCTTATGTATAGATGCACGAATTCCACTGGAAGATCCACAGAGGTCGTTAATCTGGAATAGAATAATGATTGTTAGTACATATTTCAAATGATGTCATGAGCAGACAAAGGACAAAGCACTTTACAAACATTCAAACAACGAACACAAACATTCAGACTCGGAACAATCATTTATGGACCACACAAAGTTTTGTTCCTTGTGGGATTCGAACCCACAACACTCGGCGTGGTGGCGGTGGCGAGGCTACTACTTGAACCACTACGACATCCGTGCATTCAAAAAGTTAGTTATTACAAGAACTGGGCTGCTGAGACATTCGGAGTTGCGAGAAGACTGGCAATTCTTTCTTTTCCTTTAAATAGACATGTTGCGCACTAGGAACAGTTCCTGTGGCTTGAGGGCCTTTTATAACATTTAAACGACGGACACGAAGAACACTAGCACTCAGAACCATTATTAGTAGATCACACACATTTTTTGTCCTATTTTGTGCAAACTGCATACATATTTTCTCATTCATTTTCTAGGACTTTAAGCATGAAGGTTGCCTCATAATGGTTTCACTCACCGTTAAAGCGAGCGATTATAACTATAATATAATACGCACCTAACTTCGAAAAGTGAAAGATGTTGGGATCACTCTCAAATCCTATGGTGGCAGTCCAACGGTCTATGTCATCGCTACTTGTTCTAATAGTAATAGGACAAATTATATTCTAGCCGTCGCAGTTACCTGTTGACGACTTCCATAGAATGCAGCGACATCTCCATATTGACCAGGACACTGAAATACTCCGTGATGTGTTGCGAGTGGATCAGCTTTAACAACACGGATATGGCCACCATCGGATTGTTTTCAACTAGTTCTGGCAACTGGAACACAACAAATACATCAATGATGAAAATAAATATACAGGGTGTCAGGTAACTAATGGATAAACTTGAAATATCATATAGTAGAACTGATAGCCGTTCAGAAAAAAATATGAAAATAATCTATCCTAACTACTACCTGAGATATGATTATTTTTTAAGTACCATATTTAACTTTCTTGTACACTACGACCATAAATTAATGAATTCTATTGGTTTTTTGTTGTTTTATTATTAAACACTAATTATAATAATAGATAGACAGTCGAAAGTATGACGAGCTATTGCACTTCTTCAATATTTTTTTTTGAATGGTTACCAGTTCTATTATAAGACATATCAAGGTTATCTATTAATTACGGGACAACCTGTATGTGACTGCAAAGATTTAGATCCCATATGCGACCGACTATGTGAATATGGTGAATAGTTTCGCCACTGCAGTGACAGCAAGTGATGTGGGTTCGGTCCGCATACGGGACAAACATTTGCGTGCTCTACAAATAGTTCTTCTGAGTCTGGGTGTTATTTATGTCCGCTGTTTGAATGTTTGTGAAATCCCCCGTGACACAGAATTTATTTCTAGCGCGGGAGTTAGCTATAAAAACAAATGTGGCTGCAAAGATTTAAATCATAGTGTTATGCTTGTTGTGACGTATGTGAGGTGCGAGGTTCGATTGCCGGTTAGTTGAGTCTTTCTGTTACGTAATTACCAGTAGGCCTTCAGCGTTTGAAAGTATGAACCCACTCTACTACGTGGTATGAACATAGCTGGTAAAATGTGGTTTATATGATCTCTATTTATTTATTTTCTGACGACTCGATGGCGTAGTGGTTAGTGTAACCGACTGCCACGCCTGAGGTCGTGGGTTCGATTCCCGCACAAGTCAAACATTTGTGTGCATGAACATGGATGTTTGTCTTGGTCTGGGTGTTTCTATGTATAATATGTATGTATTTACAAAAAAAAAAGTATATATGTATGTTTATCCATTGTCTAGTACCCATAGTACAAGCTCTGCTTAGTTTGGGCTAGATGGTGTTGTGTGTATGTAATAGAATATTATTATTATTATTATTATTATTATTTACATGCATCTTAGTTAAACCACTACGCCATTCGTGCAGTCTTATTACAGCTTATTTGAAAGGTGGTCTTCTAGTCGTTACCTGGTTAGGTGTGATTCCAATCTCATACACGACGTGTGGATCCTGGTCTAACAGTGCCAGTAGCCGCTGCTGATGTTGCACGCTGAGAGCAGACTTGAGCGCCAGCGCTGTCAACTCCTTGGCTTCTGCCACCGCCGTCGCTGGGTCCTTCGGGTCTTCGGGCGTGTTCTTCTCTTCTGGCTTTTCTTTTTTCTCTTCTTGCTGTCAAAGTAGAATGTAGCAGTAGAATCTTAACCAATATTAAAAAATGCGAATGTGAGTTTGTTTCTTACGCTTTCACGCCTACACGACCGATAATCATGAAATTTTTCATAATCGTCAGGGAGCACAGAAAAGGACATAAGATAACACAAGCCTATTATCCAGAAAAGGCGTTGTTTCCGAGGGATTAAAATTGACATAACCTACCTTTACGCGAGCGACGAGGCAAAATCTATACTCTATTAATTTCGTCTTGAGACAAAATGTAAACAAACAATAAAAAAGGTCATTTAATACGTCACGTTTGACTATTAATATTATAAAGTTAGATAAAGTCAATAAACTAGCTAAAATATAATATTTATAAATATATATTGTATCGCATTTATAAGCAGCATACATACTAAAATTCAATGTATTATTTTTCTCTCTTAGCCTTTATTATTCCCAAGTCACTTGGGGTCAGCTTTTCTGGTCCAACCGGATTTGACTGGATATCAGTTTTTACACGGAGCGGCTGCCACCTGACCTCCGCAACCCGAAGGCTAACGATACTCTAAGGCTAGACCAGTGTCAGAATATTAGAGGGTATTGACTTTCCCAATAACGACTGCCATAGATGTTCATCGCAGCCGGGACCAACGGCTTAACGTGCTCTCCGAGGCACGGAGCAGGCGATAAATGTCAATTAATACGCACATAATTTCGAAAAGTCGTACTTCCGAAAGTCAGAAGTGCGCGACGTGGGTTCGAACCCGAGACCCTCTGCATTGCAGTCTGTTGGTCTCCCCACTGAGCTATTGCTGCTATTATTAGTATTATTAAAAAACATAAAATTTTAATGTATTAAATTCTTTTAATTATTTTACGAGAATTTTAAATACCTTAGTTTAAAAAAGTGACATAAAAAATAACCTAAAAATGTAATGATTCTCAAAATTAGAACGGTTTAGAGGTACCATATTGTACCGCTAAATCAAAAAGTACGGCTAGTACAAATGTTCTGCAGTGAATGTATCATTTTGTTATAAGTCGAGTTATAGCCGTCATTTTTATTCCCTGTCAATTTGTTGACACGAGAGTGCACATTTGATTGAGAAACATTGCTTTCTTTGTTTACCTTTTGTCTCAAGCCTATTGTAATAGAGTATAGTTAGTATAATTATAATTAAACTATTTAGTTTAATTATAAGTATACTAGATGTTGTCCGCGACTATCTAGTTTGATAATCCATTCGGCATTTACAAGAAAATTCTGATATTTTTTTTATACGCCAGTTTCTTTGAGTTTCTTAGAAGTGTGGAAACGCTTATTGTTGTGGAAAGAGTAGGTAAAATTTTAAATTCCGATTTGCACGCAACACCTTGGACTTTTCATTTTATAATTTCATTAAATCTTATTGAAATAGATAACTGTAACAACTATACACAGCAGCTCATATAAGGCAAATGATATAACATTGAATTGTATTGATGTAAACATTTGACGATTGAAAAGAGTGGCCATGAGTTTCTTGCCTACTTCTCATGAAGCCTCGAAATGGCTTTTTTCAATGCAATTTTTTTATTTCCTTCTATTTATTTCTATTATTATTTTTTATTAATATAATAGTGAATTGACGTGTCCAAGAATTGTTTGCACATTTTTATACAAATAAATTTTTTTAATTTGTCTTAAAGACAAAGTAATAATCTATCTTCTGTTTAATCCCATGGCATACATTTACGCTTACGACTGATCTCGAGGTCCGAGATTCACTCACTAGTACGGGCAGTAATAATTAGAATTTCTATTAGGTACTAGATGACCCGGTGTACTTCGTATCACCTATCCTAATGAATTTTTCTATATTTTCTCACCGTTTGAACCTTCCCTGGGCTACGACAAACATTTCAAAACCAAAATCAACAAATCGGCCCAGCCGTTCTCCGAGTTTTAGCAAGACAAACGAACAGCAATTGATTTTTATATATATAGATTAACCTAATAGATACTCTACTACTGTGAATTTTCGTTATCTCGTACCCAGTTTACGCCAATAAGTCACTAATACCTGTGACCTAAATGCGCTACAATAAGATATATAGCATTCGCTTTATGATCATACAAAAAACGAAAACTGCAGCTGAACAATTCAGCCTATCAAGTATCGTATTGCACTGAGCAGTACTAATATGATATTACTGACTTTTCGAAATTATGTCTGTATTGATTGACAATTATCGCCTGCTCCGTGCCTCGGAGAGCACGTTAAGCCGTCGGTCCCGGCTGCCATGAACATCTATGGCAGTCGTTATTGGGAGAGTGTCGACACAAAAGATCCCACTGGGTCGAAGTGTCGCCGGTCTGCATTGACTGGCCCCCACATAAGATACATACATACATCGTATTGACAGCTTAGCGTTTCTTTCAGGAGTTCTGTAAACCCTACTCAGAGTAGGGTGCTTCGCTGTACTACTTATTGGGAAGTAGTAAATTCTCTTGTTTTATTTTATTTTCAAGTTTAGAAAACTTACAGCTAGTTAAACAATAAAATGAGAATCTATGTATCAACAATACTTTACTTCTAATTTTCAATTTGTTTAGAGCTAAGTAACTCACCTTGGGTTTATGTTGCTGTGGCGTGTGCTGCCGCCTGTCTAACCGTTCGGGCCTGAGACCCATTAGGCCTTCGTAGTCCGTGTCGTACAGAGGATTGTACGCTCCTCTATTCACTAAACACTTCCATACTGCCTGAAGAAAGAAGAAGACCATATTATATTTGGTTATAATAGAATATAATGTGTATAAGACTATGCCGATGACGTGGGTCGATTAATTCATGTCTTGCATTGGCACCTTTATAAAGTAAATTATTATACCTGATTTTACTAACATTTGTTTGTATTTTTTTTATGTCCGTTTATTGATATTTTTCGGAATAGTGGACCAATTTTTTTAATGTATCCCACTTTCGCAATGGGAATAATTCCTGTATCGGGGAGGACTTTAGAAATTTTCAAGTCAACGGATACAACACAGAACACAAATTTTTGTCCCGTGTGGGGATCGAACCCACAACTCTTGGCGTGGCGGCTGTGGCGAGGCGGCCACTTAAACCACTACGCCATAAGTGCATTAACATTAACGGGGTATAGCAGGGAACAATACTAGAATACGATAACCAGACACGAAGTATACTCAGACTCGGTACAATCGATCACACAAAGAACGAGATGGGTGTAAAAACCCAGGATCCAACCTCTGCGCCTTAATTGTAAAAGCATTTAGAATCTTACATGTGACCTTATGACCCCTATATCTCGAGGGTCTTTTGATCCACAGGACCCATATTCAATCATGACCGAGGTATAACCCCAAGGTGCCTGCAGACTAAGTTACAAGTCAATCGGTCCAGTGGTTCCGGAGTTATGCCTGTCACTAACACCAATCTGTTACTAACACACAGACCCACATAGTGTTTTCATTAACCTCTGATGAAGACTCACAGGTTAATAATACCGTGTAGGAACAAACTACACTCAGCGTAACGGTAGCGGTCCGATGCTGTGAATCCAAATTCGATTCACAGGTCTCGCATCGAACAGAGATGTAAATCAAACATACTTTTGCATCACAAATAGTATCACATCTATATCGCCGAAGGTGAAGGCAGAAGTCTATTACGTTATAGGCTGTGAGCTTACAGCCATCTACCGGACACAGTTCCAGACTGACAATTTCTGGATAGAAAACCCCAATAACTCTTTGCTCGACCCGGGAATGGAATCAAAGACTCGCTGCACCATCAAAGCTGTTTAGCATTATAGTAATCTTACCTTATCAGCTGTAATTTCTGTGGTGTCCATCAAGAATGTGGGCAATGGTATAGGTCCTGACGCCTGGAGCGTTCGATGTAGCGGCATGTAGTCGTTTGAGATTAAAGATTCTAGCAGCTCCTTCATCGCCATGCGGTTCGGTGGACTCCTGTAATCGTAAAATCCTTACTAATAATTATAAATGCAAATGTGAGTTTACTTGTTACGCTTTCACGCCCTAACCGATCATCATGAAATTTCGCATACACGTTATTAGGGAACCAAAAAACGACATAGCGTATCTTTTATCCAGGAAAAATTCTTAATCTACATTTAAGCATGCGAAGCCACGGGCAAAATCTAGTATACATAATATAAAATGTTGCCCCAATAGACTACAGCTCGCACGCAGCATCAGCAACGCATATCACAGTATGCGCCATATCTCCTTAACTACAATAAATATAATAATATCGAGATTTGTTAAAGCAAAAAGGCAGAATTACCATCCTCACCAACAATTAAGGGACTGAAAAGAAGGCAATTGTTGAGCTATAGGTGTTTAGTGACAAGCACCACTACCTAGAAGGATGGTTGACAACATTGACGCTTGTAAAAAAAGGAGACTAGAAAGACCTTTCTTTAAGATTCTGGGACCGACAAGAGAAGAAGGGGGAGTGGCGGCAAAGTTTTAATAGCGAGATTAAAGATCTAGTGTCAGAGCCGAATATCATCAGGGAAATAAAAGCTGCCCGACTTCGCTGGCTCGGACATGCGGAAAGAATGGGAGAGGATCGATCGACTCGAGATATGCCAAAAGAGCATATCTCGGGCGACCCAGCGAGCGTCGTCCGATTGGTTGCCCAATGTACTGCTGGAAAGATTAAATGGCTAAAGACCTAAAAGTGATGAATTTGCTTGATTGATCTGACTTGGCACAAAATTGAAAGGAATGGCGCACTTTAATGTTGGAGTTCAAGATCTACTTTAGGTCACTGAGAGCCAGCGAAGTATTACTTACTTCGCTGGCTCTCAGCAACAGCACTATAGGTATAAAAAAGTATAATTTAGACAAACATAATCTCACGCCTATATCAGTGAACGAAAAGGCGTAATGGAGAGGCATATGACACCTACATGTCGCTAGCAATGATTTGAGGTCCTGCACAAAAGGGGCGTGACTATTGCCATTTATGGGTCACAGTACTATACTCCATTTTGCTGTCCAAACCAGGGAATCAAAGCTAAGTCTTCATGCCAAACATTTGAATAAACCACTGCACAACCAAGGCAGTATTTAAGCCTATTGTTTTTAATGAATAATCTGATTAGTAACAAACCCATCACTGAGAGGTATGAGTGCAGGTGCCGCTGCTCTAGCCATAGAGCTCATATCAGTTACTCTCTCTGCTACAATTGTCTGCAGTGCTGAATAGTCAAACTCCAACTCTTTGGACGGCACCTCTGTCAGCATCACTTGTTTCGCAGATTTTTTCATTATCTGGAATTAAATTTATTATTTCTTAACCACAAATTTATATTAAATAATAAAAACTTTCCAAAAATTGTATTTTCAACAATACAATGTGTGGATATATATATCATACAATCTTTTTTATTTCTCTGACAATTGATTTAAGTTAATAGCTTCAAGTGAATTATGGTTCTTGTTTTATACAGGGTGTCCTGTAAGTTGTGAACCAACAGGCTTTGGGTAATAAAGGGGGTTATTAACTGACAATTAAAAACTATTGCTGTCCGCATTTTCAGACTTTAGGCTACTACAGAGAATTACTTGACAGAAAAACCCAATAGCAATGTCTGACCTGGGCATTAATCCTGAACTAAGCCTCCATGCGCAGCAAGTTCACTTACTAAAGCTGCACTACAGAACCATACAATAAAACATAATTCCACAATTGGTTCTGGTAACACAGACTATCACTACATCAAAAATAAACAATAGATAGTACATTGTTTATTTTAATTTGTTTGTGAACACCACTTACATCCTTAACATTAACTGGCAAGAATCCATGCAGCTGTCCAATCAGAACTCTTTCTTGAGGTGCTAGTGGCTGCAAACCTGGCTTTCCCTCAAGCAGGATGTAAAACAAGGATGCAAATGGATTGTCCATCTTGTAGATGTCAAACAATATAGCTATTGCAACCACACGCTGGCCAGGCAGGGAAAGATCCCCACCAGTTATTAAGGATGATAGAAGTAGACATACTGTAAATAAAAATATTGTTAATAACTTAAACCTCTTGGTAATTTTCCGGCTCAAAATGGAGATGCCAGTGCAACTATTTAAAACAAACAAAATTTTGTCTAATCAGAATTAATGTAATAATTACAAGACTATACCATAAGTTTTTAAAACAAATAAAATACACTTACAGTTAAAATGATCTGATTTGGGAAATTTCTTCTGCACTTGTGTGCATATAGACTCTAGAGTCTGTGAGTCTACTGTCTGCTCTGAAAATAAGCTGGAAAATAACAACAGATGTTAAAATTCGTTAACATAACATTACTTTACAAAAAATAGAGGTTAGGTTATGACTTGTCATATACTCACTCTAATATGTATTTACTATTTTCATTTACCAAATGCTGCGACATTTTTACTAGTTTTTTAATAATATATAACTGTACCTATTTACTATTTAAAATTTAATAACAAAGTTTTCAAAACATACAAACGTCAAATTGACAATTTACAAAAATTTTGACATCACAAATGACATTATATTGCATAAATCTCTAACAGATTAAAAACATTCGATGTAGCCTGTATTGTAGAAAATAAGCATGGAATTGGCATTATTTACGTGTAATATATAAGTACTTATTAATTTCATAAAAATATTATAAGAATACGGTTGCAAATTGTATTACTTATAGTTTTAATATAAGACGTTTTTTTATTGTAAATTATATCTTCAATACATTTCAGCCCACGTTGTGCTTTACAGCGATAAATATTATCCCGAAATGTAATAAATTCTTAATTGAAAATTTGCGGTATTTTTGTTTTAAATGTATCGTTTTATAGTGCAAAGTAGAGTTAAGAATTCTTAATTTGTCATGTTTACAAAATTAAAACATTATGTTAACTGGCACGTTATATTTTATTATTACAGTGTGATAAATATATCTATATCTACTAAAATTTTTACATAACTTTATAACTAATTATGAAGTCCCTGATTCCATTACCTGGTCAGAAGTGTAATAACATTTTTCTGTCAAAACTTTTGCAGCACGAATTCGAATGATTTACCAATACAGCTGTGCACAACATGGTGCCTACTTTTTATGGTCAAAGACACACGTAGGTACTTAGGTTAAATGTTGACAGCACATTCGAATACAATTCGAATGCAATTGTGCACACCGCTACCTAAAAGATATCTGGTGAAAAGTAGGTGTAGGTAGTAGTTCAGGGTTTGTAAACGTAAGTGTATCTCTGTAACAAAAGACTATGAAATTGATATTTTCGAAACCATTATTATTTGTTTAAACAAAACCACTACCAAATAAAAATTGTTTATCTGCATCTCCATAATCTTGGCAAAACGACGACTTTAAAAAGTGTTAACATTATTAAATCGAATTATCTAAAAAATGTTCATACATACCTACTTATTTATTATTCTGGTGTACCTTTTTTTGCACCAAAGAAAATCTTGTAAGTTTGACCAACAACACAACATTTTTTTTTATTTAGCACATTTGAAAGGTCCACACCTAAGGAATCGCCCGTTACAATTTGATTCACATATTCTGGGATACCTGTATAATCCACACAATCCTTCTCTGCCTAAAAATATTTTGGGGCAGCCCATCTGCAATTATATATGCCAATGTACTTGTGTGTTCTATGTACTTTTAGCTTATCAAAACTTGGGTTTGTTTTTTTCAGTCTTCAGATAGCTTATCTGCACAGGTAATTGATCCGGTGGCGTAGTGGTTAGTATAACCGACTGCCACGCCTGAGGTCGCGGGTTTGATTCCCGCACAAGTCAAACATTTGTGTGCATGAACATTGATGTTTGTCTTGGTCTGGGTGTTTCTATGTATAATATGTATGTATTTACAAAAAAAAAGTAGGTATATATTTTGTATGTTTATCCATTGTCTAGTACCCATAGTACAAGCTCTGCTTAGTTTGGGCTGGACGGTGTTGTGTATACGTGGTAGAATATTATTATTATTCGCCTAAGCACACGTTACTTATTATAAAAAAAATATTAGATGATTAAAATTCGATCCTATGTAATCTTAATTCTAACTAATATTATAGATGGAAATGTGAGTAATTTGTTTATTCGTTTGTTTGTTATTTTCGACTGATCATCATAAAATTTTGCATCGACTTTGTCTGAGGTACAAAATATCATATAGGGTATCTTTTTTTTTTTTTTTTTTACGGGGGGGAATGCATGACGCATACCCCTTCGAGGGGGCGGGCGGAGGGGTTATGTCGGACTCGCCGGGGTAAAAGAAGATGTTAAGATGATAAAGTACCTCCGGAATACCGACTAAACCTACCACGGTGTTCCTCAACAAAACCACTATCGACGGGGCCGAGCGAATCACTTTCGCATGCGGTCGCGACCCCGCCGAGGTTTCGGCCCGCCGTATGAAACGGCAGGCCACTACACGAAAGACCTACCCTATAGGCACATCTAAAAACTCCCTACTGTCTCCCCTAAAGGGGAGACGGACTCGACACAGAGGCGCGCGTGGGAACACGCACGCCGCCTCTCGGACCTGGTGCTGAACGGATGGCGGCCAGGCCCACAAAGCCCGCCACCCCCAGGTCAAACCTCAGGGTGGCTGGAGGTCGTCTCGCGCCCTCCGGCGCCGGGCTCTGCGGTTGGGGAGAGGGTTTAAACGCTCCCTCTCCCGCTCCGCCGCCTCCTTGATGGAAATAACTTCCTCACAGAAGGAGGCGACGGCGTTCCACGACCTCTCACTCCGGACCATAGACTGAACTACGGCCGGGAGCGAGAGGGCAACCAATCCGACTGCCGCGATCAACTCACGGCGCTGCGATGCCCAGGCGGGGCAAACCGCCAGTGTGCAGCGCCGTGTCCTCAACTACGTCGCGGCAGTCGCCGCAGTGGTGACAACCGGGCGTCTCTTGCCGGCGTATACGACACAGGAACTGGCCAAAACAACCGTGGCCAGTCAATACCTGTGTCAGCCGGAAGGTGAGAGCGTCATGCCGCCTCTCCAGCCACTCCTCAAACACGGGACTTACCGCCACAATCGTGGCGTGCCCGATCATATAGGGTACCTACCTTGTATCCTGGAAAAACTAATTATACTAACCTAACCTGCACTGGGGCAAGGAAAGTCACGAACAAATTCTAGTATAATATAATATTAATTATACATTTTATCAAGTGAAAATATGTCTATTTGTTTATGTATATCAATGTACCTATACATAAAAGTATAATAATATTATCATGTGAGCGAGCCACGCTTCGGCACGAATGGGCCGGCTCGATCGGAGTGATACCGCGGCCTCACAGAAAACCGGCGTGAAATAGCGCTTGCGTTGTGTTTCGTCGAGTGAGTGAGGGTACCGGAGGCCCAACTCCCCTCGTCCCTCTGGGGATGAGGGGGAAATGTAAAAGGCTGGCAACGCACTTGCGACTCCTCTGGTGTTGCGGGTGTCCATGGGCGGTGGTAATCGCTTACCATCAGGCGATCCATCAGCTCGTTTGCCGCCAATAACATAAAAAACGGAACGAGAAGTATTATTATTTTGAGCATTATCTGTATAAATAAATCGTTACAACAAAGCTTCAGACATCGCACATCGGGAGCAGGAAATGTGTTTTACAAATATTTATACGACCGCTTGCCGTTGTGTGTAGACATCAGAAGATAACGATTACTTATTATCTAGCAATTGAACAATGATCTGATATTTAGTACCTTAATGGGTCAGGAATGTTAGGATAGTAAAAACTTAAATTTATGGTAAATCTAATTTCTATAATTAGTTGGAACTGCCATTGTTTTCTGTCCATCTTCATCATTGCATAGTTACCGCCAAAATATGTTTGTGTTAGTCTTCCTATTTCTTTTGCATTCAACGCACCTTTGGCTATTCGTATTGACCTACGCAAATGACATACAAAATAATAAGGACCTATACAAACACGATATCGAAGGACATAAAGAAATTTCGTCATCAGTCGTACTTTGCTGTTTAATATACGAAGAGGTATCACAAAGGGAGAATTTATTACTATCATGGATGCGTAGAATATATTTTATGGCGTTAGTAGTAAACTCACTTATACTCAATTTGGTGAGGTACTTAACTAAAGGTACTAGTAAAGTATTATATTATTTGTGACTGCTAAAGGTAAACAATCTTGATGTGACTTTTTACACAAACATATATTAAAAGAAATAAACTGCACTGCTTAAACTAACGGTTCAATTGATTTATTAATCGTAATAGTTGTATTTACTTTAATCTTTAGCAGCATTATATTTTTAAACTAAGTTTTTAGATAAAAAGACACATCAAGATTGTTTACTTTTAGTTATGCACTTAACACACTAACCAAATGGAGTATAGGTCCCTATATATTACTTTACTCTTTGGTATAGCTACTGCAAACAAACTACGTCAGGTCTGATTTATTTATTTATTATTGAAATCTATTTCTGTAACTGTTTCTTATAACTTATTGTAATCAGGGTCTATTTAAAAGTGTCTAATTGAAATCATTTAAGCTGAAGAATTGTGACAGGAATTCCTTAGAATTTGGTTCTTCAGTGGGTACCTAATGGGTTTGAAGTCGATCATGATGTGTCATATGTTTATGAGTCTGACTGACTCTTTAGTTGTTAATAATGCTAGCTAATATTTAACCTGAACTTGATTGCGACTACCTTTGCTTTTGTTGCGTATATTTACCAGATATAGGAATTTTAGAAACGCTGCGATAAACGCGGCTATTAAAAAGATGTAAGTAACCTAATTTACCAAAATATTGCTCAAGATCAACTCAATTTACAATTACCAAAATTAGAGTGCGCTTGCCAACAATTTCTAGGTAAAGACGTAAAGTCAACAGTTGAATATTGTAAAATTACGACAAAAGTAAGCACTTCAAGACATTTGTTGTTGTGTTATCCTACTTTTGATCATAATTTACTTATGAGTTCGGCCCAAATACTTCGCTAGTGACATCACGACACTTTTGTTTGTCAAGTTTGTTAACAGAAAGAAACGACTTACATTTTGATCTTGTAGTACGTTCCATTTGTGTATCCAAAATCGATAGTACTTATATATCGTTGCTTGGTACGAAAAACAACCATAAGTTTAATTTATTTGAGGACTTGGTATTTGCTTATGTCCCAAATATTTCGGTATGTCTTCTTGAAATGTCAACACGTGAAAAAGTTTTAGCACTAGCGACGACCTGGAGTATTTTTAATGGCACTGCTTGAAAATTGGTCATAATTTTCTATTACAATCACGAGTAAGTGTTAGCTGCCCTGCTACATTCAACATCCTATTTTATACAGCTTTCATATCGTTGGTGTTTATTCTGATATTGAAACACAACCGCGCTGGACTTTAAAACCGAAAATATAATATTGATTTTTTAGTTAGAGTTCGGTACTGATAACCGATAATGATTGAGCTAACTACAGTGGGCTGAAAATCGGCTTTCATAGACTTAGGGATTTCAATTTGCAAGAGCCGGATTTTTTACCGGGTGTCATTTTTGTATATAGTAATAACTAATAGAAGCGATATCCGGTAAAAAATCCGGCACTTGCAAATTGAAACCCCTAAGTCCTAAAGCCGATTTTTAGCCCACCGTGTGACGTACCTATGAAGTAGGTACGTTGTCGATATTGCTGGACAATAACCTATATTCTTCGGGAATATATACATTTATTGTTGGTTTGTGTACTTACACTTTATTGTTAATAAATGCTTTTATTTCACCAGCGATGCTTTGGGTTTTCAATTATAACACTGATTGACCCGTAACTTTACGATTAGTCGTCAGCGTATGGTCGAACTACGGCTACATACCTAGACAATCAAGGAGTCTATCGCGGGATCAAATTAGTACCAATCTTAAATATTAAGTAATTACAATTTATAATATTGTTAAAATATTGGTCTCGAGCGTAAATGTCACATTCAATAGGTGATTAACACTGATTACACAGATGTATGGGTAAGCAATTAGTATCAAAGTGATTAGGAACTCTTTTGTTTCCAAATATTATCAACATTAAATTGTATACATAATGTAACAAATCTTTAGACTAAACATATTGTACACACTACTGCTACCCACGCAACATGCATGTATGTATGTGTCGACTCTCATTTGACCTACTCTAAGCTAAAGAGTACCATATCAATGTAAATTTTCTATACAAACGAACTCAGCTGTAAAAAATAACCCGCAATGCACTGAGGGTCGAATAGCACTACGAACAAAACCTTTCATTTGTGACCGATACCGTTATCAAACAAATAAATGAAAAAGTGGCATTAATCGGCTACGTTTCACATGACTAGGCTGAATAAATTTATCATCGCAGTGCTAATTGTAAACGCACACTTTTTTATCATAGCCGTTTCTCTTCTGATAAGATTACAGTGTCATATGGCTCACACAGAGTCACTGTCTTATAACAGCGCCACCTTTGCAACTTTAAATAAGCGTATTTTGTAAATATTAAACGTTATTGTGATAATGTAAAAAAAAGGACGCTAATTAATAAGTGATGGTGCAGTGTATTGTTTTTGTTTATGTGAAATGATCAATCCAAGTTCTATATCCGTCATGTCTATGCAAAATGCGAGGCCCTTGGAATACACTGGTGTTGGTGAATCTCATCGGAGCAGATCCTCATCTTTGTCAATACGGCACATGCACAATGGATTATCAAGATATGAACCAAGATATTCTTTGCAGTATCAGGTATGGTAAATCGTACAAATAGAATCCAACTGGAATCTAGCTGAAAATGTTTTAATCTTTGACACCATTATGTACGTATGTGATAAGAATGCTTGTCTTCACCTTATTATGACAATAACGTAAAACGCAAATAAACTTGCATAAAGCTATGTAATTTCAAAGTAATGAATATATTGCAAAAAGTGAACCTATTGCGTTTCCCAAATATGTAGTTGGATAAGGCCATATAAAGTTGTTAGTTATCTTTTCAGAATATTCCAAAAAAAACTTGTTTTGACTACAAAGGGTTTCATTTTAGTCTTCATTAAATTTAACAAATATAAAAAATTAGTAATCGAAAAGTGCTAAGTTAAACATACATTTTCTGTGTATACCGAAACGTAATGCGCAAATGAATCATTTCGAAACAAGTCGCGTTTCAGTGCTTCAAATCTCAATTCATAAGCATGAATACTTAAAAGTTCTCAAAGCCTATCCATAATTGGCTGCGAGTGAAAAGGATATTTAGCATTAAATGTTGAATAACATACGGTTAACTGGAATGTGCGACTAACTGTCATTCACAGCCTGTCACAGAAAATAATTATTCCCCGTGATATTTTAGTTTTTTTATTTGTGTATCACGTATTTCTAGACAATTGTTGCAGTTTTGGTGTTTAGATTTTTATATTGTGGTCGTAACAAGTGTTACTAATGTTGATAAACTGTAGAACTCTATGTGATATATTGAGGAACAACAATTAGAAGAACGTGTCACTATTATTTTACAAACAGTTGTTTTCAACATATACGTCGCTGTAGGAATGTGAATCGTGTCTAATTTTATTTAATTATTAGTATATTTTCACATGGGTGATGGCTTGGCAGTTGGACACTCGTGTAAGTTGAAGATAATGCTATTTCTTGATTTGTCTCAAGTTGTATTTCTTATAAGGTAAAGTTATTAATTTACCGATAATATATAGACGTCCTTGTGAACGATTAACATTTTAATGCGTTATATTTTGCGGAACGAGGTGATTTAATTTATTCATTTGCGTTTTTATATGACAATGTGTTATAAACTTCGCTAATATATTGTCCAGTTAGAGTGGTGTGATTGTAGGGTGGATCATAATGAGATTTGCCCTTCAACTTCACAGCTTGATGTTACGTGCAAGCCACCGCTAATTTTAGTTCTATTGATACTTCTATAGAGTGTGTGACATTGATGTTTGTTGTGTTTCTAAAGTTTCTAACATATTGTATTATGTTGTTAAAGAATTAGTCACTCTACAGAAGAACGGGAACATCACTAATAGATGCTGGCTAGATTAAGAATAGTTAATTCTAGTACAAATATTTGTTCACATCTGAGTCAGAAAAGATAACTATAAAACTAAAAGTAAATAAATAAAATGTCTTATCAGAATGGATTATAGACTATTGGGCTAAAGACTGCATGTTTAAAGTTCTCTGTCATTACAAGTAAACAGTGAAAAAACATCAAGCAAGTGTATAACACAACATATTTTGTAGCTTTATTGTAGTCATTTGTCAAAACAACAAGTAACATTTTTGGTTGTTTATTTGTACACTATTGTTTTGGAGGTGATAGAGTACACAAACAATAAACTAATCCAAAACTTGTCTTTGTCATTATGACCACAAACATACATATAAGAAGTTTACTTACACATGCTCAGTATTGGCACTTTGTTCTCAAGGGTGAAAGGGGTATGTCCTCTTTAGTTACGCTTGAGACTTTGTTTCTAATATTTAGTAGTTGTATAATTTGTGTGCAATTTTATTTATTATCCATCTATATCTTTGCTTATCATTTTATCTTGTATCTCTATCTTTAAATCAGGATGCCCACTATCATTCTATAGAGATAAATGTGTAAACTATTTCTGACAAAAACAGGCAAATCATTTAAATACAGTTTATATTATAGGTATTTATGTTATTTATTATATAATTATTGATTATACCTTTAGTGGTCTGCATGGAAAACAATTCTCATATAATGTAATTTACGTTAAGCTCACACAGTGTGCTAGTGTGCTCCACGAAAATGTATTTAATAAAGTAGAATTGAATTTTTTTTTATGTGTTTAAAGTTAGGAGAAATCCACTTGTTAGTAAGACTTAAAACTAGGGTTAGTAATATACATCTGGTTGACACACCAATAATCTGACAAAATGGCTTAATATTGATGCGTCAGTGAATTAAGTAATATTATATTTTAAGTTGTACCCCTAGCTACTAAATTGCACATTACATTGCAGTATGTGATTGATAGTATACATACTCTTTGCTCTCTCTCTTTCTCTCCTTGAGGAGATACATAGCATAGCATACTGATATTCATTCTTCTTTTTCTTCTTTTTTGTCATTACTTCCTTCATGAGGATCATGATCATATATGATTTGTCTCCATCTGCTTCTGTCCTGCACCAGTTCAATAGATTGTTGTAGAGTTTCTCCTGTTGCAAGTATTGTAGACAATACTTTTACACCATCAATGAATACTGATATTCCTATGTGTATATATCTTTGCCTACACTTTGGGTATCCAAAGTATAAGCAAAGGTGTATTATAACCACATTTCTCCAGCTATGTTTTTGAGTCGCACAATAGGGAACAAGCCTATTCCTATAGTGCACACTTCTAGAAGATTCTAGACACAATATAAGGTATCCAATAGACACTGTGTAGTAGGGTTGCAAGGGGATAATTGTCTCTTGCAATGCCAATGCACAATAACACCATCTGAAGGATCAACAAAGTGCAACTGATTACTCTAACATTGCTCATGACAAGCATAGGCTACTGTATACAGACACAATCAGGCAGGTCATGTTTGATAAAAAAATCTTTATCATTACATATACATATTGTATGTTTTCTTTGACTTCAAGCACTTTCTGTCAATCAAATTATGTGTGAATTGTATATAAGAATTGCAATACACAAAAAGATCAAACAACATAATTAAAGATCGTTGACCTGTAAGTATCACAAACTATGATAACTATGTACTGACATAGATTAATATAAGCTTTTTATAACACACAGATAATACTAGCAGTATTTTTATACTTTACTATAATCTGTGGTGTACCATTTTTTGCTATAGGCTGTACTTGTAATGTGTGTTATACCTAGTCACAGATTATTTATTTGGGTCTGTGTTCCTACTTTATAGGCTAAAAATAGGAAAATAACTTCTATTTCTGGAATGTATGAATGAATTAAAACTGTTGTAATGTTTATAATATTTTACATTCAGTGAAAACAAGTTTTCAGCCCAATTGGTAAGCAGTTGCCTTAGCCTGTGATTGTTTGCTATATCAGGTGTATTAGTTGCATGTCCTATATCAAAGGAAAATGATTAAAGATGGCATAAAGGATTATATGAGCCTCCAGAACTATCATTACTCTGATGTTTGTTTCCAGTAAGAGGATGGTACTTTCCAAGTAGAGCCTTCTCATTGGTATTGTTACCAAATAATTTGAAATGTCGAGCTCCTTTTTTTCTATGGCGTGTAGGCCACCAGGGCGTTTGCTCGTTTGCTGTCTCCTAAACTTTTCCTGAGATGGCACAACCATAATTATTACACTGGTCTACTATCACCACATTTTATTATCATATAGGAAACCCTGGCCACCATAGAAATAAGTAGGGTACCTTCCTGAGGAAGGGATGTAGTGTCACTAGGCCAAATAGAGTCAAAAGCCCTAGTTTTGTGTTCTTATGTTAAGAACATAAACCAGTAGGCTTACCATAAAATGGTCTAACTGAAACTGGGCCGAACGAAATGTTAATAATATACATACCATAAAGTTTCTTTGGATTTCTTACTTTCAAAGTGAAATAACTTCCATTATTTGGCCTACTTCATAGTGGGCTTTAAGATTGCTTAGCAATTTTATTTTTGTAGGGTACTTTCCCCATCATCTTCACCAGCTTGACCAAAATCCCAAAAAGTACCACTTTTAAAATAAAAATTAATAATTATTTTATAAAAAAAATGTTTGAGAAATGTATTTAAACAAAATGTTAATAAGACATCTTCCAGCCCAGGTTTCTCCCTCAATCGCAGAGGAGTTTCAAACAATGTCAAAAACTATTTGTGAATCACACAATTTGGATCCCATGTGGAGATCAAACCCACAGCACTTGGCGTATTAGCACATTTTTGCTATATAACTGTAAGAGTGATGCCCCATTAGTGCGTTGAGTTGCGTCGTCGCAGCGGATCAACGCATTGTATGCCACACCTGCGTTGCGACGACGCACGACGCCGCGCCGCGACGTCGCAGCGCTAGAAGACGACGCACGTTCGCAGTCCGTAGATTACCTCAGTCAGTTTCCACAATGGATCAGAACAAACGTGTTTTATTGTTGCTTTTATTGTGCCACCCGCTTAATCTGTTATAAATTATTTAAATTATCAATTACAAAAGTAATTGTAATAGTTAATTTGTAATTTAATTACTTTTGCCCATCTCTGAATAATAAAATTTTACTTAACTCACCAATTTTATTACAATAACACAAACAATACAATATACATGTAACTATACAATCGGCCTCGATGGCGTAGTGGTTAGTGTAACCGACTGCCACGCCTGAGGTCGCGGGTTCGATTCCCGCACAAGTCAAACATCAGGTCTGGTTGTTTTTATGTATAATATGTATGTATTTACAAAAAAAGGTATATATGTATGTTTATTCATTGTCTAGAACCCATAGTACAAGCTCTGCTTAGTTTGGGCTAGAAGGTGTAGTGTGTATGTGGTAGAATATTATACATATATATATTAACTATAACATTTACTTAACTCACCAATTTTCTTCTTTTTTGTATAGTCAAATTCTTCGTAATCTGCAAATAAATGTTTACACACTGCTACCCATTAGTTTGCCTTCCGGAATTTATCATGGTAATATTCATGATCTTTATCCCATATGATCGGCCTTTCTTGCACCAAGGAGATAAGAAAATCTATATAGATATCCTCCACAGACACGCTGAATTAAAAAAATGTCGTGTACGCACGTCTCGTTTGACCTTCTAGCAGTGGAACATTGTCCGTCGTCGCACTGGAGCTACGACACGACAACGTAGCGTATCACCCTCCCCCCGCTACGTCTTTCGTCCGTTGATCTGTTGAAACGTAGCGTGCGACGACGCAACGCATCAATATGCCACATTGATGCGTTGCGTCACAGTGGGGCAAATAAAAGCAAAAAATGTATAGAATACGACGCAGCGTCGACGCTGCGACGACGCAACGCAACGCAACGCACTAATGGGGCATTACCCCAACAGCATTGTTCATGCCATGGCGAAAGCATGTGTGCGGTCGATTTCCGAGTTGGGCAATACGATAATAACATTTTTTCTGTCAAGAAATTCTGTATTGAACAGGAGTTTGGCACTATACTAGCAATAGGCATATTTCCATTTACATAGATCCTCAAACCAGAAAATGGTTTGCTTTTCTGCCTGATTCTTCGACGATGCCGACGCCTAAATAACCGCGACGAAGTGGGCAGCTATGTTTTACAACCATATATCGTCAGCTATGTTGCCACGTAATATGTGGCTAGCTTAGACTACAAAAGTACCGGACATGGTTACCCCGTGATGTTATTGAGAATTAAATATAATATAAATATATAGCATTTTTAATTTGTCTTATTTGGTAACAAACAAACTTTTTATAAAACCATTTAGTTATTGCTTTCAGACTATATTAGTTCCAGGAATAAATAGAGACCCATGTGGGTCTCTATGTATTGTCTTCAGCTACCAGTATACAAATATGACGATTTGTTTACTAACTAACACAAGTAAGGAAAATTTTAGTAGTAGAGCCTCGCTAATTTCAGCTTGAATGGGTCGCGCCGGCTCGACCGTGGAAGGACTACCCTTTCACAGAATATCGACGTGAATTTCTACTATTGTATTTCATTCGGTGAGTGAGAGTGCCGGAGGCCCAATTACCCTTATACCCCTTCCCGCTCCTTCTCCTTCCTTTCCTAAAGGGTCGGCAACGCGCAAGTGATGCCTCTGGTGTTGCAGGCGTCCATAGGCTATAATGACCACTTACCATCAGGTGGGCCGAAAGCTTGTTTGCCACCTTAGATGTATAAAAAAAAACTGGGTTATACATAGAAAACACGAAGTCCCTGTGAGGAAGTTAGACGCTATGGTTAACTATTTACCATGATCCCGGCCGGCATATTGCACTCTCTGTCTCTCTCATTATCTCGTCGGTATAAGGTTCTCGTAACCTGACCTTTATCCAGTCAAAAACGTTTGCCTAGGTCTTCTTATACCGGTTATCTCATTTACATTTGCCTTGTATACTTTCATGGCCAATCTGAAAATGTCGTAGCAGAAAAACCCAATAACACTGACCACCTAAAAATCGATATAGGGTTTTCACAATCAGCCTTATTTCCAAACTATGCAGTGTGCGATATGTATGTATATAGATAATAATTGAGTATTCCAGTATGTTTTTCTTCCTGGTGTGCTCTCAGGGGAAATACAGGCTACTTTATTCAATATATGATAATAATTGTATATGATTCACATATTTAATTAGTCATGCTGTTGTTTGTGAATATACAGAATATGTGAATCAAATTGTAACGTGAGATTCCTTAGGTAAGGACCTTTTAAATGTGCTAAATCAAAGCAATAAAAATAATGACCTTTGAGTGAAATAAAAAAATCTATGTTTTTAAAAAAGTACGGCTTGTACAGACTTTCAACTACAGGTGCTACGTTTATGGCTAATTTTAATATTTTTCACTATTATTATTTGTGAAGGATTGATTCGTCAAACAACAAACGATTTTTATTTAAATAACTGACGTAATTTTGAAATCACAGCTTTACTTTTGTGCGATTCGTACTTTTTTTAAAACTTAGTATTTTTTTAATTTTTACGCAAAGATCATATTTTTATATTTTTTATTTAGCACATTTGAATGATCTTTACCCAAGGAATCTCTCGTTACAATTTGATTCACATATTCTGGGACACCTGTATGTGCAAAGATTTAGTATGTTTAGGTTGACCTATTTATTTCGTACTAGATTTGGCCAATGGATTCGCTCGGATTAATGTAGACTTTGGCAATAAATTTTTATCCCTCGGCTGTACATTTTTCTGAATGAAAACTATACTGATTTATTCTGTACCCTTGACAACGTGTATGTGAAATTTTATGATAGTCGGTCGAGTAGTAAAGGCGTGATAGCGTATCAAACAAACTCACATTGGCATTTATAATTTATAATATTATAAGTTAGGATATGTTTCGTTAATCGTTATGCAACAAAATTAGCAACCTAGTATTAGGCTCTGCCGATAATAAGCGGTTACCGTCACCTATGATTTGCAATACCGTAAGTAACAAAACGCGTTGCCCATCCTATGGAAAGAAAAAGGATAGGATGAAAGAACAGGAATGGGAGAGGTTGGAACGTAAGCATTTGGAGATCTTACTTTCTATCTTCTCTCGCCAAATAATTGGCAACTTGCCTTCCACTTAGTATACTTGTTACCTCCTTCTTATGAGCTAATGTGTGTACACGGCAACCCTATGTCTGAAATTTCAAATAATACATCTCCAATAGTTTTTGCCTCAGAGCATGAATGACGCAGCTTTCTGCGCCCTGTAGTTTATGCCATATACCACCATTAAAGAATTTCAAAAATTATCAATCGCATTCATTATCCTTAATAACCGCAAGGATGAATAAGCATGAGAATGGGAGGTCCTAGACTCATGTTTTAATACTTAGTTATAACATCAAGTTCCACCCCATTTCTGGAAAGCATATCAACACGAAAATTATCTAATAGGTAGTCCATGCGTATGTCAACCACTGTGAATAAATGACTGTATTTTATTTTATTTTAAACAAGTTCTGTACCGTTTCGTTTGCAATTCTTGTGTTGCGACTTCACAAATATTCCAACAACGTACTCAAAGAACACCTGAAACAATTATTTGTGGGTCACACAATATTTTGTCCCGTGTGGGAAACGAGACCACAGTATTTGGCGTAGTATCAGTAACGAGGTAGCTACTTAAACCACTACGCCATCTGCGCACGCAGAATTAACATTAATTAGCCTTAAAATCAGTTGTCATGAGTTTAATTTGACGCGTCGTTGATTAGCCTTTCAAAAGCCGAGTGTCAGTATTATAACAAGTAAGAAACGGCCATGAATTGCCGTAAATCATAGAGTTCGAAAAAATTGTATCACGTAACCTTGAGGTCAGACGTCAAAGGTCATAGTCATTTCGGGGGTATATCGACTAAGCTGAGTCGAATGGCGCTGACCGCGAGTCTCTAGCTCTTACGGTTCTTGAGTTGAAAGCCATCTTTCAACACTCAAGAACCGTAAGAGCTAGAGAAGTGATACCATTATTACCTGACCTTGAGGTCAGATGTCAAAGTTCATAGTCATTTCGGGAGTATATCGACTATACTGAGTCGAATGGCGCTGACCGCGAGTCTCTAGCTCTTACGGTTCTTGAGTTGAAAGATGGTATCACCTGACCTTGAGGTCAGATGTCAAAGTTCATAGTCATTTCGGGAGTATATAGACTATGCTGAGTCGAATGCCGCTGACCGCGAGTCTCTAGCTCTTACGGTTCTTGAGTTGAAAGTTGTATAACAGATAGACGGACGGACAAAGCTGTTTTTCCGAACTCTAAAAATATTAATATTATAAATTCGAATGTGAGATTGTTCGTTACTCTTTTACGGCGTCATCATGCAATTTCGCATACACGTTATCGGGGAAACAGACAAGAACATAGGGTAACATTCATCCAAAAAAAGTTTTGTTACTAACCTAACTTACATTTAGATTAGCGAAGCTATTGAATATATTAATATTGACCTATATGGAAAACGTGTATTTTGTGAGATGACACACTAATTACCTAATTAGTTATGCGACGTTAAGTTAATTAGTGCTATACTCCACGACCTTTGTACTGTCAGGAGTGAATGTAATATTTGTGCAAGTTTCTCCAGGTGTTATTAAATCACTAAGAAGCCAATCATATGGTCTGCTTGATTGTCAGCTGTTACGGTAATCTAAAGATACTTCCAATTCCATGATTATAATATATGTTATAAGCATAATTACTAAATTTCTGTATTCGAATATCACAACTTTATTCAAATCAGAGATGTTGCGATTATTCGCATCCGCATCCGCAATTGCGGAGCTTCCACATCGATTTGGACATCTGCATCCGCAACCGCAATAATCAACGCGGATGTTAATGCGGATCCAGATATAGCGTAGGTTACGAGAATCAAATCAGTTTTTTTATTTTATTTATTGATTACAATGGTAAAACATGAATACAGCCCATAAAATACTTAATATGGGTGCCTGTACTAGGGTAAACCTGTGCCACAGGCGTTAAGTTGTTCAGTAGTACGTGTTTAATTTATGAACCTTTGCAAAACAGGCTTGAACCTGCGAAGGCGGTGATATTAGATACTTTTTATTAAATAAGATGAACATTTTTCCATCAACATCCGCATCCGCAATTGCGGAGCTTCCACATCGATTTGGACATCCGTATTCGCGGATGTGAGATTTCAAAAATCCGTATCCTCATCCGCATCCGCGGATGTCAAAAAATCTTCATCCGCAACATCCCTGATTCAAATATCATTCGAATGGAATTCCATTGCATATTCGCATACAGTTGTGCAGAAGACGGTTACTTACTTTGCATAGTCAAGGACGCTGTACATTCTTTAAGTTTAGGTCATAGATTGGAATGTAGTTCGTAAACAATTGTGCACATCGCTAGTCTCATGTATGCGTTGCTGAATCTGTAAAAATCTTGTATTATGAATTACCTTATGCTGAAGTAAGATAACCTATTTACAGGTATGTTATTCGACAATCTAAGCGTCCGTGGGATAATTTCTTGACTTGATTTTACTAAAATCGTTTCATACCGGCAATTAGCATTAATTTGAAGCTTCTGTTGCGTATTAAATGTTTGTGGACAGCAAAATTTGTGTGTGTTGTGGTTCTAAAGTTATTTAAGATTTTGCTGCGGTAAGGTTTTGGTATTGCCTAGATCTTAAAAGCGGCTCAACGTAGAAGTTTGAAAAAAATACCAATAATAGACCTTAATTAGTTCAAATTTGTTCAAACATTATTTTTTAATTTGTTGATGAACACCAATGTAATTAAAAGGTGCCGAAATTCAGAAAGAAACGGATTTGCAAGTAAACCAGTACACTTACAATCAAATAAAAAGCTGTATCATGTACCCTTGGTACACCTTTATAAATACAGTAAATTTATATATGTCACTCTACGCAATATGAAGGTACAAAGAAATTTAATTACATTTTATATGATCTGATTTAAATGATCGAATACGCAGTTCCCACAAAACAAGGAAACATGGAAAGCCATGAACTAATTATAATTTTTCATCAATAAACAATCCTGTTAATTTCAGCTTTAAATTACGACTATTATGAAAGCTATATCAACAAAAAGAATGTCTCAGCAATTCTTCTATAAGCCGACCAAATTATAAACGCTACGTAAAAGCGATAAAGCATATACAAGTCTAACCATCTTAAATGAGCAATATAATATGTTTCTTTCGTTAGTACAGTCGCGAAAAAAGGAGCTGTGGTTGGTAATTAATGAAATGAGCATAATTAAAAATTATTATTTAAAAAACTACACACAACAATAGAGAGTTGACTCTCTAAAGCACAACATTTTATTACATTTTGCTGCGGTAAAGTACACCTAGCTCTTACGGTTCTTGAATTGAAAGTTGTATAACAGACGGACGGACGGACGGACAAAGCTGTTGTATAAGAGTTTTTTCGATCTCGAAAACAGTATTAATATAAAACACAATAATTGCAATACATTCTAATTGCAACATTCCATGAATGATTGTTATTTTCCTATAACTCACAGTAGGTATTTCTTAATACACATTACAATAACACAGGAAAATGTGATAGTTACCTACGTAGGTACAATCAATGCAATAAACAGACTAATGCAGACCACTGCTGGACATTGGTCTCTTACATTTTACGAGTCATTGATCATATAATTATATTTAGATTTAATTGTAATAATTATAATAAGGATAATAATTATAATATTAGCTGTAGCGCATGATTGTTCATAGATGTGCTATTTGTTTTTTCATCTTGCAAATATGATTCATCAGGAATCTTTACTAATATTTTAAATTAAAATGTTAGTTTGTTCGTTTGATACGCTTGATCATAAAATTTCGCATACACGTTCTCAGTGGTACAAATAGGAACATAGGATACCTATCATCCAGAAAGAAAGTACTCACAATTGCATTCTCGTCTCCTTCCGTACCGACGACATCACTTTAAATGCTTCGGCGAGCACTTCCGCTTCCAAACAGTACAGTACTTCGATCAACCAAGACATAGCTTGTGGCGTTGCGGGCACCTGATAGATCAATCAATCAATTAGCCTACCGCAGTACACTGCTGGACATGGGCCACAACACGCCACAACATCCGGTCTTCCGCCTTCCGCATCCAGTCTGACCCAACTACCTTTTTCAGGTCATCGGTCCACCTGGCCGGGGCGTCCTAACTTACTTTTACCAAGTCGCGGTCTCCACTCTAGGACTCGCTTGCTCCAACGGCCATCGGTCCTTCTACAGATATAGTCAGCCCATTGCCACTTCAGCTTGCTTATTCTGCAAGCTATGTCGTTAACCTTGGTTATTTGACAGATAACCTCACTTCTAAGTTTATCCCTCAAAGAAACTCCAAGCATAGCTCGCTCCATAGCCCGCTGGGTGACTTTAAATTTTTGGACCTACCCTACAGTGAGTGTCCACGTGTCGACACCGTAGGTCATAACAGGTAGGACGCACTAGTCAAAGACTTCGGGTTTCAGGCATTGCAGTAAAGGCGATAAGAAAACCTAGCAAAGTTTACGAAACGCTGCCCACCCCAACTGGATTCTCCTGTCGATTTCTTTCTCGATGTTGTTCCTACCAAGTTGAATCACTTGTCCAAGGTAGACATACTCTTGAACAACTTTGAGCATCCCACCGACGTAAATCGGCCTCGTCATAACATGTCTATTAAACATGATCTTGGTTTTATCCAAGTTCATGCCGAGACCAACCCGTCGCGAGGCTCCAATTAGACTGTGCAGCATCCCGCTAAGCTGTTCCAGTGACTCTGCTATAATGACGATGTGATCGGCGAAGCGTAGGTGTGAGATGTAGTCACCATTCACATTGATTCCCCGTCCAGTCCGGTGCAGTGTTTTAAACACAGTTTCAAGCGCATTGGTGAACAATTTATTACATCTTCCTGTCTCACTCCAGGTAGATCACGTGACCTAAGTTATATCATTGATACTCTCTCCTTAATGAGCCTGGAAGCTCTGGCTTCTTACATAACACAAGGTTGGTTGGTTGTAATCTTCTGTAGAGCTACATAAGGCTACTTGTCAAGATGCCCCAATTTAAGCGATATATCTGGTTTAAACAAAAAATCCACTGCGCCTTGCTCTTAAGGAATTACCTTCAAGTTATACACTGTCAGAAATTCATACGAATACTACGTAACGCTTTATCACAAAGATATCTAAAAGACTAAGTACCAATTTACCGTTAAATCTTTATATACTCCAAATATTTTAAAATAATAATTAAGTTGATGTATTTGAAAGTAGTAAAGTCATACATTTTTTAAACTCTTTCAGTATCTGTTTAAGCTATGATACATAACACAAGGCACCATCTTACATTAAATATTTATTTTGTATGTGCTTTAGACTTTTAGCTATTATAGAAAAGTCAGAGTAGGCATTAATTTTGTTTATTTTTTATCTATCGTTGGTTAAGTTAGAGTATTATATGATATACCTATACGACAGTTTGTATTAAAATGTATGTTATTTCCGTTTCAGACTGATGAGAACAGCTTCCTGCTTCGCTTGAGGATCCTAGGGGCATTCTCATTAGCAAAGAAGGATATATTTGGTGCTAGGTAAGTAAATATCAACAATAGGATTACCAATGTGAGAAATTGTTTTCGAAATAGAAAGAAAGAAAGAAAGAAAGAAAGAAAGAAAGAAAATAATTTTATTTGTTCCACGCTCATTATATAAGGTAACAGAAAACACAACCAAAAGTACATATAGAACAAATAAGGTCCTGCGTCAGCAATGTTGCAGTATATCCACAACGCTGGTATTCTCGCAGACCCTGAATGATTGTCGGGATGAATACAGGGTTAACTGAAAATACTAACCTTTTACTTATGTCTTCTTTACATATCAATATTCGTTCTATAAGTTTTAATCAGCTCAGTACTTAATAATATAATTGTATGCGTTCCGAAGCCCGCTACGTGCTTTTTTGATATACCGCCGGTTTTTTGCGACCACGTCTAATCTTCAGTCTAAGTCGTGCAATTAAAGCGACCAATTTTTATATATTTGTATGAATAACATGGAACAGTCGCAAGAGGAAGACCTAGGCGAACGTTTCTTGATCAGACCGGCAGCGTTCTGGACAAAGGCCAGGTTAAGAGCACCTTGAACCGACGGGCGTGTATGAGGAATGTGATGAAAGTGAATGAAGCCAGAGAAGTGTGTCAGGATCGCAGCAAATGGAAATCCGTAGTCTCTGCCTACCCCTCTGGGAAACAGACGTGAATCTATGTATATGTATGTATAAATAAATCAATTAATTAACTATCAATTATTTGTGTTTTTGTAAATTATGTTATCTTTTTTAATACGTTTGTAAATATATATTAGATTATTTTGATTTTAAAAATCTAATTCTGTTACTAACATCATTAATTAATTATGAAAAGTGTTATAGTAAAAGTTGTTAAATATGGTATAAGTCGTGGAAGAAGGTTGTTAGTATTTTTCAATTACCCTTGTATATTCGGATGTCCTGACAACACTATAAGTATGTGGTTATGTGCCGAGTTCTCGAGTCTCGACTCGACTATGTTAAGTAGGTATTGCGTTGTGCCCAATTGTATTCGAATATCATCCAAGTATCATGCGATTCACTAAGTTGAAAAATCTAAAACATTATTCTTTATTATTTAACGTAAAAACGGTAATGAATAATCTACATCTCTTCCGCCTTGGGCCTGATTCCTATATAAAAAAACGAATCGGTTTAGCTGCGGGCAGATAAATTTTGACATATTATGTATTTTTATTTGGACAACCAACAAGAACATATACCTTAAAAGCTAAGACTTACAAAGTCAGTGGTACAAGTATTGGTGCTGCCTTAATTATTATTGGTTGCCACGGAAAGCAAAATACATAGAGGTCTAGTTGGGAGTATAAGGCTTTATTTCTTTTTCATAGAACATTAACTATCTACTAGCAGCAGCGATAGCTCAGTGGGGAGACTAACAGACTGCAATGCAGAGGGTATCGGGTTCGAACCCACGTCGCGCACCTCTGACTTTCGGAAGTTATGACTTTTCGAAATTATGTGCGTATTGATTGACAATTATCGCCTGCTCCGTGCTTCGGAGAGCACGTTAAGCCGTCGGTCCCGGCTGCCATAAACATCTATGACAGTCGTTATTGGGAAAGTCAGTACCCTCTAATATCCTGACACTGGTCTAGCCTTAGGGTATCGTTAGCCTTCGGGTTGCGGCGGTCAGGTGGCAGCCGCTCCGTGTAAAAACTGATATCCAGTCAAATCCGGTTAGACTAGAAAAGCCGACCCCAAGTGACTTGGGAATAATAAAGGCTAAGAGAGAAGAAGAACATTAACTATCTGTAACCAAAACGATTCGATTCTTGATATAGGAACTGGGCTTTCATATTTATCGCTTACCGCGAAAGATTAAAACTTAAATATGGTCTTTGGTTTTACCCATTTACTTTTTTACCTTTATCGGTGAACGTTTTACTTAATCGGGTCGTTAATTATTAAGAACGCGGCGAACTAGCGCGATGCCATCGCGTCAAGACCAACTCCGAACGATTTTATTATATTATTAGGATAAATAAAAGAAATTGTAATTAGGTCATCGGGCTGGTACCAAGTAAAGTCAGATCTTCATAAATCTGGTAGAAATATAGGTAGAAATATAAATATACCATACCCGAAGAGAGCCTACGGGACCCTATTAATTACTGAGCCTCCTATGTCGGTCCGCGCTTCTGTCTGTCAGCGTGCTCTATTTCATGAACCTTAATAGGTAGAGATTACGAAATTTACAGAGTGTAGTTCAATTGCCGCTATAACAACAAATAATATAAAATCAAGATGGCGAATTTCAGAATGAATATTTCTAATTTCATGGCGGGAGTTAAATATCTGTGGTCCGAATATTTAATAAAAAAATATATTTATTTAATTGAAATTACAAGTTTATTCCAAGAATGGTTCTGCAAGACTAAATAATTAATAAAACAATGTAATATCTAACTTATTGCTAACTATGCATAAACGTTGACACACGCAGGGCTTATCCGGTGCGTGGTCAGCAATCGATGGTTTGAACTTTGACGCACTTCGTTCGATTGCTTAACTCGGGCCGTGCAATTTGAAATATTTATTTTATTTATTATATTTATTTATAAACATCTCAGACATTGGATATTTACATGACATTGGGTTGTCCTGTAGGATTTTGAGGGATGTGTTATTAAATAAAAAAAAAATTGTAATTGTAGGGTAAAAATAACAAGTCTAAAAAAATAAAAAGAAGCATGTAGGTACATGCATATGTACATTTAAAATATAAAATAAAACTAAAAATTAAACTCCGCAATATATTGCGCATTATACACACATTAGTTATTACGCATTATGTATATGATGCAACACATAAAGTGACTTTTGCAAATGTTGTCTTCTGTTTACGCGAATATTATTAATTGAAATTAAACTACTATATACGGATTTTACGGGGAGGGCTATGTCCAGCAGTGGACTATTATAGCCTGATGATGATGATGATGATGATGATACAGATTTTATCGCGTTGTTTATTTGACACTTAATTACATAATTTTGAAAATTGTTACACTACTACTATTAAACTTTACAAATTTTTAAGCTAATTCAATTATTATTAAATCTATTTAGATTAGTAGTAGTAGTGTAACAATTTTCAAAATTATGTACTAAAGTGTCAAATAAACAATGCGATAAAATCCGTATATAGTAGTTTAATTTCAATGACTTTTGCGAGTTCACTCGAATTATACGAAAATATAGCTGACCTCGTGAAATACACGGATTGCGCGGGTGAGTGGCGTTCTTGCCAGTAAGTTTGAATAATGGCTGAAAGGCAATAAATTCTAACGTCATCACTAAATTATTCATTCAATAGTAAAGTAGATGTTACCCGCGGCAATATGCCCGTGTCTATAAAATCTAGAGTCTCCTTATCCTGCCAGTTATCTTTGTAACACTTTTGGTCAGAATCTATCCAGTAGATAGTCGTGTAGCGTAAAAAACTTCAAGTGCGGGTCGGATTATAAGTCGGATGATATACCCCTGCTAGTAGGGACTACTAGCAGGGGTATATCATCCGACTTATAATCCGACCCGCACTTGAAATTTCCTACTAGCAGGGGTATATCATCCGACTTATAATCCGACCCGCACTTGAAGTTTTTTACGCTACACGACTATCTACTGGATAGATTCTGACCAAAAGTGTTACAAAGATAACTGGCAGGATAAGGCGACTCTAGATTTTATAGACACGGGCATATTGCCGCGGGTAACATCTACTTTACTATTGAATGAATAATTTAGTGATGACGTTAGAATTTATTGCCTTTCAGCCATTATTCGAGTCACACGCAAAATAATGACGTCACTAATTACACAGTTAATGTATACTTGAACAATACAATTATTGTCAATCAATTAGTTATTTATTACTTTTGTTACTATCGCGTGCTTAAAATACCTACTATTGATTTATACCAGCATGTATACTTACGGTCGGTGTAAGGGCTTATTCCCGCCCGCTCCGCTATTTTGCTCCCAAAGCGCTCCAAAACTAAAATAAAATATAATTATTATTTTGTAAAATCGCTCCCAAGGGCTCCAAAAGCTTATGAAAATTTATTTCTTGAAATCCTCTGATCTTCATATATTTATTCCTAGAAGCTCCAAATTATATTACAAATAATTAAATAAAGACCTACTTACTAGTTTATTCCCGACAGCTCCAAAACAAACTGTATGGTTAGCAGAATTAAAACATGTAATAATATAATATTAGTTTTTGATAAGAAATAAAATCTCAAAGTACCTAGAGAATGTTTTGGAGCTGTAGGGAATGAAATTGGTATTTATTATTTTCATATAAAAATCTTTGGAGCTCGGAGCTCCTGGTAACTAATATCTGGAAAAATGAACTTAAGACAACAATAGATTTGGAGCGCACGGGAATAAGCCGGTGTAAGGCGTAAGCTTTTATCGTAGCCTAAAGGCGCTTGTCACACTGAGCGTTGTTGCCCATTACGCGTTAGGAATTATAGTAGCCTTGCCACGCTAGGTGTTCACTCAAGCGTTAACGCAAATATCTTTTTATATTCAATTTGTTTTATACGAAGCATATTATCGTAACCTATATCCTGGTTTGCCTACTGCTGGATATAGGCCTCCCTATTATGCGTAAGATTCACAGGATCCTCACCTTGCGATCGTGGCAAGAATCCTGTGTCAATCTTATCCAATCGTAGCCCACGATAGGAACAATGTCGTCTGCTCATCTCCCTACCGACATTTGTTCTTCCTGTCCTTGGGCGCCATTCGGTCACGGTCATGACCTGTTGTCACACACTATGCCTTGCCAAGTGTCTTGTTAAACACCGTTTATGTACAAGCAGCAACACAGCTGTATATTCCCAGTCGGGCAGATTATTAAATCTACATATTGTCAGCTACGTTCAAGTTTTCTCGGTTGGTAGGTAGCACGTTAATCCGTCGCGCGTCGCGTTGGTCCCGTTTCTGATCTCGCTCCAGTCGTGTCGCATTGCCGTCCCATCGAATTGTTAGAATAAGGATATAGAGAGTGCACTTGTGTTTGCGCAATTACAGGTTCATGTCTGCCACGTTGGTTTATAAGAATAATAAAAATGCTAGAAGCAAATTATGCGGCCGCTTTGTTTAGTTCTCGCAGCTTCAGAACTTCAGCTGGCACAGAGAAAATAATTAAAGTAATTTTTTATATCTCTCTCAAAATTGGAGTTTAGCATTGCCAAAAACTTCCGCAACTAGAACAAAAAAGCGATCAACAACCGTATAAAACAACAAAGATCTTTTTTTATTCGGCGCACGGTTAATCTATTTATGATTCGGGACGTGATCGACGGTTTTCCACCAATAGCGTAGGCGTAATATTCAGCTTACAATATTTGTATTCAGTGCATCGAGTGCACGTGTACCTACTGAACGCGCTTGGTGCGACTGTACTTATTCGTGCGCGTGCGCAGCCTTGCCATGGTAAATTGCAGCGTTTAATGCTGGAACGGGTTTTGGTATGGCGGTCTTACTATCTACGGCTTACCGGTTTATTTATTTTTACGTGACAGTTCAATATAACGTTTAATAACGTGATAATTGTTGTATTACTTAGTTATACTTTTTTATATTACACGGTGTAGTCTTAATTGATAAGACGATTATAATTGTATTATCGATAGGTACGTTTTACTGTCCAAATGAAGCGTTGAAGTTTGTGGTATGATTAGAGTTTTAAAATAAGTCAAGAGTACATTGTCTCGGTGTCGCAGCGGTAGTAGAACTTGGGACTGCTGTACATGATGGTTTTGGGTTCGATATCTGGGTCGGGCAGTGTTATTGCATTTGCCTGTCGATAAATTCTCAATAGCAGCTCGGTAGACGGCAATTGTAGATTGTTACCCTATTACTTGCGATCTAAAATCTTTGCCGCCGAAATATCTATAATGGATGTAATCTAATAGGTAATAAGAGATAAGCAGAGGTAATAAACCTTCGTCTATCTCTTCAAGGATACAGGCACAGTACATACATATACAGTATTCTATCTTCATACAAACGGTCGGAACTCGAGTCATACCTACACGCCTCGGCGTTGGTATGCGCTTGGTTCGCAACTAGTCGCGAATGCGCCGCAGTGACGAACGGACGGTGTGATTGTTTTGTAAGCAGTAAGCGTACGATTTGTGATGATTTGATTTTATTGAACACTTTCTATTTCATTCATTACGAATTTATTTTTTTGTAATATAATATACATATAATATTAACAATCACTAAACTAGAGCAGCGATAGCTCAGTGGGGAGACCAACAGACTGCAATGCAGAGGGTCTCTGGTTCAAACCCTCGTCGCGCACCTCTGACTTTCGGAAGGTATATGACTTTTCGAAATTATGTGTGTATTGATTGACAATTATCACCTGCTCCGTGCCTCGGAAAGCATGTTAAGCCGTCGGTCCCGGTTGCCATGAACATCTATGGCAGTCGTTATTGGGAGAGTGTCGACACAAAAGATCCCACTGGGTCGAAGTGTCGCCGGTCTGCACTGACTGGCCCCGAGATAAGATAACAATCACTAAACTAGAAAGAAACTCAAGTAGGTAGATACAATTAAAATACTGTAGGCGGGCAGCCCTAACACGTGTCTACGAACCGCGCTGTTGTAGATAATTATTTCATGGACAGGGCCGAGTTACAATACTGTATAATATGTATGTACTGTGATACAGGCGTGAGATAGGGTTCCCACCTTTATTTTGAACGAATAGAGTACATTTACTATAGGAGGTAAATAAAATAAAGTATAAGATCTGATAATAAAGTGTTATCTTTAAACCTGCTTATTTGGTACCATATTTTTATTGATGCTAGTAACATCTAACAAATATTTACTAAGGAACGTATTAACCGGATCTTTACAATATGATTATATTAAGATAGATAAACAATTGTTTTTATTCAATTTACAGAATCTCTAAAGCGTTGCTTTAAGTACACAATGGTATAAAACCTGTAAATGTTGACATAGGTAAAATAAAGTATTTTCACGTACTTTATTTTCCTAATCACTAAATATTATAAAACAAAGTCCACCGCCGCGTCTTTTTACGTTAAACTCAAAAACTACTGAACGGATTTTCATGTGGTTTTCACCAATAGACAGAGTGATTCATGAGGAAGGTTTAGGTGTATAATTCGTTAAGGTTTTGTATTACCCGTGCGAAGCCGGGGCGGGTCGCTAGTAAAGTATAAAGTACGTTTACCCGAAATAACGTACAACACTTTATTATCAAGTACGGTTGGCAACCCTAGCGTTAGACTAAGTACCTATTTTTGACGTTTATAATAATAATATAATATTCTATCACATACACACAACACCATCTAGCCCAAACTAAGCAGAGCTTGTACTGTGGGTACTAGACAATGGATAAACATACATATATATATTTTTTTTGTAAATACATACATATTATACATAGAAACACCCAGACCAAGACAAACATCCATATTCATGCACACAAATGTGTTGACTTGTGCGGGAATCGAACCCGTGACCTCAGGCGTGGCAGTCGGTTACACTAACCACTACACCATCGAGGCCGACAATGTATGTATGTATTATTAATTTATTACACAATTCATCTGACTGTGGTGAAATTTTAGTGAGTTGTTGTGCAAGACTGCACTAATGGCGTCGTGTGTGCAAGACTGCACTAATGGCGTCGTGGTTTATGGGCTCGCCTCGCCACTGCCATTGCGCCGAGTGTTGTGGGTTCGAATCGGACAAAACTTTGTGTGATTTAAAAATGGTGCCGAGTCTGGGTTTTCTTTCTGTGCGTTGTTTGAATGTTTGTAAAGTGCCCCGCGACACAGGAATTACACCTATACTCCATTTGGTTAGGTACTTAACTAAAGGTAAACAATCTTGATGTGTCTTTTTATCTAAAAACTCAGTTTAGAAATAAAATGCTGCTAAAGATCAATGTAAATACAACAATAGCGATTACTAAATCAATTGAACCGTTAGTTTAAGCAGTAGTTTATTTGTTTAATATGTGTCTGTGTAAAAAGTTACATCAAGATTATTAAGTACCTAACGAAAGTATAATATGTATATATTTACAAAAAAAAAAAAAAGTATATACCCATAATACAAGCTCTGCTTAGTTTGGGCTAGATGATTTGTTGTGTATGTGGTAGAATATTATTATTATTATTATAAAGGCGATGCTATTAAAAAAAGAAAAGGTCTGTGAAGGTTTCGAAAAACCGCTTTATTAAGGATGACGGATATTAGCTAATAAGTGATTAATAGAAATATTTGTAGTAGCATAATATAAAGGTTATAAACAATGACGTCATAATACACTATTTACTTATAAACACTTTGTTAATAATATTTTATAGCATTAGAAAACCTTATTCGCCTTCCTTAAGCTCAGCCAAATTATTACTGTTAATCCTAACTACTAATATAAAGGTAAATATAACTGTGTTTGTTTGTTACGCTTTTACGCCTTAACTACTCGACCGATCATCATGTAATTCTGCATACACGTTTTCTGGGAGACAGAATCGGACATAAGATATCATTCATCTATTAAAAAAGTACATTTACGCGAGCGAAACCGCGGGCATTATCTAGATCTTTTCGAGTTTGAAAAAACTCTTTTACAACAGCTTTTTCCGTCCGTTCGTCCGTCCGTCTGTCTGTTATACAACTTTCAACTCAAGAACCGTAAGAGGTAGAGGCTTGCGGTCAACGCCATTCGACTCAGCATAGTCTATATACCCCCGAAATGGCTATGACCTTTGACCTCTGACCTCAAGGTCACGTGATACAATTTTTTTCGAACTCTTAAGATTTACGGCAATTCATGGCCGTTTCTCACTTGTTATATAATCAAGATGGCAAGCAAATAGTCCCATAATCAATCATGTTGAGTTAAGAACGATCTGCTGTGTTATGAAAGGTAGGTTTTCTTCTATGAACCCGAAAGAAAATCAATATGTATTAATTCTTTTTTATACTTTAAAAAAGAAAACTGCACTAGGTATATCCTGTATCGCGAGGACTTTACAAACATTCAAACAACGCACACAAAGAACATCCAGACTCGGAACAACCATTTGTGGATCACACAATTTTTCCTGTCCCGTGTGGCATTCGAACCCACAACACTCGGCACAGTGGCAGTGGCGAGGCGACCACTGAAACCACTACACTATCCGTGCAGTAATTTCAAACAAACCTTGAATTTGTTTTTATAACTCATATTGGAGTGAGCACTAAACAATTTTCGAGTGGATGATCTGCTTTATTCCCATCTTGTATATGCTAGTGCCTTACGACACAATGATCTTAATAATATTGTCTTACGTTTATACGAAATGTCGGGGAAAGTGTAAACTTAAATATAAATAGTTTTAATAATTTAATTAGCTTTAAAAGTATTACAGTTCAGTAGTAGTGGTGTAACAATTTCTAAATCTATACAAATATTATAAAGCTGAAGAGATTGTTTGTTTATTTGTTTGATTGTACGCAGTAATCTCAGGAACTACTGGTTCGAATTGGAAAATTATTTTAGTTTCGGATAGCTCATTTTTCGAGGAAGGCTATATGCTATATAACATCACGCTTCGACCAATAGGAGCGGAGCATCAATAAAAAATGTTGCACAAACGGGGAAAAATCTCTTATCTAAAGCAGACGAAGTTGCGCGGGTCAGCTAGTGTTAAATAAATAACGCCATACAATCCGTATACCCCCAATTATGTGTATAAAGTTTTGTGGGACCCGCCACGTCCATCGGCGGGTCAAACCTTTGGCGGGGTCGCGATTCGAATGCGAGAGCGATCCGCGCGACCCCGCCATAAAGGTGTGAGGAACACCGCGGTGGTTTTAGTCGGTTCAGCCCAAACATATGGGCTGGACCCGACATATCCCCATCGCCCGCCCCAAAACTGGCGATGGGGAATGTGATTTGCACATTTCCCCGCGTTAAAAAAAATAAAAAATAAAAAAATACTATCCGTAGAAAGTAGTTTCATTACAATGATCTTCACTTTAGTTTACTTGTTCTGCTATTTATACTTCTTTGGTGTTGTTATTATTAAATATTAATTGTGTACCTATGTGTAATGTATTTGTACCATACCTACATAGCTTGTTATGACGTCATTAAACTATTATCCTCCTTCTTTACTCGTACCAATTGTAATTGGGTCCGGCCGTTAGGGTCCCATTCCGGTAAGCCCCCGGCCGCGACGCACCCACAGTGAAAAATTTGTTATTCCGCTACGACCCCGGCTGAGACGGTCCCATTGTAATATAACCGGAGAAGACACTTGAGCAAATATTATTGAATTTGAAATCTACAGAATGGGCGAGCAACCTTTTCAGTTGCCGCACGGAAACAGTGAATGGGTTGCTTTTTGAAAGGTTGCTAACTTGGAAACCAACATATATTTAAAGAGTATAGGTACTTAAAATTTGTCTTACTAATTCTTAAGCTAATGCATGATACACACAGCACAGAATATTTAAATACAAAAACTCTTGTTTTTAACACTATTTGCTCAAGTGTCTTCTCCGGTTGTTTTACAATGGGACCGTCTCAGCCGGGGGCGTAGTGGAATAACGAATTTTTCTCTGTGGGTGCGTCCTGGCCGGGGGCGTACCGGAATGGGACCCTAACGGCCTGACCCTTATAATTAATATCGATATTAATCTTCGTATTAGACTGCCATGTGTATACTGTGCATGAGGTCTCAGATTTTGATTGTCGTGTTAGGCAAAGTTTATTGAGTCAAGAAATTCTTACTATGGTCCAATGCCCGGTAGACGGTAATACATATAGTCGTCCTCTATTACGTGACGTTAGATGTAAAATAGTGGATGTTATTATTAGAGGTTATGGATTAAATAACACACTGTACAAATACTTTAACTATTTATTTTATACTCTGACACAAGGAAGTTTTATATGTCCGTTCACTTACAGCTCACAACAAGAAGTGATAGACAGCAGTATTGCTACGTCTTTTATAGCTAATCAAACTGTAAAGTATTTGACTACTACCTACTTATATTGTATGATGTTATATCATACAATTACTAAGGTGCAATAATTGTAAATAGTTAAATATAATAATTAATTAATGTTTGCATGTATAAATGTATATAATTCAACAGTTATAAGATACCACTGTCTTCCTCTTCTGAACTTCTGTCTCTGACCTATATGAGTGAGATTATGTATGTATTTGGACTGCACAGCTGGCGTAGTGGTTTAAGTTGTCACACGCGACAAAAATTTGTGTGATCCACAAATAGTTTGTCCCGAGTCTGGATGTTCTTTGAGTCCGCTGTTTGGATGTTTGTAAAGCCCTCCGTAACACAGGGTTTATTCCTAGTAAGGGAGTTGTCTTCTAGATTAAGACATAGGAGATGCTATCTTGGTATACTTTCCCATGGTATTTACGCAGGGGAAGCCGCAGGCAGCAACTAGTGGGTCATGTATTTAACTAGCTATCCTACATGTACCTGGATAAAAAGTACCCTAAGTCTTTTTCTGTACCCGTGACAAAGTGTTATATGCTAAATTTTAACAATGATGTCCGATATCATAAAATTAAATGCTTTTAAAAATATACATAGGTATTATCTTAACATTATATCTAACTGTACCCAACCTTGTCTATGTTGGTTTTTCCCACTGAACAGTGGCACTCCACCGCTAAACAGTCTTCAGATAAATTGTTCTGATTGGTTGACATATAGGCGTGTTTATGAGATTTTAGCGATACGTCATATTTCATGTAGGGCTGTTACTTTTTATACTTCATTATTTCATTGACTACCACCAATAAGGTCTTTAAAATACGTGGAATAAGTTTGTCCTTTCGTTCGTTGACGATCGTGAAGTCCCAGGTGCGATGCCCGAGTCATACATTATTGGAGTTGCATGTTAGAAATTTTTTAGTAACAGCATTGCCAACAGAAAAACCCTACATTGCCAGAAAGAATTGTCAAGACAGCGTGTTGATATGTCATTGTCTAATTAATATCCTTAGAAAAATAAATAAATATTATAAATGTAAAAGTTATTGAAAATGTTTGATTTTTTAAATGAAAAGATGAAATGGACTTTTATCCCCGCATACGTTGCCGTGGAATCGGAGAATTAATTTTGATTTTTATGTAGTAGCTGGCAGCCCTACATCCATGTGCTAATTTGAAAAGTGAATGAAGCCACTGCCTTATTTGTGATTAATAAATATTTGAATGGTCGCTATATGGTTGTTCCGTGTTTGGGTTCTCTAAAGTTACTTATATAATAAGGAAACCACGAAATCCTCACTAATATTGTAAATACGGCCGTAACTCTATCCGCTTATTACGTTTTCACGGCTAAACTGATTTTAATGCAATTTAGTATGCCTAATTAAATCTAATTAATACAGTATACGTACTGTGTCAACTAAAAACGTTAATATACTATCGTAATATAAATAGGTTTACAATAAAACTTGGTTAATAACGAAATGTTTTTTTGTATGTTTTAAGTCTCTCGTGAAACAGGAATTTGAGACTAGTGCGGGAATGGCTCTTTTAATTATGAAAATTAAAAATGATGATGAAAATTAATCACCTAATAATTTTATGTATTAACTAGTAGTTTTCCCGCGGTTTCACCCGCGTAAGTCCCGTTCCCGTGTGAATATCGGGTTTCACCCCTTTCACACCCTTCAGGGTGGAATTTCCAAAAATCCTCTCTTAGTGCTCCCCTACACTCTCCAAGGAACATACATGCCAAATTTCAGCTTCTTGCGTTCAGTAGTTTCGGCTGTGCGTTGTCTGTCAGTCACTCAGTAACGGAAGAGTTTTATATATATAGATTATATAGATAGCCTAGTAGGAGGTCGTTGGACTGCCACAGAGAGGTCTCGAGTTCGATCATAACTATCATAACTAACCATAAGGCACGTACCTCTGACTTTTTTAAGTTATGTGCGTACCTATTCAATATTTGATTATCGCTCACTTGAACGTTGATGAAAATTATCTGGAGGGAACCTGTATGTCTGAGAGTTCTACATGATGTTTTCGAGAATATGTGAAGTCTACGAACCTGCACTTAGCCAGCGAGCGTGGTAAACTGGCCATAGTTTACCATTGAAGAAGAAGGCCGTGCTCAGCAGACAGGACTGATATTATATTATATACTGTTGCTTCGCACAGGTTTACTGGTACCATATCACATCCCAAACATACAAATTATGTATAGGCAAAGCATTTCGATCTATTGCTTAATTTAGTTTATTATCAATTTTGCATCTCATCGTCAACGTCACCGTACGTACGTATTGAGGATTGTAAAACAAGCGATTGAATATCTTTAGATAAGTCGTACGTATATTATGAATATTTATCTTGGTGTTTAACCTATTTTAGTTAATAGAAGTCAAGCTTCTGTAAAGTTCTAATTCTCTACAGAGAAAGTCATGGATAATAGCTATATCATAAAATTCATAATGTAGTGGTTTCACACGATCCGCTTCCAAAAATTTGTAGCATTATCGAAGCCTGATATTAGATAGCCTAATTATAATCTTCCTCATTATAAAGGTTATAAAATACAAAACATCAATCGTTTCGCTTCTGAAGATTAATAATAGATACTTGAGTGTCTTTTGGTTCAATGCCATATCAATCTATGAAATATTATGTAGTAAAACAATCTATACTATATTTAATTACATAATAATTAGAGGCTTTTGTTTCTTCTATGGCGATTTTTTAAACAAGGTCACGCCACCTGCTCTTTAAAATCGCTGCGCCGGCGCCGACTATTTTACAAATGGCACTCATATGACGTGCCTCACAGCAGGTGACGAGAATTCTATACAAGTGACTGAATATCCCCAAATTGTCCGAGTGATGCAACGCGAGCCTTGATTGTCAATTGTCACCAAATTGATGGATGGCCACAGCGGCCGAGATCTGTGTGTGACTCATCACTTTTATTAATAATGTATTATTACTTAAATAGGTATGAATATGGAAATGTTCTCCGTCATGGCTTACGTATACACGTATTTGCGCTTTGTTTTGATTCGACAATTGGCTACCTAAGATCAGAATTATCAACAAAAGAATATTTTTTTAAATCCCTATCGCCTGACAAAATGTCGCGTTCTGTTTAGATTCAGAGCTAGGATGTGAAAATCTTTATATTCTGGCGAGATAACTTTGTACACCCTTTTAAGAATATTGTGCGCACAAAGGAGTGTCAGATTTGGGTTTATTTTGCAGAAGAAATGCTAAAAGTAACAATAATAAAATTTAATGAATTACGAATGAGAATTTATTAGATAAATTTCAACACTGGGCGTGCTAGTCTTTATTATTGCGTTACCAAAATATGTATGTATACAAGTAGTGTATATAAATGAACATGTAGCTAAACATGTATCAAAAGAAGTTTACTTACCACTCTATGGCGAGAGCCCATCCTGAAGTTCAACGGTTTTTATTATTAACTAGATTTTGCCCGCGGCTTCGCTCGCGTAAATATAGATTTTTCAATAAATTTCTATAATAAATACTACATTTTCTGGATGAAAGGTAGCATAATATATGCTTTTCTGTACCCCTTAAAATGTGTATGCGTAATTTAAATGATGATCTGATAAAGAAATCGTAATAAATTCACATTCGTATTTGTGATATTACGATTGTTAATTTACTTGTGTGCTGTGAACGCGCATTTTATATGAAGACACGGTATACTCCATTAGAACTATAAAAAAATAAATGTCGACACACACAGTTAAGCCGAGCCAAAAGCCTTCGGGCAACTTGAAAACGGACATCCGAGGCTACCAACTCTCACAAAGAGATTCAAAACTATTAATAGTTTCCAAAACCAACCAGTTTTTGTCATTAATGTTGACTTCGATTATGGTATCTTATGGTCAGCTTTTAAGTAATTGCGCATATATTATTGCCAATAAACAATTACATAAATATATTAATTAACATAATATATACAAACAAATTATTTACAAGAAGGTTAACCTAAAGAGATCAGTGGGGAGACCAACAGACTGCAATGCAGAGGGTCTCGGGTTCGAACCCACGTCGCGCGCCTCTGACTTTCGGGATTTATATGACTTTTCGAAATTATGTGCGTATCGATTGACAATTATCGCCTGCTCCGTGCCTCGGAGAGCATGTTAAGCCATCGATCCCGGCTGCCATGAACATCTATGACAGTCGTTATTGGGAAGTCAGTACCCTCTAATATCCTGACACTGGTCTAGCCTTAGGGTATCGTTAGTCCTCGGGTTGCGGAGGTCAGGTGGCAGCCGCTCCGTGTAAAAACTGATATCCAGTCAAATCCGGTTAGACCAGAAAAGCCGACCCCAAGTGACTTGGGAATAATAAAGGCTAAGAGAGAAGAAGAATTAACCTAAAGAGAAAAGTAACAAAATTTATAACGCATCATATTATTTCTTCGCATCGCTGTCTATTGCTAATGGTTAATATTTGTCCCTCCTTTATATGATTTATTATATTTCCATTTACATACTAGGTAATTAAAAATCGGGTTAAAGTAAAAATACAAATATATAAATTTTATTTACTAGTTAAAGTAAAACGGGATTCCGTTAATCAGCTTTCTTTTTCTATTGTTATACTTATCAGTAAAATTTCCGGAAAAATCGCCCTATCGTATCTGCATGTACTAGGTAGGTATATCTATTATACTCCATTTTATATATTTATTTTTACTAGCGGTCGCCAAGTGCTTGAAATTTGACCAAAGCCTGTAAGATATACATACATAGATTCACGCCTGTTTCCCAGAGGGGTGGGCAGAGACTACGGATTTCCATTTGCTACGATCCTGACACACTTCTCTGGCTTCATTCACTTTCATCACATTCCTCATACACGCCCGTCGGTTCAAGGTGCTCTTAACCTGGCCTTTGTCCAGAACGCCTTCGATCTGATAAAAAAACGTTCGCCTAGGTCTTCCTCTTGCGAGTGTTCCATTCATACTAGCCTTATAAACTTTCTTAGTCAGTCTTTCCTCGTCCATTCTTTCTACATGCCCAAACCAGCTTAACATACCCTTTTCTATTCTTGTCACTATATCCATGTAAGATATTGCTGATATAATATGTCATTATAATTATATTGATGTATGTAACCATAGTTACGCGCTTCGACTGCGTGTGTCAAATGCATGGTTGTGTGTGCGTGTAGTGTTTTTTCCATTAATTTAATGTATTTCTAATGCATATTTTGTATAAATGTTAGGATTCGCCCCTCTTTCTCCATATAAACTTTAACTGTGCCAAATTTCATACGCCTCCGACCGCACAATTTTCGTAAAAATGGGTACAAAGTTTTTGTTTCACGTATTAATATATAGATGACACAGGACAACTGTGTCTTCAAAAATACATACATAGTATCACGCCTATATCGTCGAAGGGGATAGCCTGATGTGTTTTTACACCCACATTTCGCTATGTTGTTATGTGAATTACGTAAATTGACTCGCCCTGAGTCTATTGCTGTCTTTTAGCCACAGTCCCAGATTTCGTGCTGATACTGTGAATTTATTAACAATAAAACCCAAATCCACTTTGGCTGACTCGGAAATCACACACAAAATCTCATGTGCAGTAGTTCTATTCACTATTCTGGCACAACGAAGACAGTTGTTCTAACGTTTTGTAAATATTCACCGCGACTATTATCCGAAGCATAGAACAATTTAAAATGAAAAAATAAGATATCAATAACAATACCTTGTTTTGCACTAGATTAGCACGTTGTACTGCTCGCTATCATAGTAGCAATAGTCAGATCTACCGACGAAATACTCGGAATTAATTTGGTCCGATGGAAGACGTGATAAATCACTCGCTTGATATCAGTCAGCGTGGCGTCGATTGGTGCCGGACTATACCGGCTCGAGCTGGTGCTGTGATGTCATATATCGAAATATTCGTACGGAAATTATTTGTGGTCCGTCGGCCATAATAGTTTTTGTATATCTATCGTAATGCTGACAGTTTATGTGTATGAATGCGCTTATATCACGAACTGCTAGACGAATATTACACTATAGAATTACAGTATGGTGTAGACAAAGAAAGAAAGAAAGATATTTATATTTGTATCTCCTTTACACAATACAATAAAATATAAATATATACAGAGCAGTATATAGTACGGAGACCAAATTAGGTACCTGCGACAGCTATTGTTGCAATTGTTGAAACTGCAACGCTGGTATTCTCGCAGGAAGTATACAGTATGTGAACAAATTAAAGATGAACTGTGACGTAAATCTTAGAGTTCGAAAAAACTGTATCACGTGACATTGAGGTCAGAGGTCAAAGGTCATAGTAATTTTGGGGGTATATCGACTATGCTGAGTCGAATGGCGTTGACCGCGAGTCTCTAGCTCTTACGGTTCTTGAGTTGAAAGATGGTATCACGTGACGTTGAGGTCAGAGGTCAAAAGTCATAGTCATAGTCATTTCGCGGGTATATCGACTATGCGGAGTTGAATGGCGTTGACCGCGAGAGCTCTTACGGTTCTTGAGTTGAAAGTTGTATAACAGACGGACGGACGAACGGACAAAGCTCTTGGATAAGAGTTTTTTCGATCTCTAATAAAACTTGTTTTAGTTAGTGTTATGTGTTGTGTTAGTGGTGGCAGTGGTCAGTGGCATTACGGCTATGCCATGTGTTGTGGTCAAATACCACACGGAATAAAGATTTGAAAATTTCAACAACGGACACAAATACCACCCTGATACAGAACAAGTTTGACTGCACGGATGGGTTAGTGATCTAAGTGTTTGCCTCTTCACTGCCACTGCGCCGACTGTTGTGGGTGGCAAAGCCCACACGGTACTTAAATAATTGTTTTCTGAGTAGTAGAGCCTCGGTGATTTCAGCATGAATGGGCCAGTTCGACCGTATAAGGACTCACAGAATATCGACGTGAAATAGCAGTATTCCTACTGTTGTGTTTCGTTCGGTGAGTGAGAGTGCCGGAGGCCCAATCACCTTCTTTCCCATTTCCTGCTCCTTCTCCTTCCCACTTCCTTTCCTTAAAGGTCGGCAACGTGCAAGTGATGCCTCAGGTGTTGCAGGCGTCCACAGGCTACGGTAACCACTTACCATCAGGTGGGCCCCGTCTGCTTGTTTTCCACCATAAGAAATAAATGTGTTATCCACAATAGTTTTATCGAGTCTGAGTATTTTTTGAGTCCGTTGTTGGAATGTTTGTAAAGTCCCTCGCAACACGGGATATATTGCTAGTACGGCAGTTCTTAAACAAAACATATGTATGGGCGCGCTTATATCTCGAACTGCTAGTCAAATATTGCACTATAGAAATTCTGGACTAGTGTGACATCCGTGTGTTCACGTTGGGGTCCAGTTGAAAACCAGCACCAGCACTAGTGGTCTAGCAAATTTTGGACTGGATATCTTTTGCAAAGACCGTAGGAAAGACAATTGCATCTCTTTCTTTTACATTTAAGACTGCGCCGAGCGTAAGGCAGATAATGACTGAGCTCGTACGGCGCATATTGAAATCGGCGCGCGGCCGCCATAGTAAAATTGGATGGAGGATTTGAAGTGCTTTTTTGATAAATATGTATCTTTATTGTCAACCAATAACTTAAATATTTGGGACGGACAAATTGTAATATAACTATTTATGTTTTGTTTAAGCTGTAGAATAGGATAGATTTCTACTATTATAATCTAAAAATCACGTAACACGAGCTTACGTTTTTGCATTTTTCGTGCAAATTAGGCGAAAATATTAATTATTTTAAGTTTTTTACACGCAGTAATTGTAAACACATTCATTGTTATGATAAATGTATATTTTATATTTGTATTAAACAAAAAGTGTTGATTTTATTCACTTAACTGTGACCGCCTGTTTTGGCACATTTCGCTCGGCGCAGTCTTAATACTGTTGAATCATTTTTTATATGCATTATATCTATAGCAAGATTTGATTTTTCGTTTGTTTCTTTGAAAGGATTTAACTCAAAAACTACTTAATCAATTTAAAAATTCCTTCACTATTAAAATGCTATATTATCACCGAGTAACACATGCTATATATAAAAAATCTACTGATACTGTATACTGTTTGTTAACCTAACCTACTTTTACGCGTGCGAAGCCGCGGGCAAATGCAAGTTAAATAATATATTGGCGTTAGATATACCGTTTATTGAGGAAGGTTAAGGCTATATAACATCACGCTACAACTTAAAAGAGTGTAGCACTGCTCACGTTAAGTAATCATTAACGTCGTATTGCGGCTGAAACTGCGGCACACAGCCAATATACACTGCCACAGTTTTGGACATTCGCTTTTTAGATGCCGAATTATCGTGGTTTTGTAACAATACAACACTACGATAATCTCATCATCATCAAAAGAATGATAACGATCGAAATGATAGTAAAAATGCTCGCAAGAAACGCGAATGTGTGCTGTATTTAACGTTATACAATCTATTATTTTTGTTCTATAGATACCTTGACGTTGAATTACCGCAGGTTTGTACATCGGAATGGTAATCAAACTGATTAATTATTAATTTTGATCTACAGTATAACATTTATAGCCTGCGCCTTTGCTCGTGTGAATCTGACGGGAAAACTTACAAAAATAAACATCCTATTTGTTAATCATGGACTTCACAGATCGCATAGTTCTACAATTATAACATAGGTGACGCATAGCATCGCTTTAGCAGCAAAAACACAGGTCAGTATTCGGGGACCATGAATATCTTTCTGCTTAGCTGGCAAAGCGACATGGTTTGGCGAGGACGCAGGTTCAAGTTCTGATTTATAAATTGTATTTTGCTTCTGATATATTTGCGTTTTACTTTAGCAAATTTGATGTACTATGGTCTATCTCAATGCCAACGTTCATCCGAATCCAAAACAAGATATCAGCCTTTTTCTAATTGAATATTATCTATCTACTGCCCGGACAGACTTCGTTCTGTCAAAAGTAATTTTCTTTTTTTTATATTTACTTTATCACTAAGGGGTATGAAAAATAGATAGCCGATTCTCAGACCTACTAAATATGCATATAAAATTTCATAAAAATCTGTCAAGCCGTTTCGGAGGAGTATGGTAACTAACATTGTGACACGAGAATTTTATATATAAGATTAGATCACTTAGCCTAAAACAGTAATAGCTGCCTTTAATAATAGAACACGTAATTAGGGACATATGTGCTCTTAAGTACTGTTTAGTTATTAGTACACGTAATAAGTAATTAAAGAATTAATATAACAGAAATACCCCTGGCACTCTTACGGGTTCCGGCGAGGGCGTTCGGTGAGAAATTATATAATTTGAGCATTACATAAGCTTGCGTAAGCCTCACTTCGGTACATTGGAGCTTAAGGCGTCGCATATGGCCGCAATTTGAATAGATTAGATAATAGCAATGTATGTGGATATTGGTTTCATATATAAAGATAGCTGCATGTGCATTGCTTGTATACAATGTGCAAGATTAAAGTAAGGTATTTCAAAATACTGAAATGTTGCCGATTTAAAAAAGTGGCCGTGCGTTTCTTGCATGTATCTTTTCATCGACCCTTTAATTTTTTTAGGACTTACGTGATTTGTACTCCTTACTTAATATAATATTAGACATCAAGTCTTAATCGCGTTGGTAGTTATTTAAAGGGATTAAATACTTGTTTATTACCAGACAGTGCTTGTTTTTGTTCAACCCTTTGCTGTAACTTAGTGACTAACTTAAGACTGCGCCGAGCGAAATGTGCCAAAACAGGCGGTCACAGTTAAGTGAATAAAATCAACACTTTTGTTTAATATAAATATAAAATATACATTTACCATTACAATGAATGTCTTTACAATTACTCCGTTTAAAAAACTTCGATTAATTAATATTTTCGCCTACAAAATTACGTAAATTTTCATGAAAAATGCAAAAACGTAAGTTCGTTTTACGTGATTTTTAGATTAGGTATAACAGTAGAAATCTATCTTATTTTACAGCTTAAACGAAACATAAATAGTTATATTACAATTTGTCCGTCCCAAATGTTTAGTTTATTGGTTAACAATATAGATACATATTTATCGAAAAGCACTTCAAATCTCCATACAATTTTACTATGGCGGCCGCGCGCCGATTTGAATATGCGCCGCACGAGCTCTGTCATAATCTGTCTTACGCTCGGCGCAGACTTAAACGTAGCTTCAGTAACTTAGTAAACTCACTTATCTATGGATTTTGACGTTCATCCGTGTCCTATGAAATCTTTTATTAATTAAGGTCACAAAGTGGCACTTAGATTATTAAAAGATTTTTCTGGACAAGTTTCTTAAAAACTGATGGACAAGTTTTTTTTTAAACTAGGTGCATACAGATAACCGTTTATCTATTATGCTGGCTATGTTTCTGTCCCACGTAATAGGGGGAAAGCCTATAAGGAGTAAATAATATAATCTTCTCCTTTGTTCACCGTGGTACCATTAGATAGTACCACTGATTCTATAATTTATTTTATATATACGTACATATTACACTAGTGACACAATCATTGTAATATTTTACAAATATTGAGACAAGTGGCAAATAAACATTAGGACCTAAAACAACTTGCCGACTCTCTCTTTCTACTTGTTCTACTACTACTACTACTTGTTCTCTTTCCTTATCATCATCATCAGGCTATAATAGTCCACTTCTGGACATAGACTTCCCTTAATGAGCGCCATAGCGCCCTGTCTTCAGCTTTCCGCATCCAGCATCTGCCTGCAGTCTTTCGCAGTTCGTCATCCCGTGTTCTCTTTAATAGTACTGAATTCAAAGTAGTAATAGTAGACACTATGACAGTGGTAATGTGACCACTTCAAACCATTGTAACCCACTGTGTTATCAAAAGATTGTATTTAGCACACTTTTTAGGGATTCATGCTTGAACAAGTAAAAGTAAGGCTTCATCTTACTTACTATGGGACGCTGTCGCCCGAAATGTAGTCTATTAACGATGGAGATATATCAGTAATGGAAATGATTGTTTAAGCTATGTCCGAATGGCGTAGTGATTAAATTGGTCATCTCGCCATTGCTATGGCGACGAGACTATAGGTTTGATTCCCATGCAGGACTAACTAACTATCGAACTCGAGCTCCCACAATAGGACGTAAATACATGCGCAAACTTGGCAGTTCCAAGCGCAAAAGGCACTTAGAAATAAGATTCGTAAACAGCTCAAATAGTTTCAAATTCAAATTAAGGGGTAATTAAATTAAAGGTATGACCTCCAAATTGTTTGTTGAGGCGGTGTATGGAAGAAGTTTGCTTCCGTAATTATATCATTCGAGGAAAGCAATTAAAAGTTTCTTCTTAGTTGGTTGAAGCCTTTGCCAATAATGTTCGGGGTTTCCTTATCGACGCTGAAGTTTGTATGTGGGACATGGTTTCAAGTAGAGTTTACAAATTTGCCGTGTTTCCGTACATGTAGTTTCGTGATTCCTATACAAAATACAATGGTTATATTAAGAATTAATTTATATTTCGAGTATAAACTGTATTTTGTGTGTATTGATTTATTATTAGGTTTTATTTTTAATCATCTATTCTATATCAATTAAATTTTATTTTATTTGCCTTCAAAGTGTTTGGTTTTGATGTGTGCAATTGCAGTGCATTCGGCAGTGCAATTAAATTCGCCGTAATTACATAATGGTTTTGATAATTTAAGACAAGATATTCTACTCCTAAATTTAACAATACCTATTAATTAGACTATAGCGCATAACAAAGAGATGTAGAAATGTTAATCTATATATATAAAACTCTTCCGTTACTGAGTGACTGACAGACAACGCACAGCCGAAACTACTGATCGCAAGAAGCTGAAATTTGACATGTATGTTCCTTGGAGAGTGTAGGGCAGCACTAAGAGAAGATTTTTGGAAATTCCACCCCGAAGGGGGTGAAAGGGGTGAAACCCGATATTCACACGGGAACGGGACTTACGCGAGTGAAACCGTGGGAAAACTACTAGTCTATATATATATATATAAAACTCTTCCGTTACTGAGTGATTGACAGACAACGCACAGCTGAAACTACTGAACGCAAGAAGTTGAAATTTGGCATGTATGTTCCTTTTAGAGTGTAGGGGAGCACTAAGAGAGAATTTTTGGAAATTTCACCCCGAAGGGGGTGAAAGGGGTGAAAACCGATATTCACACGGGAACGGGACTTACGTGGGTGAAACTGCGGGAAAACTACTAGTTTATTATGTATTTCCACAATAAATTAACATTTTTATATATAGTTTTAAAGTTTGAAATATGTTAGTGCGCCATAACAATAAGCCGGGCGGTAGTCATTGTTTCAGGAGTGACGCATGATTTCAACTAGATTTTTCCTTATTTGTTTTTTTTTGTGAATTCTATTAATCTGTCTTCATTCTTTTATTTCTTTCTAAGTAGGTGTGTATTTATATGATTGTTATTTTCTACATACTATCTGTACATGCATTTACAGACACGCTAGTGTACGGTAGAGTATAACGGCAACTCTACTTACATGGAACTGACTACTCAACGAAAAGCACACTTCTTTCAGAATCAGAATCTTTATATGTAAATATAGGTTACAGTCGTGTGAGATGTTACATTTGATATTGTTTCACTAAATTTCACCAAAATATGGCATAAGATGCAGTTAATTATTTTTCCTTTATTTTACGTAGCAGATAACATAATAGTGTATACTGCAATGAGAATATCTAATCAAATATTATTCTATTTATTAAAATAATGTATGTGAATAAAATTATATATTAGCAAACAAAAGATCACAACCAAAGTACTAAATGTTGTTTCGGTAGTCAATAATGTTCCTGCAGTACATAGGTTTTCTGAAGATCTTTAAGGAGGTCCTGTGCTACTTGAGAATAGGGATCGTGGTGTCTTGCGCTATTACCTCAAAGATTATATCCTTCTGGGCCGGCAAAAAGGCAAATGCTTACATTTCAAGTTTCCAAACTATGATAAAGGTTTATCGTAAACCGTTGTGTTAATATTGTTAATTGTAGTGCAATGCTACAATTGATATAAAGAAATCACGTGTCTGCACAGACAAAACAATCCCGCCATCAATAGTCAGTTCCTATCGTATCTAGCCACGCTCTGCTCACGTACGTTAGATATGAACACTCCTTTAGATAATGTATGTAATTATGATGTACTCGCTGTGCCCCGCGGCTACACCCGCATAAGATGGTATTGAAGCCTGGTAATAGCTCCTCCGTCATAGGTCGTAGCGATTTAGCATGTAACCTTTCTTAAACTCAAGGCCGTGCATCGCAAAATGTGTTTTATATTGGTATAGCAGTTCTTAAGATTACCGCGTTTAAACAAACAAACTTTTTAGGTCTATAAAATTGTATGGTAGTGTTGAATGTAAAAAAAGAAAGCAGCGATAGCTCAGTGGGGAGACCAACAGACTGTAATGCAGAGGGTTTTGCGTTCGAACTCACGTCGCGCACCCCTGACTTTCGGAAGTTATATGACTTTTCGAAATTATTTGCGTATTGATTCATAATTATCACCTGCTCCGTGCCTCGGAGAGCACGTTAAGCCGTCGGTCCCGGCTGCCATGAACATCTATGGCAGTCGTTATTGGGAAACTCAGTACCCTCTAATATCCTGACACTGGTCTAGCCTTAGGTTATCGTTAGCCTTTGGATTGTGGAGGTCAGGTGGCAGCTGCTCTGTTCAACTGACTTGTATGTGCTTTAGTTACTGTTTTGAGGTATGCGCATGTTTGGAGCGCACATTATAAACTTTGAATACCTACATACATTTTTATAATCTTTTGTTTTAAAATTATGGTGCAATTCCACCGGTTATCGGTTAATACATTGTTTTGTTATTATTAAAAAACTTGGAATGTGTATTAATATGTGACACTCTTTATTAGATAAGAGTACTTAAGCTATGTAATGCTCACTTATTTAATATATTTCCCAACATGTGCGAAGGGGGTTTCCTTTTGATTGATACTGCTTCATACTTATTAGTATACAACAAAGCTATCAAACAATCATACGCCATGCTTGATGGTAAGCGATCACCGATAACGATTAGTTAATACCGGATCTAAGCGGCTTGAACTGATATGTAATAGTACTATATTGTATTAATATTGCTGGGCTGTCGATCGACGGTTTCTGAATTCGAATAATTGACATAATTATTAATATAGACTCGAATTACTTGAATATTGCTTCAAAGGCGAAGGTTGTGTTTAGTTATAGGTATTGGTCCTGCATAAACTTTAGCGATACAATAGGGTAGCTAAGTCATATTTTTTATTATTAAAGGGTATCGCTCAAACCTTAAAAACACGCTCGGTTTAAGGAAGTTTCTAGATGAATCCTTTTATGCATTTACTGTAAAAATATATACAAGTAAACTAGATTACATGGGGCAAACATCGTGTTGATTAAAATTTTAATTAAGTTGTCCAAATGTTACCAAAATCATAGAGCAAAACAGGTCGCTTTAAAACTAAATATTAAATTTTCTATATAACGGCCGAGATATTCTGTATGAAATTTATACTAAAAAACATGTAATAACCTATTTACTTAACAATGTTTATTCTTTATTATCATTTATTGGTTTTAAATTTTTTTAATTTTCAGCAGTAACCCGAGTCTTTACAAAGGTCCCCGCCAAGCAGCCACGCTACGCCCGTGACCGTCACGCTTACTCGGGACTGCAAAGCCCAGATCTTCAAGGTCATTGGGCAATGTAATACCCATAAGTCAAATAGTTACATTATAATAACAACAAACTCGCCACACTCACTCACATTTGAACGAAGCGACGATGCAATGCGTAGCTTTGGTACGAAGATTTTTGTACTACCCTGTTTCTAGGGATTATTAGTTATTATATTATTAACACGTAATTAGCAAATAAGTTTTAGTGAACTATTATAATTAGGTACTTACACGCTACGCCAATCGGCTTAATGTATATATAACTAAATGTGCTCGCGGTTTCCCCCGCGTTAATGATTACTGCACCGCCCCTATTGGTCGTAGCGTGATGTTATATAGCTTATAACCTTCCTCGATAAATGGGCTATCCAACACTGAAATAATTTTTCATTTCGAACCAGTAGTTCCTGAGATTAGCGCGTTCAAATAAACAAACAAACTCTTCAGCTTTATAATATTAGTATAGATTATAAGTATTTTCTCTGTAAGTGATTTGTAAATCGTTTGAGAAAATAAATGTCTTAAACCTTAATATATTTTTAATTTACTAAAAATAAATAAGATATACGCGTTTCAAATCTGGCAGAAGAGGTAAATGTCAAATGAAAGATAAAGGATGCACTATACAAACTGTGACGTCACAGCTATTTAAACGCTGCTGTCCGAGGAAGATAGCGAGATATCTCCATTCCTGCCCCACTTTTCTTATCTCTAAATTTAAAATATTAAATAACTGTCTTGGTTACAACTAATTTGGATACTGTTCGCACAGCTTGATTTCGCCATTTGCTCTAGTGTGTAAAATAATTTACAAATTCAAACATAGGCAACTATCCTATTCTGCTTTATTCGTGAATATATCATGTGTATACTTTGACGTGGACTTACTGCTAGAATATGCATTTTGCAGTAGCTAAATTAAAATCGACATTGACCAGTAATATACACACTATAATGCGGAATTTATGTAAATAAATTAGGATCGGTCGCTTTAGTTAATTATTAATGCATAGTGCCATCCCTAGAGATTTACAGTAGTTCAGGGAAGGTCAAGCCCATAGATATCTAAAATGATAATGATAATTTTTCGCTACGTGGTTAAGAACAACATTACTTATAAAACGATGTACCTATAACATACCAGATAACTAACGAAATTTGTTCGTCAGCTATCTTATGGCCTCTCTTTATAATTGCATGTTTTTTGTCGTCATCAGAGCAGCGTATTCGAGTATATTAAGAATTTAGCGATATATTATTGTTCCCTTTGCTCGGTTAGGTAGTGAAACTTGCTTTTCCACGATATTGTTTGTGAAATTGAAAGTTTTGAATACTTGTTTATGTAGATTCGGAGAGTCCAGCATACTTTTAATTGCCTTATCTTATATAAAATTATTCGTATACATATTGCATTAAAGTTGTTGGACCACCAAGATAAATAAATAAACACGTAATTGACTTCGAGTTTGCGGCGAGCATGTATGGATTTGCAAGCGCGTCTTTGATTTCTAGATAAATTAAAATTTCGTAGAAGTCAAGCAGTTTCGTAGTAATCAATTTCAATCATCTTTCTCGTCAACAAGACGCGGTAGATACTGAACTACTAAGAATTTGGAGATTAAAAAGACGGCACCATTGTGCAGTATTAGGTTATTATAATTCAGTTGGACGACATTGTTTATAAATGTGTGTAGGTTCTGTTCGGTAGTCCTGCATATATAATCGGGCGAACATTTCGGATTTACACCCTGCGTGTACGCGTCTAAGAGCATATGCATATTTTCATTCAGGATGCGCGAGCCTAACCTTATAAGATGTAGGTATATTTGGCTATAAACGATTTCATTAACCTATTTTTGTTTGTTTATTTCCAGCGACCCCTATGTGCGCGTGGAGTTGCAAAAAGTCGATGGCGACGTCACCATTGAAACGTTTCTCACGAAAACCAAGAAAAAGGTAACGTCATTGTTTACTATTGCCCTTCCTATTCCTCTCAAAGTTCTGTTATACCTGCATCATGCTCTTTTCTATGGAGTAAAATGGAATGTATGTGTTTGCGTATTGTGGATACAAGTCTTGGATATGGTAAGGGTATGTCATACGCTGGGATAAGGAATGTTTTGCGTAGCCTTTTAGCTATGATTATAAATGGCTGCTTGATAAAAGATAGACCTAAAAAGGCGTAGAAACATCGTGCAAAAATTACATTATAAGAAAGGCAATATATACTGCCAGAAGTTATAGAAGGTAAAATTCATGTCGCATAGAACTCCAGAGATCTATAACCAGACCCACGGCCATTTCCTGAAGCGGTAGACGAATACTACGGATTACTATTTATATTCTAGGTAGTGCCAATCTCGTAAGTGGTAGTCTCTGTTTACCAATTCAGTCCAACTTGATCCGAAATAGTTTCACGCACGTCTCCAGGGGTGAGTGCATCTGATTTAAGGCGTTGTATCTAGCTTAATATAAATTTTTATTTTATTTGTCGCGCCGATGTCCATGTATGAGTGTGTCTATATTCTCGAGTTGTATTAGATCAGCCGTCTATATCTATCTAGTTTAGATGGTTGTCTCTGAGAAGTTTATAATATCATGTAGTAAGAAGAAACCTTAAAAACGATAGCCAGCACAACCTTTCTGTAATAATAAAATAATGTCCTCCAGACCGAATTTCAGTCATGGCGGCCAATCTTAACGGAGATTAGCCATCTGCGCAGGAGATATTATAGTGTACAAGTATGTGCGCAAACACAAGTGCACTCGCTGTTCCCTAACTCCCATGATCTGATGGGACGGATAATCCGACACGACCGGAGAGCGATCAAGCGCAGGACCAACGGCTTTACGTGCTGTATACGATTATATCTACATATATATTACTTTCTGTAATATTATATTGATGACGGTCCCGACAAAAGGCAGTGCGATGCGAATACTTATTTATGAGTTATGTTTTTACTTTCAGACGCTGAACCCAACATGGAATCAGGAGTTTGTATTTAGAGTAAGTTTGCTGTTTGAAGCTTTTGTTACTAATTTATGAGAAAGTGTCTCTCGTGCAAGGCAATATTTTCAGTACTCGGCGTGCTTTACAAAAGCCACTTATAACCACGACTATGCTAAATAACTGTATCCAGAATTATTTCAACAAAGATCCAAATCGTTTGCAATGATTTTACCTGAATTTCTTATTATTTAATTAAGCTATTGACATTGGCATATTCACAAACTATAGCGTCATGTATTTGGTAGACCACGATTTGACCTGCAATGATAATCAAAAATATTACTTTAATGCTATGTCAATTAAATTAAGTCAATCACGGGTGGGATATGATGGGTCTTCTAAGGTTCTTGAAGCCCGTTCTTAAAGAGTTCCGTACCTACCTTATACTGGTTTATTCTTTGTCTGTAATATATGGATGATTGATATTGAATTGATGATATTATTGTGTCAGGAGTGGGTTCACATCAGTATACAATGTATGTTCAATATCAACGACCTCTCAATCACAAGTGCTTTCTTACCTTCCCCTGTCCAAATTTCAGGTGAAACCCCAAGAGCATAAACTGCTCATCCAAGTGTTTGACGAAAACCGCCTCACTAGGGACGATTTCCTTGGCATGGTGGAGATACCCCTAGCGTCAGTGCCTACCGAGTCGGCTGCGAACCCACGACCCAATGTCGTTAAGTACCCCTTGCGCCCGCGCAGGTCTGTGTAAGTAATATACTAAGCATGATGTGCGCTTTTTTAATTAATATTTTTATTTTATACTTTATTATGAGGATGATTTATGCTGGTGGAATAGTCAAAGCAAAATATTTTTAAGTTGTTTTTTAAAATACGTGGTGGTGAGGGTGGTGGTGCATTATTTTGCTAATGTTATGGTTCAATGCCACCTCTAAGCAGTCGAAAATTAAACTTAACCGATGTGTAAACATCCGAATATATTGGAACATCATTCGAATGTTACGCAGATTACGTGTAATGTGTACGAATTGATATAATCAGTAAAGTTAGTATGGTTTGTATTTTCGCAAGATCTAACTATTCGATACACTATTGATATAAGAGGCGTAATATGCCAATATGAAATTTTACATTTCTAGTCATTAAAATTTGTTGTATGTAATGATACTAATGATTCAAAGGAAGGTTTAAAACCTTAACATAAAAAACTTCTGAGAATCGTGTATGACGATGTATGACAGTAAGTACTTATATGTATAATTATTATACCTAATTCTGTACATACTTATGGTGCTTGTCTATAATGAAAGAAGCTAGCGTGGGCTACATATGCAAGCTTCTCGCGTAGGCTTCTTGCGCGGGCTACACAAGCGTCTTGTATGGGCTACGCAAGTGCCTTGCGCAGGCTACGGAAATATCTTGCGCGGAATACGCAAATGTATTGCGCGTGCTACTCAAACGTTTTGCACGGGCTATACGCGAGGATGACAAGCGTCGTTCTTGCCAGCGTGTTCGCGCAATTTACCTAAAGTATTTGTGCTTAGTGATTCAACATTTTTAGAACGTATTAATAATTAAGTATAATTAATATCAGTTTGAATCATCCTTATTAATATAGCTACCGGTTCTTCACTAAAGGTATACCTATTTTTATTTTCTTCTATGTGTGTTATCTATATATGAATAGACCCCTCGTTATATAAACGTTGTTATACAATGGATTTAATTATAATACTACGAATTCTCAATATCATTAAAAAAAGGAACATTTAGCTCCTTAAAGCAAGGTTTTATATTTCTCAATTTGCAAAAAAAAGGACAAAAGAAACTCAGTCTGCATAATTTGCTCTATATAGTTATTGAATATCTGTGGTTGCATCCATAGACAATTTCGAACTTGATAAAAATATCTCATACGCCATGGTTATACAACGTTTATTGCTAGAGGGGAAAAGGTTTGTGTGAGTGTAATACTGCTAAATATTGGATGATGTAATCAGACATACATCTCAATAAATATTAGCAAAAAAATATGGAAGTATCGTATCGGCAAACGGTAACTTTTGTTTCACGCTTTTGATAGAAACCTCAATTGTTGATGATGGGTTTGCTTTATACTATGACGATTATTGACAACGGCTTGTAATCAAAATGGCAAAGAGTTTGCTACATATTCGGTTGGATATTACCGAAGCACTTTTTTATATTGGTTTAGTGTTCATTGGAGAGTTTTGATGTGTGTTGAATATTATAAGTGGTTTTTGAATTGCGAATGTAGAGGAATAACTAGTGGCGGGTTTATTTTTTTTTATTAAAGGGAGTGTTATTGAAAGGTTTGATATGAATTAGAATATTTTTGGCGAGGTATTATGTAACTACTGTTAACAATGGGTTTGTTTTTATACCAGTGTTTATAAAATTTATATGAGGTTTGTTTGAATTAATATTATTGTTGACAGGGGGTTTGCTTTTATAATAAATGTTGATTATGGATTTGCTTTAAACTTGGCCTAAACGTGTTATTTACATTTAATTTTGCAATTACCTTCTACAATAGATTAATTATTAAATGGTCGTATTCCAATGTCTATTTAATTTATATTGATTTTCCCCTAAATTAGAGTGCTTGATTTTACCTAAATATGTATCAGTAGTTTCCCAAACACTGTTATTTTGAGCATATTCTATTTATATGTGATATTTGCATATTTAAATTATTGTCTTTTAATACTTTTGTAGTATCAGTGCATAGCTTAAATGTGTATTTGATGTTGTCAGAGCTAAAAAAGCAATTTAAATTACACTACAACCTAAGATTGCGATATTGTAAAAACTTTAAGATAAATTGGTAATTGATTATATGTTTAGTTTGTATCAATGATATAAAAAGACGTAGATATGTTACGAACCCGCCAAAAGTAAGATCTAAACTGAACCCGATTGTCAAAACGTCGAGCGGGCAAACAAATATATTTTATCATGGGTGCGATAAGGACATCTAGGGCTTGTGTTGCATAGATTACAATTAGATGGTATAGTTTGTAAATAACTAAATGACTATCTTGCGATGGACGTAACATATCTATACTTTAAAATATCATTGGTCTGTACCTAATGATCGATTATGAAACGTCTACTATGGGCATAGCACTCGACGGAACTCGAAACGTATTATAAATTTACCTAAAACGCCCGTAGCGAAAACGACAGTGAACTTTATTGTATGGATATACATCTTACTGATGAATAAACGTTTTAAGGTTCTTCGAGAACTATCATTAGTTCATAACATATAATACACTGTCTGATTTAAGCGGTCAGACAATCAACAATTTCTTTATTGTCTTAACAAGTCTTTGGACTAGATAAAGACCTTTTAAAGCATATATTACAAAAAAAATTAGGTGTTGGCACTATACATCAATACCAAGAATCTTGACTGTGTAGCGAATACAGCCGTGCCTTATAGGAATTGCTTTCAATCCGTGGGTAGCTTAGCGCATATGTAAACTGTGAACACTTCATTATACCGTTATACCACTTGTATAAGAAGTTTATTTTTATTTGTGTCTAAGGCTTCATTCACACGTACCATTATTTTTATTTGTGTCTAAGGCTTCATTCACACGTACCATAACCACACCACATTGACGCGACAAAAGGTGATCAAGCAGTGGTTACGTGAGAATAGTGTCGCTGCAGCTTTTTGCAGTTGCGTTGTGGTTCCTACAAAATGTGGATGTGGTTAAGTTCTCGTTAGTAGTTGCGATGTGGTTGCGACGACGCAATGACGCTCACGATTGCAGACAGTCAGTTCGACACCGGTTTTCGTTGAGGAAACACGCCTTGACTGAACAAACTCATGGAATTCGAAGTGGAAACATTGTTGTTGCTATCCTTGTTATGGATTTGGGGACGGGCGCAGGCGTGCGCGCAGTGTCGGTGCGTCGACGCAGCGTTGTGTCTGCGATGTGGTCGGACGCTAGTTCGCTGTGTCGCTGGTGGTTGCGATGTGGTCGGTATCACCCACGTGGTCGATAATGACGGCAAAATGTGGTCCGTCTAAATGCCACTATAAATTTTCAATACAACATTGCGCCCGCTTACGTGGTGTGGTTGTGGTGTGGTTGTGGTTGTAGTGTGGTTGTGGTACGTGTGAAACAAGCCTAAGATAAAAGAAAATACACTGGAAAATGGTTCTTATTTTAAAAGCTCACTCGATATTCTATGAGTGATGGTTCTATGTATATGCTAAAGATTTAAATCATATAAGCGTCCTACTACGTTTAAATATGGTCACCTTCTGGAGGGTAGTCATTTGACACACAATGCCAACATGACATCTGAATTATAAATATAGTATTATCACGCTCACTCATATTTAAAATTGTACACTATCGTTCCCTATCATGTAAATGCAAAAACAACTTTTTATGTGATCTAAGAACCTACATTGAGAGTACATGTATGTTTTAAAGATTTGATCTATGTATATTCCAAGGCTAGTAAGACATCTATCCCATATCTCACTGGTGTTACCTCACGTGTCTTTTGTGGTCATCTAAAGTATATTTCTATGACGTAGCGCTCGCTCCCGTGTCCGTGGGTATATTGAAGTGTACCACGCGCTGGTGGGCCGTGTTGGTGACACTGAAGAACCGGCGCCAAATGATGAATGGGAGATGGTGGAGCCTGCGCCGCAAGTGGGGGCCGTACAACCGGTAAGTATTATTGACTAGCTAGCTTTCGTTCGCGTAGAAGTAGGTTAGGTTGACACCCTAATGACCTAGCGGTATGAAATACACTTTACGACTTATTCTCATACCTACCAAATACACATAAAAACATTTTATTAATATCGGTCGAGCCGTTTCGGAGGGATGCGACCACAAACACAGTGACATGAGATTTTTATATATATAGATATAGTCTATGTTACTTGCTGATAATACAGCTATTTAACGGTGAAAGAATTTTTAAAATCGGTTAGGTTAGTTTTTGAGTTAAACTCTTACAAACAAACAAACAATCAAATAGTTCCTCTTTATAATATTACTATAGACTACCCGCCCCGGCTTCGCATGGGTATGTTTTGTTATATCTAAATGGGATTTAGCGGCGTTTCTGATGAAAGCTCCCAGGCGGCTCGATATTTTTGACATTTTCAACATTTATCGTCATATTTCAATTAATTTACATGTAACCTTGAAAAATTATACACCTTAACCACAATTATAACCACGAGTCACTCTATCTATTAGTGAAGACCGCATAAATCCGTTCATAGTTTAGCGCGAACAGACAGACGAATGTGTCTATTTCTTGCTTATATATTGTTCTTAAATGTCTTCTTGTATTATTTATACTTACTTATTCTGTTATCTGTGAAAAATTTTAATGGGCCTTCTTTTTTCGTATCAACTCTGTCTATAATAATAATTCAGTTGTAAGTTTTTCTGAAAAAAAAAATTAATATTCATTAAGAAGTACTGCGTAATGTCAGTTCCCTACTATATTTCTGGGCGGAGCTGAGGTGATATGAGTAACCGAACAACTTTTCGTGTCGGTCACTTACGCACAATGGCCAAATTGTGACGCTGTGAATACACGTTAAACTAACTAAGAATGTAGTGTCTGTTTTACTGAATAACGTGCCGCGGATCTGACTAAAAGTTCCACTGTTCTACGAGAAGACTGGGTCCTTTAAGCGGTGCGTGACAATTCATTAGGCCGTCATAGTAGAAACCTCGGCACCACTTCACGTGATGACGTCGGGTGGAAGGCTCGTGGACTACACGACTGCTTGTCATCTGGCGGAGTGTAGTCACACAGACAGATAGAAATACATCATTTTATTGCGTAGTGTAGTGTGGCAAGATGACGTGACAATAAGATTCTGATTTTTGATGAACTTTACATTTCAAATCATACTGATTAATATTAGGTCTTTAACTATGAAATTGCCGTGTATGTTCTACAACTAATTTCGTGGTTTCTGTACAAAATGCGATGGTTATATTAAAAATTAATTTATCTAAAAATTATAATGTCATGTAAAAAATTATATAAAGTTATATCGTTTAGTGCCTGCCCTTATTCATTGTTTCGATTCGCCATAATTACATGATTGTGAATTTAAGACAAAGCATAGTGGTCTAAATACAAGCCACTATACATAAAATGATAAACACAGAATTCGAGTTGGCCAATCAAATAATATTAATGGAATAGTTGGAATGAATACCACAATGTTAATGATTTTCTTGATACAAAGCGGCAATATCATAATAATATTTAAACACCTATTATTACGGCCCTAAGGGCCCCTTTATACTAGCGTCTGTCCAGCGTAGGCATTCGATGAATATATGCACAGCGACAAACACTATTGTGAAAGGGCTCTTACTGCAGAGAAAACGCTGTCGCGGCGTCTGCGCTGCGCATACGTTCATCGAACGCCTACGCAGGACAAACGCTAGTATGCAGGTGCTCTGAGAATGTTAGACCTACGAGTTGGTTGTATGTCATATCCCTGCTTGCTCTGTAGTCTGTAGTGTAGTACAGTTGAGTGCTTACCTGGTAGGTTCCGGTGTTAGCCACGGTCCCCTCGTTCACTGGCGATGACTGGGAGGTGATCGACGCCGCGCAACTAGCTCATTTTGTACGTCCTTCATTTTATTTTGGTTATTGCTTAAGGTTGGGTGTTAGGCTGTATATAAGTGGACTGTATCATGATGACTGTAAATATGAAAATAACGTTTTATATGCGCGATGGTGTATATTTCTTGGAGGCAGTGGTAGTAGTTTATGCCTTATCATAACCGCACGTCCTAGGATAGTGTTATCGACCTTTTGTATTAGGTTATCTTCAATAGCAACACAGAGGCTTGTCTTTTTAAGCTATGCCCATTGCCCTGTTGTCGGCAACGAGGCCTACCGTTTTAGTACTCACCAGTCGGTGCCACTAGCGAATAAGGTCCTGTCAATCATGTCACAGCTGCTGTCAAAAGCTGTAGTAATTGGTGGTGCCTATGGTTACTGTTAACGTGACTATAGAGTACGAAGTCTGGTGACCTTACTATCCACTAGGACCTCTAGCGGTGAATTGAAACGCGATAGCTGTCGACTCAACCCATTCAACATCAGGCTAGAGTGAATTAAAACATAGCTGGCGTAATGTGGGTTCAATATACCTACTTCTGTTCATTCGTTTAGGTATAAAGGCCTCACGTCTTTGTTAGTATGTGTATATTTTAAATACTAGCTGACCCGCGGCAACTGCGTCTGCTTCACATAAGAGAACAACATTTTTCATTGATGCTTCGCTCCTATCGGTCGTAGCGTGATGTTATATAGCCTATAGCCTTTTTCAATAAATGGAAAATAATTTTTCAATTCGAACCAATAGTTCCTGAGATTAGCGCGTTCAAATAACCAAACAAACAAACAAACTTCAGCTTTATAATTTTAGTATAGATGTATTACGATACACATCTTTATATATTATATAATTCTACTGTACGTATGTATGTCACTGAACTCTTCCTAACCGGCTGGAATGGTTTTGATAAAAAATTGTGTGAGTTCATGTGAATTCGGGGATGGTTTAGATTTGGGTTTTTCTTTTTCGTGTGTACAGGACAACGTCTGTCGGGACAGCTAGTAAGATACACCTTTTAAAAGTCTGCTCGCTTGCACTAGCTGTAACTATCTTGTAGTCAGACTGCATAGTAACTTTATATTTGCAGTCGTAATGTATTAAGAATGCAGTCCATCAGTATCCAGTCTTACCAACCTGCTTTTATACTAGTATGAGACATCTTATTTTTTTATATAGCCAGCTTTTTTTTATATTTTATTTGTATTGCTTTGTAAATAATTGTTTTGACTCAATACACTATGGCACAATGGCGTATTGTTAATGGCCATCTACTGTTTTCTAATGGGAGACCATAGATGTTACAGATGACTTTAACATATATGCCTACGCCTTTATATCCTTGACGAGTTAGGCAGCGTCTGACGAAACGTTGTACTACATACATTACATCATCCCGTCAGCTCGTGTTAGTTCCTGCCATGTTTAGGTCCCACGTAATGCTTCAGGCAAAGTATATTATATGCACTATTAACAGCAGCTAGTGTTGTTAATAGTGAATTACCAGCAGCACCGATTCGTAACATAGTTTAAATGATGCAAGAACGTTTTATTGTCAGCCTCGATGGCGTAGTGGTCAGTATAACCGAATCGAGGTCGCGGGTTCGATTCCCGCACAAGTCAAACATTTGTGTGCATGAACATGTATGTTTGTCTTTGTCTGGGTGTTTCTATGTATAGTAAAGTATATATGTATGTACATATATCCATTGTCTAGTACCCATAGTACAAGCTCTGCTTAGTTTGGGCTAGATGGTGTTGTGTGTACTTATTACGTTGGGACATACCTCCAAACATGAGATAAAATAAACGACAATAAAAATTACTGTTCCCGCTAACAGAACAGAGCGTTTATAGAGCTTAAGAAAAACTAAACAAACTCTTTTAGAAGTCTCTAATGACTCTTCGCAGCGTACCCACTCTTTTACCCCAATCTCCCTGCTTTATTCTAAGATCGGGGGATGAGTTGGTCTTCTGAGACTAGTATTTAGCGATTTCCAATTTTACTGCGATTATATCAAGCATATTTTAACAATATCAGTTAAAAAATATAATTTTATATAATTTTGAAATATAGGGAAAAGCAAAATATCCTGCCTGTTTGTGTCGCATTAGGCATGTTGCTGATTGTACCTAATAGTCAGCAACGTATGTCGATACATAATTATGTACTTTAGAGATTTTGATTGCACCTATCTTTCAAATGTTAGTATTTTATAGCAGTAATAGTAAAAAGATAGTTGATATAATCACAATTCAAAAATTCATAATGTTACGGCTTATTGGTCATTGCCGTAGTGTATCTGTATGATAATTAAACGAATGTAATCTGTAAAAATACCTGAGAACTTCCCGCAGGACATGCTTAGCGTAAAAGACATATCTTACATTTATTTTAAAATTGAGATTTGTATGTATTTGGAATCAGTTAAAAAAGACACATCTGCCAGTATATTTATATACAATATATTTTTTTGGCGTACGTCGTTTTTACCTATGACAACAGAATTGCAAATTATAATAATTATGGACTAAGGCCTAACCCTCACACTAAGGACAGGCGCGTGCCCAGGAGTGGGACAGTGTATTACAGAGCTGATATTATTTAATTGCTATAATATTAAATATATATTAGTAGTTGTTGCTTTATTCTATAATAATGATTTGTTGTGAATTGTTACAGGCGATCGGTGGGGACCCCCTGCCTCCAGGCTGGGAGGAGCGCCAAGACGCCAACGGAAGGACTTATTATGTAAACCACATCGAGAGGTCCACGCAATGGGAGAGGCCTACGTTTACGTAAGTGATGTATTCTTTTTCTCATTCTAGGTGAAATCCCGTATAGCGTTTAAGAGCGGTTACTCCTTGTGGCCTGTTCCGAACGACAATATCGCAAGTAAGTATCATATTTTGAGCTATTCAATTTGTCCTGTAAATTTTTAGAATGCCGAACGTAATTAAAAGTCCATTATGTTTGGCCGCCGGTGTGCTGCTGTGACTCAATAAGTTAATAATGTTTTTAATATACTCTATAGACTTAGGTAAAAGTGTACCAAAGATAGATATTATATTTGTAAACTTTTTACTAGGTATGTCAATTATGGATCGAACGTTTTCGATGCGTAATGTGAATAAATAGTAAAAGGGTTGCAATTATAATTAAATTTAATTCTATCTATGATATACCTTTACCTTAGTCTATACCGTGTACTAAAACATTTTTAAAACAAAGTCATATTAAATATTTAAAATTTAAAGAATTTCAAAATATAACACTTAAAAGCTATGTTACACTTTTATCTTAGTCTATGGAGTGTATTAAAATATTTTAAAAATAAAGCCAAGTTTAACAATTAAATTTAAAGAATTGCCATATATAACAATTATTTACAACGCTGCCTTTTGTAACATACCGCAAGACGTGAAATCTTTTAATAAATATTGGATACTAAAATAAAATGTAGGTACTTAGAACATCTGTGATACAACTATAACACAATATTTGGTCCCATACAGCATTCGGTTCTACAATATTCGGCGCATATTGCAGTGCGTAACAACCACGTATTTGCCCAACCAGGGCAACGAACACGAGGCCTGCACTCTTAGCCTTTAAAACTAGACTCTTTCTGTTCCAACAGTCGTATGCAGAGCACAGAGTCACAGGCTGAGCGAATGGAGACAGCTGCTACAGAGTTCCAGCGTCGTTTCCACATCTCCGTTGACGATGACCACGCCTCGAGCCCCGCTCCCTCACAGAACCATCAGGTATGACTCCACCACTTGTTCATTATGTGTCGTCAATCATTACGGAATGATGGAATGGAATGTGAGGGGAAATAAGTAGGGCTGAAATACTAGTATGCGAGTAGGAGTTATGCGTGAAGTTATAGATGGCGGTAGTGTAGACAGTAAACAAATATGTCGACTGGTATAAATACTTAATAATGATTTCGGTTTTGATTTTAGAGTTTTTGATTTAAATAGAATATTACATCATTGCATGATAAGGATAGAAGCAAAAATAAGCATATCGCACCCTAAATAAAACAGAGACTTATCTCAGTATTTTGGTTTAAACAAATTTGAACTCTATTGCAAAGATTTAACACAAACATAATATTAGAATTTAACATATACAATTAGAGTTCAAATTGCCTTACTTTCAAATTTCGAGTTAAGTCGCTGTTTTATTAAGACTGCAATATGTAAAAATAAAATCGAATTGCCAAAATGTTTGACTGTTATTTTGGCTCTTTGCTTTCTCGTCTTGTAATGGCTATTTACTTAATAACGACCATGTTTTTGTACTCGTTTTATTTGGTTAAGACTGCGCCGAGCGTAAGACAGATAATGACAGAGCTCGTGCGGCGCATATTCAAATCAGCGCGCGGCCGCCATAGTAAAATTATATGGAAGATTTGAAGTGCTTTTTTCATAAATATGTATCTTTATTGTCAACCGATTACTTTAATATCTGGGACGGACAATGTGTAATATAACTATTTATGTTTCGTTTAAGCTGTAAAATAGGATAGATTTCCACTGTTATAATCTAAAAATCACGTAACACGGCCTTATGTTTTTGCGTTTTTCGTGCCAATTTACGTAATTTTGAAAGCGAAAATATTAATTATTTTAAGTTTTTTACACGGAGTAATTGTAAACACATTCATTGTTATGGTAAATGTATATTTTATATTTGTATTAAACAAAAAGTGTTGATTTAATTCACTCAACTGTGACCGCCTGTTTTGGCACATTTCGCTCGGCGCAGTCTTAACAAACAAGCGTATTATAAAACCATTTAGTGAATGCCTTTAAACTATATTAGTTCTCTAATAAATAGAGATAATATAAAAAAGAAAGGCAATACATAGGGATGAGACCCTCTATGTATTATCTGTACCACCGGTACGTCATATTTGTTTATTAAATAAGACAAGCATGCTTATAACTAAGTGAGTTGCAGCGATATGTTCAGTCGACTACATAGATATTGTTAGTACGTATATGCATAACTTGTATTTCGGCCCTTCGGAGTGACGTAGATGGAATATGTCTTAAAATTAATGGATCCAGAAAATCTGCCATTCGTTTTTATAACTTATTGTATCTCGAAGACTTTCATTTGCGACATGTTAGTGTTATTAAAATACATTGTCTAAAAGCGCCTCTAGTGGCAAAGTCGATGAACTAATCAACAAGGGTTAGGCGTAACGTAAGTCAGAAATGGCGTCTGGTTTGGCGTTGGCGTATCGCTATCCCTTTCTTATTTCGAATAAAACATATGTAAGAGACGTGAAATAGCATACTATGACGTATATACATATTACGTAGTATGCTCCACGCCAGAGTCAGATGTGATTTCAACGTGGCTTGCGTCTTAAGGTGCATAAAGAAATATAAAAACTTATGGCCGATCTTTTATGGTCGAAATACATAAAATACGTCTTTTGTATGAATATTTGTTGAGGAAATAATTATGGATAATATGTTCTGGGGTTCGTTGTAGTTTAAAAAGTCAGGTTTGGTAGGTTATTGCCGAAATAAGTTATAGGTATAAAATCTATGTCGATCTTCTACAGGAAATGATGTAGTGAAATAAAGATGGTATGATATAGGTGATTTATTAGACGCGGTGATGGTCACAGGTGACTGGTAAATTTATTGTGTCTGCCACACAACCACTAGTGTGATAGGTAAATGTAAACTTATGTGATTATTGTCATTTTTTGTCTTTGATTATTATTTATTGACACTTTATTTAATTATTACTTTATAATTTATATTACACAATTTATGCTTTATCGTTCTCAAGAAACTCTAGACGTTTGTAACATAAATATAGTAATACTGACTAAGAAGTATACCTAAGTTCAATGTAATTGCATTCGAATGATATTCGATAATGGGTAACGACGTGCAAAAAAAAATACTGGTGGAAAGGCATGAAGTACAAAGTACGTGCACGTACTTGTGTAGTGTTATCGATTCATTCGAATATAATTTAGTAATCCCTGGTATTACTAATTGTTAAACTTCATAAGTAATTAACTTTAATATGCGTGTATAAAGCGATTTAGTATTAAATCGATCGAATGGCGCTTACTGCACTACTAAGCCCGCTTGCTCTTTATTCCCTGTATTCACGCGTCTATGCGTGAGTGCATTTGTATTCGGGCGTTGTGTTTAGCCGACGATCTGTGTCTCTCTAATTTATAATCTGAGCATGATTCTGTATGACTTTAGATTAATTTTAACAATACTATATTCAGTAACTCCAGGTGCCATACCAAAATTTAATTTGGCCAAGAACGAGTTACTTGTTATACCAGTAACTCACCGTCTCGTTCGGTGGTAAGGTACCAAGATATAAAACCAAATCGGCATTTTATTTATCCTTATGGATCGCTATGTACATGTTCGGATCGGCATAGCCGGTTGATAAAATTTAATATATGCAGATGAATTTTGGAGAAAAGCCCAGTGCAGACTAATATATGTTAAGATTGGTAATAAAATTAAGACAGCCGCGTGAGACAAGCTGTCAACCTGTGTCCATCGGGCGTTATCGATCGATTTCACCACTTTAACCGATTAGGTAGGATTAATAAAAGCCTTTTTATGTCTCCTAACTCTTACAGTAAGAAAAGGCTCGTGCCCAGCAATGGGGCAGTTCATATACAGTTCGAATATTATTATTTCGACTGGTTTATTGAAAAACAAAGACCGGCATTGTTGTTCGATAAAAATTGCCAATTGTGCTGACCCGATCATGTGTGAAGCAAACAACCCAATAAGTACACATAATGAAGCGTAATAATAGTATAGTTATGTCAAAGGAAAATTACTTCACAAGCAGTAATGAAGTAACAAAGCAGTTTATAAATAAACGAAATACTAAAAAAACGGTAAGAATAACTTATTTCGGCAATATATTAAACACATTCAGGTTTATTTTAAAACGCGGACTGAAGGTACAGCCAGGTTTAGACATAAGTCAGTAAAAAATATTGGAAAATTTACCTTGTGATCTAATACAGAATCTTCGATTAAGACACAAACGTTAAAAGTGAATGTAAATTTATAAGTGACTTATGGTTTAGCTGTACCTAGTCTAGACTAAATGATTTATTGATAAATGATGGCTAGGACTTATACTTAACACTGGTGTTGTTTTTAGTCTGTGTTTTATGATAGTCCATTAGAGTAATAATGTATGGAGTATCTTTGTAAAAGGAAAATATATTTTAACGTCCTTCGGACTTGATAAGGTAATCATTTCACACGGATGCAAGATTTAGTCTTCGTTATTATATGAACAAATACACAAATACGCAAACACACACATTTGTATTTCACTCACACAGGCTCAAACGGGACTTTGTGCTTACATTAACAGCAAGCGGCTCTATACATAATTACTCTTCTACATAAGGGAGTTCTATAATTCTATTATTCTGAAAAGAATGCATGTGTATCGTAGATAATTCCTTTTTTAATTACTTTTTAATCCTTTTTTTTTTGTAAGAAATAGGTAGTCGGAGAATCTGTGTTAGAATATATTTAAATTTTTTTTTCGCAGCATGGGCTTAAGCAATATAAACATTATAATACTAACAAAACATCTTTACATTAAACCTTTCTATACTGAAAGTTTGAATATATAAATATCTATTTTTTTTTAATTTAGTGGTCCGTTAAATAATAACTTACTAAGGGTGTTGCCACACTTGAGCGACAATCGCGAGCGAGACAATATATGTTCGTTGTTTGGACGAATGTCATTCGCTCGTGTCGTACTTTGTCTGCTGTTAGCGAGCGTCTTCAAATGTTATTCTTCTATGATTATATCTGGTCGTATTGTTAAAGTCCAAATTGCAATTGAAAATAGAGAAAAAGTGGGAAAAACTGACGACCTGTATCTTTACGTGTTCTTCGTAATATGAGAACTTTACGACGGCAGTATTGGTTAACCTCACCGTCCGATCTTCGTGGTTGTCAGCGATTTTCGCGTTAGGATGATTCATAATATTTATCATTAATTTAGGCTATCTAAAAATGTTGGCACTTTTCTTTTACTAATGAAATGGTGGTGATCGAGACCATGTTTATAAATATTTTTTTATATTCAGACTTCCAGTTGTTACCCTAAAACCGTGTACTCATTTTTATTGTAGTTAATTAGCACTTCGCAGCTGAAACACGTCTTGACGTCTCTAATTGGTTGGTAGTCAATAATTATTCAAAAAGAGAATCCTACCATATTTCTTAGGACTACTTACGATAGTCGGAGGAAGAATGGTAGATTTGACGCTTAATTCAATTAATTATTTTGTTAGTAATCCAATAACGCATGGTATCTCAACGACGGTCTAGTTAATTCTAATCTACAGAGTATTACGTATTATGTAACACAGGTAGTTAATACCTAACTCAGAGGTCAGAGACTTCAATATTTTCTGTATAAAGATTTTATGCCAATAAAAATTATTATTATTATTATTAACTACTGTCAACGAAGTTGATAGGTAACAGAGGGTACCGGCTAATCAAGTGATCAGCTGGTACATTCTTTACCTATCTTGCCAAATAAGTCCCACACACTGTTTGTGGTATGATTGTCGAGATGTCGAAATTTTAATGGAATAGCTTTGATTGTGGAATGATTAACTTTAAGTAATATTAAATAAAATTTTAAATACTTTGATGTCGACCATGTCTAAATATTTCAATAGTTACTTAAGTAATATATTATGCATGTTTTTAACTATGCTTGTTTGCTTATTGCGATTATTAACTTTAAGCATTGAAGTTGTATCTGCAGCGATATTGTTCAGACGCAAAAGTCTGTATCACTGGTGTTGGCTTTTTACTACATATAGCCAAGGAATAGTAAAGACAAAGAGACTAGCAATCTATTGTCAGTCGCAGGAATAAAGATCCTGCGATTGACATTTTGACTGGTCATTATTGGCAGAATTAATGTAATCCAATAAATAAAGTATTGCAACTATGTCATAATGGTTAAAATGAAAGTTTCCGCCTGATGTGTAAACGGTAACCATAGCCTATGGTCGTTTGCAATATGCAACAAGAAAAAAAGGAAAAATTGTAGTAAACATTTTTAATTTTACTCACGCGCCGAATCGCAATTACAGTGTTGCTCCAATGTAGCCTTCTTACAAGATGGTACTAGTTCATCACCAGGTATGTTATTAGACTACTGCGTTAGACAACAAATTTACGACTTCCCAGCATTAACGATATATGTTGTTGTTCATAAAGTTGCGTCCACACCTGAAACCAATGCTCACGCAAATAACTTGATTACTCACGAATGTATGTGTTCCACTATATGTTATTAATACACTAATATTTACATTAAATGTTTTGCGGCGTATATGTGTCCGCAGGTGTGGATGCATCTTAAGACTTTTCTACCGCTAACAAGACGGGTGCTGTTTGTTAGATATTTCGAAGAATGAAATATATTATATATTAATGAAAGCAAGTTCTGATAAATTTCTGCATGTTTAGTAAAGTTAACATGTCATAAAATGTTCAAAGGTAAAATCCATGTATTGCTTTTAAAAAGTGACATAATTATTATAGTATTACTTAATAACGGTGAAAGTGCCTGTATACTAAAATATAAAATTGTATAAAAATGAGTACATGGTATTTTTAGGACGTCATTTTCTGAAAGGTTTTAACCAAATTCCTATTCATTTATTCATTGTTTATTAACAAATAAATAGTTAACATTGTTCAATAATATGAATATTTTCTTTACTTTTGTAAAGATCTTTCAGGAATCACACACACATAATACGCATTACTTACAAGTCTGTGCTCATCGGTACACGGGTGTTGCCATAGACATCCACTGTGTTGTCCTCACTTTCATAGACAATCCTGCAGCACACGACGCTTGCGCTTACAGCCCGTTGTTTGGGATACTTTATATATACACAGCAAACTTATTACTGCAGTGCAAAATTAACAATATTAATATAAAACGCTGCTTTTGCCGACTGCACGAATAAGTTTGTGCGTTATTATCAAATGTAAATGTCTAACAGGAGGATATAAGCAATAGAAGTGTGGACACTAATTCGACGGAACCCACGCCGTTTTCAACACCGATCCGGTCGCCAGAACCGGCTCAGGTCCCGAATCCGGTGGAAGCACCGACTAATAGTATAAGTGATGAAACCGACTGTGATAATAATTTAAGAAACAAGACTATTCAGGAAGAGGATGACGTTGTATGCGCCAACGAACGGCATCATACTCGGCAAGATACCGAGAATGACGGTCAGAATGACGCAACTGCTAGTCAAACAGCTAGTGAAAACGTAGAACAAAATGAGATTACAAATGAAGTTAACGAAAGCTCAGAAAATACTGATACTGCTACAGTAACAAATGATATTGTCGATGGCAATAATACTGAAGAAACAAACGAAGAAAGCGCAGTAACAGAAAGTCAAACACCTACTCCAAATGATACACAAACAGCAGAGAACAATACTGAGAATGCAGAAAACGCTACAGAAAGTACAGAAAATGAAACACAAGAATCGGAGAACGAAACAGTTGTGGCTGAAAATGACGCAAACGTTTCCGACAATGATGAAATCGTTCCCGAAACTGATGGAAATAGTACTGAAAGTGAAATAGTGGAAGTCCGGAACGTGGAATTGGTTACTGAGGACCTGACGTTTGACGAGAATCACTTCAGTACGCCGACGGGAGGGACTCCTGAGCGGTCACCCATGACTCGACGACGGAGGACTACGACCAGTTCACTGGACGAGTCAGAGGTAAGAGATCAGAGGCCGGTGCGGGGAGCGATGTCCACTGTATAGAACGGACAAGTATTTGGTACAAAATTATATATTTGAGAGTCTCGTATAAAATTGACCACTCGCGGTTACCCAAACATATTGTATATGACGTAGGCGAGAAAGTTCTAGAACTTTTAAACTTAGTTTAGCTGTATATAAGAGCTGAATAATTTAATTTATAGTTTGATAATGCTTAAGTGCATGACGTAAAGAATTTTGTCGTAATATTGTTATTGATAAAAATTGTTAATGCGACGTCTCGTTAATTAAACTCTTCCTTATTTTATTGCGATTTAATTAGTTTCAAAATTGGTTTTATTTAGCAATTATCTTAAAATTTCGAATGGATTTGTGACTTGCAGTTCAGATGTTAATATTATAGTCATAAAACATATTGCTACAAAAGACTGGCATAAAACAAATAACGAAAATAAATGCAGTCACAGATAGGTGTGCGTACAGCGATTTTGGTTCAAGTCGGCAAAATGCATTAGTTGACTTTTGATCGACTCGATCCAAAACTGTGACAGTACAGAATATTTGAGATTCAATGTATTATATCAGTGATGGCTGTGCGCACCCGTCTATAAGTGAATGTATCTATCTTCGCGTATCGTATTTAGTCGTTCATATGTATCTACGTAACATGTGACTATATCCTCTAGAAATGTCATATAAGAGAGTATCAGTAAAAGTATTAAACAAAATGAAATGCAATAAAATCTGTAAGTTATAATCAACAACAAAATATTACACATTATTTTTGAAACGTTTGTACTTATTTAGGTGGTTATAATATGAAGTCGTGATGGCAATTAGACAGAATATTCGTAGGTCTCAAAACGTACGTCATCTTGTACAAAATATAATACATTATACAATAGCGTCGCACCCGCACTCGGCCGGCGGCGTGCTTTGGGAAATTGTCTATGAGTAAGTGTGAGGCACAACATGCTATGTGATGTCCTGCTTACGTCACTAACACCTCGAGAACTACCGTTTGACTAAAGGGTATCTTGCAATATTCGTCAGGGACAGTTTTGTAGCACAAGATTCATGATTATTTTTTACATCCATTGGCCTAATGAAACGCATTCATTAACTGCTTTGTTGGATGAGTATCTCCCAATATGCTTGCTAATGTATGATCACCTTTAGTAATTTTCCAGTTTTGTTGTCTTTCTGAATTATGTACGGCTGGGGAGGTCTCAAAATTATTTTATGGGCTTGGGCTAGGTTCAAAACTGGAAAGATAATCTTTATATATTGACATAAAATTTTGGTTATATACGTCTTGTGCTTCAAACATTCTCATTGCGAACTGTAGACATATTAGGCTTATACATAATGTATGACAATTTTACTAATTTTGCGACAGATATCTTATGTTTCAGAAACAAGCATTACGTCCACAGTTCTCAATACCTAACAAATCAACCAACTAACGCGATCATAACACGATTTGACAATAACAATGCTTGACGTAATATTGACAGCGCTTGACATTAATTGACATTGTATTTATTTGACACCGTATATATTTGACATCTTATATACACGTCTGCTTGTGCTGTTCGCTTACTTACTTAGTAACTTAGTAGATATTAATAGTATTATAGTATTTATTATAGTAGTTAGAAAGGATTGTGTATTTTATCGTTAGAGTAGATTTTATTATATTGTCGTTTGGTTGTCTTATCATAAGGCTTGATATATTTAAGCTTTATTATAATATCTACTGTTTTATTTGAATCATTTGGGATGTACATTATATTTGGACTGTGTTCTACTAAAATGGAAGTGAAAGAAGGCTTTTTAAATTGTCAGTATTATATATTTTAGCCATTATTTAGCATTATATATCATGTTTATGTAAAAACAATTTATAAAGCTTCTTTTTCATTTAATATATTGTATATACTGTTACGAAATTGAGTATAGTCCAAATTTATTATAATACATTTAAAATGGCGTATATTATTACATAGTTAATTAATATTTTTACAATTATACGCTTTTTTTAATAATGTATAGTTTTACAGGCAAAATAACTATTTGAGTAAATATAAAATGTTAATGATGAGTATATTGATATATTGTATAGCTTATTGGCAGAGCGTGAGAGTTTGAAGCTAAGGGGCTAATATATGTACATAAGTATAAATACTGCACAATATACTGTAGGTAAGTGTACTGCCAAATTATTAATTATTTAGAATTATTACTTAATTCGTGTTACCCGTGTTACCGGTTACCATTATTGGCCGGCTGCATTGGGTCGTAGCGTGATGTTATATTGTCTACCTTCCACGATAACTAGGTTACATATAAATATTTTTGAAATTGGACTAGTATTTGTTGAGATTATCGTGTACAAACAAATAAATTTGTCACTTTTAGTATAATATTAATAGATAAATTTTGGGCAGAATTTGAAAGCGTTACAATTAGTCAAACTCACATTCGCATCTAAAACATTAGCTAGTGTTACTAAAATAACTCCAGTAAATAATGTCTATCTAATATAGCAAAACAAAAATTAGGTCACCCTTTATTTAGATATGATATGAACTTATATGTGGTATCAGGGAAAAAAATAAACCCAAATATGTACCATACAACTGTCGATAAGCCAACTATTGGCACTTCTTTAGCAGAACCCGATATATTATTATTATGCTTCGCGGTTTCACAACAAAAATCCGTTATGTTTACCGCTCAGTTCCTTTGAACTGTAACACGTAAAATAAGTTACAATCTTTCCAAATAAAATAATTATCTAACACAATAATATTTTTATTTCATGCTAGTCGTTTCTGAGATAGGCAAGATCGTTGAGCAATGTTAACCACGCCGCACTATTGATCTTGTAAATTAGGGACCCGCTCCAGTTTCACACGGGTATTACAAAACCTTAACAAATTATATACCTAAACCTTCCTCCTGAATCACTTTGTTTATTGGTAAAAACCGCATAAAAATCGGTTCAGTAGTTTTTGAGTTTATCGTGTATATAGTGATTAGTATTGATTAGGTAATAACATTTAATTAAAAATGATTAACGTACCTTAAAACTGACATACTATATTTATATTTGGAGCTAATGTTTTAGTCTTATGGTTATAATTCAGGTATGTATTTCTATTAATATTCATATGTAATTTTGCAGTACACATTACATAGCCACGCTCGTCGCAAACACGACCATATGACTGTACATATAAGGTGTATAATACGTTTTATATGGCCATTGTGTTGTTAGGATGAAACGGACGGATCTACAGAGAGTACGCGCAGCAGTAGCGCCAGCAGTACGCAGAGTCAGAACTTACCCAACAGTGACGGTACGTGTGTGATTATTTATTTAGTTAATTTAGCGAAGTGTTCAATATATACTTGAAATGTGGAGACATAGTGGCATCTCAGATCAAAGTATAAGTAGTCTCAATGAGGTGATACTGGTCTATTTGATTCCTATCCAACCTTTTGATGACCAAACAAGAATAGCTATACTGTAAAATTTAAATAAATTTCATTTAGGAATGTCTAGATTTATCTAAAACTTATATTTTAGCTATAAATCCATTTCGCTGAAGCTAAACTCAATGTATATTTTTTGTAAGAAGTCTATATATTTTTTTTTCTTTTCATTAAGAGAGTATTTTGTTCACACGTATCTACTTTTAAAATGCAGTAGCTTAATTGAAATCAAATCATTTATTTGCAAACTAAGTGTGCACACATAAGGTCTTAAATATTTTATTATAGTTACTTAAAACTTAGCGGGCTTTTACAGCCATAACAAATTAGAGGGCACTGCAACCAACTGCAACACCAGTTAAACTTCTAAAGGTCATAGTATGATGGCAGACACAAATACCCTTGCTCAATAAATAGGCTATAAAATGCAAGAATATTTTTTATATCTGGATCTGGTAGTTCCAAATATTAGCGCGTTCAAACAAACAATCTATTTAACTTTATAATTTTTGTTTATAGGTCTACCGCCTGGCTGGAGTATGCAGAAAGCGCCGAATGGCAGGATATTCTTCATAGACCATAATCAGAAGACTACCACGTGGATTGATCCTAGAACGGGTAAGTGCTCTGGCTTTTTTACCTGTTCCACCTAGTACAGTTCAAGCAGGCAGAGGCGATGTCTTCATTCATAGAGTAATCAGCTTCCTGTATTATAAATTAATTTTGGTGATTTATCATTACTTTGTTTATCAATTTATTGCATCTGTTCCTTCGAATGGTTGAATAGATGCAAAATACTATATACTAGTCATAATGCCAGTCTCCATCTTGCTTATCAGACTTTGTTCCCAGAGAAATAAACAACCATTGCCCGATCAAAACATCGAGCCTGAAGCCTCATGACATTGGTTGCACATATGCCTAACCAAACGTCTTTTAACTTTACCACCTTGTCACACGCAAAAACGCTTTTTAATAGTAGATATAATAAATGCGACTGCTGTTCATGCGGTCTCAAGTTCGATACTCGAGTCAGCCTGGTATCGAACTTGAGACAGTCTGGTATGGAACTTGAGACCATCGAAGTATTATTGGGTTTTCCTGACATGAAGAAGAACGAAGTTGTAAATATCAATTCCAAATAACGAATTTTTCACTAGCAGCATTGACCCTCGTATTATGCCCGATAGACGGCAATTGTTTCACACGATGTAACGGGAGTTCTATCCATAGCTGGCACAATGTGGATATAATTTATCTCGATTGATTTGTAAACCTCGCTGCATCTAGCTGCTTGCAATATTCAATGTTTGTATCTGCAGGTTGCGCGTCAAGTTTGCCTACGTCGAGCACTGCGGCTGGCGGCGTGGAGGCAGATGAGTTGGGACCGTTGCCTGAAGGCTGGGAGGAGAGGGTTCATACTGATGGCAGAATCTTCTTTATTGATCACAGTGAGTTTTGTTTCTAACCAATATGAGTGTCTCGCTATAGGTTTGCGTTCGAGTCAACGTGCAGAATGGTAGTTCCTGTTCTCCATTACTTGCCATATGCCCAAACTATGTAAACTTAGATTTGTGAATTATTGTGAATAAAAAAACATATTAGAGATTATTATATGCGTGTGTCGCTCTGAGACTCTATAAAATTTAAAACAATTGACACAAGGTATACCCATATTCGATAGAACTATTTTGAGTCACACAAATTTTTATCTTCGTTTGCATTGGCAGCTGTGAGGTAACACAAAACGAAATAGGATATTTTTTAAATCCTACCGCACCTAGATAATCTTAGCATGTGTCTCTTTTTAATTTGTCAATAAATCATGTCTATTTCTTTGAACCAGATACCCGTACGACGCAATGGGAGGATCCTAGATTGTCGAACCCTCAAATAGCGGGTCCCGCGGTGCCGTACTCGCGAGACTACAAGCGCAAGTACGAGTATCTCAAGAGTCAACTGCGCAAGCCGGTAATATATCACTCTGATTTATAGTAGTATGTAAACAATCTCCCAAACACAATAAAACATTTGTGCATAATGTATGCGGATGACGCAACTATTTTTATTTGTAATGACAGTTTGAGTGAACAAGAATATAATAGTGAAATAAAAAATACGCTAGAGACAGTAACTAGCTGGCTACAATCCATAAATTTGAAAGTAAACCTTACAAAAACTAAGCTAATGCAATTTAGGAATTATAAATATAAACCACCAATATTAAATATACATCGTTCGAATACCTCGATTGAAGAAGTAGAACAAATACACTTTCTTGGGGTCACTATAGACCACCACTTAAATTGGAAAGGTCATATAGAGAAAGTTAATAAAAAATTATCATCTTACTGTTACACTTTGTCCATACTTGTTGAAACAGCTTCCCCAAATATTGCTAAAACAGCTTACTATGGTTACGTTTATCCTCTGTTAACTTACGGAATTATATACTGGGGCAATTCATGTGAAATCCATTCTACATTTGTCTTGCAAAAAATATGTTTACGCATTATCTATAACATGTACAATATTAAAACGCTTAGAACTGTTTTTTGTGAAAGGGGTTTCCTTACACTCTTATTTTACATTTACATTTTGCAGCTTTGTCTATTTGTAAAAAATAACATCACGTTTTTTGAACTTAAGTGTAACTCCAAACCCAATGTACGCAGTAAATATAAGTATAATTTAAATTTGCCGAATATAAAAAACATAACTTATTATAAAAGCGCATATATAACAGCGATTAGGGTATTCAACCATCTACTTGTAGATATAAAAAAATTGGAAGGCAAATTGTTTAAAAGTGTCTTAAAAAAATGGTTAATCAAATCTGTATTCTACGATATGCAAGCGTATTTTGCTTTCAAGTGATCCAATGGCAAATACCACACTTTTGTAAAATTTTATATTTTTGTTATTATGTCCATACTTCTAAAATTTACTTTTAATTTATACTATTGCAATGCCCGACAGGGTAAACTGTTGAAACGAAATCTAATTTTAAGAACACATTTCATGTACCTACACAGTTTAAGAAATAAATGTCTTTGTCTTTGAAAAAAAAAAGAAAATAAATAGAAATGGGACGCCAGAACTAGCTATGTGATTTTACGGAACTCTGCCTCGGGCGAGACCCAGTAACAGTGTTACGTTAGTTTCCTGTAAGAAGGTACTTCTTTGAGCTAACCGTGTGTGTAACAATGATGGCTATCGCGATTGAATTCACCGCAAGAGGTGCTAGTAGATAGTAAGGTCTACACGTCATACTCTATAGTCACTTCAACAGTAACCATAGAAATCGACAATTATAACCGCCAAATACGGCTTTAGACAGGAGCTGTGACATGATTGACAGGACCTTACTCGCTAATGGCGTCGCCGCCGGTGAGCACGGTAGCCCCCATTGACAAGGGTAGTAGGTAGGTTGCTTCAACCAACATACGGCTTGTCTGGTGGTGGGCGGGTACCATATCTCTAGAGCGCTTGGAACACCAAAGTCTTTGTTTATACGCACTTACTAACTCTTTAATACAGTATTCGTTATTGCCAGCGCAAAGGCAATGTCGGCGCGTGGAAACCCTGGCAAAATCATGACACAAGGTTGATTATTTATCTGCCCAGTTTGAGCGAAAACCCAGATTTGAAAGGATATTCTATTGTACTCAAGCTCTTAGGATGTTTTATCTATTTCTTAATTAATGTTTACAGAGCAACGTGCCAAACAAGTTCGAGATCAAAGTGCGTCGTAACTCCATCTTGGAAGATTCGTACCGCATTATAAGCTCCGTGAGTCGGCTCGACTTGCTCAAGACCAAGTTGTGGGTCGAGTTCGAGTCGGAAGTCGGACTTGGTGAGTCATACTATCTTCTACTCTGTTGAGTTTATATATTTTATAGTTAAATTCTACCTATATGAAAATTGTCTGACTAATATTCTCGTCGCCAAAAATGTTCATATTCACCTATAGTCTACATCTAGCCAAATGCCCAATAGTTGAACGGGTTTTTTGCCATAATTATGATATAATGTAGGATCCAGAAGCCTGTATATTCGCGAAAAGATTGGCAGGCGTGTATTATACTCATATATTACCACCTGTTTTTTTTTTACTTTTAAAATCAAAAGTATTTATTCAATGTAATAATATCACATTCATCATACATTTAATTAATCAACTAAAGTGATATTAAAAATAATATAACTAACTTACATACTTATAGTATATTTCATAATTAATTTTAAAACGAAATAATCTAATAACCTATATTTACAAACGTATTAAAAAAGAACATAATTACAAAAACACAAATAATGTTTTTAAGTACGAGGCACCTAAAACATACAAAAAGTAAATTATCGTCTGTCGAGATCATGTGCTGCTATCGAAAATTTCCTAACATCGTCCCTATAACACTTTTAAGATCTCTATCGATTATATTATTAACGGCTGGCGGATGGCAAATGATGCCAGTGGATCGACACAGATCAAAAAATATATTTAAGTAAAATTTTACTATTTATATCACAGAGTAATCTTTGACTCTATTCATATGATCTTAAAATTCTTTCACTAAAAGAAACCTTCATTACCCCAGTCACTTCATTAACACAGTCTAAGTTTTAATAACGAACCACGCGAGCAAACCGTCCCATAAGTTATCTTAACAATTAATATTATAAATGCGAATGTGAGTTTGTTTGTTACGCTTTCACGCCTTAACTACTCGACCGATCATCATAAAATTTCACATACACGTTGTTACGGGTACAGAAAAGGACATATTATTATGGTACCTTTGAATCAGAAATAGTACTGTTTCCTAAGGATTAAATTTATAGGTCTATAATATTGTCTTCTGTTTACGCGAATGTTATTCATTGAAATTAAACTACTATATACGGATTTTATAGCGTTATTTATTTTACACTTTATTAGTTTAGTCGGTAGTAGAGTTTAGTCGGGGAAAGTGTAAACTTAAATACAAATAGTTTTAATAGTTTTAATAAATTAATTAGCTTAAAAATTAGTAATGTTCAATAGTATCTAGTAGTAGTGAGACAGTTTCAAAAATTATGTAATAAAGTGTAAAATAAATAACGCGATAAAATCCGTATATAGTAGTTTAATTTCAATTTATAGGTCTAGTCTATTATAATATTATAAAGAGGACAGATTTGATTTATTGTTTGTAAGGATTGAAATCAAAAACTAATCAACCGATTTTAAAAATTCTATCGCTATTTGAAAGCTACATTATCAGTGAGTATAGACTATATTTTAACATAACCTAATCTACTTTTATGCGAGTAAAGCCGTGCCAAAAGCTATATCTAATAAAACTGTTATTTATTCCCAGACTACGGAGGCCTGGCCAGAGAATGGTTCTTCCTCCTCTCTAAGGAGATGTTCAACCCTTACTACGGACTGTTTGAGTATTCCGCCATGGACAACTACACACTACAGATCAATCCGAACAGCGGCGTGTGCAACGAGGAACATCTTAGCTACTTCAAGTTTATTGGAAGGGTCGCTGGCATGGCCGTGTACCATGGGAAGCTTTTGGATGGTTCGTATTATAATATATATCAGCCCTATTGATGTGAGAAGAGTTAGGCCATATTCCACCACGCTGACTCAGCGCAGGCTGTCAGACGTCACACATCTTCGAGAACTTTATGGAGAACTTTTAGGCATGCAGATTTGCCCACGATGTTTTCGTTTACCATTAATTAAAGCGAGCGATAATTAAATATTAAATACGCACAAAAGCTATTCTTAAAATCTCTTTACAAACTGTCCCACTGTTGGACACTAGCTTTTCTTCAGTAAGAGTGCGGTTAAGCGATAGTTTAATACGCTACTCCAGTGCGAGTTGGCCGGGATGCGGGATCATTTCGTACATTTTAATTAGCTAAGCTACCATGTAATATTAATTGCTAAAAATATTCATATATTCAAATTCTACACTTTCCATAATTTTCTCGTACTCACTTTCTTATTAGCGATATTGTTGTTTGATATAATAATACAAAATGTGGTTTTTTCATAATCAATCCGTTCATTTCTCACCGAAGAGACTGGTTTTAGAAATCTAACGGTAATTACTGTTGATTTTTTTTAAAGTAACCTGCTTAACTTCGTAAAAAACAACACGATGATTTTTCTGTTGCAGCGTTCTTCATCCGTCCGTTCTACAAGATGATGTTGGGCAAGACGATAGAACTGCAAGACATGGAGTCTGTCGACCTCGAGTATTACAACTCGCTCATGTGGATCAAGGTATGTACGTCGCCATTTGTAATATATTCACAACTTCGCTCTTGTTGCGTTTTAAGATATATGTGTATTGTTGTTTATACTATAAAGGTTATTTTATACCGTTTTCTATTTTGGCCGACTACTAAATGTCAATTCAGTGAATAATTAAAGCTTGCAGTTTGGTTGCTATACGCCTCTGCCATGTCAGGTTATAGTATATAAGAAATTCTATATAATTAAAAATTATCTCAGTTAAGGTACTGCCTGATTTAAAAACAAATATCTGCGAATAGCGATACGAATATCGCTCAAAAATCTCGCGCTAGAGTAGTATAGTGCCACTGTACAATACCTTGGGTAGAGACTGCAGGAAGGAAGAGGCGGCAGGCAAACTCTGTGTTTGCCAGTCAATGTTACTAATTGTGACGTTTTCTGTTTTATTAAAGAGCAGAAAGCGATTCAACTTGACATTAGAGATTGATTTTTGCGAAATGTATTGTAAAGAACGCAATGGCACTTATATAAGTCCCATTGCGTTCTTTGTTTGTTCATCTATACATACATAATGTGTTTTTTAATTAATTTTTGCATTTTAATTTCCCTATTTTTTTTATTGACGTGGGAAAAGGAAGTGAATTCAAAATTAACAAATTATTACATTACAGGAGAACGACCCATCGGAGCTGTACCTAACGTTCTCGGTTGACGAGGAACAGTTCGGTAAGACGATACAGCGCGAGCTCAAGCCCGGCGGCGCTAACGTCTCCGTCGACAACGAAAATAAAGACGAGTACATCAAGTAAGTTATATACCATAGTCATTCGATTAGTACAGTCGGCCAAGAAAGTGGTCTTCCAGTATTGACAAAAGTTTCTGTGAGATCTAATTATCACCAAGGTTGCTTTTCTAACGGAGGTGAGTTGTTCGTAGTTGTGATAATTCAAACTTGACACTTGGCATGACGTAAATATAGTAGGTGATAAAGAGAGCAATGGTCACTTATAATATTATGGCAAGGGGAAATTTATTTTGTTGTTTCATGATCTTCAAATGAACTTCAACCACATTTTTGGCCGACTGCACCTTTCAAGTACCACTTAACAAATGATCTCAATCCGTTCAGTGGGTTTCATTGAGATTGGTAGGAACAGATAGATATAAAATTATTAGAATTATGGTTTTAAGTCCTCTATAATCGATGCCATTACTAAAATCTAAAATATTTAAAAAATTGGCGTAGTATAATTACCATTTGAAGACAATAAAAGAAGAAAAATATGTCAACTACCCTTTTCCTTATTTGAATAAAAGTATCAGAGGTTAGCTAATTAGTCATGTAGTATTAGTTTCGCTTATACTGTGTGCGATTGAAAGTAATCCGGTTTAGTTTCTGGGTCAGATATAGTTATTAAGTTTGTCATTTAAGAAATTCATACTATCAACATGAAGTTTGGCAAAGTGTCCAGTAGACAGTGATAGGTCCATTATTACGTAACAAAATTGAAATATAATACAGCTCTACGATCTCCTTCGGGTATGTGTAAGCTAAAATCGAGCATCAAGTATGAGACTATTTTCCAGACATGACTATGAAGCACTAAATAGTAAATTTTCTGTGTGTTCCAGACTAGTAATTCAATGGCGGTTCGTCAGCCGAGTCCAAGAACAGATGTTCGCGTTCCTCGAAGGTTTAGGCGGTCTGGTGCCCCTGCCTCTCCTCAAGATTTTCGATGAAAACGAGCTGGAGTTACTGCTGTGCGGAATACAGCATATTGACGTCAGAGACTGGAGAGCCAACACTCTGTACAAGGGAGACTATCATGCGAACCATATTGTGGTGCAATGGTTCTGGCGGGTGAGTTATCATACCTTCGGCTCTTTATACAATAATATCGGCCCTGTATAAAACTGTCCCACTGGTGGGCACGGGCTTCTTCTCAGTCTGAGAAGACTTAAACAAGTGAACTGATTTTATTACTTATTGCAATTATGGAAGGACCAGGCTTGTCATCGTTGGGTTCTTAGACTGAACAAGGACAACCAGGTCGTAGACTTTATAAAAAATACTAGATTTGCCCGCGGTTTTACCCGCGTTTATGATTACTGCGCCGCCCCCGTGGATCGTAGCGTGATGTTATATAGCCTATAGTCTTCCTCGATAACTGAGCTATTCCAACACTAAATAAATTTTTCAATTCGGATCCGTAGTTTCTGAGATTAGCGCGTTCAACCAAACAAACTCTTCAGCTTTATAATATTAGTATAGATTGATTGCGATTTGCTCTTGAGTAAAATAATATCAAAATAGTTAACAACCCTATTATGTAAAGCAACTAATCTTGCGCCTGACTCGTCTCATTCTATATCGGACTATGATATTAGCCTATTAAGACTGCGCCGAGCGAAATGGGCCAAAACAGGCGGTCACAATTATTCGAATAAAATCAACACTTTTTGTTTAATACAAGTATAAAATATACATTTACCATAACAATGAATGAGTTTACAATTACTCCGTGTAAAAATCTTAAAATAATTAATACTTTCGCTTATAAAATTATGTAAATTTGTACGAAAAATGCAAAAAAGTAAGCTCGCGTTACGTGATTTTAGATTATAACAGTAGAAATCTATCCTATTTTACAGCTTAAACTAAACATAAATAGTTATATTACAATTTGTCCGTCCCGAATATTTAAGTTATTGGTTGACATTAAAGTTACATATTTATCAAAAAAGCACTTCAAATATTCCATACAATTTTACTATGGCGGCCGCGCGCCGATTTGAATATGCGCCGAACGAGCTCTGTCATTATATATATATAATATGTAACGGGTATTAATGCGATCATGCATAATGTTTACCTTTTTTATGCTTGACGTTACGACCAGGTTACACCGGCCGTGGTCACAAGCTGACTGGTGCTGCGATGGCTATATGTATATATATACTATATATATGACTCTGTCATTATGTCTTACGCTCGGCGCAGTCTTAAGTCGCAGCGACACACGGGCAGCCACAATAGATTTTCAATGATGCCTTCATTCTTTTCTATGCATTAACAGGTTATAGGGTATATATATATTAAAACACTTGTATTACCACTTGAGAACACATATGGCGTAGTGGTTTAAGTGGTCGCCTTCATATTACCACTACGCCGGGGTAGTGGGTTCGATCCCCACACGGGACAAAATTTTGTGTGGTCCACAAATAGTTGTACCGGGTCTGGGTGTTCTTTGTGTCTGATATTTGAATGTACATATGTTCAGATCCCCGTGGCACAGGATTAAAAGATAGAGCGGGAGATGTCATTAAAAACAAGTGAGAAACGGCAATGAATTGCCGTAAATCTTAGAGTTCGAAAAACAATATATGCAAAGGTCACGTGATACCACGTGATCGTGAGGTCAGAGGTCAAAGGTCATAGTCATTTCGGGGGTATATCGACTATGCGGAGTTGAATGGCGTTCACCGCGAGTCTCTAGCTCTTCCGCTTCTTGAGTTGAAAGTTGTATAACAGACAGACGGACGGACAAAATAAACTCTTATACAACAGCTTTGTCCGTCCGTCTGTCTGTTCAGACAGTCGGAGACGGACAGTCCAAGATCTACGTTTATAGAGTTCGAAAAAACTCTTTTTCTTGGACCTTGGACTCTGCACTCGTGTCAGATTGCAGTTCTATTGAACCATTATAGTGAAGTAAATAGAGTGTTCTAGGTTTGGGACACATATCTATTCTGTTAGTAGCTTAAGTGTTCGGTAAGGAAAGCCTGCATGACTGAAATACGGTCTGTAACAATGTATGATGTTATGTCGTTTCGCAGGTGGTGTTATCATTCTCGAACGAGATGCGTTCCCGTCTCCTTCAGTTCGTGACGGGCACCTCCAGGGTGCCGATGAATGGCTTCAAGGAGTTATACGGCAGCAACGGTCCGCAGCTGTTCACTATTGAGAAGTGGGGCTCGCCTGATAACTACCCTAGAGCTCATACGTGGTATGTAATGGTTCAAGTGATTAATAAGGCGCCGGTAGCTGGTGGTTCGTTCTTCGCATAAAATTATAAAAATCCCGAGAACCAACTTGTTAATGATAGTCCAGTCTTCTAATTACTGCCTACTTTTGCTTGCGTCTAGTGAAATATTGAAAACTGGCTGTTCAATTGTGAATACGTCTTGGATGACTTGATAACTACGCGTCAGTTATACCGAAATATTCGTAGATATTCTTTTTATTGAAAATTTATATCCGTATTGACACCGAACCCAAAATACCCAGCGCTATGATGAGTATCATAGCGCCGAGTGTACGCTTATATCGCATAAAAATGCTTAGTCGCATCTAGGCGGCGTGCCTAGAGGTATATAATTTATCAACTGGTTTCGGGAACGCTAGTAAATGACGTGTCACATCAAACTAATGTCAAATAATTTGAATGACTGTTGCTAACTCAATCAATCAAAGTCGACATGCGTTTCACAATCTGTGGCCAAGTTTTGTGTTGATATCTTCCTAAATATAAATAAATATATTCTATCACATACACACAACACCATCTAGCTCAAACTAAGCAGAGCTTGTACTATGGGTACTAGACAATGGATAAACATACATATATAGTTTTTTTTTGTAAATACATACGTATTATACATAGAAACACCCAGACCAAGACAAACATCCATGTTAATGCACACAAATGTTTGACTTGTGCGGGAATCGAACCCGCGACCTCCGGCGTGGCGGTCGGTAACACTAACCACTACGCCATCGAGGCCGCCAAAACGGTAGTATGAACTTCCTAAAACGGTAGTATGAACTTCCTAAAACGGTAGTATGAACTTCCTAAAACGGTAGTATGAACTAACAAAAACGTCTACTCTCTTTCTTCATCAGTTTCAACCGCATCGACCTCCCGCCATACGAAAGCTACCAGCAGCTTCGAGAAAAGCTCATCAAGGCCATCGAGGGATCGCAGGGATTCGCCGGCGTCGACTGAACAACACACACACATTATATTAAACTTTCTGGCTTCGAAGTTAGTGGTGCTAGGAGATCAGTGTGGTTAATTAATGCAATAATTATTATCTTATGAAGCGTAACGCCTTAAATATATAGTTTTTGGTTGATACATGCGACTGTCAAACGATACTCATATCGAAACCGGCTATTATACAGGTTCTAGACGTAACACATGTTTCATACCAATTTAAGATCAACTAAAATAGTTGCATACCTGTTTTCGAATCAACGGAGCTAATTGCATACCCGTTTTAAACGACAAAGCAACTACTTACATCTGGCATACAGGCAGTTGCATTTATTGTCGATTTGCGATGTCAATGCACCTGGTTGCATACATGGTTTTTACTTTGACGTTATTAGTTGCATACCTGGTGTAAACGTCTATGCAAGTCCCTACGTCATGTATGCAGGAAGTTGTATTCATGTGTGTCGATTTAAGATGTCAATGTAACTGGTTGACTATCTGTTATCGACGCCAACGCAATTGATTGCATACCTGTTTTCAACACAGCTGGTTTACTCATATGAAAAAGGGAATTAAAGCTGCACGTTCCTTCTATTCTCTAAGTAAAATTGCTGCAAAGCTTAGCGCCCTTTAGTCTGATAGATACCGCTACATTAAATTCCAGTTTCGACTGTTCAGTGGACATGCAAACTCATTGAACAAACATACAGGCTGTGCAGTGACATTGCCTAAATAATGACTTTGAATAAAAAGACTTTCCACATGCGTGAACAATAAGTAAATAAAATATAATAATAATACTACCAATCAATTCGTTTCTGGACATAAGCATGAGTTGTGCTTACAGAATGATTGTCTGAAGTTGTAAGATCATATGCGACGCTCTATCACACTGATCTCAGCGCCACCTGTCGGTTATAAACCTAAACGTCATGCTCAACTAGTTACGTCACAGTCCACACTGTCTTAACCCTTTCGCTGTCCCGTGATAGATACAATTGCAAAACTATTGTTATGTATCATATGTAATACATTGGACAGAGAAGCTGTTGAACGATAATGCCTCACATCAAGTCTGCTGTCAACACATTCTTAGATATCTTGACGATACTGCTCTGTAAACCTTACTGAACCAGCTTTAAACTCACTGCGTCTCTTCCTGATACATGGCAAGAGAAAGAGACAGAGAATTATCTATTGATATTTATCAGGAAGAAAGTGATATTAGTTTAGTTTGCAACGTCAGTATCAGTATATTCGTTGTTTGTCTCTGATAAGCTGTCTTGTTTGAGAGATGTCAATAAGACTAACAGTTTAATGACGTCATAATATAATGACTGGACAGATGGATGTAATACAACGCGGAATAGACGCACTCACACATAGACGCGTGGGTATAGAGAACCAGGGTGCATAGTACGAGTTTGTTTTATGTTAACGCGATCGAAACGTTTACCGCGTTTGGCATTCTGATTGGTTAAGAGCTTGGAGCGAGCCAATCGGAGCGCCGAACGTCATAAACGTATCGATCGTGTTAACGTAAAGCAAACTCGAACTAGGCACTCGGACATGTCAGGCCTATGACGTAATTGATATCAAGCGGACTTGATTCTTCGGCGTTCTGTATTTGTGTAGTTTGTGGTTATACAGGATTGTTTGAAACACAATCCATTAACCAATGGCCTGAACCTTTGTTGGGAAACATGTCTATACAATCGAGAGATCTTCTTAGACTGGTTGCTTACAGCTGCCGCGATATTCTAAGATAATAAAAAAAGAAACTCACAGGGAAACTGTTGATGAATTTGTCCGGTGCGAGGGAGACAGCTTATTAGAGCAGGATGCAGAATTTAAAACGATCTTAGATAGATATTTTAATTAAAATGAACGATTAAACAAATGTACTATTATAATGTATAAACTAATTTTACTTCTTCTCTTCGCCATTCCTATATCCAACGTTAGGTTGCCTCGGGTCTTTTCATAACCCTTAATTTTTGATTATAAAAAACTACGATATTTTTTTTATACTTTAAATTTACTTATCTGATAAAAAATTAAAAACAGTAAGATTAGTTTATATTTAAAAAAAACAACTGCAATAATTCAACTTGTAATGTTATTATTTAAAATTGTATTAATGTTTTGAAAACCAATGTCTTATATAATCGACAAATTTTATACAATATTTTTCCATTTCAATCTTATAGTAGTTTTAACAGTTACAAGTCCTGTTTGCTCGTGTAAGTTTACGAGATTTATTGTGCTTATCTATCAGTAATAATATATACTCTAACTTTATAAGAACAAGGTCTAAATTCAAATGGCAATATTTATCTAGACAATCAAGATGCATAATCTACACGTTACTCAAAAAGAGTAACAGAAAGAAAATCGTGACTATAAGACGTTGAGTTTTCAAATGATTGATATCACGTTACAACTATTGGAAGAACGCGGAATGCTGCCATTTATATCTACAAGTGTAATGGCTTACCCTATGTATGTGTGTGTGTGTAATGGCCAATGTCACACCTGTCAAGTAAAAGCTATCTGAGAGAAAAATCGAAAAACTCTTGTTAGGTTAAAGAAGAGAGATGACGAGACTTTTATCTTATAGATAAATGCTCTTATTGTAGTAATGATGTAATGATTTCAAGTCATTATTTTATTAATGTCTGCACTCCTAGTGTTGTATTTTTGATTATCACATTCAGGGCCGGCCTTACTATAAGGGGAGCTAAGCGGGTGTTCTAAAGGCCGAGTGCAAGGGAGCGCATGTGATTGACTCGGTAGTAAGAAAAATAATTTAATATATATACTAGAAGCATAAGAGGGGCGACGTAGTGTCATCTCGCCCTATCTTAGGATAGCTCTATCCTAAGATAGAGCGAGATGACATTATGGTAACCTTTGCTTCGGACTGACAGTATATAAAGTATGGTCATACTAGATACAGATTCCTGTAATCCACAGACATTTATACTGAGTCTGGAAGTCTGTAGGTATTATTTATGGACGCGTAAATGACAGTGTAGCTTGTATGTGATTACACATATTTAATCCAATGGCGTTTATCGCAGCGGCAAACCCGTTCTGCTTGAAGTTGTAGCTTATATTGATTAGGAGTGTGAGTTATAGGATCCGCACCGAGTAATCTAAGTCAAGACCATTGGACTACAAGCTTCAGAAACAATAACGAGTGATATTATATGAAATTATCCTTTGAAATGTTAGTATGGACATTCTGTATTGTAGATCTGGCTTTTCGAAATAGTGCTGTATATAATTGTTATAATAATATGACTACCAAAACAAAATTTTAGATGCAATATAATAATAGTTAGGTACTTCGCCTGCGTGATACTGGAATAAAATGTGTCTTACATGTTAGTTCAAGGCGTGGTGTGTGTCAAGTTTTATTTAAACATTCAACGATTAACGTGTGGTTGAGTAATACACATTTATCATAAACGTTCACATTTATTATATTAATAAAATATGGATAAAAAGAGAATTTAGAATTTCAAATGAAATACTCAATATTTTCAACCTTTTTGTACATGTACATACATAGATTCACGCCTGTTTCCTAGCGGGGTAGGCAGAAACTACGGATTTCCATTTTCTACGATCCTGACACACGTCTCTGGCTTTATTCATTTTCATCACATTCCTCATACACGCTCGCCGGTTTAAGGTGCTGTTAACCTGGCCTTTGTCCAGAACGTCTCCGATCTGATCGAGAAACTTTCGCCTAGGTCTTCCCCTTGCGACTGTTCCCATTTCCATATTAATCTAACATATTTTATTGACCTAACTACCCATTCAATTCGTGCCATACTCATCAGTCATCGAATATCGACTGAAGCCATAGCATCAGATTTACTCAAACGGCTAGACAATTCCTGACATCCATAGTCCAATGGTCAGACTTGAATTACAAGTGAGCAAATCACCTTAAGTATTCTAAATGAGTGCCTATCTGTATATTTAATTGGTGTATAAACTGTATTGTAATTATTTTACTCTTCACATCGACAATAATTTTAATGGATTGTCATCACTGTCTTACCAATAGTTAATTAACAACTATTAGTTAACGAAATTGTACGCAGGATTTGAATGTAGGAGCGTTGAGTTGGCCAAAGACACTCGACTAAGAACTAATAAAATAAAATTAATATCCGGGTCGATCATCGATGTATAGATTGTTCTATAAATTGCCAGGGCTATTAAATCTTCTAAAGTGCTTCGGCAGTGTGTAATAATAAATCAGGGTTTTGTTAACAGAGAAAACAAGTATTTCTTTTGATGATTGTTTGAGATATAATAACATTTTCAGCACTTTATTCAATAATAATACATATACTAATTACTAAAAGTGGGTAAATTAGTTCTCATAAACCGCTCAACGCTCAGACATTCAAAGCTTGCGGCTTTAGTTAAAATAATAATATTGGAAGCACTTTTTGCTAAGCCGATTTGAATATTGTTGGTATTGCAAGCATTTGATTCGATGTTCGTGTTTAAAAAGTTGTATTGTTTTTTGACCTAGAGAGGGATGTCAAGGTTTTTATTGTCATTGCTGTCAAAAATATTCTAAAGCTGAACAGACATGTAAGCTAGCAAGAGGTTATGCTTGTCTGCTCATTTATTTAAAAGTAATCTGTCAAACGGAATGTAATAGACAGGAAATCGCATTGAATCATACCAAACCGACTGTTTTGGAGTCAAACAATTTACCTGACCTGACCAATACCACTTGATGCATCCTGTATACAGAAGGCTACTGAAAGCCATTGTTGTACCTATCAGTATATTTTGAGATTTTTCAAGATCTTACAACAAACAAATACTTAAATATTTTAAAGTCTTTAAAAGCCTTGAGACCCTTCTCCGTCTGTATGAATATGATCTATTACAAAGTTGCGCTAAGCCTCGTGTGTGTATCACGTAAGCTTATTGAATGAGGAACAGGACAATATCTGCAGAGGTTTTCCCACCCCTAGGCGTACTATTCTAATGCCAAGAGTTTCACTATTCATTTGACATAATTAGATTTACTACTACGCCATAATAATGTAAAAAAAGTAATAATAAATAATATAACCATGTACGACACTTGTCAAGTGTGTCGAATTAAAATGGAGTGAGTTAACGTATACTATAGTGATTGTAATGTACATGGTGTTCCGTTTTCTGCCTGTCAGATTTGACAGCTGTCAATGTCAATCGACCAATCGTGGTAGCCTTCGTTAAATGTAAGTGAATGACAATTGCTAACGCATATTGTTGTTAATTTATTCCACGCATTGTTTACGAGTTAAATTCTAAATAACGTGATATACCCGGACAAGATGAATTGTATGTAAAATGTAAAGAATTTAAATGGAAAAATGTTTCAATTATTAGCAGTCGGCTGTCTTGTCTGGTTTTGTTTAGTGATTAAATATTATAATTTTGCGTCCTATACGTTAGGTAAATTTGCTTTTTGCTTGGATATATAAAAAGATATTTTCATATATAGCACACTTGTACATAATTTTAGTATAAGGTGTAAAAAATTGCTATTGAAATATGTATAATATAAATAATTGTAAAATTAGATAACACATGTCCATGAAATGGAAAATGAAAAAGTAATTTGGGAAGTGAAATAAAAAAAACTAATATAATATTTATTAATGGAGCAATTGTTTACACCCTGTATTTATTTAGTTTTAGTCGAGTTCTGGTTTCGTCTACGATCGTTTACTTAATTTAGTTAGTTATTGATATCAATTTATTATTATATTATATTATTATTATTTGTGTATCTTTATAATTTTGGGCGTGTTTATACTCGAAGGGTACTTAGCAGCATGTGTAAAATGTTCCATTTGTTATATTTTTATTTTTAAACAGTATTTAGAGCGAGATTAATTAAGTATTTTGCAAAATGGAAATATGAACCAACATCCTGCAATTAAATATTTTGATACTAATTATGAAAATATCCGTGCAGTTTTATTATTATATATTATTTGCCTAAAATTATAAAGATCGTTATGAAGAAATAAAAATGTATGATTCCATATTATTAACGTTTTTTGATTGTAACTGTTGAAGGTACATCGTATTAAGATAATAGCTTGGGAGATGGTGGCAACATTTTTAAATAGATTTAAATACTTTTTATTTGACTAGGTAGTGGTATTCCTAAGCTTTTATTAAGTGATTGCAAATCAAGTAAGATAGAATTGCGTAGCACTATGATTTGCCTTGCTAGAGGAACCTTATGAAGTTAAAAACGAATCTATTTAAAAATGATGTTTTTTCTACTATCTCTTGGTTTACAAACTTCTTTACAATAAAGTGTCTAAGTGCACACACTCTACATCTTACTTTACGAACACATTAAAATAGGTAAAAATATAGACAAATATTAATCACAAATTGCCGTATTCTTAATAAATAGAAGAAGACCAACGTCGTTATTTAATAAACGCTGTTTCGTAAAGCTATATTCAACTTCATACAATGATTATATTGAATTAAATATAAAATACATAAACGAACAATAAAAAAAAGAATAGAATATTATCAATAAAAATTTAATCAGGCAGAAGCTTCGGTGCCTATTATGTGACGTAACTGTCATTTAAATGCAGGTGTGCGAGGGAAATGGCGAGATAATCGCACAATGCCTCTACGTTTTCATTTGGTATTCATTCAACGAATTTTGATATTTCGATGTTTTCACACAAAGTTTTCTTTTCTATACTATTTGCTCTTGCTTATATAATAACGTACACCATCTGAAACTGGCGGTAGCCTTATGTTAGAAATATAAAAGGACAAATATACAAATAGAAACGTAATAGTGTGTATTACGTTTAAAAAGACAACAACCGCATGAAAGGTCTTTTTCCACATGAAAGTTCTTCTTCCGCATAAAAAGTCTTCTCCCACATCTTCCACACAAAATGTCTTCTTCCACGTAAATGCTTTTCTCCCTCATAAAAGTTCGCCCGCATAAAAGTTCGCCCGCATAAAAGTTCGCCCGCATAAAAGTTCCTTTCCCGCATAAAAGTCCCGCATTAAAAGTCTTTCTCCCACACTTAACATTACGCCCTAAAGGAGAGACTTGAACGTACACAAATTTAAGCACATCAACAGTAGATACTCATACTACATGGTATTTTATTGTTCACCTTGTGTCTGGCTTCGTTCTACAACACATAGTGAATATTGAAATATGTGTAAAATCCATATATTACAAGTTACAATGACATTTTTATATGGACTAGCTTTTGCCCGCGGCTTCGCTCGCATTAATCACCTAGCGTCATGAAATATTCTTTACGACCTATTCTCATACCTACCAAATATATGTATATAAAAATATACATATAAATCAGTCGAACCATTTCGGAGGAGTGCGACCACTAACACCGTGACACGAGATATTTATATAGATACTAGCTGCCCGGACAGACTTCGTTCTGTAGCAATTTTTTTTTTCATGTTTACTTTATCACTAAGGGGTATGAAAAATAGATAGTAGCCGATTCTCAGACCTACTAAATATGCATATAAAATTTCATAAAAATCGGTCAAGCCGTTTCGGAGGAGTATGGTAACTAACATTGTGACACGAGAATTTTATATATAAGATAACCTAACAGCTGAAATAATGACTTAATAGTGAGATTGCCTTGAGGCCATAACAAAGGTTGCACACTTAGAGTCGATCGCAATCCCACGTCGATGGCCAAGTAAGGCAGTTTTTTTGGTTACTTGTATCAAGAAATTCTTATCAATGTACCCGAAAGACGGCGATGGGTAGCCCTCTATAACAAGGGCCGTAAAACATTCGTTTGTATGCTTAAAATCGATCTCGGTCCCGGTTTTGATAATAGGCAAGGCAGGCAGTTGCGTTGGCTACTTTCATCAAGAAATCCTTAGCAGGTATACTGGATATGTACCCGAAAGACGGCAATAAACTCGCTCTTTATAACATGAACTCTAAAACACAGCTGAAATGTAACTGTAATAGATGTCTGCCTACCCCAAAAATCAAAATCAAAAATATGTTTATTCATGTAGGCCACAAAGTACCACTCATGAACGTTAAAGTAACACTTATGAACGTCGAAGTAACATTTATGAACGTCTAAGTTACACTTATAAATGTAAATTTATATTGGGATTAAATGTAATGACCACCAAAAATACTAATTGCGCAGCAAAATATGCTTACTAAAATATATCATAACTAGCATCTATAAGCCTTAAATCACTGCATTCCGTCTCGGAAGAGTTAGGTTATGTTAGGTTCCTTCTTAAACCCACCCAAAAATAGGTCGACTTATTTTGATCTCTTTAAATATAATGCGGTTTTAATTTTGATGATCATTTACTATTTTTGACTGTTATATTTTACTATATCTGGTGATAAGTTAAACATAAGCCATTTATATTTACCTGTTGCCATATTCAGCAAAGCAAGGGCGTAGAACCAATAAAAATTACTGGCATCAAACCTACGTAATTTTTTTTATCGTTAAGTTTACTGTATTGTTTATTTTACTAATCTTTTCTGGAAGGAGCTGCAGCCATTAAACTCTTTGGATATAGAATATGAGTCAATATATGTACGTAAATATATATATATATACACACCCTAATCACCTAGCGGTATAAAATTAACTTTACGACCTATTCTCATACCTACCAAATATACATGTAAAATTTCATAAAAATCGGTCGAGCCGTTTCGGAAGAATGCGACCACAAACACTGTGACATTGATTGAATTAAATTGACTAAAGATTTATATATATATATATATATAAATCTTCCTCCTTGCTTCCTCCGAAACGGCTCGACCGATTTTTATGAAATTTTACATGTATATTTGGTAGGTATGAGAATAGGTCGTAAAGTTAATTTTATACCGCTAGGTGATTAGGTTGTCAACCTAACCTACATGTACGTGAGCGTAGCTGCGGGCAAAAGCTAGTAGCTTATAGAATCCAATGGTGTTATAAATAAGTCTCAATGAATAAAACATGAAGGGAGGTACAAGCCAACATTATAAACAAATAGACAACGTTGCATCCATTATGTAATAACAATTATAATTATAAAGCATCAGTACATTGATATAGTTTCTATTGTTCTCCATTCTCTATTGAACATGGTCTATCTACGAACTAGTATGTAGGACGCTTTCCTATTTCGTATACGATCTAATATAGGATACTTGTTGTCCTCCGTGGTTTGACTCATGTTTGTAAACGGCTCAATTCCTTTGATTAGTAGCGTGATGTTAAAAAGCCTATGTTATTTCTGGATAAAGTGGCTTACGACTGACGAAATAATTTTTAAAATCGGTTCCAAATTTTTTGAGTATTTTGGTTACAAACAAATATACAAATCTTCATAGACTAGCGGTTAGTCGCGACAGCTTTCGCAATTCCTCATAAAATAGTTTATGTCTTTCCTTTGCTTTAATACTGTCTCCACACAAAATTTCCTCATAATTAGTCCAGAATTTTAGACGTGGCAACAAATAGTTACTTACTTTCATATTTATACTAAATATTTTTATTTCAAAAATGTTTTTTAATTTTAATAATATTTCATGTACGAAGTTAATGCTTTGTCTTTACCATGTAATGATTTATCGTGAGCAAAACCTGCATGTTTGCTTGTTCTACATAATGTCCTCAAATATATATATAAAGCCTGCCAGTCCTCACTGGGCCAGTGTGGTGCCCAATGCCCTGACCCTTTTCAAAAACTTCAAAAAGAAGATGTCCGTTGCAGTTTATATACAGGATGAATATCATTATTATTTACAATGTAATGACTACCCACATATCGTATAAGTTTTATCAATAAAAAATAATTAACCATTATATTATTAAAATAACCGTCATCACGTTCCTATGGCCGTTGAGCTCGGCGAATAAAATTGATATTCAATAAGTGCGTTGCTCAAGGTGAAGTTTACTTACTACATACTAAGTACATACGTATCTACTTATACATTGATTGAGATTATTCTGTTGTGAAATGGATTCCTTGATTGTTTGCCATAATACGTCTGTATTTAAAGGGTAAGCAGACGAGTGTAACAACCATCAAAAATGTATAAATAAAGCATTTTAGAGTTTGGTAATGTTTAAAGTTGATATTCTTGATTGAACATTTTAGTTTTGTATATGGCTATTGAGTTTATATGAACATGCGGCTGCTGGGGTCCATCTGTTCAGACGACCACCTCATCTTACAGTCTTTAGACTACTAATCTATTTAATTATATATATTATGTGGGTTGGATGAATGGCGTAGTGGCGACCATTAAAACCTACAAAATTGAAATTCGGTTTTGTAGGTTCGATCTTCACGAAGGGAAAACAATCTGCGATTTACGAATGCTTTTACCAAGCCTGGATGTTATATCTTAGCGTCCGTTGTTTACATACATACATAGATAGATTCACGCCTGTCTCCCAGAGGGGTAGGCAGAGACTACGGATTTCCATTTACTACGATCCTGACACACTTCTCTGGCTACATTCATTTTCATCACATTCCTCATACACGCTCGCCGGTTTAAGGTGCTCTTAAACTGGCCTTTGTCCAGAACGTCTCCGATCTGATCGGGAAACGTTCGCCTAGGTCTTCCCCTTGCGTTTTCCATTCACACTAGCCTTATAAACTTTCTTAGCCAGTATTTTCTCGCTCATTCTTTCTACATGCCCAAACCAGCTTTTCTATTCTTGTCATTATATCGACTTTCATGCAGCATCTCCGTTGTTTGAATGTTTAAGAATATGTTAAAGAATGATTTCTTTCTTTCTTTCTTTCTTTATAGAGCCTCCCGCGACAGAAATATGAGTGTAGTATGTAAGAGGCCTTTAATAAATAAATGAAAATATAGTATAAAGCTGAAGGGGTTTGTGTGTGTTTGAACGCGCTAACCTCTGACACTACGAGTCGAATTTGGAAATTCTTTTTGTATTTTATAGCAATTTTTTTATTTTATAGTCAGCAGTAATCCTAAACGTAGGTGAAACCACAGGGCACAACTAGTACCGATCTATATTTTTAAATTATTTTAATGTGTTCGCAATTATCACAATGATGGTTGTTTATCGATGAACAATAGCCGGTTTTGTCGGGCGTAATCAACGATATTTTTATTTTATGTTTAAAATAAGATTATTCATGTAAATAATAAAATATATGAAATTTGAAAAAATCATTAAAGTCATTATTTTGATTGGTTGTTTTAATTGACCCTAACCTACTATATTGTGTATATTACATAATAAAATTGGTACAATATTATATATAGGCAGCCTTGATGGCGTAATGGTTAGTGTAACCGACTGCCACGCCTGAGGTCACGGGATCGATTCCCGCACAAGTCAAGCATTTGTGTGCATGAACGTGGATGTTTGTATAGGTCTGGGTGTTTCTATGTATAATGTATATGTAGTTACAACAAAAAAAAGGATATATGTATGTTTATCCATTGTCTAGTACCCATAGTACAAGCTCTGCTTAGTTTGGGCTAGATGGTGTTGTATGTGATAGAATATTATTAATTTTGTGTTTCTCTTTCACGGATATTTTCCTAATGCGTTAGGAAAACCCGGCCCTTTGGGAGGCTTACACGGGGACTTGTGTCCAACATGCAGAGGCCTTTTGAGAGTTTTAATATAGAGTGAGATGGGACACTTACCGAGCCACTAGCCGCGGCTGGTATAATGAAAACTATTGATGAAAAAAAACGGCGTCTGCCTGATATACTGTTTGTATGTGGCAGACGGTGACTCACCGACTCACTAGATGGGCCCCCTGAAGAGCCACCATAGGCATACGAACTATAAAGACAGCAGAAGGCAACACCGGTGTAAGCGGCTAGGGATGTCGAGCGGTGTGGCGCCGGTTTCACCATCACGGGCCTCGTGACAACGGAGACCCGGAGCGGATTTCCCCGTAGTTATACCCTGGAAAATGACACTTCTACCCCCAAGCATATAGCACTAGCCCCCCTTTTGACCGGCTGACCAAGGCAAGCCAGAGTTGAGAGTCGGGAGTACGGGCGCTCTTGAAGTACTACCCCAGCCAACCAGTAAAAGCAAGCCGGGGACGAGGCATTGTTATTATTATACAGATCTTGCACGTACAAAGAAATGCCTAATCTAGTACAGAGGAATTACATTTTTGCCATAGAAAGCCTTCACCAGGTAAAAACATTCGCATTATGCATTCAAGCCTGTATTAGGGTGACATGTGGAACTGGCAACTTCTATACTAAAAAGAAAACTCTTGGACTAAGGCGAGAACTCCCACAGAAAGCACAAGATATAAACTTTTGCACTAAGTAGATAACACACCACTAGGGAGATTTCCACACTAGGGACTTATAAAACAAAAAAAAAGTTTAATTTATATTAAATATATTGTGGTATGTACTGTATGTATGAAAAATAAATTTGATATGGTTTAAAACAATTCAATAAAGTATTATGAAATAATTTAGTGCTATAGAATAAAATATATTTTTTAAATAAAAGCCCTATCCTGTAATTATTTATCAAAGAAGTTAAGATGTGGGTTATTACTTATTACTTATTTCGTACTACAACTATACGACATTACAAACTTATGCCACGGGGCCAATAAAATGTAAATAACTGGCATGAATAGCTCTATTGGCCATATCTTTAGCATAGCATATCATTTTCAATAAACAACGAGTCTCTATCGCATAGGCATATTAAAATTAAATACACAAGGTTACCGGACATTTGACTCGAAATCGTAAACTTAACAACTCAACGCCAATAGTAGGAAATAAAAGACTTTTCACCTTAATATCTGACGGAATTGAGAGCCTTTCTCTGTAATTATTTTAATTGAAGCTGGCAGGCCCAGTTTCCTGTATTGTATGTCGAAACATACACGTTATAAAGACGTAAGAGCAGTGGTTAAATATTTATTGATGTCTTTATTATTCACTGGCTGTTAACAGCAACTTCGTGTGCGTTCTTTCTCGTATATCCGATTTTCGTTCTTAAACCTTGAAGCTATCTTCATACCAAATTGTATCAAAATTGTGTTAGTTATTTAGTTATTAAAAAAGACACAGATATAGCTAAGTTTTCATAATATTACTAGAATATTCGAGAACTTTCGAGAATTAAAACGCCGCAATACATTTACGCTTACTTGTAATTATAAACTGTTAATTAACAAACGAATTCCATAAAAGTCCGAACAGCATTTGTTAATCCGATGAATCGAAATTTTACATTATTATCGATTACACATCGAGAAAGAAATATTCTCGAAGCTAGTCAATTGCGAATAAAACCAGTAACATTGAGACACGTTGTTTGGCAACTCACACTTGACCGGCGCGGATATCCTCGGCACAGATTGAGATGAACTGTCGTAACGTAAGAAACGCGGTGAAAGGGGGGACGGGCGGAGGAGGGCACGTTACTCAAGTTCGATTCTTGAACGTTGTAATACAATTATTACAACGCTCAAGAATCAATAGTTGAATAAGAACTACATACGGATCAATGTCCATATGTGGTTCTGGTTAACTATTATTGATATTAAACCAGCGTGAGCGTGAAGTTAAGTGTAAATAGGATGGTTAAGAATGTTATTGTTGAATAACACTTAATTACTTAGTAGGTAATCTTTGCAAATATTGTTAAGCTTTTGTGTTTGTATGATTGAACGTGTTAATGTCGGGCATTATTAATAAGATTTGAAGTTGTTTTGTGTCAGAAATATTGTTTATTGAGGAAGGTTCTAGGCTATAAAACTTTACGCTATAACTTCAAGTAGCGAAGCAGTAATTAAACGCTATAAAAACCGAGAGCACAGCTGTCGTTTTACATAATATATGTTTATTTTAATTGTCTCAAAGATGACGTGTAGAAATTATTAGGTATCTTCTACGTGTAATTGTTGAGCTGCAGACGATAATTTTAATATTCTATTTGTATTTTGCATGCCTACATATGTATATGTCACAAGAATACTAACATTTTGTAGACCGCAAAGCTAAAATTTTTGAATAATTATTCTTTTATATTTTAATATAATATGTTACATGCTAATTAACGGCTACTGGGCAATAACAGTTATAGATTATAAATTAGGTACATACCTATTACTGAGTTTATCGTGGCTTAAGATTTTATACTATTTTACGCTGTATCGTCGTTGGTACAATTACACTTAATCGTTTACGACCTTCGTTTACAACATTTGTTACAGATTGAAATTAAACAATTTCATTACGAATTTTATGAATTATACTTTTCCCGACGGATGTTTCGCTTGCTTCCCAGAAGCCAAAGTCTCGGGCTGACTGTAAAAAATGTTTATATTTTATCTCACGCTTTTGTATTGTACAATACCCGCGAGGACACAACATCATTTCAGTTGTATTATTTGTCGTGAGTTGCACAAACTGTTACTCTCGTTAACCCCTCCAACTAAGCTGAATATTTGCTGTGAGTTCGCGTCCTTGCACTATTCATGTGAACTCGCTGCTATTTCAAACATTGCGTTAAGCGCCGTACTAATAAGCAACCTCTCTATTGAAGGTAAAGCTGTTTTGTCGGTAGCACTAAGGCTAAACTATTGTGTTATTGCCGATCCAGATCTTAAAAACGTTTGTTACAGACTTCGAATTAGGAGGGTTCTTGGGTCGCTCGATCGAATTCCGAGTCGACACCAAAACAACAGCTAATGATGATAATTCAACTCAGTGGTATCGAGTCTGCTTTAGCAAGACTAGATTAGGAACTTATATAGGTATTTTGTATACGAGGTTTTTGTTTGTTATAAATGTGATAATGTTACTACTATTGTTTCTAGTGGCAAACGAACAGCACAGTTCCTGATAACTTTTATCTCTATTTATATATTTATTAGCAATGTCAGAAGTATAAACAACAAAGCGCTGCCAACCTCGATGATGGTAGCACTATCTTTAAACTTCGTTTGAAAAAAGACGACTCATAGTGCTCGGGGAAATTGGTCGACGTATTAAATGATTACACTGCGTCTTATCCGTTGTTTAAACAATTGTAGGTAAAGTTCTAAGCGACATCGAAATTATGTTTACAGCGAGATTTGTGTTTTTAGGAACAAAACACTTTGTTAGGCCAGCTGCTTGGGGTCAGTGGCATACCATTAATAGGCTGCTCAGGGTTCGTACGGAGATTCGTCCGCGGAGGTATCTATAATCCTAGAAGTCTGGTAATATATATAAAAATTACTGACTACTAAAATATGTGCTTCATAAAAGTACTTAAGGAAAGTTATAAGCTTAAACATCCAGTTCTTTGCTGACTAACAAGACGCCTCCGTGACCAGCATGCAATAAAATCAGATACAATAGAAATCAATGAAAGGTCAAAACATTATTTCGAATAGGTATATAAATAAATAAGACAAATAACTTAATATGACTGCCTATATACCTAGAATCAACAAGCGCAATGTTATACCACAGGATAAATGAGCTCAATAGATAGGGCATTGGATATAAGGTCGCTGGTTCGATACTCGGTACAAAAGTGTTATTGGATTTTCTTATTAAGATATTCTTAGTATCAGGACGTAGTCAAGAATCATATAGGTACCCGTTAGACAACTATAAGTAACTGGTCCCTGTTATGTGTGATCTTAATCCATAGATAGCGAAATGTGGATGTAATGCACTTTTGCTTACCCCTTCAGGGAAATAGCCCTGTAGGCAGAATTTGCACAGACATTTGTATCTATACGCATGATACTATGTATTAATAAAGGGTAGTATTTAATTGCACAGCAAAAAAATACTAATTGCACAGTAAAATATATTTAAAGAGATCAAACTAAGCCCTTTTTTTTAAGAGCAGCGATAGCTCAGTGGGAATACCAACAGACTGCAATGCAGAGGGTCTCGGGTTCGAACCCACGACGCGCAACTCTGACTTTCGGAAGTTATGACTTTTCGAAATTATGTGCGTATTGATTGACAATTATCGCCTGCTCCGTGCCTTTAGGAGAGCACGTTAAGCCGTAAGTCCCGGCTGCCAGGAATAACTATGGTAGACGTTATTGGGAGTGTGTCGACACAAAAGATCCCACTGGGTCGAAGTGTCGCCGGTCTGCACTGACTGGCCCCTTTTTTTTTTTTTTTTTTTTTTTAACGTGGGGGAATGCTTGATGCATACCCCTCCGCGGGGGCGGGCGGAGGGGTTATGTCGGACTCGCCGGGGTAAAAGAAAGATGGAATAAGAATAATGTACCTCCCGGAATACCGACTAAACCTACCACGGTGTTCCTCGACAAAACCACTATCGACGGGGCCGCGCGAATCACTTTCGCATGCGGTCGCGACCCCGCCGAGGTTACGGCCCGCCGTGTGAAACGGCAGGCCACTACACGAAAGACCTACCCTATAGGCACATCTAAAAGAAACTCCCTACTGTCCCCCCTAGAGGGGAGACGGACTCGACACAGAGGCGCGCGTGGGAACACGCACGCCGCCTCTCGGACCTGGTGCTGAACGGATGGCGGGCAGGCCCACAAAGCCCGCCACCCCCAGGTCAAACCTCAGGGTGGCTGGAGGTCGTCTCGCGCCCTCCGGCGCCCGGCTCTGCGGTTGGGGAGAGGGTTCAAACGCTCCCTCTCCCGCTCCGCCGCCTCCTTGATGGAAATAACTTCCTCACAAAAGGAGGCGACGGCGTTCCACGACCTCTCACTCCGGACCATAGACTGAACTACGGCCGGGAGCGAGAGGGCAACCAATCCGACTGCCGCGATCAACTCACGGCGCTGCGATGCCCAGGCGGGGCAAACCGCCAAAGTGTGCAGCGCCGTGTCCTCTACAAAGTCGCGGCAGTCGCCGCAGTGGTGACAACCGGGCGTCTCTTGCCGGCGTATACGACACAGGAACTGGCCAAAACAACCGTGGCCAGTCATTACCTGTGTCAGCCGGAAGGTGAGGGCGCCATGGCGCCTCTCCAGCCACTCCTCAAGCACGGGACTTACCGCCACGATCGTGGCGTGCCCGGCACTGACTGGCCCCCACATAAGATAAGATAAGATAAAGCCTATTTTTGGGTGGGTTTAAGAAGGAACCTAACATAACCTTTTTTTTTTTTTTTTTTTTTTTTTTTTTTTTTTTGTTTCCCAGGAAAAATGCTTCATGCACTGCCCGCCGGCTAGGGGACGGCACCGGCGGGGGAGTGTGGGACTCCCAGCGAGACGCGCTGGTCTACCCACTAAAAAACCTGGGGTGTTCCCTCTCTCATCCAATAGGGGGGGCCAGTTGGGAGCTTAGCTTAGCAGGCCCCCCCATGTGGGTGTGGGCCGGGTCAAACGGACCCGGCCACCTCTCGTCCCCAGGGGAGAGCCTCACTGCTCTCCCCTTTCGACGGTAGAAGGCGCGCGGGAACACCGCGCGCGCCCTCTCGGGGTTCCTAATTTACGGGTGGCAGGGTCCCCTCAGGCCTTGCCACCCGGAACCCTTAAGTGGGGGGCAGGAGAGCGACAAAAGCGCGTCTCCTGCGCCCTCTCCTCCGGCGGCGGACTTCCGGGGCGTAAGGATCATCCTCACGCCCCCGTTCCGCCGCCTCCTTCTGCGAGATGACAGTCTCGCAGAAGGACCTCATTGCGCCCCAGCACCTGTCGTCGCCGACCATCCTGGATACGACGGTCGGCAACGAGAGGTCGGGGCCAATGACAGCGACCAGGGCGCAGCGCTCCACGGCCCACGCCGGACACTCCTCCAGCGAACCTAACATAACCTAGCCCCTCCGAGACGGAATGCAATGATTTGAGGCATATTTGTAGGTGCTCGTTATACTGTGCAATATTTGCTGTGCAGTTAGTATTTTTGATGGTCATTATATTTAATCCTATTAATAAACTAAAAATAAATAAATTTAATTGAAATAAAGCAATTTGTAACCCAGTCTGGTACCACTTTATCTTTTTATTTAAGACATTATAACAATAAAAGGCTTTTCACAGGTTTCTTTGATATAGTGAACATGAAGTAAATGAGGATAAGTTTTAGTTGAAGCTTTTAGAGGGGAAGGAATATTACTTAATAGTAGCTGGGAGGGGAGTGCAAGGGCGTCAGTTGGTGACGCTAGTGCGTGTGTGTTGTGAGTCGGATCGAGGTGCACGTTCCGTTCTGTGCAAACATGTGGCGGCAAGTGTTGTTCGTTGTAGCGTGTTGTGCTGTGTTACCTGTTTTCACGAGTCTCGTTGATATCAATGGTAAGTCGAATATATTATCCCTTTTACCGAAATCAGTATTGCAACTGATATAAAATAGGGTTTTATAATAACTTGAATTTAATATCAGTTACAATTCTGAATATTTGACTGATTGAAAATTTGCTGAACGGCTGATGGAGTGGTTGAAGTGGTCGCCTCGCCATTGCCACTGCGCTGACATGTAGGTTCGATCCGGGACAATTCTTTTTGCGATCGACATTTAGTTGTTTCGAATCTGGGTGTTCCTTGTGTCCGTTGTTTGAATGTTTGTAAAGTCCTTCGCGATAAATTATTTCTAGTGCAAAGTTGTCTTTTTAAAAGAAAAAGATGTGAAGATGTTGCCATTGTATTAAATTAAAATATAAATTTAGTGGTGTCTAATTATAAGAAGGATTTGAATAATATTGTAAATAATCATTAGATATAATTAATTATCTGAAATGACATCATTTTGGATTAGTTACATCGTAATTTAATAAAGAAAGTATGCTTGGTTACTTTTTGGTTTTAAAATATAATAAATATAATATTCTGTATTGTTAAAGATGCAATACATTCATATTTTGTCGGCTTATCTTAAATTTTCGTAATAGTTAAGCAAGTCTATTGCCGCTTACCGAATACTTATACAGACTTCGTGCTGCTGCTCAGAATTGCGTTACAGAAAAGCTGAATAACACCTATGTGCTATTCAGGTTTTTTGGTTGGGCTTATGCACAACCCCGAGAATCGTACCGAACCAGGTGTAACGCAGCAGTAATATTTTACAATTGGTTTTATGCTATGTATAATTCGTTTTACGTATATATAAAGAACGGCAAATCTTTTATTATAAGGATGCCAAATTGGATCTGTTTTTTGATAGAAAGATATAACTAAACGAAACCGGCCAAGAGCATCAAAGTTAGTTACAAAAATTTTGGCCTTGTAATACGAGAATTTCAATAAATGAATTAATATTTATTCGTTTGGTTTTGTTTAAAACTTCTACTGCAGCATTAGAAATAATTCTTTGGGTGCGGGAGACTACGGAATTTAAATTTGTTGTGAGATCTAAAATAATATTTAGACAGATATGGTCTCAGATTCGATTACCGAGTCATACATATATATGTGACTCGGTAATCGATTTTGAGATCTAATCCAACTACTTGGTAATCTAATCCAACTGAAACCCATATAAACAAAGGCGAGCTTACACCACGGAGCTACCAAGGCCATAGACTCTAATATAGACTTATTGAAATACGATTTCATAGGTATAATATTTTACATATTGACTAACGAAACTGATGTGGCAATATGGCGGTCTAATTCATTGAGCCATGTCTTGTTATTGCGAAGACCATAAACCAGTAATATTGACACATCACTGAGCAGCGAGATGTCGCTGGTGGCACAGATGTTGCCGCAAGTGGACGAGCAGGTACACAATACGAATCCAATGGATGTTACTCAATGTATGAACTTGAGACTTTGATATAGTTTACGTCTGGTTGCATGGAGGGTTCAGTGAAAAATAGATACTTCACCACTGTGTAGTGTTTCAAAGGCAAAGTCAAATTCATTAAGCTTACAAAGTAACACTTATGAACGTCAAACGTAGACTGCACGGATGGTGTAGTGGTTTATGCGGCCTCCTCGCCACAGTCACTGCGCCGATTGTTGTGGGTTCGGAACCACACTGAACAAAAATTTGTGTGATTCACAAATGGTTGTTCCGAGTCTGGGTGTTCTTTGTGTTCGTTGTTTGAATGTTTGTAAAGTCCCCCGAGATACAGGTGTTACTCATAAAGTGGGAGTGGTCTTTTAAAAAAATAACAAATATAGTTTATGAGTTAGCGAGTTTAGTGAAGTTTTGGTTAGTTGCTATGTTCAGGGAAAAGGTTGAGTTTATGAGAAGATAACTAAGAAAAGAGAATCACGGCGACTGTTTTAAATGGCCATCCAATTATAATTTTAAGTATTTTATATCTCATATCTACAATGTGCTACAAATGTTACCGACTAGTAAAATCTGAAATAATAAAATAATTTGCGCGTCTCACAATTTTGTATCCCGTGTGGTAATCGTAGATACCCGCAACACTCGGCGCGGAGGCAGTGGCCAGGCGTCCACTGAAACCACTACGACATCCGTGCAGTCATGCATCTACATGGTGCATAAGTAAACACGTTGAAATGCCAGTGCGAATGTTGTGGGTTCCATCACCACACAGGATAACATCCGTAGTCTCTGCCTAGCCATCCGAGGAAAATCTCGTCCTATGTATTAATCTAGGCCATGGACTATCTGAACACTAAGGTTCATCCAAATTCGATTAACGGTTTACGTGAACCTAATTAAATTACGAGCATCCAAACAGCTTCACAAAATTTCACGTCTACATTTTAATATCTATTTAAATATTATAACAAGTGAGAAACAGCAATGAATTGGCGTACTTAAATCTCAGAGTTCGAAAAAATTTTATCACGTGACGTGGTCTGAGACCTGAGGTCAAAGGTCATAGTAATTTCGGGGTATATCGACTATGCTGAGTCGAATGGCGCTGACCGCGAGTCTCTAGCTCTTACGGTTCTTGAGTTAAAAGATAGTATCACGTGACCTTGAGGTCAAAGGTCAAAGGCTATAGTCATTTCAGGGGTATATCGACTATACTGAGTCGAATGGCGTTGACTGCGAGTCTCTAGCTCTTACGGTTCTTGAGTTGAAAGTTGTAAACAGACGGACGGACGGACAAAGCTGTTGTATAAGAGTTTTTACGAACTCTATAAAGGAAAGATTTGATTTGGTTTTGTTTGTTTGCAAAGATTTAACACAAAAACTGTTAAAATAATAGTTTCACCTTTAAAAAGCCTTATTATCACCGAGTAACAGGCTACGTTTTATTTAAAAATAAGTAGGTACTGGTCTAGTACCAGGAATCGAATCTACTGTTACGCGAGCGAGGACGCAAAAGCTATCTATATATAAATAGGCAAGACAAGAAGACAAAACAGTTCAGTACTATTTCACTTGTTTGTCAAGCGTTTTTTGTTTTTAAACAGCGAGCTTCGGTGTTATCAATAAAAAAATGTTGAACTAGTTAGCTTTTTATTTTTTTATTTTTTTTTTATTTTTATTTTATTATTATTTCTAAGTATTGCTTACTTTCTTCTAAATGTGAATTCATATGCTATGTTATGTTCAAATTGTCAATAATGATTATGTTCTAATAGCCATGTGGCGAAAAATAGCATATATATTTGTTTTTATTTTTGGAACAGATATTTCTTTTTTGTTTGAACGCGCTAACCTCTACAAGTTCCAGACGGATTCAAAAAATCTTTGTATTTGATGTGCCATTTACGAGTAAGGTTATATAACAACATGCGATGAGCCACGGGAGTAGAACATTACTCCTAAACGTGGGTAAAACCGCGGGGAACACCTCGTTTATTACCTACTAGATTTTTCTCGCCGCTTCGCTTATGTAAATAGGTATAGGTTAGGTTAGGTTGGTGACAGCACTTTTTTCTGGATGAAAGGCACCCTATGTCCATTTCTGTTGTCTTGACAACGTGTATCCGAAATTTCATGATGATCGGTCGAGTAGTTAAGGCGTGAAAGCGTAACAAACAAACAAATAAACTGACTCCCATTTGCATTTATAATATTATATAATTAGGAAGTTAGGATTAGGATTAATTATATTATTAGGATATACAGACGATGCAGCGTAATCGATGTATACTACCTAGTAGGCATAGATGATACCGATGACATGTATGTGATTTTCTAATAAGGTTGTATGCACGTTCCAGACACGGTATTCGCATCCCTGCCTCCGCTGTATGCGCTGGACGAGTGGTCACAATGCCAGCGCGCCGGAGATGTGTACTGCATGGTGGACGCTGTGTTGCATGCCACGCAGCCTTCACCTGTTATGATGCTGTTACAGGTATTTCAATAACTATCAGTGGCAATGCCTTTATTGCACGGAAAAGCTATTTTTGTTTCGTCGGGAAAGCAAGGGCGGCGAGAGTGTAATGTCTGGCTCTCCCGTACTTCAGGCCTACGGACCAAAAGCCCACGGTGTGCCAACTCGCTGCTTTGTATAGTGGGTAGGTCACTGGAAACGAGACTACATCAGCGACCCAACCAGCAGTGTGTGTTAAGTTTAACTTTTAACTGCAGTGGTGAAAACTTGTTACGTTTGTATAGTGGTGGGCTGGTCCACTGGACCCACTTCGTTGTTACTGGTACTTGTGATGGTAGTATTTTGAGAATCATTTAACTTGAGTTGAATGTGGAGTCTATGGTTATAGCACCTCTTTCTCATATTACACAAAGTTAGTGCACGCCCTTTCTCCAATGATATATTTTTATTTCTAGTCATCCTCCTTCAATTTGCAATCACTACTATGTAAAATAAAAGAGAAACAACAAAAAAAGTTACGTATCTGTAATGGTGGGTCCAATGGACCCAGGTGTATGACGATACTGACCTCAGGAGTAGCGAGCGAAACCCGTCGGTCCAACTATGCATACTTAGGCTTACTGCAGGAAGGTATTGAGAAGCTGAGAAGGCTACAGCGATTATAGCTGTGTTTATAGACATTTAAAGTTTGAGCATGGGTCCAATGGACCCACGACTATAGTTAAGGGTTAAACGCATGTTGCACATTAGAATTATACAAATATGTATGGATTTCATAAAAAGCAGTCGGTACGTATGGGAAAGCGTAGCGTATATAATATATAAATAGCATTAAAATTATATTATTATATTTTTACCCATTTTTAACAAAACTTATTATTCACGTAATTCCAAATTGAACTACAGAAAAAGCGTAGGAAGAGGTTTTTTTTTAAATTTCATAAATGGAATGTTTAAATAGATTAAGTTCATACATCAGTTTTATTCTTGACAGCATTTCACGCACACAGACATACAGCTTACACACATCTAAATTACATTCATACAGTCCACGCATTTAAACTACTTGTAGTGTTGAGCAGTTAGTACAAAATAAATATAATAGAGTAAAGACGTATTTCAAGTGTTTCTTTCACCGAACAACCCAATATAGACCTAATTCTCGTGAACATATGGTCCTTCGAGCCGGATAGGAGACCGCGCCAACGCGCCTGCCGCTGTCGTTACCGCGAGAACAATAGCATTCCTGAGCAGATTATCGTGCTAACATCGTGCGAGTTAGTTATATCATTAGCAAATAATCAATTTTAGAACAAATCTATATCAAGTTGTTTGGATTTTGGAGTTTCAACGTCGAATACACATTTGTACCTACACCATGGAAACCCTTCTGATATATCAAAAGGTACTACTGAAGAATCTAAGGAAAGCGGAGAAAAACTATAAAAAGACACCCAAAGATCGGATCAAAAAACCCTACATAGAAACCAGATTGGACAATTTGGAGCAGCTATGGACAGATTTCAAAGATGGACACAAGGCGATTATAGGCAAGGTGACCTCGAAAGAAAAACTGGATTCATATTTCACTGAGGATATGTACGAGGAGTTACGAGGAATCATACGTATCATACAAAACTTTATTGAAGGAAGCCCTGCAAACCTTCATCGCGTCGTCATCATGTGGAATCTCGTCAGCAGCACCGACATTAAGTAATTTACAAACGGTCAGTGAGTGTGAAGTCAAGTTACCACGCGTTCAGTTACCTACCTTTAGTGGAAAGTACGTTGAGTGGCAATCGTTTTATGATATGTTCAATTCTATAATTCATACCAACAAGAATTTGTCGCCCGTGCAAAAATTACATTATCTCAAAAGTAACTTGTCTGGTGAGGCGGAATGTTTGGTACGTAATTTTTCTATCACCGACAATAATTATGAGGAAGCGTGGAGAATGTTACTTAAACGTTACGATAATAAGCGTTTTAATTGTAATGCACTTATAAAGATGTTGTTTATGCAAAAACCTGTTACTAGCGAATCTTCTAGTGCCATTCGACATTTATTAGATACAACTACAACGTGTTTACAATCTTTGTATAGTATGGGTATCAGTACTGAGTTAATTAACGATGCTTTTGTTATTTATTTAGTGGTTTCTAAATTAGATCCTGAATCCATCAAGCAGTGGGAATATCAGTTAGGTATATTGAGTGACGATCTACCAACGTGGACACAATTATCTGAGTTTTTAGAAACGAAGTTTAGGTCATTGGAGATGATAGACTCTAATAAGGTACGTACTAATACTAGCACTAAGTCTAAGTCTTTTCATGGTTCTATTGAAAGTAATAAGAGTAATTCTACCGTAACTAATAAATGTTCTAAGTGTAAAGGTGAACACTATTTATATCACTGCAAAGAATTTAGTCAGCTTAGTGTAAATGAAAGGCTAGATTATGTTAAAAATAATAAATTGTGTTTTAATTGTTTCTCTCCATCTCATCTAGTTGTTAAGTGTCGCAATTCAGCGAGTTGTAAGCGATGTGGCAGGAGGCACCATTCATTGCTGCATTTTGAGAAAGAGGTGAGCAGCGTACCAAAGAGTGTGGACGTTTCTGAGCAGAGTGAGTCAGACCAACCCGTGAGTACACATATTTCAACTAACTTTTCGAGTAGAGGTTTAGAACCGAGTCGAGTTTTGTTAGCTACTGTTTCTGTTTGGGCATATAATGAGCACGGGTACAAACAACAGTTGAGAGGATTATTGGATCAAGGGTCGCAAGCGTCGTTTATTAGTGAGTCAGCTGTTCAATTACTTGGACTTTCTCGTAAACGTGTTAGCGGTACAGTTTTCGGGATAGGTGAGGGTGGTCATACGAGTGTGAAGCATATGGTTGCTCTTCGAGTGGTATCACGTCATGACCCTGAGGTTTCAATCCACGTAAATTCATATGTTTTGCGATCTGTTACATCATTACTTCCTTCAACTGAGTTACATACACCTGATTGGCTACATTTAGATAAAATACCACTGGCCGATCCAGATTATGCCACACCTAACAAAATTGACATTCTTCTTGGAGCAGAAGTATACAGTGAGATTTTATTGGATGGTATTGTACGTCACAATAAAATATTGGCACAAAACACTACCCTAGGTTGGGTATTATCAGGGAGGGTGCCAATAAATTCAACTTCTGCTGACAATAGAATATTAACCATGCATTTACACTTAAGTGGAGAAGAGCTGCTTAAGAAATTTTGGGAAATTGAAAATGAGCCCGATTTGATACAGAAGAAGATGACAGACATAGAACGGCGATGTGAAGAGTTTTATGACAGGACGACTACACGAGATAAAGAAGGTAGATTTATAGTTAAGCTACCTTTTGATAAAAAAGATCCAGAGTGTCAATACGGAAAGTCAGTAGTAATAGCAACAAGAAGATATGAGTTTTTAGAGAAGAAACTACAGAAGGATCCTACCTTAAAGGAAGCATACAACGCAGTTCTACAAGAATACCTTACCATGAATCACATGACACCAATAAAAGAAGAAGAAGTAGACAATCCCAAAGCGGTTTATCTCCCACACCACGCAGTGATTAGGGAGGACAAGGACACCACGAAAGTGCGAGTTGTTTTCGACGGGTCATGTAAAGGATTGAACAACGTCTCACTTAATGACAATCTTATGGTGGGTCCCAAGTTACAACAGGATTTAAGACACATCCTAATGCGTTGGAGAAGCCACAGGATCTGCATAGTAGCAGATATTATCAAGATGTTCAGAATGGTGAAAGTCAGTCATGAGGACACAGACTTCCAAAGAATTGTGTGGAGACCACAAGCAGACGGACCATTACAACATTTTAAATTATTGAGAGTGACCTTTGGTACGGCCTGTGCTCCGTATTTGGCAGTAAAAACCCTTCAAAGGCTAGCTGATGAAGAATATGCAAAATTTCCTACAGCATCGAGCATTACAAAGAAGGACTACTATATTGACGATCTCCTAACCGGCTGTGAGACGCTGCCAGAGGCTATACACATTTATAATGAAATGAACAAACTGATGAGCAGTGGTGGCTTCGAACTGCAAAAGTTTAGTAGTAATAATCAAGACTTATTGACACATATAGGAGAGGACAATCACAGTAGCGTAGATTCGTTGAGATTAAAGTCAACTACTGTCATGAAAGTATTAGGCTTAAAATGGCATAAGAATATAGATTGTTTTCAGTACTCACTTGACTTACCAGATGTTAAACAATCGATTACTAAGCGCCAAGTATTGTCGGATGTGGCCCGATTATATGACCCGTTAGGATGGATTGCTCCCGTGATAATCACCGCCAAAATATTTATCCAAAAACTGTGGAAGTCGAAACTTGATTGGGATGATATACTGACTACAGATTTAGCGAGTGAATGGTTACAGTTTAGATCAAGTTTAATACATTTACATAAAATAAACATACCACGATAGTATTGTTCCAGTCCAGAGTCAAGGGTTGAGTTGCATGCCTTTGCAGATGCATCAATGGTAGCGTATGGAGCTGCTGTTTACATTCGTGTTATTAATAATAACCACGAAATCTGTGTGAGTTTGGTATCAGCAAAAAGCAAAGTAGCCCCTATTGAGAAAGAGATATCAATTCCTAGACTGGAACTGTGTGGTGCTGCTCTAGCAGCAAAATTAATTTTTGAGGTTTCACAAATCATGAAAATTCCGAAGGAGAACTTATATGCGTGGTCCGACTCAACAATAGTTCTAGCCTGGCTGAGAGGAGGGTCTAGCCGCTGGACTACTTTTGTGAGTAATCGTGTGTCGGAAATTCTTAATATTTTAGACTGCAGGCAATGGAGGCATGTCACAACTGATTTGAATCCAGCTGATTGTGTTTCCCGAGGAATAGCTACACAAGATTTACCGGAACATACATTATGGTGGTCAGGACCTTCTTGGCTTTCACAATCAACCACAGACTTTGATAACACTGATATTATTGAAGACACTCATGAGGAGGAAAGGCACACATCTTTAACTGCTTTACCTGTATTGAAGAAAAATGAATTTATCTGGACTATGTTTTCATCACTGTCTAAAACCTTAAAAGCTGTATCTTATTGGAGAAGAGTTTTAGAAAATTTAAGATTACCAAAGGAAAAACAAAAAGTGTATACAAATGTCATCACACCAGCAGAATTAGATAAGAGTTTAATTGTATGTATCAAGCAAGTTCAGGAAGATAATTTTGGTGAAGAGATAAAACAGTTAAAGGTGAAGAGATTTGTCCCCAAGAAAAGTAACCTCCGCACCCTTTGTCCCATTTTTGATGGAAATGGGATACTAAGAGTTGGCGGTCGTATTGATGAGTCAGAGGTAAATTATGATACAAAGCATCCCATCGTTATGCCTGCTAAGAGTCATCTTACCAAGCTTATAATTAGTGATGCTCATCTTAAAACTTTTCATGGTGGACCACAAGCTATGTTGTGCTATTTAAAATCTAAATATTGGATATTGCGAGCAAAAGATAGTGTTAAAAGTCATTACAGATCGTGTATAAAATGTTTGAGATTTTCTAAGTCTAAAAGTAACCAACTGATGGGTCAAATTCCTGAAGTTAGATTGAAACCAACCAGAGCTTTTAAATCGTCTGGTTGTGATTACATGGGGCCTATTAGTCTGAGATTCTCACCCGGCAGAGGGGCGAAATCCTACAAAGGATATATTTGTTTATTTATTTGCATGAGTACTCGAGCCATTCATTTGGAGGTGGTAACTGATCTGTCATCAAAGGCGTTCATTGCTGCATTTAAGCGTTTCACGGCACGAAGAGGTCATTGTCAAGATTTGTATAGTGACAATGGCACTAATTTTGTTGGTGCCAATAGACAGCTTCGTGAGATGTTCGATCGATCTAAGTCAACCATACCACGTGAAATTGAGGAGTTATTGAGTTTAGAACACACAACATGGCATTTTATACCTCCACATGCTCCTAATTTTGGGGGTCTGTGGGAGGCCGGAGTTCGCAGCGTTAAAACACATTTATACAAGGCAATCGGCGATAGCACACTCACCTATGAGGAGTTGTCTACTGTTTTAGCACAGGTCGAAGCCTGTCTTAATTCTCGACCAATCACAGTAATGAGTGATTCTCCTAACGAACCTCAAGCTTTAACACCAGGTCATTTTCTTATAGGTGAACCATTGATAAGTATTCCCGATGAAGATAATTCCAATCATAATGTTATAGGTCTGGATAGATGGAGATTAACACAAAAAATGGTAAATTGCTTTTGGAAGCGTTGGTATAAAGAGTATTTGGTTAATCTAAATCAGCGATATAAATGGAACACTAAAAAATCTGAGCCTGAAGTTGGTGACGTAGTGATTTTGAGAGAGGATAATATTCCACCTGCTAAATGGATTCTAGGAAAAATAATTAAAAAATACTTAGGACCAGACAATATTGCACGTGTTGTATCTGTCAAATGTAAAAATGGCGAATTTAAACGTCCCATTAGTAAATTGTGTTTATTACCTAAGTAAAATTGTTTACTTACCATTGTAATTTTAACTTGCTAATCTATAACGTTGAAATGTACCTAAAGTATACTTAACTACTTACCATTTATCAGCCAGCTTAATTGCATTGTAAAATAATAATTACCTAAGTAATTATTATCTTCATGCATTAGAAGTACCATTTCTTTTTATAAGTAAATTGCTTTGTTTATTTATATCTACATTTTATAAGTGGTCATTTTGTATCACGGTGGGCGGTGTTATCTTGTAAAATGTAAAGAATGATTATGTTTACATAAGTATAGCATTTAAGAATTAGTATTAGTCATAAGTGGATACTCACAATGCACATTTAAATTCATATATATAGTATACTTCAAGAGGTTTGTAATAAAGGTAGATTCAAAAACTATTGCATTTTGTATAAGTACTTACACAGCTGTTTATATGGTTTAAAGTACTACGTCCTTTGGTGGGCGGTATGTTTAAATAGATTAAGTTCATACATCAGTTTTATTCTTGGCAGCATTTCACGCACACAGACATACAGCTTACACACATCTAAATTACATTCATACAGTCCACGCATTTAAACTACTTGTAGTGTTGAGCAGTTAGTACAAAATAAATATAATAGAGTAAAGACGTATTTCAAGTGTTTCTTTCACCGAACAACCCAATATAGACCTAATTCTCGTGAACAGGAACGAACCGTGATTCCTGTTTCTAATTAGTTGTCCAAGCGGCCAGTAATAGAAATTTATCTATCGTTCATATTTAAACTCTTTTAATAATAAAAGATAGAACAGTTTTTTTTTTTTTTTTTTGATTTTTTTAACTTATTGGCTATATTCTGGCATAGTTAATAGTGATTTAATCTATATATTTTTTACTCATAACGATAGTTCATTCTGCGTTTACCTAAGTTTTATGTAATGTTTCTAATTATATGTCCACCACTGTATATTAGAGAAAAACAGAAAACAAAGTAGCAAGCTTAGGAACATTGGTCGAAATTTGACCACTAGGCGACCGCTAGTTGTTTCTAAAAGCTCCAAGAGATATACGCACTAAGTTCATGTTAGGATAGCTAAATGCTAAGTCTGTATACTTATAGACATCAAGGACGAAATACAAAGCGAATGTTTAAGAGGACTAACATAGTAACTAGGTATTGGTCTTACATATACTCAGAGACCAATATGAATGTAGCGTTTGGTGAATTTCATGAGCTATTTTGTTTATTCTATAACCTTTGTTTCCCTAAAGTTAGAGTAAAAGTGAATTTAAATAAAAAGGATAGACAGAATTGGATAAGCAGAGGCCTGAAACAGAGTTGTAAAACAAAACGAACACTGAGATTTAAATATTATAAAGAAAAAACAACACACAATAAAATTCAATATATAATGTATTCAAAATTATTAAAGAAATGTATTTATAATTCGAAAAAGAATTCTAATATGAAATTCATATATAAAAATCATAACAAATGTCAGGCGGCCTGGACGGTAATAAAAAAAGAAGTTGGTGATGTAAAAAACTACAAAGATATAGAAAGTCTTAGAATCAACAATGTAATATTGGAGAATCCGATTGAAATTGCATCCGCCTTCAATGCTCATTTTATAAATAACAACTTTAAACAGAACAACGGAGGCTGTAGTTTCAGTAGCAAAGTGATTTCCAATACAATGTTCCTGAAACCTATGTTAGAATGTGAAGTTAGACGGGAAATAATGTCGCTAAAAAATACAAGTTCTACGGGATATGACGAAATTACAACCAATGTTATAAAAGCTTGTAAGGATGAAATCACTGGCATACTAACATACTTAATAAATTTGTCTTTTTCAAGTGGAGTTTTCCCAGAAGCTCTGAAGTCGTCTATTATAAAGCCTGTGTTTAAAAAAGGTGATATATGTGATATCAATAACTATCGCCCGATTACCCTAATTCCCATAATATCAAAAGTATTTGAAAAATGCATGTATAACAGATTAATTAATTTTTGTAACACATTTCATATCATCAGTAATGAACAATATGGCTTTCAGAGCAACAAATCAACTAACTTAGCCATTTTTTCTACGGTAAAAGAAGTAGTAACAAACTTAAATAATAATTTCCTAGCTACAGGATTGTTCTTAGACTTGTCCAAGGCTTTCGACCTGGTCTCACATCAGATATTGATAGGCAAACTTCAGAATCTTGGTATCAGAGGACACGCATTACAGTGGTTTTCGTCTTATTTAAGCAACAGACAACAATGCGTTGTAGTTAATAAAATTGATCATAATAGGAATATGGTACGTTACTCTTCTCCATACAGCTGTAATAGATGTGGCGTTCCTCAGGGAAGCGTGCTAGGCCCGGTTCTATTTCTGCTTTATATTAATGACTTAATAACTATAACAAACCACAAAACCATTTTGTTCGCTGACGACATATCCATAATTGTGACATCTCATAAAAAATTTAATACTATTACCGACCATGAAAATGACATTAATAATACAATAAATAAATTAATTAATTGGCTTGACATAAATAATTTAAAAATTAACCTTAATAAATCTGTATTTATACAATTTAATAAATCCTACAATAGTAACTTTAATATCAAATTAAATATACCAAAACTTAAAGAAGTCATGCATACTAAATTCCTGGGTGTAACCCTGGATGAAAATTTAAACTGGAAAGCACACGTGGAATATGTATCAAATAGAATAAATAGATTTGTGTACGCGCTCAAACAATTAAAAAATGTTATAAATATAAAAACGGCAATTACATGCTACCACGCTTATGTAGAATCGCTGCTACGGTACGGAATTATTATGTGGGGTAATAGCACTGATCAAAACAGAGCATTTGTAGCACAAAAAAAATGTATTAGAGCCATGTGTGGAATACAGCCCAATGAATCATGTCGCCAAGTATTTAAAAAGCTTGGTTTGCTGCCACTACCTTCTCTCTATATATATGAAATTTGTGTATTTGTAAAGAAACATAAAGAATTCTTTAAGACGGCTAATGATGTTAATCCAAGAAGTAGACGTGATCCACATAGACTTGTACCTGATGATGTTGCAAGGTTGACAAAATATAATAAAAGCTGTCTAGTGATGTGTGTACGCATATTCAATAATATACCTTGTCATTTAAAAATATTAAATACTCGATTGTTTAAAATACAGCTGCATAAATGGCTTAATGAAAATAATTTCTACAGTGTTAAAGATTTTATTGATAAAAATGTTTAATTTTGTGTCTGAATGTAATATGTCTACAAATTGCATGCTATGTTAAGCAAAACATGTGTAACAAACTAATTATTTGTAACATCTTCTTATACCATGTTTTATGCAAATAAATACATTTATCATTATCATTTATCATTTATCATTAAGTAAATAATCTGTGACACTAAGACGGAGTAATAAAACTGATCTTAAGACGCTCATGTCAAAACTTTGGATACAAGTTTATTTAAAAAGTTTCGCTACGGAATCTATATATGTACGAGAGTATATTAAAATTCATAAATAACTCATACGAGTCGATATGTTTTAATCTTCTTTTTATCTAATATTAATAATATAAAAGCTGAAGAGTTTGTTTGTTTGTTTGAACGCGCTAATCTCAGGAACTACTGGTCCGAATTGAAAAATTCTTTTAGTGTTGGATAGCTCATTTATTGAGGAAGGCTATAGGCTATATAACATTACGCTACGACGTACGGGGGCCGCTCAGTAATCATAAATGCGGGTGAAACCGCGGACACTTCTAGTTTTTAGATATAACACTTTTTTACATAGTACGTCAAAAAGTGTAAAATAAACAACGCGATAAAATCCGTATATAGTAGTTTAATTTCAATGAATATAAACATTCGCGTAAACAGAAGACAATATTATATAACATTTATCCTAAATAATATAATAAATGCGAACGTGAGCTTGTTTTTTTGCTACGCTTTCACGCCTCAACTACTCGACCGATCATCATGAAATTTCACATATAGTTATAGTTATCAGGGGTGCAGGAAAGGAAATAGGGCACCTTTCATCCAGAAAAAGTACTGTGCCTGAGGGAGCAAAGTCGCGGACAAAAGCTAGTGTTTTGTTTATAAGTAGAAGAGCCTGATGCTTCCTATTTTTTGATTAATTATATACTACTGAGATTCATAAGGATTTCGCATGATGACGACCTGGGCAGCCTTGTTCCTACCCCTGCCGGACTCAGACCGCCACGGAATATTATGTACACCAGATATTAAAGCTAGAATAGCAATAGCAAAACAAGCGTTTAAAAATAAAAACTATATATTTACATCTAAAATATGCAGGTACACCAAGAAAAAGTTTATAAAAACATATGTATGGAGTCTGGCATTGTATGGGTGTTAGACGTGGACACTTACACAAAGGGATAGAGAAATTTTAGAGGCGTTCGAGATGTGGTGCTGGAGACGAATGGAAAAGATTAGCTGGACAGAAATGGTTAGGAACGAGGACGTCTTGGTAAAGATCAATGAAACCAGACCGCTACTTAACTCTATTGCAGCTAGAAGACATAAAATGGTAGGCCATCTCTTACGACATGACACTTTTATTAAAAACATCATGGGGGAAAGTTAGAAGGAAAGCGCGGAAGAGGAAGGCCAAGAATAAGTTACATTAGTCAGATCAGGGAAAAGTTAGGTGTCATGTCGTACAGAGAAATGCAAGAAATGGCACTGGACAGACAGATATGGAGAGACAAGCTACACCGACAAGTCACTGAGACTTAAATAAGAAGAAGAAGAAGAGAGATTCAATTGGAAAATACGCTGGTTTGTTAGAGTTTCCTTTAGACAAAACCGTTAGACTCGTTAGAATAGTAACACTGGAAGAGTAAGCGTTTCGGCAGCTCGCATACCTTCCTTTGATTTTATTCTTCATACCTACCATGGTAAATTCCTTGATTCTAGAGCCAGCAACACATGAGTGTTTCCCCTAGTATAATAGAAGCTCAAAGCTCTCGCTTATTACGGCGGGACAGACGCTTGTTTGCATCATCTTGTTAGTATTTAAAGTATCGAATTATTCGAATGTTTAATCGATACTCGCACATCGCTACAGTAAACGCTATGTAGGTACAAGGCCTTTGGCAGCAAACAGCGCTTTAAGACTGCGCCGAGCGTAAGGCAGATAATGAGAGAGCTCGTGCGGCGCATATTCAAATCGGTGCGCGGCTGCCATAGTAAAATTGTATGGAGGATTTGAAGTGCTTTTTTGATAAATATGTATCTTTATTGTCAACCAATAACTTAAATATTTGGGACGGACAAATTGTAATATAACTATTTATGTTTCGTTTAAGCTATAAAATAGGATAGATTTCTACTGTTATAATCTAAAAATCACGTAACACGAGCTGACGTTTTTGCATTTTTCGTGCAAATTTACGTAATTTTTTAGGCGAAAATATTAATTATTTTAAGTTTTTTATACGGAGTAACTGTAAACACATTCATTGTTATGGTAAATGTATGTTTTATATTTGTATTAAACAAAAAGTGTTGATTTCATTCACTTAACTGTGACCGCCTTTTTTGGTCCATTTCGCTCGGCGCAATCTTAAGTATCTACTGGTTGCTTCACTATGTATGTGATTGTTTAAAATTAAAGCTATTTTAGTTTGGCTCTTCGTGATGACAATTATCACTCGTATCCGTTGTATTTCGAAATCATTACTATCAGGTGGGCCGCTTCCATATCTGTTAATAGAGACGATATAAAATATTAGAACGTATTGTGTCATTTTACCAAGTATAATTAAATATAGATATTGAAATTAAACTGCTATATACGGATTTTATCGCGTTGTTTATTTGACACTTTATTACAAAATTTTGAAAATTGTTACACTTCTACTACTATTAAACTTTACTAATTTTTAAGCTAATTAAATTATTATTAAACTATTTAGATTTAATTTATTTTTACACTTTATATATTATATATATTGTATATAGCAGTTTAATTTCAATGAATAATATTCGCGTAAATAGAAGACAATATTATGTAAATATAGATAGTTGAAGATATATTTATTTTGAGTGATAGGGATCAGCAGGCTCCTACCGGACACATTTAACCAAGAAATTTTCTTCAAATTGGGCATGGTCAACTGAGAAAAGACCTCCAGCTTATAGAAGATCTGTATGCACAATCAACCTACTTTTGTGCTCCTGCGGTGAATATAGATTTAAAGCTCTTAGAGAAGGCTGTGTTGTCCGCGGCCATTGACCTTTGCCTTTTTGGTTCGCACAGCGAATCCTTGAAGGGTCGGTCACACGCGAGTAAAATCGCCTTCTCTAGAAGGTGCCTAAAGGTTACGGTAACTAATTACCATCAGGCGAGCCAAAAAACCATCATACCCATCTTTAAAACATTCTTATTAGTATTAACCTTCAGGTATAGAGCGCAATACTGAGTAATGTAAAGTAAATGGCTATATTGTTGCACAAACACCTTCGTTAAATATAATTTTAATGTTTTTAGCCTTGTTGGTGTATGTTTATGGGATGCAGGTACAGAGTACCACCTATATTTATAGCTTACTAGCTTTTGCGAAGGCTCCACCCGCGGGGAACCTACATCAATAAAAAGTGTGTATGTCCTATGTCCTTCCGCAGGTTTAAAATTATATCTGAACTAAATTTCATCTAAATTGGTTGAGTGGTTTAGCCGTGAAAAGGTAACAGACAGACAGATTTACTTTCGAATTTATAATTTTAGTTCGGACTAGATTTGACTGCGGCTTCGCTCGCGTAATTGTAGGTTAGGTTCGTTTAGTAACAGTACTTTTTTTGGATGAGACGTACCCTGTATCCTTTTCTGTTCCCCTGACAACGTGCGTGCGAAATTTCATGATGATCGGTCGAGTAGTTAAGGCGTGAAAGCGTAACAAACAAACAAACTTATATTTGCATTTATAATATTAATTAGGATGTAAATATCACTTAGGAAAATATATTTAACTAGCTTAACCTGAAACTTCATCCCCGCTTTTAAAGTTAGTTTTATACAGATTCTACAATCCTTTAGCCCTGGGAAGAGTGTTTCGCTTACCATCAAGCACGCCAAATGCTCATTTGCCACCTCAATCTATATCTACTTATAATATTATAAAGAAACAAAGAAGCGAATCTCTTTTAGATTTGTTGTTTGTTTGTAAACGATAAGCACTGAAACTACAGAACCGATTTTAATAAGTCTTTCAGCTTTAGAAAGATACTTTATCCAGAAATCCTAACAAATATGATAAGTGCGAATGTGAGTTTGTTTGTTACGCATTAACGACTTAACTACTCGACCGGTCATTATGAAATTGGGTATACCTACACATTGTCAGGGGAACAGAAAATATATAATAATAATAATAATATTCTATCACATACACACAACACCATCTAGCCCAAACTAAGCAGAGCTTGTACTATGGGTACTAGACAATGGATAAACATACATATATACTTTTTTTTTTGTAAATACATACCTATTATACATAGAAACACCCAGACCAAGACAAACATCCATGTTCATGCACACAAATGTTTGACTTGTGCGGGAATCGAACCCGCGACCTCAGGCGTAGCAGTCGGTTACACTAACCACTACGCCACCGAGGCCGACCAAAATGACATAGGGTACGTTTCATCCAAACCTTACCTTCATTTACGTAAGCGAATATCGGGAGCGAGCGGGCTATCATGTTACGAGTCACGGGAGCAGAACAGCAAGAAACATAAACGTGGGTGAAACCGCGGGGGACAGTTGTAGAACAAATACCCACAGTATGTTGTCATCATTGATGAGAACTTATTGGCCTTGGTGGCGTAAAGGCTATGATCTTTGAAATATTATCAATATATTATATTGCAGCATCACTGGTAATATAATACTATGCAGCATGTAGGTTGTTATCCGTGCCAGCGACCTCATTCTGGACGAGTCAATTATTAATATTGTTTTAAACCTACCTCACGGGTGGCGCAATGATTTGATGTGGTGCTATTGATAAAAATATTTGTTCGGAGGGAAGGTGCTTTTCGTGTCCGTAGTTTGAATGTTTGTAAATTGTGTGCTCTCCGAGGCACGGAGCAGGCGATAATTGTCAATCAATACGCACATAATTTCGAAAAGTCATATAACTTCCGAAAGTCAGAGGTGAGCGACATGGGTTCGAACTCGAGACTCTCTGCATTGCAGTCTGTTGGTCTCCCCACTGAGCTATCGCTGCGCTATACTTAATCATTCGAATAACGAGCAATATTATTCGAATCAGTACCTAAACATACAAGTGTATCAATATTCACACGTTAATAATGCACTTTGCATATGTGAATATGTTAACGCGTTTTAACTGGGTCATTCACATACAGGCAAAAGGGCAAAGAGTTGTTTAAACATTGCACAAGTAGCGATGTGTTGCTATATTTGTGTGGTATATCACACGACAAACTATGTGAATCCAGCCTTCTGTTTAAAGGCTGTTCTTGCTTTGTATCCTTTTAATTAAAGCTTATCTTATCTTATCTTATGTGGGGGCCAGTCAGTGCAGACCGGCGACACTTCGACCCAGTGGGATCTTTTGTGCCGACACTCTCCCAATAATGACTACCGTAGAAGTTCATGGCAGCCGGGACCGGTACTCTCCGAGGCACGGAGCAGGCGATAATTTTCAATCAATACGCACATAAATTTCGAAAAGTCATATAACTTCCGAAAGTTAGAGGTGCGCGACGTGGGTTCGAATCCAAGACCCTCTGCATTGCAGTCTGTTGGCCTCCCCACTGAGCTATCGCTGCTCGTAAAGCTTGTCTTAGTGGCGCAGTAGTAGTGAATGCGACTGCTGTGTATGAGGTCTCGGGTTCGATGCCCGGGTAGTTCAAAGTGTTGTTGGATTTTTCTGTTAACATCTTAAACTGCAGCGGTTTGCGCTGGCATACCGCCGACTAGACAATTTATTATCATAATTTTATCTATTTTTAAAACATGACAACTCCTGCACTAAGATCAAGTCCTTTTTGCGGGAGACTTTACTGATATTGAAACTATATCTGGATCACAAAAAACTATGTCCCGTGTGGTGAATCGAATCCACAATACGTCGCAAGGTATAGTGCAAGGGTGAGCACTTTAACCAATGCGACAATGCGTAGTCAAAAAAGTGATTTCACGGATCTTTTCCTTCAGTTGACAAATTACGTATATGCTTTTCATTACTGTATTTTTCTTTTCAAATCAAATGTTTTATTTGTGATACTTGGGTTATAGGTATACAGGTGTTCATTACATTATTATAACGTCCATTTCATGATAAGCCACTTGGGAATACAAATTACATTTAAAAAAAATATGGTCATATGAATTCTTATTGATGATGAAACGATTTGATATTATATTATACTAGATGTTTCACCCGCGTTTAAAGTTACTGCCCCGCTCCCTTGGGTCGTAGCGTGATGTTATATAGCCTAAAGTCTTCCTCGATAAATAGGCTATCTATCACTAAAATATTTTTTCAATTCGAACCAGTAGTTCCTGAGATTAGCGCGTTCAACCAAACAAACAAACAAACTCTTTAGCTTTATAATCTTTTGTATACATAAATAATTCTAATGTACGTGTGTATGTCACTGAACTCCTCCTAAACGGCTGGACCGATTTTGATAATTTTTTTGTATCTGTTCATGTTGTTTCGAGGATGGTTTAGATTTGGTTTTTTTTTTTGCGTGTACAGGACAACGTCTGTCGGGACAGCTAGTATTAGTATAGATTAATTTGTCTCGACGCTGCTTTTAAATTTAGTAAAGTATAAAATGAAGATCCTTTATAAATAAAAAATATATTGCACAGATGGTGTAGTTGTTAAGGTGATCGCTTCGCTGCCACTTTGTATGACCCACAAATATTTCAATTCGTTTATTGATACATTATGGAGTGCATCCATAATGTATATACAGGTCTTATAAATGTAGAGAGAACAATTATGGACCCTGTCGGGCACGGCACAATTAGAGAGAAGAATGAACATTCTATTATCAATTATCATATAGCATATTGAAATAAATTTTACAGCTTAGAAGCTATTTATTTAATTACTCACGTATTATAATTAATATTCTATTATAGTTTATTATTAATTTGTTATAAAGTAGGTATTAAACTTATTTTCTGAATATACTTACATCATTTAAATTATAATATTCGTTTATATTATAGTAACATTTTTGTATTAAAAAGTATTTTATTTTGTTGATAAACGTACTAAATTTTTTTTCATTTTTAATGTTATTTGATGATTAATTATATATTTTTATGGACATAACGTTGTTTTGAGCGTGGTTGTTCTTTGTGTCCGTTGCTTAAATTTTTGTAAAGTTCACCGCGACACCGGTGTTCTTTCTAGAGCGTAGTCATTAAGAAGAAACATTTCTAATATCGTAGTTATTTCTCCCACGACAAATGCGTCCATGGCCGATTGTAATGAGTATCTGGTATTGTTGGCTAACTTGCATCACGTTCGCAAACACAATTAAATATAATGGGTCACACTATATTAACTGTAAGGCCAAGGCACGCTAGGTAAAGGTTATAGCTTGCATTTGTACAGATAAAACATATCGTAAACCATAGACTAGTAACTCAGATGAATACACTAATGTTAATGTTTTTTGGAATTCTAAAGCTTAGATTGTTAATATCGAAGAGTCAATTAATTAATTTATTTATTTCCGAACATGGGTAAAATAATATAAAGGAGTTACAATTGTGAATGAGTATTTTACATCTTCCACCTTTAAGTAAAAACTTTTAAGTGAAAATCCCGCTTAAATACGATCAGAGAGTTGACCGTTCTTATTTTACGCAATTTAATAAAACATACATATCCCCGTTTTTATTTTCTAGAATTACTAGATGTTCCCGCGGTTTCACTCGCGTTTATCGTCACTGCGCCGCTCCCTTGGGTCGTAGCGTTATGTTATATAGCCTATAGCCTTCCTCGATAAATAGGCTATCCAACACTAAAATAATTTTCAATTCGAACCAGTAGTTCTTGAGATTAGCGCGTTCAAACAAACAAACAAATAAACAAATAAACTTTTCAGCTTTATATTATTAGTATATATAATTACTTGTGAAAATTATATTAAGATTGCACTGATGGCGCAGCGGGCAAGCGGGTTTAATCCCATACGGGATAATTTTTTGTGTGATCCTCGAATTATTGTTTTGAGTTGGGTTGTAACTAGTTTCCGTTAATTGTATGCTTATAAAGTCCTTCGCGACACAGGGCTGAATAGAGCGGGAGGAGAGTTTAAACAAAACGAAATAATATATCAGGCTTCAGACACGAAAATTCAAAGAAAATGTCCGTGTAACCTTTTACTGGCGACATATGATAATAAGACATAAAGCACTGACTGATAAGACTGATAAAATAATCAGTACATATAAATCAATTGCCAGGTATCATTGCAGCACCTTTTTTTTAACGTGGCGGAATGCATTGACGCTTGCCTTTCCGCTGAAAAGGGGAGCGGAGTGGTTATGTCGGGCTCACCCGGAAAAAAATGGAACGTCTCGGGTACTACCGACCAAACCTACCACGGTGTGCCAACTTGCTGCCTTGAATGGTGGGTGGGTCACTGGAACTGAAAGTACATCAGCGATCCACCCAGCAGTGTCTAACGCAGGCAAGAAATGCCTGCAGACGACGACTCTTGGGTGACACCCCGGCACGACAAAGGGTGTCACTCTGACTATCATTGCAGCAACGACGACAAGCACCGGAAGTTAAGTACCAGTAGTTAAGTAATTACTAGCAATATTACTGCGTTTCGCCGGATGAAAAAGCGTTCCGGAGATTTATATACCTTATCATATATCTTTAGATTCATGATCATACTACTTCTTCGATCCTTTTTCTTGAAAGCGGTGACGCGCGGTTGATGTATCGGGTAGAACACACACACACACACACATACAATATATTGCCAGACACCTACCTACAACGGAAAACTTATAGGAAATTCCAGTAACTCTTTGTGATCCAGTAACGACTCGGGAATGGAAGTCTATTAAAGCAACAATGTTCATTTTAAATATATCTGCACTTAATTTTCTTTATTAGTTCAACAATAATCGTCATCACAGCTGGATACGGACCTCTTCTCAGAGAGACATGGGTTATGCCATAGTCTACCACGCTGGACCAGTGCGAGTTGGCACAGCTGGTAGACATCGCATATTTTTAAAACCATTATGTAGAGTTCTCAGACATGCTTGTTTTCATTCACTATTAAAGCTAGCGACAAAAAAACAATTTAATCCGCACATAGCTTAAAAAAGTCAGACGAGGCCTTGTGTTCGAACTGGAGACCTTTGTGTGGCAGTCTAACGATCGCCCACTAGGTTATCGCTTCCAATATATCTACGAGTGTAAGTAGGTACTTTATTTTGCTTAGCCGTGTAACAATGGTTACAAATAAACAGTTTGTATGTCCAAGTACTCTGCCTATTATATCACCGTTCATTTAAAACAGTTTACTAAGAAGGAAGAATGCTCAAGTTATATAAATGGGATAATGCTTGCAGGTCTCGAACGACGGCCGTCTATTGAATACGTAATGCGCTGCAATTGTCGCAATGTTTGAGCTAATATAGGTATTGTGGGCGCCAGTGCAAGATGGCGTATCAATAGAATTTTAATTGTCTATCTATTAATTACTTTAGTCTTTTAAAGACACATGTACATACATACTAAGCTTCGGCAGTGGTATAAAACGCCCACATTTCGTCAAGTATGTTTTTATATATCATGTAATGACGTTTGTCCGGCATATTCCTAAGTTCCGAGTTTAATAAATAATTCTATGCAAAAGCATAATTTATTATTAAATACTTTTCGTTATTGTTGAAAATCGAATATACGCTGAGCAACAGTTTTCGCAACACATAATATATTAATATATAAGTGCTGCGAAATCTTTATAGGTACTATGTTTTTTAAAAGAAAGAAGGTTATTTTATTGCTTTTTAAAATTGCATTATTGCTAATAAAATATTTTTATAAGTAGTAGTATTATAATATATTTTAGAGTTGACACACAATATTTTTCAGCAAAAATATTGTATTGAAATTAAACTGCTATATACGGATTTTATCGCGTTGTTTATTTGACATTTTATTACAAAATTTTGAAAATTGTTACACTACTACTACTATTAAACTTTACAAATTTTTAAGCTAATTAAATTATTATTAAACTATTTGGATTTCATTTATTTTTACACTTTCCCCTACGTTTCGGTTGCTTTTCAGCAGCCATGGTCACGGGGAGACCATGAGTCTCCCCGTGACCACGGCATTTTTCAAAATTTTGTAATAAAGTATCAAATAAACAACGCGATAAAATCCGTATATAGCAGTTTAATTTCAATGAATAATATTCGCGTAAATAGAAGACAATATTATAAAAATATTGTATTCGCAATTGTTGCATAGTTGTCACTTTTCCTTATGCAACGCTCGACGTGTTCAAAATTTCAGATCATTTGGAAGCCTGGCAGTAGACAAATACATATTTACAAAGTGCCACGCCTATATACGAAGGAGTATATACCTAATACATATGAAATTTCACATATACGTTGTCAGGGGAACAGAAAAGGTTTGTTCCGCATTCGCCCCTACATTACGTCCCACATTCTAAAATATTCCTCATTCGCCCCTCCTTTCTAATTATTCCTATTGCGTCCCACATTTTTGACCATATGTTTATTAAAACAAAACATCTTTAAAAATTATTTTAAGTCTTCAATGTCGAGCTCGTGGTGTCATGCAATCATAAGCCTAAAGTTTCACCAAAAGATCAAGGAGGTATTTTAAAATAATTTTCGGCTGACAGTACATCAAAATCAGCCATAAAAAAAACAGGGTCATAAAGGAACATCATTTGGGACGAAATCTAAATTTCGGGGCTAAGAGGAACAATGTTTGGGGCGACTGCGTATTTTTACATTCGGAACGAAACATGAGGGTCGAATGCGGAATAAACCACAGAAAAGGACATAGGGTGCGTTCCATCCAGAAAAAACTACTGTTAGGTACTAACTTAACATAACCTACATTTACGCGAGTGAAGCCGCGTACAAAATGTAGTATAATATAAACTTTAAACGGTTTATCAATAAGCATATTTCGTAAAGAACGTCCTTCCACACCGGTCGTAGGAAAGTGCTGAGCTTAGCGCGAGTTCATAAACCTTGTTGGACATTGTGTAACGCAAGGTCACACTTACACATCACGACCAGTGTTGTGTATAACGTAAATATAATAACATTAATATTCATGAGAATGTGTTGTGTCATGTTTATTTATGTATATTTTAATTGTTCCGTAATAGTTGAGTATATCCGCGCTTCATAAATTTTTGAGTCATTCATTCGGAGGTAATTTTTTATGTTAAGGTGTTCCGCAGATGTTTTATTTTTTTCCAACTGATTGAAATGTGCGAGTCTGTCCGTTGTCGTCCGCAGCTGTTCGTGGGTATTTCTGCCAGTGTTAGATCCCTATTACATCTGTACTAGGGTTTAGAATACTATGTGTACTTAATTATGCACTTAAAACTTCTTTTTTATAAAATAGTCAAAGACAAAGCAGTTCAATACCTTTTTCTTCTCTGTTGGCTTAAGAATTTTCTTTATTTTTGTTTGTTAGTTATTGATGAACATTAAAGTTCTTTATTCAAAAAATATAAATTTATATGATTGCCTAAATTTTCAATATGATTACGGTCGAATTTCGATCACTCGCCGAATGTTATACACGAGTATCTATATATATATTAATACGTGAAGCAAAAACTTTGTGCCCCTTTTTACGAAAATTGCGCGGGTGGAGGTGTATGAAATTTGGCACAGTTAAAGTTTATATGGAGAAGGAGGGGCGAATCCTAATATTTTTATAAAATATGCATTAGAAATGATGAAAAATCACTACACGCACACAACCATGCGTTTGACATACGCAGTCGAATCGAGATCGTAGTATTTCGGCGTTGTTCGTCTGACGTCGTACAATTCTTATAAAGTAACCATGGTTACATATACCTTATTTACATGTAATAAAGAAAAAAGAAAACAAAGTACATAACAAGCTTAGGAATATCGTCAATGAAAGTGTAAGTCAAGTGAATAAGTAAATAATAATTAGTTTGAAAAAGATAGGTAAATTAACCTGTATAGCCCTGGCGAAATCTAAATTAAATGTGATTTATAAGGTAAAGGTATAGTTATAGACAATAAAAATTAAAAACATAACGATCAAACTTTAAACTTAAATTAACTTAAATTTCGCCCACTAGGCGACCGCTAGTGGGTATAATTTTTCTGTATGTATGACACTGAGCTCTGGCTGAACCGATCTTGATCAAGTAAATATTTAGTGTACCTACATGACTGTGTTGAATGGTTTAGTATCATATTGGACCCGGTAGGTGGCACTGCGATTGGTTCGTTTGGTATGACGTGTGTTGGGTCCTCTAGTATACTTATAATAAATGTGAAAGAGAAAAAGAGTGACCATGAGTTTCTTGCCCGTTCTTCTCATGAGCCCTACACCCTTGCTTTGCTGAACGTGGCAGCAAATGTAAATTCGCAGAAAAAAATTGTGTAACTTTGATATTCATAAGTGTTACCTTGTAACCTAATCTGAATAAATTTATTTTGAATTTGAATTTGAATTGAATTTGAATTTGAAAGCATATTCTAACGAACATTTGCAAAGAAGTTTGAATGTTCGTTTCTTATTAACCTTTTGAGCGCCAACCTATGCCGAACGCGTTGTGTCCTTCTGCGCCAAGTTATAAATCTATAACAGTTAGAAAAGCTGACTTCTTAATTTTGCTGTTTTTTAAATAAACAAAGGGAACGTTGGTCTTCTATACAAGACCGTGGCGCTCGAAAGGTTAATGTATATACCTACCGTTGAACAGATATGAAACTTGACACACCGATAGGCCTGGGTAAACACATAGGATAAGTACTTTTTATGTCGATATCCAATACTAAGAGATTCTTGCGGGTAAAACTGCGGTCAAAAACTAATTATAACTAATTTATTTAGCTGGATTTAGCAAGATTAATTAGCACTTGAAGTTAATTAATTTGTTTATGTAATATAATCTTTTAATATATGTCGGAGCGTGAAGAAAATAATCATTGGATTGCAATTTATTTCTGTAATTGGGGTTGAATAAAGCGCCATCTATTAGTTTGTTTCGGAACGTCAAGCGTAAGCTAGGGCAACGTCGCCAAATAGCCAATGTGTCAGTTGGAGTGACAGTTATAACTGTCAGTGTCATATTGATGTTATATAAGTGCCGGAGACTCGTGCGCGGACACATTCGGGTGACGAACTCGCTGCGTTACGGATCAAAGCAGAGATAATCACAGTCAACCTTTAATGTTTTATTTCTCTTGTATTTGCCTATCATTAGTATACGTATGAAGTAAATTACCTCGCCTATATTTTGTTGCTTCATCATGTTAAAAGCGAGTTACCGCCCTATTCTCCAACATAATATATAAACAGAAGAAAGAATATTTTTACATTATGTCTTAGAATTTATTTTCAGCTTTATGACTGATGCATTGATTCTGCTGCGAAACCTTTAGGCTCGCCTTTTATTAACCTGTGGTATGCCGGAACGTGGATCTACGCGAGACACAATGCTTTTTCTATTATGTCTGGTATTCCGGCATACAAGAGGTTAAATGGATAACATCAGCAATATTGTCATTTAAATTTTGTGCTAATTCGTTATATATAGTTTTTACGGCTTTAGCCTTGATAGGCTGGGAAGAGTTGTAATACACCAACATTTCGCCTGGTGTTTTTGGGTATTTCTGTCAAGAAATATCTGTAATAGCACGGAGTTTGGAACTGTTCCCGGTAAATGGCAATAAGCTAGCCCCCTATAACGAGGGACCTGAAAATATTCTTATTAAAATGTGGGTATCTCTGCCTAACCATTCGTGGATGTCGGCGTGAGATTATGTATGTATGTGGTATCGAACTTGAGACATCTGCATGACAGTCCGATAGATACTCTTACTACTAAATTACGGCTACTTCTAGTAATATCAATCAATCAATCAGTTTATTTGCAACTAGCTTTTGCCCTCGGCTTCGCTCGCGTAAAAGTACTTTAGGTAAGGTTAGTTTTTTAAATAAAGTATGCGTTACTCGGTGATAATATGGCTTTCTAATGATGAAAGAAGTTTTAAAATCGGTTAAGTAGATTTTGAGTTAGATCGTTACAAACAAACAAAATATAAAATCTTTCCTCTTTATAATATTATTATAGATATAGGTACAAAATGTAATACAGAGAAATTATCTTATAATCTTTTATTTGAATGAAAAATATTATACTATTGTCTAATCGGCCATGGGTTAAGCTTGCCTTGCGCCATAACGAGCTGTCCATATACGGCGATCTATAAATAAAATCTATGAAATAGCATTACTTCATAATGTCAACATATATTTTGTGAGTCTAACGAAATATTAGATTTCAAATTATTATATAACTACTTAAGTACTACGTAAGTTTGTGCTTATGATTACCGAACGTAAAGTTCCAAGTTCGATGCCCGGGTCGAGCGAGAAGCTATCGACATTTTTTTCACGTGTCTTGTGTGAAGGAGAAAAAGAGTGGGAAGGAGAAGGAGCGGAAAGGGGGAAAGAGGGTGATTGGGCCTTCGGCACTCTGGCACTTTCAATCACTGAACGAAACACAACAGTAGGAATACGTCGATATTCTGTGAGAGGGTAGTCCTGCCCCGGTCGAGCCGACCTATTCATGCTGAAATCAGCGAGGCTCTACTAAACCAAATTTTTGTTTATTATAATATATATATATATATATATATATATATATATATATATATATATATATATATATATACAGCCTTGGCCAAAAGTATTAGGCACCCTATAAATTACTGCATATTTCAGGCTTAGAGAGAAATAAAACTAATTATAATGATTAAAGTACTTTATTTCCATTAGAATATTGTAAAAACATCAATATTTTGTTGGGCCACCCTTTGATTTTATGACAGCAGCAACTCTGTGGGGCATACTACGTACAAGTTTCGCACATTCCTCTGGAGAAATTGCATCCCATTCTTGCACTAACGCGTTTTTTAAAGCAGTTTTTGATGTTATCGAGTGCTCTTTTATTTTTCTCTTCAAAATACTCCACAAATGTTCAATAGGATTTAGATCCGGGGACTGGGCAGGCCAATCTAACAGATCAATACAATTTTCAGTAAACCAGCGCATCGTAGTAGCTGACTTGTGACACGGAGCATTGTCTTGTTGGAATTTCACACCATTTAAGTTAGTGTCACCAAAAATACACGAAAGCGAAGGTACGAGAGCAGTTTCCAGTACATTAATGTATTTTTCACTGTTTATGCGACCTTCGCAAACAAACATTTTGCCGACTCCATCCGCAGCCATGCAACCCCAAATCATTACACTGCCTCCGCCGTGTTTTATGGTTGGTACTACGCAATCTGGGTGATATTCTTCGCCTTTGCGTCGCCTCACAAACGTCACACCTGGTGTTCCAAATACCTGTAGATTCCAAAAAAAAGCACACATTACAAACTTTTATAACATTTGAGTTTGAAGACAAACACAACAATGATCGTTGTAATTGTGGTATAGACTTCACTAAAAAAACTTACCTCAAAGTTTGATTCGTCAGACCACATCACATTAGACCAATCCTCTTCTGTGAAATGTTGGTGTCTCAGAGCCCAATCAAGTCGTTTTCTTTTATTGTCTGCGGATAGCCACGGCTTCTTCCTAGCTTTGCAACCTTTTAAGCCGGCTTCTACTAGCCTTCGTCTTGCAGTTCGTGCGCTTATGGGATGTCCAGTCTCTTCAGTTAAAGCCAGAGCAAGCTCCGAAGAAGTTTTTTTTCTATCTTTCACAGACTCTCGGATAAGTTTCCTGTCCTGACGGCTAGTAGTCACGCGTTTTCTGCCTGTTCTTGGTTTATTTGCATGAGAGCCAGTCTCAACAAAACGTTTGATAGCAGATTGAACGGCGCATCGCGAACATTTCACCAACTTCGCGATTCCTTTTTGAGTCTTGCCTTGCTCATGTAAAAGTTGAATTTTTACACGATTTTCAATACTAATTTCGTTTCGTTTTGGCATTTTCAAATGAATTTCTTCTCAATTAATTCACAAAACCACAAATACACTGTCTTTACACTAAGACTTCCAAATGGTAACCGACGAAACATTAAAAATAAATTTTGGAAAAATAAAATTTTATTATTGACGCACCAGATGTTTTACGACTGCTTAAAAATGCCGCCTATTGTCTTAAATAGTGTTTTATGACACCGGTATCGCAGTTCTATAGAATATTGTTTAATTGTTCAAATAGCACAGGTGTGTGATAACTATATTGGGGGTGCCTAATACTTTTGGCCAAGGCTGTATATATATATATATATAGATATATATATATATATATATATATATATATATATATATGTGTAATTAAAAGCTACTCAACCGATTTAATAAAATCTTTCACCATTAGAAAGCTATATTATCATCGAGTAACATAGGCTTATTACGCGAGCGAAGCCGCATGCAAAAGCTAGATTTTTAATAAAATAAAAGCTATATGTGACTTTCTGTATTATTTCCAGAACTACTCGCAACAGACGATGAAGCATTACAACAGGACGCAGGTGCATAGAGGGGTGTGTGTGTCGCGATGTGGGAAGTACAATCAAACAACGGACAGCTGGGCTGATGCTGCTCAGAGCTGTGTCAGCGCTGGCGTCGCCAAGTATGGTCTGGAAGTAAGTATTGTTTTGCAAATTGCTCTTTAATGGGTTCATGCTTATTCCTATGTAGCTATGTTTAGCAATAAACCGACAAAAATGCCTATATTATTACGTGAAGCAAAAACTGTGTACCCCTTTTTACGAAAATTACGTAGACAGAGGAGTATGACATTTGGCACAGGTAAAGTTTATATGGAGAAGGAGGGGCGAATACTAATATTTTTTTACAAAATGCATCAGAAATACATTAAATTAACGAAAAAACACTACACGCACACAACCATGCATTTGACACAAGCAGTCGAATCACGTCCGTAGTATTTCGACATTGTTCTTCTGACATCGTACAATTCTTTGTAACGGTTACCTATACCTTATTTATATGTAATAGAGAAACAAGTGAGAAACGGCCATGAATTGCCGTAAATCTTAGAGTTTGAGAAAATGGTATCACGTCACCAGTTGAGGTCAGAGGTCAAAGGTCATAGTCACTTCGGGGGTATATCGGCTATGCTGAGTCGAATGGCGTTGACCGCGAGTCTCTAGCTCTTACGGTTCTTGAGTTGAAAGTTTTATAACAGACAGACGGACGGACAGACGGACAAAGCTGTTGTATAAGAGTATTCGAACTCTAAAACAAAAAACAAAGTAGCAGGCTTAGGAATTTTGGTCGAATTTTGACCACTAGGCAACCACTAATATGAATAATTATGTCAGCCCTGTAAATAAACGGGCCCACTTTTCGGCATGGGTCTCTTCTCAGAATGAAAAGGGTTAGGGTCCAGCGCGGGCTGGCAAACTTCATATATCTTCGCGTACTTTATAGAGAACTCTGACATGAAGGTTGCGCCATGCGTGATGTTTTCCTTCATTGTTAAAGCGAGCGATATTTAAATATTGAATACGCATATAACCTCGAGAACTCAAAGATGCGCTGTCTTGGGATCCAACTCAAGATCGGCTAAATGTACCAACACCAAAGTTATTTCGAATTTGTGTACTTTCGGCGCCGGTCGTTATAACGGGTATCGGGATATCTTTATTTATGACCACAAAAGCCAAAACATAATTGAATAATACATATTTGTAGTTGTTTCTATATTTCTTATGTCCTTTTTTGTCACCTGAAAACGCGTATACGAAATTTCATGATGGCAGGTCGAGTAGTTAAGGCGTGAAAGTGTAACAAACAAACAAACTCACGTTCGCATTAATAATATTAGTTAGCCATACTATGAAACTAATTTCCATATTTTCTTAATTTCACAGGCCGAAGTGTTGTCAGTGGACTGGTGTATGCATGCAGACTCTCCACCTAGCAATTCAGGACCTGCGCGGGCTTTAGCCGTGCTGTGCACCGTTTTAATAGCATTGGCGTGTCTGGCGACCGGAGTGCACATATTGGGTGACCGCTGCGCGAAAGCTGAGTGTAAGTATTGATATTATGGAGGGACTTGGTGTGATGTCCCTCCAACACAAAGGGAGGATCCTCCGACCAGGCTGGGTGATCGAAGGGAGGATCCTCCGACCAGGCTGGGTGATCGTGCCTGGCGGGCCGCGGTCCGACTGTTGATGCCAGGGACTTGTATATATACTTAGTCGCTGTGTAAATTGCACTTGTGCGATCCAGGATTGTATGGCAAGCGTGACTATAATCGCGCGTCATATAATGTACAGCGTCATCTGTTGGTTGTAGCCGGAACTTCTTCGTCTATATAGTGTCGCTACGATATATATAAAATATAATCTTCAGAATTTGTAACACTAAGGTAAAAAACATTACTGTCTCGTTGGCACTAGGATAAGGATACGATTTCAGGTCGTATAAAATGTTGTTCAGTATGTCAGTGAAGGTGGATCAACAAATTTGTGATAAGAAACATTGACTTCGGGCGTTAACAAACTTAAAAGGCGTGGCGCAAATGAGCTATCTATTCAATTTAGCTTCTTCTTGTTTTTTTTTTATTTACCTCTCAACCAATCCAGTAATCAAAAATACAAAAATTCAAAAAGCTATTCAAACAAAAGAAGACTGTCATAACAAAATTTACGTTTTAAATAGTCTGGTTATCTCGGATGCCGGCGTCCTAGCGTTGGTTGAGAGATTAATTGGCAACTTTGCTCTATGAATGGTCCTGTATCGCGGGGAACTTTACAAACATTCAAACAACGAACACAAAAACACCCAGACTCGGAACAACTATTTGTGGATCATACAAATTCTTGTCCTGTGTGGAGTTCTAACCCGCGACACTGGGTGCAGCGGCAGTGGCGAGGCGACCACTAAGGTACTACGCTATACGTGCAGTCCAAGATTCTTCAGAGTGCCATTAGCAAATGTCTAGACGTGAAGAGCGGTCCGTGTTCGGGAAATATATTATTATGAGGGAAAGAAGTCTCCCTGTAATATGATTATTATTTATTTCCTATTTCATGTCAGGTAACCGTTATCTTCTGGCGTTTTCACTGAAGAGGAACTGGGATATCTTGACGTATAATAGACGTAAGCCGAGGACCGACGATCGCATGAAGGATGTCGCTTGTATTGAAGGGATTAGGTGAGTTATTATTATGGTTAATACAATTACTAAGAATACATAGGAGTACACGTGACTTTTTTCATAAATGAGCATCTCAATGAGACATTAACCTGGCAAGTCTTAGAAAACGGAACATAATTAAAAACCTATTGTGCCTGGTCACCCGTGTACCGCTGGGTCTGAGTATATTAAATAATAGTGATGTTTTTCTATTGTGACTTTGTCATTATTATATTTGTCATTATTATATCCTAATATAAGTATCAATCTTGCGTTTATTTATATAGCCTTTTTATATAGTTACCGTAGCAAATTAGCATAATTATAGTTTATTTGATAGTAAGCAATTGCCATACTCAAGAACGATGACGACGAACACGCGATACCGAGGATGTTTCTCACACTTTACCGAGCCTCTAACAAAGGAATCATACGAATGCCATAGTCCGAATGGAATGAAAAAAGATTGTTGCTCTTGTTTATAACTAATGCCTCCAAAATGTAGAGAAGAGCAGCGATAGCTCAGTGGGGAGACCAGCAGACGGCAATGCAGAGGGACTCGGGTTCGAACCCATGACGCGCACCTCTGACTTTCAGAAGTTATATAACTTTTCGAAATTATGTGCGTATTGATTGACAATTATCGCCTGCTCCGTGCCTCGGAGAGCACGTTAAGCCGTCGGTCCCGGCTGCCATGAACATCTATGGCAGTCGTTATTGGGAGAGTGTCGACACAAAAGGTCCCACTGGGTCGAAGTGTCACCGGTCTGCACTGACTGGCCCCCCCACACCCCACCCTACATAAGATACATAGCTGTGTAGAGGCACAACATACTATGCCCGACGCATATACATCAATAATATTAGTAAATAATATAGTTAAATTTATTTAGTGTAAATAATTAGTTGTGGTTATCGAAAGTTTCTCGAGAAAGAAAAGAAAATATTTGATTCAAAAGAAATTGCTTATGTGTATCTTTTTCAAATATCTACACCAATGGCAAAATGAAGGGATGTGAGATGATGTGTGTGAAAATGTTTTTATTTGCGGTTTTCAAATAAAGCAATGTCTATCGTGTAATCCCAATGAATATAGGGAAATTGACGGGTTCTTTTTACCTTTATTCATTGCATTGAATTTTTTAGTCTTAAAACTAGATTTTAGAGAAAAATCTCATTTTGATCTCAAAACTAGAGACTTCAAGCTTTAAATTGTTTTTCATAGGATTCCGATACGACCATTCTTAACAAAGATAAGGCCATTTGAAAATACCCAGAAATGAAATTCTTTGATTCCTTTATTTTAGCCATTACTTATATTTATTCCAATTTGCAGGTTCCTAGGTATGCAGTGTGTGATCTTCTCACACGTGATGCTGGTATACGTCTACTCATACATTGATAACCCGCAGTTTATTGAAAGGGTAATATCTTGTTTCTTTTGTCTTCGTTTGCTTCTTGGGGTTTATCTTTATATATAAATATTCTTGGGGTTTATCTTTATATATATATAATTCTACTGTACATGTGTATGTCACTGAACTCCTAGCAAATAGCTGGAACGATTTTAATTAAAAAAATTGTGTGTTCATGTGGATTCGAGGATGGTTTAGATATGGGTTTTTTTTTTCGTCTGTACAGGACAACGTCTGTCGGGACAGCTAGTTATTTATATAATCCTATATAGTTAAGTGTTGCCTTTTAATCATATCTATCTATATTTAATATTGTTTATAATTTATAAATATTGTAATATAAAAAGGTAATTCTTTTTGTGTAATTAACATCGTAATATTTGAACATTAACATATATGGATTATATATTTATAATAATGTTAAAGAAAACATTGCCTGTCTTCAATAAACAATGACAAGAAATAATAATAATAATAAAAATAATAATATTCTACCACATACACACAACACCATCTAGCCCAAACTAAGCAGAGCTTGTACTATGGGTTCTAGACAATGGATAAACATACATATATACTTTTTTTTTTGTAAATACATACCTATTATACATAGAAACACCCAGACCAAGACAAACAGCCATGTTCATGCACACAAATGTTTGACTTGTGCGGGAATCGAACCCGCGACCTCAGGCGTGGCAGTCGGTTACACTAACCACTACGCCATCGAGGCCGAAATGTTTATATTATTGATTTTACTGGACGCAAAATTAAGACTAGACTACTAATAATTACAGCTATTAACATACCAGCCTTCTAGTTACATGAAGCGTCAATCAGTCCTTTCGCGAATGAACTATAGTTTTATTTTCATATCTAGCTGTATCTAATATATTTATTTTATTCAGATGTACGATCACTTCGGTTGGCAAGCGGTGTTCAACTCACCACTCTGGCTACAAGCGTTCTTCGCGATGTCTGGCTTCCTCACCGCGTACTCGGTACTACTGTCGTCACCCACCAAGCCCATCACACTGCTCAAATGCTTAATCTCTGTCGTCAATAGATGGATAAGGTAAGATCCTTGACTAATTTTCTAACTAATATTGTAAATGAAATAGTTTATTTGTTTATTATTCAATTCAACCTTTGGAATGAAGCTTGAAACATCGAAGGTAATAGAGACATGATTCCTAATGTTTAATCAAGTCGTGGTTATTATTTTGAGTGTGTTGCTTTTAATTTGGTAAACAAGTTTATGGTCTACTTGGCGACCCAGTTGTCAGAGCCAATGCGCACTAGCAACTGCAAAGAATAAATGTCACGATGGTTCCTTGCTGACAGCAAACCGTTTCGCTTGCCACAGTATCAACAAAAGGTTATTATAATGGTATAGAATTTTCTATAAGGATACAGCACTTTCCCTGATAGGCTGCTTCTACATGGGTGAAATTCCAGTTTAATCCTACTGCTCTTAAAACATTTTAATTTTCAGACTTACTCCAGTAGCTATTTTCGCTCTCTGGTTCACGATAGCGTGGTTCCCATTGCTGGGCGCTGGTCCTCAGTGGTCGTGGCTGGTGGAAAGAGAAGCCAGTGACTGTCTGGAACGGTGGTGGTACCATGTCTTGTATGTACACAACCATCTGCCAACAGGGAAGTTCTGTATGGGACATACTTGGTAAGTCACATGATAACTAACGTATTCTTAGTTATTTTTATTTAACGCACCTGGTAAACTTGCATCCAGCCTAATGGTAAGTGATTGCCTGTAGATGCTTGCTTGATATTACCTTGGGTGACATTTGTACATTGCGAACACTTCGGAAAGAAGTTGCTATGCTGCCAAACAAAGATAAATGAAAAGGATGGTCAATTATTATCATTCGATTTAATGACTGAAGACTTCTTAAGTAAATGTGCGTACCTGAGTGTTCTGCATAATGTTGAATGTGTGTGTGAACATGTGCAACAGGGGACCAACCACTACCTGAGATTTGACAAACCACAGATTCTCGCTAAAGAACACCGATTCCTACCAAGGATGCTTCGCGAGGCTATTGAAATCAAAAAACATTCTAATTTTAATAGAGAAGATGGTTGGAATGTACCACCAGCTTGGGATCCAGTAATAAAAATAGTCAAACCCAAGAAGAAGCAAACCACAGCTAGACTTCATGATACTTTAAGCTCATTCTGCGTAAATAGAAACACCAATGATTAAATTATGTTCGGGTACTTTGAAATAACTACACTGGAACATTGAGACAACTGCCATCTTAGTCTCCCCGTGACCATGGCTGCTGAAAAGCAACCGAAACGTCGGGGAAAGTGTAAAAATAAATTAAATCTAAATAGTTTAATAATAATTTAATTAGCTTAAAAATTAGTAAAGTTTAATAGTAGTAGTAGTGTAACAATTTTCAAAATTTTGTAATAAAGTGTCAAATAAACAACGCGATAAAATCCGTATATAGTAGTTTAATTTCAATGTTTTGGAAGAAGTCTACCGAGTCATCTTGGGACAGCGTGGTGAACTATAACCTTACTTTGCCTATGCCAAGAGGTCTGTGTTTAGTAGCGCGGTAGCTTATAAACAGGGTTGACATTATTATAGTCAATAACTTCGATGTATTGTGTATATGACGGTACATGACTAAGGATCTAGAAACACCAGTATTTTATATTAGCATTATCACCAAGGTGTTGTGATTAAATATAGGCAAAGAAGACAGGTATGAGTAGACGTATAATGTTGATTTAACACGTTATTGTATGGCCATCTTCGTCCTTAGGTACTTAGCAGCAGACATGCAGCTCCACATCATTGGCGTTTTCCTACTCCTGGTGCTCATGCGTTACCGCCGCGCCACAATACCAGTACTGATGCTGACCGTCGTCGCGTCTGCGGTCGCGTCCGGCCTTGTAGTGTACTTTTACCAGCTCACACCAATTGTCACAGCGCAGACCCCTGAGTAAGTGGTTATTATGTGGCACGTACGGTTCCTGGTGGAATGCTTGTTTTTTGGGGATATTACATGCGTCGAAATTTAGTATGTAAGCGATCAAAGCTCTGAATAATTGCATGATAAAGGATTGCTATCCTTAGCAGCTTGGACTTTGCAACGATCAAACTGCTACGTGGCTAGATATGGTAATAACTACTGGTCTCTATGCTCACAATGCAGGCCCTCCAGAAGGAGTTCAAGAAGCTCACGAAAACGACATAAGGTTATTGAGTTGTGATTTGGGAAGATACTATACAAATATTCTTTTGATTGCAAGGAGGGCCGCAGTGGTCCAAGTGGATGCCTGCCATTGTATAAAGTTGTCGAAAAAATTGTGTGGTCGTAATTGGTTGTGCCGAGTCTGGTTCTTCTCTGTGTCCATCGTTTGATTGTTTTTGAAGTCTCCCGTGACACAAGAATTATTCTTAGTAAGGAAGTGATCTTTTTAAAGAAATAAATATTCTTATTCGAGCTTCGGTATATTAAAGTGAGGTTTTTGTTATGTAATGCTTCTCCAAGATGTATTCAGCTAAATTAAACTGCGTTAACACGTTTAGAGTGCTTCGCACAATGTTCGCTGGATCGAAGATCCTGACTATGGTATACCTACCGTTCTGGATGAACCTACCCGGCTACGTCGGTGGCATCGCCACAGCATTCGTGCTGTACCATAACTCGACAGAAGGCACCATAAAACTCAAGGATAGTAAGGTAAGTCACTATTGTTCACTGTAACTGAAGTCAGGTTTAAGATATGGGTGTCTGGGTCTTGGGTAGACTCCCAGGCCTGAAAATGGGTTATTAAGTTTTACTGGTAAGTTATTCTCCGTAGCAGGATGGAGTTTGGCTTAGTGTTAGGCAATAGGTTGCCCACTATGTAGGCCAAGTACATGTTATATCAATAGGAAAATTGTTCAGTTATGCACTCATAAAAAGCAAAATATTTTTTTACCGCCTTCCCTAGAACTTGCCTGGCAATAGGATCACCTCCTATTATGACGAACCTAATCCCATAGGTTATAAAATATGGGTGTAATACCTATGTTTTCACCTTTAGCGTTACTATTTATATAATTTGAATCAGCGCTTGCCCCATAGAGCGGGATCACACCACGGCGCCCTATTGCTAACTGCCAATATATAGGATTTTTGCGATCTTGCCGTTTTAAGTCAAAGTCTAAGTACCTATAGTAAGTCAACTTACCTATATATATAAATGTCTGTTCCCAGTGGTTTAACTGCCTGTTCCACGCGGCACTGTTCATGGGTGGAGCTGTAGTGCTGGCCGGCACAATCTTCCTCTCAGACTCCCCCCTCCCGCAGTGGGCTTCTGCACTCTACGCCTCGCTGGACCGCACACTAGTCGCCGTGTTCTTCTGTATATTTATGCTGGGCTGCTTTACTAGGTGTTGGTGTGAGTATACCACAAAAAATATCCACTAAAGTGGCAAGTATATTAGTCTTCTGATCAGTGATTGTAGTCGTGACGTGTACCAGAACACATCAGTCGAGGTATGAGAGCAATGGGCTATTGACTGCAGTTACGAGTTGGTTAACGTAGTCTGGGAACATTAAAAACACTCAAAGCCATAACCGTAAAAAAACAAATGGCTGCAAATTTCAAAATTAGGATTCCCAAAATAAGTATACGATTAGAATTATAAAGAAAGTTGCTGCTTTGGCAGCGGCTCATTAGACGTGCCTGGCTATGCGGTGAATGTTGTGGGTTATGTCCCCTCACGGGACAAAAGTTTGTGATCTACAAATAGTTGCTCCAAGCCTGGGTGTTCTTTGTACCCGTTGTATGAATGTTTCTTAAATCGTACAGGACGCAACATTTAATCCTATAGCAAGGTGCCTTTTTAAGAATTAATAAAAAAAACACCTTTATTACCTAAATTTTTCTCGGGCGTATTACTTATCATGCCACTTTTATACTTAAAGAAAGAATAACTGGGCAATATAACTAGTATAGGCAGCAGCTTGGCTGTATATAGCTATGACATTGCTGAAGACCATCAGCGCTCTGCCGTCCAGAGGTTAGGTTATATAAAGACGTGTATAACTTTACTGCTTTTTAATTTACCGATAGCAGCGCTGACCATTTACCACTGAGTAGGTCACCAGCTAATATACCATTAGGGGCACTAATAATATTTTTACGTTGCAGCTCTGATCCGTGACTCCTTGGAGTGGCGTGGCTTCCATATCCTAGGCCGCCTCTCGTACTGCGTGTTCCTCATACACTTCATAGTGCTGCGGCTGACGCTTGCTGGCAACACCCAGTTGGGTCATGCCTCCATATTATCCATGGTGAGTGTATTGTTTGATTACCTTACTTGCATTTTATGAACGCGATAACTTATGTGACGGTCGCTATATCGGCCTTGGGATCTATGCTTGGGCCGTTCCAGCAAAACGTAGTTGGGATTTTCTGTTAGAGTGTATACGCCTTGTGGCCTGTTCCGAATAGTAACGTCGCAAATAAGTATCATATACCATATTTTGGGGTTTTCAAATGTGATTAATTTATTTTTATATTCAAAATGTATACAGTCTATAGTCATAAAGTAAAGGTGTATCATAAATGGAATATGTAAATATTTGACCGAAAATGTCCAATGCGTGATATGCACGCCACAACGTATAAACGCTTTTAAAAATTTACTAATTTTAAGAAGTTGATGATGTTGACCATCCTTATGCCTTGGCAAGCTTGAAAAGCCGTTGGTCCTATGGTTGAACATGCCCGCGTCTCGGCATGCACGTAAAGATTTTGAACTCTCTCTGGTCTTGTTTAATTGCTATCACATCAGACTATGAGAGTGAGAAACTCGTGCTTGCCCACACACTTGGGCATTCAAATATCTGCTTAGATACGTTAAAGTTGGCGTCTGATACTAAGCTTCAGGCTAAAGGACATTATTATAACGTATTTGGGTCACACTAGACACACCTTTGGAAAACTACAAAGCACCGTATTATGTGACTAAAGGTACCAGGGAGGAATAAAGTTATTAAAATAAATCTTAAGTAAACCTTTAACCATGTATTGCAGATTTCCCTCCTAATAACATCGTCAACACTAAGCTATGTAGCGGCAGCGCCTCTCTGCCTGCTGGTGGAACTGCCCATCATCCAATTATGGAAGGCTGTCACAGAAGGAGAGCCCTACAGGCCGCCGACTCCCGACCAGCCTACTAGGAAGGTCTTTGACCTGGTATCTCAGGCCAGGAGGAGGACTGAAGCTTGAAGGAATAGTATTATTAATGAGGATTTATGTGACCAGTTAGAGATTGTAAGAAAATTGTCTTGTTGTAAATATTTGCGAATAAGTGCTATACGCACTAAAATTTGTCCAGGAAACTTGAATTTATTCGTTATGGTGTGCGGTCATATCTTATATTTGAACCAATTTTAAGGTTTTATATTCATATCGAAACATGAAAGAAAAGAGAAAGAGAGTAAGGTATATGTCAGAAATGCTCAAAGTTTTTATATCTATATAAGATTAATTTACAAAATGTTAATATGAAATTACACATATTTTTCGTATTTACATCTTAACTATTTAGTCTGTTAGATTCAATAGATTCTTGATTAAATTCAAATTGAAAAAAATAACAAGTTTAAGAACAGAATTTTAATTTGATATTGCTGATGTCACTGTTTAATGTATCTTTAAAAACAATATTAATATAAATCTATATATACATTTATATTAATATTGTTTTTAAAGTTTTTTATGTATAAAACTCTTCCGTTACTGAGTGACTGACAGACAACGCACAACCGAAACTATTGAACGCAAGAAGCTGAAATTTGGCATGTATGTTCCTTGGAGAGGATTTTTGGAAATTCCACCCCGAAGGGTGTGAAAGGGGTGAAAAACTTTTATATGAAAGTTCTACACCGTTGAAGTTAGTGACTTGAAAATTTGGATTTTCACGCGGGCAAAGCCGCGAGCAGAAAGCTAGTTTTAAAGCTAAGCTTCTTTCAAACATTATTTTATAAACGGCTCTCATCTTCAAGGAATGGTGCCTCCATCCAGGTTACAAATAAAGAAGTCTAAATAAAAAATAAACCACACAATATATAAATTACGCTAACGAATGTTACACAATCAACTACTAATTAATTATTTATATAGATGTTACCGCGGCTTATTTTCTTAATAAATATTGCCTTAATAAAAGTTCTAAACTTCGATAAAATTACGGATTTCATCGAAGTTTTTTTTATATGTATCTTATGTGGGGGCCAGTCAGTGCAGACCGGCGACACTTCGACCCAGTGGGATCTTTTGTGTCGACACTCTGATAGATGTTCATGGCAGCCGGGACCGACGGCTTAACGTGCTCTCCGAGGCACGGAGCAGGCGATAATTGCCGATCAATACGCACATAATTTCGAAAAGTCATATAACTTCCGAAAGTCAGAGGTGCGCGACGTGGGTTCGAACTCGACACCCTCCGCATTGCAGTCTGTTGGTTTCCCCACTGAGCTATCCTGCTTTTTTATATTTTATTCTCTCTTTTTATCACTACATATTATAAAACAAAGTTCCCCGCCGCGTCTGTCTGTTCGCAATAAACTCAAAAGCTACGGAACGGATTTTCACCAATATACAGGAAGTTTCATGAGGAATGTTTAGGTGTATAATTTGTTAAGATTTTGTACAACCCGTGCCAAGCCGTGGCGGTTCTCTAGTTCAAAATAAACGACACAATAAAACATATTGAAACATAAATGCAAAATAAGAAACGCCATAGTCCTTATACTGCTACTAAATGTCGCTATTCTGTGGTAATACTGCCTAGGCCAAGTCAAATTATTTATGCTAAAACTGCTAAATACTCAATATTCAACCAAATGTTAATAAAATTAAATATATTATGATCATTGACTTTAAAAAAGCACTCGCAAATAATCATAAATTACCTACTATGCAACAAAGTTACCAGAGATAAGAAGGTTTATATATATAATATCAAATATATATTAATTTACATTATGATATGTAAATTAGTATATATATTAAGTATATATTTGACCATAAACTATGAATATCATTGTAAATAATTTACTATAAGTTTAATAAATAAGATAAATAAGTCTGAAATTTATAATAAAAGTATAAAAATAAAAATGTAAAGTAAATTTTGTTTTATTTATTATACTGTGTTCATAAAAGATCATATACATATGTACATATACATCTATTTTATATAGTTACACTATACTTCTTTGGCCCCGTGTGTTCATTCGTCCCGGATTTGTTCTCAAAGTTGGGCAAAGCGGGATTTTTCGTTGAGTTTCTCAGTAGCAACACGCAGCCTTTGCCCAACAGATAGCAATACCCTCGCCCCCTATTACGTAGGCATAAAATCAAATACACCTCAGCCTACCCCGTGGCGATACATATACAGGGTGTCCCAGAATACGTGAAACAAATTGTAACGGAAGATTCCTTAGGTAAGGAACATTCAGATGCGCTGAAAAAAATTATGACATGTGTAATAATAAAAAAATCTAAGTTTTGGTGCAAAAAAATACACCAAAATAATGCTGCGATTTTAAAACTAATTCATTGAATTCATCGAAAAATCGATCTGAAAATCGATTTTAATTGACGAATCAATCCTTCACAAATAATAATAGTGGAAAACAATGAAAATTAGTCATAAACGAAGTACCTGTAGTTGGTAAAGTTAGTTCTCACAAGTGCATATCGACTTATGTTGCTGTACTACTGAAAATTTACGTTAAATATTAGATTTCTATTGGACCTAACATCCAATAGAAATCTGATATTTAACGTAAATTTTGCATTAACTTGTCAGTTCTTGGTAAGCCAGACGAAATTAAAATCCTATTGTGTCTGGTCGCCGGCGTGCCAGTGCGACTCAGTTGGTTAAACATATATTTTGTACGCAGCAAAATCTAAAGAAATTATTAAACTAAATATTTTAAACATCTTCTTTCTTGTGTTGTGTATCAGAATTAGTTGGCTTCTTTTCGCAATCGATCTTCTCTTTGGTCTTCTGCTTTAACAGGCATTCGAAGATGAGATTGCTGACTGGTGCTTCCACCAACATCCAAAGGAAGAACGCTGCTAGAACGGTGACTATCAGGAGGGCCGAGGCGACTTCAATCTGGACAAAATTCAACGAAAGTATATTTTAAACCTTTGAGAGCCGAAATCAAATTATATTGTCAAATAATTGTGTGTGGCCTCTGAAGGCCAATTAATAAATACACTTGTATGTACCTATATCTGTAGTCTGCATTGATGGTGCAGCGGTTAGCAGCGAGTTTGGTGCTTGAGGGGTTCGATTTCCAGATTTCCAGATTTTGAGATTTTCAGACAAGAAATTCTCAGTAGCAGTCAAAGAGTCTAGAATTATGTCCGGTGGACGACAATAGGCTTGTCACTTTTTAATAATTGTTTATTAAGTTTAAGTTGGCACAAATATGAATAACAATAGGCCTTAAAAATACTCAAAATAGGATTACTTTAACGCCGTCGCCTACTTTTGTGAGCAAGTAATTTCCATCAAGGAGGCGGCGGAGCGGGAGAGGGATCACTTAAACCCTTTCCTCAACCGCAGAACAGGGCGTCGGAGGGCGCGAGATGACCTCCAGCCACTCTGAGGTTTGACCTTGGGGTGGTGGGCTGCGTGGGCCTGCTCGCCACCCGATCAGCACCAGGTCCGAGAGGCGGCGTGCGTGTTCCCACGCGCTCCTTTGAGTCGTGTTTTTGTTCCCCACAATGGGGACAGAAGAGGTAGTGTCTCATGTAGTGGCCTGCCGTTTTACACGGCAGGCCGAAACCTTGGCGGGGTCGCGATTGCACGTGAAAGCGATTCGCGCGGCCCCGCCGTCTATAGTTATGTCGAGGAACATCGTGGTAGGTTTTGTCGGTATTACCGGGTTACTTGCCACCGGTGAGCCCCACATAACCTCTCCGTCGCCCCGCGGAGAGGTATGCATCAACGCATTCCCCCAAGTAAAAAATAAAAAATAAAAAAAAGGATACATTACTTTGGACGTCTGTACTAGGTTATACCTGTATCACAGGCGAAAATTATGTGCTATTATAGTGTAATAGAAAGAGCATTCTAAACAAAATTTAACAAATATAGATTTTTCTACAATAAGTTACTATTACAATCAAAATAATATTACTTATTTATATAATTTTGTATTTAAATATTAGTTGATATATATTATGTTTATGAACGAAACATAGAATATGTCTAATAATGGAAATTTACGATAACTAGTGTAAGTGGTGAAATATAAATAAACGGCGATCTAGGCTCCCTCATAATCTACTGAGTTTATGTACCTATATTCAGCTTGTTTTCTGGCTGGACAATAAGTTTCATCCGTCTTGTGGTTGCTGGGCTTCTTAAAACGAGAACATGTAGCACATTTAGGGGCATCTTCATTTTTTGTACATTCGGTCATCGAATGTCCAGCTTCGGCACAAAGTCCACACGTAGGGGTAACCGCTCTGTAAGATTTCGCTGCGTAACCATACTGATGGCATTTGTAACATCTTGTAACTAGTGTAAAATCTCTCACGGGACAGGACGTCCAATGTTTAATAAGTCTAGCCTGTGTGACTAAGGCTTTTTTTATGTTAGGCGGAACCTCAATAATGTTGTTGCAGGTTGGAGCATCTTTCTCACCCGATTTGTGGCTTAATTTCATTGAAGACAAAAATTATTTCAGATCCTTTGATCGAAACTTATTGGCTATATTTTGCTCGAAGAGACAGCTGAATACTTCATTTTCGGACAGAGAAGCGGATACACCAACTTCCACAATCCGTGGTTTACGCTTGGCGGGTTCGTCAACTGTAAGACCGGACAAAGAGAGATAGACTGCCTGCTTCACTTTTTCTGCATCTTGTTTAGTTTCTGTGCTGATTATAACTCCTCCATTTCTAGTTCTGCGAACCCCACGTACTTGCAGCTTCATTTCCTCCTGACTAATAATTTTCTGTACAAGAGTTTACGTTTCATAAATGGTCTTTAATACGTCACGGGGATATCTTGCCACACATCTGAGATTATTTGGCCGGACGAAACTATTTGATCCCTACTTAATCATGTCCGTATAAGAGACTTTTTCAGTAGTACAGCTATCCTGGATGGTCTGCTTGAGCTCAGAAAGATGTTCTGGTAGATCGTATTTTACTTGTAAGGTATCTACTGTGCTAGAAACTTGAAGCGCTTTCTGTTTCAGCGATTGGTACAGGATTGCCATTTGCGAGATGCTATCACCAATTTTTTGATACATGTTTGAAGTTCTCATCTTCTGGTCCAAATTGAGTTTACTATCCACGGTAATGGCATAAACATCATTCAATTGCTGCTCGACGGATGACATCCATTTTTGGTTGTTGTAGAAGCGATATCTGATATGATATCAGAGTTAGACGTAGGCGAAGCCCGGGGCGCACTAGTCCGCTCTTATTATACGGACTACTTTCCATAGTATAATATTATATCACTTCACATATAAGAGTTCACTGTTAACGAAAATAAGCAACGAAGTAGATAACAAAACTGCATCACTCCGCAGTGTAACAACTAAAGGAGGTCACAATTTATAAATCGTAATTATTAAATATTGTTTACGAACACGTCTATCTTTGTCAGCGCTTAGACTTCATCATTATTACATGGGATCTAAAACTATAGTTGGCGAAATAAGGGTATGAGCCCCTGCGGTGATATAGATTTCAGACTACGTATGTATGTACTGTCACGCGGACCAGGACCTCGCACCGAAGCCTTTTCTAAGAACTACGTGACAGTACATCTAGTGGTCTCTGTATGCCACTAAAGAACTAGTGTGAATACAGCATGTTACGTGTATGTATGTTAAAGGAAATTACTCTATACAGGATTTACAGCGGCTTATTATAAAAATGTAGTATTTTTAAATAAGCCTCTAAATTTATTTAAATTTACAAGGTACAGTCAGCACCAAAAGTCGATGAACAGAATCAACTTAACAAAACCCCTGTTCACAATAAAATGCCATAAGTTATAGTCGCAACTAGAAAACAAAATAGCCTGTACAAATTTACAAAAGTCGTTAAACACGAGTATTTCAAAAGTATCTGTGCACTAGTATTCCTCTCTGTGGTGGCAAACATTACAAATATTCAGACAATGAACGAAAAGACTATTTGTGGAACACACCACATTTAGCTCGTATTAAGCCCACAACACTCAGAGCAGTATCAGTGATGAGGCTAACATTCAAATTACGGTAACCGTGCAATTAAATCGCCAGACGAGACTAAATATTGTTCGTTCATTCTCTCTGGATGTTCTGTGTATTCGTTTTTTAATATTTTTCCTGCGATACAGGATTTAATCCTAGTACAGTTATCTTTTAGAAAGAATAGTTTCTCTTATTAATATGTAAATTTAATTTTACCTTGTATCTTTGTACATCAACTCCTTGTTGCTGCCAGTAGTACACGAGGTAACCTAAAGCTATGCCGATCACGTAACCTGGGATGTTGGTGTGACTGCGTTTATATACAGTGTTGAAGTGAGGATCATTGGCGAATATTGAATCTGCCAATCTGAAAGTAACAAATACGAAAGGTATGGTATTCATTTAGTTCTTTGGCTTATGGAGGTGTGGTTGCGACGGTCTTGGACGAGATTTGGTTTCTGGGGCCAGGCCAAGCTTTTCTGTTAGGAAATTCTAAATAGCAATTAGGAACCTACTAAGGAACCTGGACGCTCGACATCGTCCACCTAGGTCTTAAATATACCTGGCGATAAGTGGATGTATTAACCGGGACTTTATTAAATTCGAAAGTATTATAATTTAGTAAATTTAGGTCTATTTTATAAGCGTTTCCAATGCTAAGGTAGAATGTAAGTTATAACAGACCAGAAGAAGGAAAAGACAATCCATGAAGCAGTACTTGAATTGAACTTGAATTGAATTGACTTGAACTGAAAATTCAGAGGTAAAAATGAAACCTCTGCGTGACAGTCCGACGCTCTATCATGAGGTTCTTGCAGCTTTTATCTTTTATAAATGTAATAATGAATATAATTATGTCTATAATATTTGAACACGCATTACACCATACTAAAGTAGCCAATGATTAAATCGTTACCGTATACTTACTCAGGTGAAGCCATTTGTATTCCATCCAGATCTTGAAGGTATACATAGACAGCCGGGATAATCATTCCAATGATGAACAAAAAGGACAGAGTGATTTTCCTGGAGCGTGCTGTTCGGCAGGCCAAGTATATGATGACAGCCATGCAGTATAGATGTGTGTCTGCTGCCAAGTACCTGAAGGAAAGAGGCTTCTCCATGTCAAAGGTTTGCATTAACTGCAAGCATGCAAGACATGCAGCGATAGCCTAGTGGGCAACCGTTGGACAGTTACGAAAAGGTCTCAAATTCGATCCCTAGGCGCGCATCTCTGGCTTTTTGAAGTTATGTGTGTATTAAATAAATAATTATCGCTCGCTTTAACGGTGAAGGAAAACATCGTGAGGAAACCTGCATGTCTGAGAGTTCTCCATAATGTCTCGAAGATATGTGAAGTCTGCCAACCCACACTGGGCCAGCGTGGTGGACTTTGGCCTTACTCTTACTCGTACTGAGAAGAGGCCCGTGCCCAGCACTGGGACAGTTTAATACAGGGCTGATATTATTATATATGTATGACTTAATAAGGTATTTAAGTAATTTACTCCCATATTTCGCCAAGTTTATTATTGACAACATACATTAGCAACATTTATTATTGGAATGTATCAGAAACATGACCAAAAGGGAAGTATTGATAAGGACATTGGAGCTAAACTAAACAATTGAGATTAAACACTTTATACGGATTTTGTCGCGATGTTTATTTTACTTATTATTACGCACTTACTTCCGTATAAAGTGTTTAATATTAATATACAACATTCGCGTAAACATAAGACAAAATTATGTAAACTAAATAAATTAGGTGTGACCTTAATCCAGTCTATCCTGTCATATCCAAAGCCTGATGTAGCGAAAAGATTGTGTTGTTTGACTGATATAATACACAGTTAATGTGTGTATTTAACTCTATAACTTGTCATATTTTGTTTTGGCGTGCAATCATGTTATGAGATATAATAGTATTGGCCCTTTATCCTAAAAATCCTTAAAAAATAAAGATAGAAAAAAAGTCCTTCGTAATAAAGGCCCGAGTCTATTGTCGTTTATCAGGCACAGTTTCAGACTTCGTGCTACTACAGAGAATCTCTTGACAGATAAAACCCATTAGAACTTAACCCAAACCGGAAATCAAATACCATATATTATGTACAGCAGCCGTATTCACCATGTGCCACTGAGTCTGTTCCTTCAAGAAGTAAAGAGTTTGCATTATTGGCATAAGACAACAACTGGCTTGAATTGGACGAATGTTAACAATTATAACTGGTGCGATGGCAAATTTTCAAACATATATACACATTCACGGACACAAAACCACTCTCAATAATTTGTGATATGGCACACAAACTTTCCATACAAAGTGACATCATGTCTGGGGACGTATTTCAAAGTATGTGTTGCGGCAGTAACGGTCAGAGACGTACCTAACCGCCTGTAAACCGTGTGTTACGGCTGGAGTGTTTGCTGTGGCTCTAGCGGTCTGTATTTTAGCCTAAAACTGCACAGAGTCATATCCTTCCTATACATAATGCTATGGGAAATAGTCGGCCGTGGACGGAGTTTTACTTTTAGTTTATTTTAAATCGCCGCCTACAGCCGTAGTGCCATATTATGAGGGTCATAATTCACGTCTCTCGACGTACTGTCCGGGAATGTGTTAATGTACCTATCGAGATAACAATCTATATAATTAAATATTCACCAGGTGTGGGCCATGCACTGCGAGTCGTTGAAGTAATTGTTGATGTAGAGTAGATGGCGCCACCAGTACTTTCGACAGTCATACTTCTCCATCGATACATATTTCTGCGGAAAAATGTCCATTTCAATTAAATTTTTTGTCTGATTGCTTTGTATGAACAATGAAGAAAATTACAAAAATAATATTTGTCTGTATGTATTTTTGTGTCTGACATCACGCTGAAACCACTGAATAGATTTCTATAAAAATGTTGTCAAAGTAAAATTAAGGCTGGCCTTTACTCGACCGGGCATGCCCTAATTTCACTACTGCAGGTGATTTAATCACGATTTATGCGTGATTGAATGGTATTAGTATCATTCAACTTGGTACGTGTTAATTGTTGAACGTATTTATTTTAAATGTGGCACACAGAAATACCATGTTCTAATAACACATAGGGTAATTTTATCTCGATATGTATTCCCATGTATCTCACGCATGCAAATCCGCAGGCAGTTACTAGTTACACAGTATACTATTAAATATAAACCTAAGAAACAATATTCATTATGTTTTAGGTTTACGATTCTCGTTTCAGCAGTCATTTATAAGCAGTAGCAATGAGACAACCCATTCACGTTTACACTGCAAAGGCATTGAATTTGCTCAAACAAAATCATTGTAAACAGTCATTAAGACTGCGCCGAGCGTAAGACAGATAATGTCAGAGCTCGTGCGGCGCATGTAGAAATCGGCGCGCGGCCGCCATAGTAAAATTGTATGGAGGATTTGAAAGGCTTTTTTGATAAATATGTATCTTTATTGTCAACCAATAACTTAAATATTCGGGACGGATAAATTGTAATATAACTACTTATGTTTCGTTTAAGCTGTAAAATAGGATAGATTACTACTGTTATAATCTAAAACTGCAAAATTACGTAATTTTGTAGACGAAAATATTAATTATTTTAAATTTTTTACACGGGGTAATTGTAAACATATTCATTGTTATGGTAAATGTATATTTTATATTTGTATTATACAAAAAGTGTTTATTTTATTCACTTAACTGTGACTGCCTGTTTTAGCACATTTCGCTCGGCGTAGTCTTAATGTAAGTCATTATGTCTACAAAGTAAATGAATAAGTTAATTGATGGATTTATTACTATTGCCAGATTCAAGCAAAATTGAGGACAGATGCCTGCAAGAAGTTTACAACCATTGATTTATATTTTTGTTAAGCTAGAGTAATGGTAGCATACAGTTAATACCTGTAAAGTTCTGTAAACATTGCACCATTATTATATTAAATACAGCATAATACCAGTGACATTAAAAAAATGGTACGCATTTTAATCAAACATAAACACTCTGTCGTAAGATGAGATTATACTTTATTTTGAAAGTATGGTTTTAAAAGGGACCATGGTTTCGTGGCATCCATTAGTTAAAAAACCTTGCCTATTAAAAGTACAGAATAAACACGCTAGCATCAAGTCGAATAGAGATGATAACCATATGCGTAGTTGAAACTTACCGCCCACAATGGCCCAGAGCTGAGGTGTCCAAACCATGTGGCTGAGAGAGCTATGATCAAAGCGTAAGTTGGACTTAATCTGCAAATATTTAACAACTTCTGTAATATGTGTACATGAAATTATACTTACACATTTTGACAAAAATACATACATACATACATACATACATACATTTCGGACATAATTTAAGAGAGTTTGAATACTAAATCGAAGGTTGAACCTCATGTTCTAAAATCTTCTTGAAGGTTAGGTTGTTATAATAAGTCTACATATGTTTAAAATTAGTATATAGCCATTTTAATTCACGCGTTACCATTTATTGAGGTTGTATACGTGTTATGATAAGAACATAAATATTTAAGTACATAAACAAATATTAGTTTTAAACTTTGTTGTCTATTGTTTTAAGTGTGGCCATATTTTTTTCAACATGATAAACCTTACAAATCGATCTTACCGTTTACAAAGTCTTTTAATAGCCATCCAAACAATATAAAAATTACACTACGCACTCTCACTATTTCAAGTGGGTAAAGATATAATCGCATCAGTTGTATCTCTTGCTATTGCAATATCTGACCACATTATGTATGTTTTTCAGCGATAGCTCAGTGGGGAGACCAACAGACTGCAATGCAGAGGGTCTCGGGTTCGAACCCACGTCGCGCACCTCTGACTTTCGGCAGTTATATGACTTTTCGAAATTATGTGCGTATTAATTGACAATTATCGCCTGCTCCGTGCCTCGGAGAGCTCGTTAAGTCGTCGGTCCCGGCTGCCATGAACATCTATGGCAGTCGTTATTGGGAAGTCAGTACCCTATAATATCCTGACACTGGTCTAGCCTTAGGGTATCGTTAGCCTTCGGGTTGCGGAGGTCAGGTGGCAACCGCTCCGTGTAAAAACTGATATCCAGTCAAAGCCGGTTAGACTGGGGAGGCCGACCCCGAGTGGCTTGGGAATAATAAAGGCTAAGGGAGAAGATTATGTATGTTTTTGAAAGAAAGTGATGGACGAAGGCAGTACTCACCTCAACCATCTTATAATAATATGCTTCGGCAGCATATACCACGAGGGCTTGTGTTCTTCTGAATACAAGTTCCAGTTGTACACGAGTAAGAAAGCTGACGACATCAGAAATGTCTGCATGATTAGCGAACCGTTTATTAGTGTGTTAAATGGAAACGTTGTGTAAATCTGAAAATTTAAAGCAGAATCAGTTTGTATCAGAAGACTCTGTCTGATAAATTTTAATGTTACCCACAGAATTTTTCTTAAATTTTTAAAACAATGGCTTATCCCGCCTTATTAATAATTCCTTTGTCGCGGGGGACGTTATAAACAAGAAACAAGGAACGCCCACACTCGGAACAACTATTTGTGGAACACAAATTTTTGTCCCGTGTGGGTATCGAACCCACAACAGTCGGCGCGGCGGCAGTGGCGATGCGACCACTTAATCCACTACGCCATATGTGCAGTCAATTGGAATTGAAGAAAACACACTTGAACAGAAGCTAAAGCAACTACTTCTGAAACTTTTGTTTGTCTGTCTGTATGTTTGTACTTACAGCAAACACTACTATATGAAATTGAATGCGGTTTTCACAGTTCTATATCGGAGGTCTATATAACTTAAAATCTGATTGGTAACAAAACGTACAGTAAAATCGATTATCTACCTTCAAGCCGGTACTAACTACTTAACCTCTGGTATGCCGGAACGTGGATCTGCGCGAGACACAATGCTTTTTCTATTATGTCTGGTATTCTGGCATACAACAGGTTAAAGATTTTATGGAAGAACGTTAAAAAGAAACTCATCACTTATTTATTAAAATTACTTGCGACCCGCCCCGGCTACGCAAATTGTACACCTAAACCTTCCTTATGAATCACTCTGTCTATTGGTAAAAACTGCATGAAAATCTGTTACGTAGTTTTTGAGTTTATCGCAAACAGACAGACAGACGCATCAGAGGACTTTATTTTATAATATGTAGTGACATTGGATGGGTTAGTCACCAATGACATGGTGACATTTGTGCATATACAAGGTGGCGCAAATGTTATCACATTAAATGATATACTACCTTAAGCTATAAGACGGTTAACATAAACAAAAAACCTATTTTCGCAGAAATTAAGAAATTATTTTTTTAACTAAATAAATAAAATAAAATTAGACACAAATTGGAACACTATTGTAACCAATCGTGCACTGTAGCCAGCTCGTTAACGGTCATAGGTTTCGAGAAATCGTCTTTGTCAACTCGCTAGGATCCGGCAATTCCCGGACCCGATAATACATTATTACAATACGACGGTTTTTTAATATCGCTGCTTAAGGCCTTTGATACCTAAGTACAGTTATCTCTGCATTACATGATGTTCTAAAATTTCTAAATAATGAGAACGAAAAAAATGTCCTGTGGCTAAACAACTGAATACATAATTTGAAAATCGTCAAAGAATACCATGTAGTATATGTGGTATCAATTAATGTGATAACTTTTGCGCCACTTTGTATACAAAAGACCTGTATAACACGAGAAAATGACAGACGAATTTCGCTGAGAAAATTTACGATACCTAAATCGACAAGTCAGGAGAGGTAAGTTGGAGGATTATTTCTGGCTGCCTAATGCGAGATTTTACGTTATCGCGATCGACGCGTTTATGTCGTTCGGCGCTCCGATTCGTCCGCTCCAAGCTGTTAACCAATCAGAGAGTCAAACGCGGTAAACGTTTCGATCGCGTTAACGTAAAAACAACTCACACTAGGCACCCTGAGGTAAAAATAGCCACGATATACGTAGTATGTATCATATGTTTAATCAATCATATGTTCAAAAATTCAAAGAAATCAAAATAAATTTATTCAATTTTACGTTACACTAAATTTTTTTCTGTGAATTTACATTTAGGTACTGCCACGTTCAGCAAAGCAAGGGTGTAGGGCATATGAGAAGAACGGGGAAGATTAAATCTGTGTCTGAATCGCAAAGTATTTCTGGATTGAGTCGTGTATAAAGACTTTGCGAGATTGCCTGTGTGAAAAATCATAACTTATGTTATAAATGCTAATGTGAGTTTGTTTGTTCATTAATGTGTCTGTCACGCCTTAACTACTCGACCGATCATCATGAAATTTCGCATACACGTTGTCGGGTGGGCAGAAAAAGACATAGGGTATCTTTTGTTTAGAAAAAGTAATGTTTCTAATCTTACTTAAGTTAACCTACATTTTCACAAGCGAAGCCGCAGGCAAAATCTAGTATCTTATATAATACTGGTGAAAAGTACTTAATTTGTTATTTTATGTTGGTACTACTAGTCTACTAAAGAATGAAAAGCAATCTCGTTCTTACCCCTTCGATAAATTCTGGATTTCGTATCGCACTCATTACAATAAACATGCTGTGGGCAATAATTACAAAACAAATATTGACTACCCTGGAACATGAAGGAATTCAGTTAGTATTAACGATTGGTAGAGATAAACAGGTATAAAGGAAGCGATAGCCTGTTGGGAAACTGTTGGACTGCCACGCAAGGTTCTCGAGTTCGATTCCAAGGCGCACATCTCTGATTTTTCGAAGTAATGTGCGTATTTAATAGTTAATTATCGCTTGCTTTAACGGCGAAGGAAAACGTCGTGAGGAAACCTGCATGTATAAGGAGTTCTCAATAATGTTCTCAAATATATATGAGGTCTGCCAACGCACACCGGTCCAGCGTGGTGGAAACTGACCTATCCCTTCTCACACTGAGAAGAGGCCCGTATCCAGCAGTGGGACAGTTTGATATAGGGCTGATATTATTATCAATTTAATTTTATACCTATACAAGCAATATATCTATATACAAGTTTCAAAGAACAAAAAGGTTTAAATAGAGTATATGTACTTAGTTTTACTAAAAAAAGAAATTACTGCAATGCCAAAGTTTGTTGTTTTGACACATTTTAAATTGCTATCACGCGTTTAGACCGGCAAATCGGCTCACTCGTAATGGCGGGCCTTACATGTATTTTTAATTATATTATTAGTACAAGTTTCAGGTCTCTATAGGTACCCCCGACTGTAATTTAACCATGTAAAAGAAACTTGGTTATCAAGCAGTTTATATTTTCCTAATGCGTGTTACCATTAAATGCAGGGGTCGGTCGATGGAACTTAAGAACTCTTATTACCTTATTCCATGAAAACTTTTCAATCGTTTCAGACGAACATCTCGGCCGACTGCTACTGGAGCCACCAGCTTATTCCAGTTGCGTTTTAGTGAGAAGCAGAGCAGAAATCTGAGCGCTAAAAATAGTTATCATTAATAAGGATATAACATTTGTATAAAGTAAACTAATATTTAATAATGAGTACACACCTCTATCTTCCTTATATTTCTCAAAAAAGATATCACATAAGCTTCCGACAAGGCTTGCCAACAATATTATTACGCAGACAGCTCCTACAATAATATCTAATCGATCTATGGAGTTCATAGGCTTGCCTGGTGGATTACAATAGTATAGATCTATAATTTTCGACTTCAGCGCATATTTTTCTGATAACGATTCATTGAGGCATACCTCAAGGGTCAAGTTTAGATACCCATTTTCTTACTTGTAAAATTTTCTACATGCCTGCGTGACGCATATGTCGTAACGCAATTTTGTGCGATTGTAGTGTGTCGCTCGATGCTCGGAATATTCCTGCAAGATAGGTATAATAGTAATGTCCTCAAGACCGAATTTCGGTCACAGCGGCCTATCTTAACGGAGACTGGCTACCTGCGCAGGATATATTATTGTGCACAAGTATTTGTGCAAACACAAGTGCACTCTCTGTTCCCTAACCTGATGATCCGATGGGACGGATTATCCGACACGACCGGAGAGAGATCAGGCGCAAGATTAACGGCTTTACGTACTTTTCGAGGCACGGGGCTGTCTAATACCGCTAACTTCCTATCTCCGGGCTCGTGTTGAGATTTCTTAACAGAAAAATCCAATACCTTTTTGTTGGATCGACCCGGGATTCGAACCCGAGTACATGCACAGCAGTCGCATTCACTACCGCTGCGCCACGAAGGCAGTTAAGATAGGTATAGCGATATATAGATATTAATATTCATTAGAAATCTTAAGCAGCGATGGTCTGGTGTGGAAATATTTGCATTGCCGGGCTGATGGGCTTGTGTACCGACTTCCCGAGTAAGTACCCAAGCCACAGCACGAAGTTATGAGAACGAATACAGAGAAAACCTATAAGAGAAACAAAGAGCTCTTCGTAGATATAAATATCATAATTTTATTTTTGTTATCAGCGTTCTTCTAACTCTTTGCAGAACTTTGTTTCGGTATCAATGCCTTGATAACTTTTCCTAGTACCGATAGCCCTGCGATGCCACGATACAGGGAGAATATCCTTACAGATTATCTTGAAGATATTAACAAGATATCAAGCATGCATAAATAGTATAATGATACTCACTTGTGTAAAATATTATCAGACTTTATTTCCAAATTCACAGCAATTATACGGACTGTTTAGAACGTAATACTAGGTTGAATGCTAGTTCCTGAATGCTGTGATCTTTTGCCGAGAGCCGCGTTACCATTTTTACCCTTCCACAATAACTCTACTATTTAAAAATGACGGTTGGCTGTGTTACCATTTGGGTAAATAAAATCTCCCGAACACAATTATTAACAAAAATAAGAAATCATGGCAATAGTGTAGAGTACATACTGAGGGATTACATTGTATTAACATAATAGAAAATGACACCTTTGAGCGATCAATAAAACAAGAACACACAATTATCACAGACCTTCGGATCTGTGATTTATGATTTGACATGTGACATTTTACTACCCATGACTTTGGTTGTGCATGGCGAAGATTAAGTGAGTTAGAGAGGATATACGAATGTTACTAACAATCTAGTAGAGTTTATCTCCTCTCTGTCTTAGCCAGTATTAAATGGCCAAACTACAGATGCTCAATTGCCTCGGTTTATTCAGAGTAACACGAAAAACGTAATATTGTATTTGTATTTAAACAGGTGAGAATCAGCAATGAATTGCCATAAATCTTACAGTTTGAAAAAATGGTTCAAGTTATATGTAAAGATCACGTGATACCACGTGACCTTGAGGTCAGAGATCAAAGGTCATTTTAGGGTATATCGACTATGCTGAGTCTAATGGCGTTGACCGCGAGTCTCTAGCTCTTACGTTTCTTGAGTTGAAAGTTGTATAACAGACGGACGGACGGACGGACAAAGCTGTTGTATAAGAGTTTTTTCAAACTCTAAAATACGTCTCCCTGAATAATCCTGTGTCGCAGGGGACTGTACGGATGGCTTAGTGGTGTAAGTGGTCGCCTCGCCACTGCTCCTGCGTCAAATGTTGTGGTTTCGATCCTCACACGGGACAATAATTTCTGTGATCCATAAATGATAGTTCCGAGTCTGGGTGTTATTTGTGTCCGTGGTATGAATGTTTGTTCCCCCGCGACACAGGAATTATTTCTAGTGAGGGAGTAGACCTTTAAATTTAAAAACAAATCTTTTCTTTCATTCGAACAACGTATACAAAGAACAACCAGACTTCGAACAAATATTTGTGGCTGTCACATTTTTGGCCCGTGAGGCCGAGTGGCGAAGTGTTCACTTAAAATACCTGCCTTAATCATATCCAGAAGCTGACTGGGCTCATCTGAAACCAGGACAAACGCTGCGCTGCAGTACAAAGCATCTGCGTCCAGCTGACAATCCTCGTATGAGTCCATGTGCATTAGAGGAGGCAGTCGCGCGTGCTCTGAAGCTGTAAGAAATAGTATAAATAAAAGTACAATCTAAGTATACTAATATTAAAAAGCTAAGATTGTTTGTTAGGTTAAACGCGCTGATCTTAGGAACTACTGGTTCGAATTGAAAAAATATTTTAATGTCGGATAGCCCATTTATCGAGGAAGGCTATAGGCTATATAACATCACGCTACCATTAACAGGAGCGGCGCATCAATAGAAAATGTTGCAAAAACAGGGAAAATTCTCTTATGTGAAGCAGACGAATTGCACGAGTCATTGAGTGCCTAATTAAGGTGAAGACCTCTTTATATGACTTATGTTAAGGACGTTACTTATGTTGTTATTATTTTAATATTTGTTTAATTAGCGTCATTAAATTTATAATTTTAATAATTGTTTAATTATCCTGACTATTATTATAAATGCAAATGTGAGGCTGTTTGTTTGACTGTTACGCTTTTACGGCTTAAGGGCATTACATTGCCCAATGGCCTTGAAGATCTGGGTTTTGCAGTCCCGAGTAAGCGTCACAGGCGTAGCGGAGCTGCTTGGCGGGGCCTTTTGTAAAGGTTCGGGTTATTGTTGATTATTACAAAATTTTAAAACAAATAAGTGATAATAAACAATACACATTGTTAAATAGGGTATTACATAATTTTTTGTATAAATTTCATACAGTCGTTATATAGAAAATTTAATATTTAGTTCTAAAACGACATACTTTCTCAATTTTTTTTGGTTATATTTGGACAACTTAATAAAAATTTTAATCAATACCATGTTTTTTCCATACAATCTAGTTTACTTGTATATTTTTTTTATGCTAAATGCATAAAAAGATTCCTCTACAAACTTCTTTAAACCGAGCGTATTTTTAAGGTTTGAGGGAATTCGACGGATCAGCGTAAACTTTCGCTTACTCGTTGTCACGGGAACAAAACAGGACATAGGTTATCTCTCATCCAGAAAAAAGTACTTATAAGTTACTAATCTAACCTAACCTACATTTACACGAGGGACGCCGCGGGCTAAATCTAGTTACATATATATGGGAAAACTCTAGTTTACTCATAGCTGATGATGGCTTGTGACTCCGACTAAATTAATTTCGACCAGGGCTATTTAAATAAGAACCGGTTTAATTTTAGTTTAGTTTAACAAAATAATATGACTGAATAAATCCTGTGTCACGGGGAACGTGAGAAACATTCAATTTTTTTGTATCGTGTGGGGTTTTGTTTCGTAAAATAACTATAATATTTGGCGCAATGGTAGAGGTTCCGTTAAATTTGGAATATTTTTCAATTATTATGTGTTTATAATGAACAGCTCGTAGCTAAATCGACTGGTTTCTTGAACATAGTAACCGGGCCGAAAGGACAATTTAAACCATTACACCTACAACCTTCCGTGCAGTCACCGAGTGTACTCGTAGCTATATCGAGGATGCTGTTTTGACTGCTAGTTTTGACCAACAACCGTAGAGGCTAGGTCAGGTGAGCAGGCAGTTACGTGCGAGTCTTCCTTGTTCACCGAAGTATAGGCACCAGAATAAAACTGCGTATCCAGACTTAAAGTTTAGAATCGGAAATCTTTACTGCCATTCCTTATTGTTTCAGTTTCAGAACTTGCATTGCAATTGCACTAGGTTTAATGGTTGTTTGTCTTACGTTTTACTTAGATGCAGGGGATTTATCTCTTGAATCTGAATGTACCTAGTACCTACCAAAATGCGAGACCTGGTACATTTTTAAGAATAGCGATGTTATCTAACCTACCGCCTTTTAAGCTCTTGTCTCGCGCCCACACTTATATCAACAAAGATTCAAACAAGTTTTTGCCCGCGGCTTGGCTCGCGTTAATGTAGATATTGTCAATTAATTATTATCTTTTGGTAACGGTACTTTTTCTAGATGAAAGTACTCAACGTCCTTTTTAGTACCTCTGACAACGTGTATGCAAAATGTCATGATGATCGGTGTATATATCGGTATGATGAAGTATTTAAGGCGTAAAAGCGTAACAAACAAAGAAGCAAACTCACATTCGTATTTATAATATTAGTTGGGAATAGAATTAAAAGAATTGATACATAGGTCCACGCCTATATACCAAAAAGGAAGGCAGAGGTATAAAACACTCACATTTACTCAGCCGCCGTGGTCTCACGTAATACGCGTTACTGAGTTTTATTTGCCAGGAAAACCCAGTGACTCTTTTTCTGATCCGGACATTTATTCCGAAACCTTAGGCATAACAGTTGTAGTCACTATCGCTACTGCTAAGGTAATATATTTAAAGAATGAACCTAATAACCGGCCAGGCTCGCTGTGGTCTAGTCTGATACCGTTTATTTCTTGTTCCCGTAAGAACTTTGGCATAAAAAGTATAAAAAGCACTTTTAAATAGAAATGCAACGCTGTGTAAAAATATCAAGTCAATTTATCGGTCTCGACGACGTAGTTTGTGTAACCGATTGCCACGCCTGAGGTCGCGGGTTCGATTCTCGCACAAGGCAAACATTTATGTGCATGAACATGGATGTTTGTCTTGGTCTGGGTGTTTCTATGTATAATATGTATGTATTTACAAAATAAAAAGTATATATTATGTATGTTTATCCATTGTCTAGTGCCCTGTACAAGCTCTGCTTAGTTTGGGCTAGATGGTGTTGTGTGTATGTGATAGAATATTATTATTATCAACATGTCTTTTAGTTTTGCGGACACAAACATAAGGTAGCTGAATTTTATATTCTAATATTATAAAGAAGGAAGATTTGTATATTTCTTTGTGGACTTCACAAACATTTAAACAACGGACACAAGGAACACACGGGCTCAGAATAACTATTTGTGGTTCGCACAATTTTTTGTTCCGTCTTGGGATCGAACTCTTAACACCCGCCGCAATGGAAGTGGCGAGGCGACCACTACGCCATCCGTGAACTCTTTGATACTATTGAACCGATTTCAAAATTTCTTTCATCAAATCTACTCACATATTATAACTTCATACAGTAGTATGTATGTATGTATCTTATGCGGGGGCCAGTCGGTGCAGACCGGCGACACTTCGACCCAGTGGGATCTTTTGTGTCGACACTCTCCCAATAACGACTGCCATAGATGTTCATGGCAGCCGGGACCGACGGCTTAGCGTGCTCTCCGAGGCACAGAGTAGGCGATAATTGTCAATCAATACGTACATAATTTCGAAAAGTCATATAACTTCTGAAAGTTAGAGGTGCGTGATGTGGTTCGAACCCGAGACCCTCTGTATTGCAGTCTGTTGGTCTCCTCACTGAGCTATCGCTGCTTCATACAGTAGTAACATAGGCTATATAACATCACGCTACAAGTCACGGGAGCAGCGGAGTAATCATAAACGTGAGTGAAACCACGGGGCACAGCTATACTAATTTTATAAAGAGAATACTAATTTTGATTTTTTTGTTTGTTTGTTTGTAACAGTTTAACTCAAAAACTACTCAACCAGCAAAATTCTTTTATCATTAGAAAGCTATATTATCACCGAGTAACATAGGATAAATATTTTTATTTTAAAAAAGTTTCTGTTACTAACATGACCTACTTTTACGCAAGCGAAGCAACGAGCAAAACATAGTTATATATAAAAATAGCAAGATTTTAGTCATTTACATGATATCCGCATACTAATTTAATTTTATAATAAGTATTCTAGATTTTAAGACGAATTACATTTTATAGTCGGTGTCTTTTTGCGACGCAAGAATTATGGTAATCAAGGTAAACAACTTAAATAACTTTAATAATATGTACGGTCATGATATGACTTGACGAGCATAATGATGCATTAAATACAAAAGTTGCATACATGACTGAAATAATAATAACGATATCAACAAAAACTTAGGTAGGGGAAACATCAACAACATTTATTTTTATTTATTATGCACATCAAAAATATTATAATTTAAACTTTTGTGAGTATTAATCATAATGTAATCTACTCACATATTAAAACTTCATACAGTATTAAACACGTATTATATATGAAAGAGCAGCGATAGCTCAGTGGGAAGTCCAACAGATTGCAATGCAGAGGGTCTCGGCTTCGAACCCACGTCGCGCACCTCTGATTTTCGGAAGTTATATGACTTTTCGAAATTATGTGTATTGTCAATCAATACGATTGACAATTATCGCCTGCTCCGTGCCTCGGAGAGCACGTTAAGCCGTCGGTCCCGGCTGCCATGAACATCTATGGCAGTCATTATTGGGAGAGTGTCGACACAAAAGATCCCACTGGGACGAAGTGTCGCCGGTCTGCACTGACTGGCACCACATAAGATACATACATACATACATATACATAGAAAGTTCGTTATCCGGTTTCGTTGCTTCGATTCGCCATAATTACACGACGGTTGCATTTTTTTGAATTTAAAACAAACCAAAACTAAAAAAATATATGTATTAAGAATGGTCAAATTATAATAATATTGCTTTTTTACCTATTCTGCAATTATTTTTTACTACGGTTTTTAAAAAAGGATTATTTTAAGAGTAGTATAATTTTTTTTGTAAATAAATTACGTAATTTAAATGTCAACTATTATTATTTATTATTGTCTTTTGTAGTTCAAAATACTTGTTTAATTACTGTAGAAATAATTAAAAATATTCTTGGTGTCCATTGTTTGAATATATGTAAAGTCACACGTCAACGTTCAACTATACATTAGGCAATTTTAAAATTTTTGTATTAGTTACTGTGATGCTATTTGCTTTATATATAAAATAACCACACAAGCTTTTAATTATAGTTCATATTTTAGTTAACAAGCTAAATTGGTTCTTTTATTTAGCAAAGTGAGCGACGGTAGCCTACTGGATAAGGCATGAGATCTGGGGCCCAAGTCTGCTATTTTTATAAATTCGTCATTTCGTCACGACGTAACTGCAATTCCATTGTCATTTTGTTAAAAGTTCGTAATCTGCTAAATTCATAATGGTCGATCATTGGTCGGTCAATCGTCTCGTAATAGGATTGTGGTAGTATGACATGTTGTATTGCTATTATTATAAAAGCCGTTAGTAGAAGTGATTTTTGTAAAACAACTATTAAATCCGAACTTAATGTTCATGCCAGATTTCGTTTATATTTTTACATATTATTTATTAGTGTTAAAAGCAATTTGATCAAAGAAACTGTCAAAATTTTATCATTTGTCATTATGTAAGAGATTACCATTCTATGCCATTTTTTCAATGGAGGGTCAGTGGTTGACTATCGGAAACTCATAATGACGCTATTATATTAGTAGATTACCAAACTTGTCAAAATCAACAATTATGAAATCAATCATAGACCATTCTGACACTATTGTAATAGCAGACTGAGGCCTCTGTTATCGAGAAGTCGCGGGTTTGAATCCTAGCCATTGCACTACCGACGCGACGTGAATCTAATCCTATCACAAGCATTTTAGCTTAGATATAGAGGTTACCAAGAATACTAGTAATTTGTTATCCAAATCGCTAGTAAATTACAATATAAAAAAAATATAATAATAATAATATTCTATCACATACACACAACACCCTCTAGCCCAAACTAAGCAGAGCTTGTACTATGGGTACTAGACAATGGGTAAACATATATATATATATATATATATATACTTTTTTTTGCCACCCAGACCAAGACAAACATCCATGTTCATACACACAAATGTTTGACTTGTGCGGGAATTGAACCCACGACCTCAGGCGTGGCAGTCGGCTATACTAACCACTACGCCATCGAGGCCGCCATATGTACTAGTAACGACGTGTAATTACTACGAATAAAACATTAAAATGGCCCATCATACGGGTTTGGATTTCGTATGGTCCATTCGAATGTTGATCAATTAGTGGGCAGTAATTTTCATTCGAATAATAATTTAAAAAATGCCGTGACTATTGAGTTAATAAGTAGGTACTAGGTACTTCAGGTGACATGTCAAGTAATTTTTTTTAAACTTAGTTTGCAATGCTCTCTAATTAGCCGTTTAATTTAATGACACGACTGAGTGTAAAGTTTAAATAGTTAAAAATGCCATCATGTGTATTACGCTACTGCATATCTAATATTGCACTCAAATATGGCGTCCCAGTATACCAGTATACTAGTTCAGATTGAGTGAGTTAGAGAGTGTGCATTCTAACTCGAGTTACATTCTTGTCGTTTTCTCTACCCCTGTCAACGTGTATTCGGAATTTTATAATGATCGGTTAAGTAGTTAAGGTGTGAACTTGTAACAAACAAATAAACAACCTCACATTCGCATTTATAATATTAGTAAGGATGTCTCCTAATAATTCGAAGTATACAGCATAGTACATAGATGTAACGCCTTGTATATTTGTACGCCAATTAAATGGCAAAACATGAACGTACCATATAATATATCAACACCTTACATTAAGTACATTTCTTTTATAATTGTATACTCCATTCCATAATAATAAATGATTATTATTATTATGGATTATGCGGTGCTGGTAGGTACTTTAACCGTTGTAGCTAAAAAAAAGGTTCACAGTAGACTGACCTGATCTATTTAAAAAAATCAGCAAGTTTATTTTACTAATTACAAGCTTACAAAATACAATCATGTTGTTAACCAGCTTGGGTAGTATGCTTGTGATAGAAGCGAGTTGTTTTGATAGAGCATTAAGTGCGTTGTTTTGATAGAGCATTATGTATGTATGTATTTTATGTGGGAGCCAGTCAGTGCAGACCGACGACACTTAGACCCATTGGGATCTTTTGTGTCGACATTCTCCCAATAACGACTGCCATAGATGTTCATGGCAGCCGGGACCGACGGCTTAACGTGCTCTCCAAGGCACGGAGCAGGCGATAATTGTCAATCAATACGCACATAATTTCGAAAAGTCATATAACTTCCGAAAGTCAGAGGTGCGCGACGTGGGTTCGAACCCGAGACCCTTTGCATTGCAGTCTGTTGGTCTCCCCACTGAGCTATCGCTGCTCTGATAGAACATTAAGTGCGATTTGAACCCATGATCTCTCGAACGTAATTAAGTCTGGTGTCTTGTAAATTGGACCAACGGTTTAAATAGCCAGCTCACACAAACGTATTTTGATGTCAATCGACTCATTTTTTATTAGGATAAAATTCTTTATTAGTTCAAAGGGATTGGAGTATTAAAATTGTCAGAAATCGCAAAACCCTTTCTCATACATTTCGTTGGCAACAATCGCGACTTAGCATTGTATATCATAAATGCTAAAATAACAAAAAGTAACAAACTTAAATGTATTAACAAAAAGAGGTGCATTGCACCGACATTTTGACAGTTTACGTTTTAGGTCTAAAACACAACGACTTTATAAACGGCGAGCCTATACCATCAAATTATTTTTTTATCTTTGTGTTCTATGATTTTCCTTGGTGACACGCGGTGGTACGAAATGCGACTGCTGTACATAAGTTTTCGGGTGCGATTCTAGGTTCGGACAATATGCTATAGGGTTTCTTTGTCACGAACTTCTCAGTCACTTGAAGGAGTTCAGAGATTTAGGAGTGAAACTATGTACCTACCTAAGTATGTATAAAATGGATTTTATCATTGTTTAAAATAGGCATTGGTAAAATCCATAGTAAGTTATGAGGCAAAACTTATAGTCATATTTATTTATTTTATGTTAAAATATAGTTACGAACCCGTTCGCCCCTCAAGGTTCACCCCCTATTAGGTACTTACTTAACTTCTCAACTAAGTACTTACCTACCTACACATTTATGTCAAACACTTTTCATGCTAGTAATTACATGTTATTCTTGATTTTAAAGTAAAATATTGTTTGTGCTTATAATTTTCTTGAATATAGTAATTTTAGTTAGTTGAACTATTAAAGAACATCTATTCCATTAAGTTCAACTCAAATTTTAACTAGTTGAACGATTTGGGAAAATATTCCTATTATTTCAACTTGAACAATATGTTTAGAAAGTTGAACTAATTGGAATATTTTTTCCAGTTAGTTCAACTAGTTGCAATTTGAATTGAACTTAATGGAATAGAGCGTATTTGTTAGGTTTCTTCTTAACCACCCAAAAATAGGAGCTCCGTCGACTCTATGAAAGGGGCGAAAGTCAAGAGGGGCACGAGCTCGTAGTCAAAAATACATCTTAAAAGTTATTTTCCAATTATTGTTATACTTAACTGAATATTGTCAGGACTTAACTTTCACTTAATTAATCCAATACAAAAAATACTCGTACATTTACGACAAACTTAATAATTATTTCAAAATATAAGCGCATAAACTTTAAAAAGTGATTTATTTTTAAAGCGTACATACCATTAAGCCTGTATATCACCGCACCGGTGCCTTGTAAAAAAATATACACTAACAAAATGGCGAACATTTCGATTCGAATTTCAAATCACAGACACGACATCTACGTTTACAAGTTAGTTTATAACTAAGACGACTTATTATATGAATATAGCCTGGTCTTAATGCTTATTTATATAATTGTTATATTAACATATGTAGTTATAAAAAGCTATTTCATTTTTTATTTAAAATGGTCATCGTTGGTTTTGTTCATGGCGTCATTTACTTGTACAGTCAGCCAAGATAGTGGGTTACCAGTTTTGACAAAAGTTTCTGTGAAACCAAATTATCGCTAAGGTTGACTTTTCTAATGCAGTGTGTTTTCTCTGATAGCTGTGATAATTCAAACTTGACACATGGCATGACAGTAAATACAAATAATGATAAAGAGAGCAATGACAGTGATTGTCATAAATGTCATAATACTATTGCAAGGGGAAATCGACCTTGTTGTTTCATGACGTTTAAATGAACCTCAACCGTAGGGTGGTCGACCAAATTGTTGCCCAACTATACCTATCACAATGTCTCCTGTTCTATAATATTATAGCCCTGTTTATAAACTGTCCCACTGCTGGGCACAGGCATTTTTTCAGTATGAGTAGGTAAAATATTAATATTTAATAATTATAATGTAAAAAAGCGTTGGGCGATTTTAGAAAGCTCCCCACGCTTATTTACATAAAAATTATTTTTTCATTTTTATTATTTATTTTTCTAAATTATTGCATTGTCATCGGTCCTTGATAAGTGTGCAATGTTTCAAATCAATCCGTCGGTTTGAAAGGGGTGAAAATGACGTTCAACGATTCCGTTACATACAAACCAAGCTAATAAAAGCGTGTTAAAAATGGCTAGCATGTGTAATCAAAGACGCTCGCATATTTGATCTATGTTACCTTCATACATTAATAAACAATAAAATACAATGCAGTTGTCTATTAGAAAAAGTACACCTCCCTCTCTTTTTACTTTAAAAAGACAACCGATCTAGGAATTATTTCTGTGTCGCGGGCAACTTTACTAATATCCTGTATTCGTAATAAGTTAATAACATAGACCGCCCAGACGGAACAATTATTTAAGGATCATAAAATGTTTGTCCCGTGTGGGGAACGAGCCCACAACAACCGGCAAACCACTAAGCTACCCGTACAGTCATCCCTTACATCGGGCTATTCTTTACTCTTATCCTAGGCATAAAATCAATAGAGCCTTCATATACCATTTTGTAAACTAATTTGGGTCGGCAATGGGTTGAGACATATGTAGAGTTCGAAAGCAATACAATATTATCAAAACCCCGAACACGCAATCCGAGCTAATCCTTACTTAATATTTTATTATAAATTCAAAAGTAGCACTGTCTGTCTGTCTGTTACCCTTTCCCGGCTAAACCATACAACCGATTTGAAAGAAATTTGGCACACATGTTTGACAACGTGAATGCGAAATTTCATGATGGGTACAGAAAAGAACATTGAATACCATTTATCCAGAAAAAAGTACTGTTTCATACTTACTACATATTTACTTTACGCGCGCGAAGCCACGGGTAAAAAACTAGTCGCTTATAAAACTCTAAACTTAATTCCCTAACGTCCGTTTTCAATATTCTATCTATCTGTTACTAGCGATAGGTTTTGACATTAGCTCCATGCAAGATACGTCAAAAGTCTATCTCCAGTAAACAAATCCACAGATGGATAGGATATTGAAAACGGTCGTAAATTGTTTTGTATTAACTCAAGTAAGGAAGTATCAGTACTATATCCGTTTAAATTGAAATTATATTAAGTCACAATATAACTTTTATTATAAAAATGTAAACACTTCACTTTTCAAATAACCAAATAATATTATGTACACTATAATTGTCGTACATCCTCGGCCTCGATGGCTTAGTGGTTAGTGTAACCGACTGCCACGCCTGAGGTCGCGGGTTCGATTCCCGCATAAGTCAAACATTTGTGTGCATGGACATGTTTATCTTGGTCTGGATGTTTCTATGTATAAAATGTAGGTATTTACAAAAAAGAGTATATACAGTATGTTTATTCACTGTCTAGTACCCATAGTACAAGCTCTGCTTAGTTTGGGCTAGATGGAGTTGCATGTATGATATAATATTATTATTATTATAAGTGCGAATGTAAATGTTTTTGTTACGCTTTAACGCCTTACCTACTGGACCGATCATAATGAAATTTCGCATACACGTTGTCAGGGGTACAGAAAAGGACATAGGGTACTATTTATCCAGATAGTTTATAGTAAACTATTCTTAACAAAGTAATTGACTTCTACCTGAAAACTCTAACAGACAAACGTCTTAGTAAAGATTTTTTAAGTAAACCTTTCCCAGGTAGCCGCTAATAATCATAAAAATAAAATAATCATAAACGTGTTTGAGTGCGGAAAATAAAAAGAAACATACAGAAATGTATTCATTATATAAATAATTAAATAATTGCTACTTTGTCGCGTTGGTAATATATGCGAATACAGTCGGATAAAGTGTTGATGGGTTTATTAGTGAATAAATTTTCAGTAAAGCTGTACCTGAACACGGCAAAAGGGTTACTGCCTTTTACGTACATATATCATAAAAACATGGTTGGCGAACCTCTTTTAGAGGATATAGGCGTGAGACAATGTATCAATCAATCAGCCCATCGCAGTCCACTGCTGGACATAGGCCTCTCCCATGTATACACAAGTTTAGTAAGTCAGTGAGGTCTCACAGATCGAGGAATCCCTATCCTGGAATAACTTATAGACAGTTCCAAAAATACCTCAAGATTTGGAGACTCTTAAATTATGTGTAATATTCTCCTAAGTCTTTTTTTTTGTTTCTTAACAAGTTTGCGTTTGACCGCGGTCAGACCAGTTGTAAAGTGACGATGAAGTCGACGATGGAGCACGCTTGCCTAGAAGATACCTATTCACTCGCGACTTGAATACACCCAGATTGTTCTCATAGGGCAACACAGTTATTTTCTCCTTTTGGTGTGTCATCTTTAACAGAGACTTCAAAACTGCATGGCTATTTCGTGTATGACCATTGAGTCATATATGGCATGGTACACTCAATGGACACGGTTGTTACAAACATTCTATGTTTGATGTATCTACTGTTTATATTAGGAGAGACACATTATATACAGAAATGTTAGGTACTAGCGCACGAAAAGTGAAGACTCAGAAAGGATCCAATTGCGTCGTTTATATAGTACGCAAAACAAAATCGGTTCAACAAAACCTCTTACAAAACAGTCGTTTTGTTGTTAATGTTGTGTAACGCCAAAACCGGGCAAGCAGGACGCAAGTTCTTTTTGTCTTTTTAAAATTGATGATTTTGTCTTGTATCGTGGGTGACTTTGCAAACATTCAAATAACGGACACAAAGAAGACCCAGACTCGAAAGAATAATTTGTAGATTATACAAATTTTTGTCCCGTCTGGGATTCGATCCCACAACACTCGGCGCAGTGGCAGCGGTGAGGCGACCACTTAAGCCACCACGCCATCCGTGCAGTCAAAACACAATAATTGTTTTAATAATAGCTCAGTTATTTCTTATCGTAAGCTTAGTGTTGCTTATTCCGCTTACGTACTGTACTTGCGTAGAAAATTTGATAAATACATTGATGTTATTAGTAATACCAAAATACTTATCAATTTTCAAAACTTTTCATCGAGTCAACTTATATATCGGTCAACTTAAACATTTAATATACGCAAATTTTTCAGCGAAGTCATTGTAAATTCAAGATTAACCTTGAATTAATTTTATCATTCAGTTCAAATTACTCATTTATTTATAAATAATTATTATATTCTAAACAAAAACATTCATCTTTCAGTCATCAGTCTTCATTTAATTTTTCATTGGAAATGTAGTGTTTGGGATATGAACAAATAAATGTGATTTAAAAATGTTCGCTATAGTCTTCATATGTGTTGTTTTGCAAGGCACTGACGCGGTGATATACAGCCTAGATGGTAACTATTTTCTGTTTGTAGGGATAAATGAAATAAAATATGATTTCTAACTTTTTCTTGTTTGCCTTACTTGTACTGTGGCATACGTTTGCATGGTTTTCTCGTTCTTTCACATTATATACACATTTGATGTTTATTATAAACTAACTTCTGATGGTGAAATAATTCAAGGTTTGGGAAAAGGAGGAGCCAAGCGTGATAGGAAATTACTTCGTGATAACATTCAGGGTATAACGAAGCCTGCTATCCGTCGTCTCGCTCGTAGAGGTGACGTCAATCGTATCTCCGGTCTGATATACGAAGAGTCGCGCGATGTACTGAAGGTGTTCCTCGAGAACGTTGGTTGAGTAGTTTTTGACTTAAATCCTTACAAACGAACGAACAAAAAATCAAACCTCTTTATAATATTAGTTTAGACTATAGACTAATAAAAGGAGTATCATTTATGATATTAGTGATACTGAGACTAGTTCGTAATTCTCTTTAGAACATTTTTTATTACATTAATATTACTTAGGATTTTGCGCATACGTAATTTGTTTGAACAGGACAATAACTGTCGGACTTGCCAGTATGTCATAAAATAGTTGATAGCAATCGGAGCGCTTTATACATAACTAGCATTTGCTCGCGGCTTTGCTCACGTAAAAGTAGGTTAGCTTACTGGAACAGTACCTGTTTTAATAAAATATAGCCTATGTTACTCGGTGATAATATAGCTTTCTAATAGTGAAAGAAATTTCAACATCGGTTGAGCAGTTTATTAGTTATATCTTTAGAAATAAACGAAAAACTAAATCTTTCCTCTTACTGATATCAGTATAGATAGACGTGGCTCAACAAAATGAGTGATACAATTGAACGAAGGCTATGCTACCTAAAGCATAGGTTACATTAAATATTGGTTGGCAGGAACGACTTGTGCACCCCAGTGCCAGGCACGCCACGATCGTGCCACGATCGTGGCAGTAAGTCCGTAGGGTTAGAGGAGTGGCTGGAGAGGCGGCATGGCGCTCTCACCTTTCGGCTGACACAGGTAATGACCGGCCATGGATGCTTTGACCAGTTCCTGAGTCATATAGACCGGCAGGAGACGCCCGGATGTCATCACTGCGGCGACTGCCGCGATGTTTTTGTGGATACGACGCTGCACACTTTAGCGGATCGCCCCGCCTGGGCATCGCAGCGCCGTGAATTGCTCGCGGCAGTCGAATTAGTGGCCGTCTCGCTCCCGGTTGTGGTTTAGGCTATGGTCCGAAATAAGTAATTTCCATCAAGGAGGCGGTAGGGCGGAAGAGCGAGCGCTTAAACCTTCTCCCCAACCGCAGAACCGGGCGCCAGACGGCGCGAGATGACCTCCAGTCACTCTAAGGTTTTACTTGGAGATGGTGAGCTTCCCGGGCCTGCTAGTCACTCGATCACCACCAGGTCCGAGAGGTAGCGTGCGTGTTCCCGCGCGCGCCTCTGTATCGTGTCTTCGTCCCACCGCAATAGGACAGTAGAAGGAATCTTTTTATGTAGTAGCCTGCCGTTTGACACGACGCGACAGGCTGAAATATCGCCGGAGTCGCGATTGCATGTGAAAGCGATTCGCACGACCCCGCTGACTATGGTTATAATAACACCGTGGTAGGTTTAGTCGGTATTACTGGGATATCTGTCCCCTGGTGGGCCCGACATAACCTCTCCGTCGCCCCGCGGAGAGGTATGAGACAAAGCATTCCCGTACGAAAAATAAAAAAATAAAAAATTTGTTAATAATACAATTTATTATACTAAGCTGTCTTGACGGTAGGCATGTTGATGATGACCTTAATTATTTATTCTCCGAATGAAGACTCGTTATTTACATATTTTGTTCAGTCGAAATTCAAATTTCATGTAATCAGATGCGAGCCGTTTACCAGAATTATACTAAAGTAAATACATTAAACATGCATCAAATTTTAATTTAGAGCTCCAGGAATACAACTCTTAGAACCGCATTCAATTTCATGTAGTAGTTTCTGCGTGGTGGGCGTACAAATATACAGACAAACAGACAAAAAAATATATTTTGGTTTTTATCTATACTAATATTATAAAGCTGAAGAATTTGTTTGTTTGTTTGAAAGAGCTAATCTCAGGAACTACTGGTTCGATTTGAAAAATTCTTTTAGTGTTGGATAGCCTATTTACCGAGGAAGGTTATAGGCTACATAATATCACGCTACGACCCACGGGGGCGGCGCAGTAATTATAAACGCGGGTGAAACTGCGGGTATATCTAGTATCTGATATGAACGACTTCATATTAGGTACTAGATGTGCCCGTGTCTACATAATTTTTTCTTAACTAATGCCTATACTTACAGACATCAACTAGTTACAATTCTATTATATGAAAAGACTAGCTTTTGCTCGCCACTTCGTTTGCGTATAAGTAGGTTAGGTTAGGTTATGTTTGTAACAGTACTTTATTTTTAAGTAATATATAGCTTATATTACTCGTTAATAATACAGCTTTCTAATGGTGAAAGAATATTTAAAATCGGTTGAGTAGTTTTCGAGTTAAATCCTTACAAATTAACAAACAAAATATAAAATAATAATAATATTCTATCACATACACACAACACCATCTAGCCCAAACTAAGCAGAGCTTGTACTATGGATACTAGACAATGGATAAACATACTTATATATTTGATTGTTTTTGTAAATAAATACATATTATACATAGAAACGCCCAGACCAAGACAAACATCCACACAAATGTTTAACTTGTGCGGGAATCGAACCCGCGACCTCAGGCGTGGCAATCGGATACACTGACCACTACGTCATTGAGGCCGACAAATCTTTCCTATTTATAAAATTAGTATAGATACATTTTAACAGCAGCGATAGCCTAGTGGGAAACCGTTGGACTACCACGCAGAGCTCTCGAATTCGAACCCAAGGCGCGCATCTCTGACTTTTTGACGTTATATACGTATTAAATAGTTAATTATCGCTTGCTTTAACGGTGCAGGAAAACATCGCGAGGAAACCTGCATGTCTGAGAGTTCTCCATAATGTTCTCAAAGATATGGGAACTCTGCCAACCCGCACTGGGCCAGCGTGGTGGTAACCTAACCCTTCTCACAGTGAGAAGAGGCCCGTGCCCAGCAGTGGGACAGTTTAATATAGGGCCGATATTGTTATTATGTACATACATTTATAGTCTCATTCGTCTATCCCTAAGTGGTATGTAGCAGTACACCTCCTACATCCACTCTTTGCCAGCTACGTTTTAGGTTCCACAAAAGGGGTTGAGGTTATTGCCATCTATCGGGCACCGTACCAAACTTTGTGTTGTTACTGAGAAATTCTTGATGCGCATTGACAGCACGGATGGATATTGGTTTAAGTGATCACCTCGCCACTGCTACCGCGTTGACTGTGGTGGGTTCGATCTCCATACGGACCAAAAAATTGCGCGATCCTCAAATGGTTGTTCCAAGTCTGGGTGTTCGTTGTGTCCGTTGTTTGTAATTTCTACCGCAAGCGTCATCTTTTTAAAATTACAAAATCACATATCATTAACACTGCCTGACCCGGAATCCAAACACAAGACCAAGTACAGCAGTCTCATTCACCATAGCTGCGTCAGCCAATAAAATTCTGCTTCACCTTATGCTTAAAAGCAGGTCATCAAAAATAACAGCGATCAAAAGCGTCAGCTTGTGGCAATTTATGGACCAATAAACTACTAAATTTGATAACATCAATTATTACTTTCAAATTTTTTGTTATCTTTATTGCAGATGCGGACTACACGCGAATGCCTCCGGTGATGCACATGGACTCGTACGAGACATGTCAGCAGGACGCAGGCGCGTTGTACTGCAGCGCGGAGTTCGTGCTGGTGTCATATAAACCCAGCCCGCTTCTGGACATGATTAGGGCAAGTTATTCTTCAAATTTGATGGTGGATGTTTAACCCAGAATTGATTGACACAGAGACTTTGATTTTATTAGCAATATTTTCTGGTCTAGTGCGACAAGAAGTGCACGTTACAATTATAACTACAATTATGAGTTATATGAGTGCATTCAAATAAATAAATAAAATTAATTTCGTAAATATTGCCTGTCTGTATTTCGTAAAGTCGCCGTTTTATCAACACTATATCTAAATTATTAGTAAAAGCTTTTCATCTGCTGCAAAGAAATGTAGAACGCATGTATGCGTGACAATATCTGTGATAGTTACTGTCAAAGAAGCGACTAATCAAAACGTGCGAAAACTCTTACCACATCCTAGTGTTGCTGCTACTGAAAAACTAATACCTACTCCGTTTTTTATAATGTCACTGACTTGGTCAGTGCAATTACAATTTCAGAATTCGGGGCTTGGTATTGTATGGAATAAAAAAGATTAACAAAAACTATATACTATACAAAAACGGACCTTACACACCTTAATTAATATAGGTACATGAATCAAATCGTCTTACCAAATGTGGATTAAACAAATAATTGTATTTTGTAATAACATACACTCAGCGACACGCAATCTTGGCCAAGCGCGATTTATGCGATAACAGAGATTTTAAATGTTTCCAATGATTATTAATGATGAAGGTAGCTCTAAAATATGTTTGCCCTTAGTTCAAAAGGGTAATGCATTACGTTTGAGTGCACTATGGTGTAACTTTTAACTTTTAGTTGAATAGCGTCATTTGACCCGTTAAGTTGCAAGTTGAAGTTTGTGTATTGTAAGAGATTTCGGTTAGGTTATTCAATAATTGTGGTTTTGTGCTTATTATTCAATAACTAAAGGTGCTTTAAAGCCAATAAAAATGCTCTTAACACCAGCACAGGTTGTACAGGCTGTGGCATTAATTAATCAAGGACTGACACAGCGTGAAGTCGCTGTAGTGCTTGACGTATCACGTTCGTCGCTGCAGTATTCCCTAAAACGGTACTAGGAGGCAGGTCAATACTCCCGCAGACCAGGCAGCGGAGGCGTCAGATGCACATCTGCCCGAGACGACCGCTTTATTGTGCACGAAATTTTATGAAATCGCTACTTGACTATTGTTGAGATACGTAATCGGCTCCAAATCAAAAGAGGCGTTAATGTTAGCGAGCGTCTGGTGAGAAGACGTATGAAAAAACTAAATTTAAAAGCTCGTAGCCCATCACGCGGTCCAGAACTTCTCAGACATCACCGAGTAGCGCCACTTCAATTTGCACATGAAGACGCTAACTGGACTCACGAGCAATGGGCTCGAGTGCTTTTCACAGATGAGTGTAGAATCGCTTTGCGTGCTCCAGACGGTCGGGAGCGAGTGTCGAGAAGAAGAGAAGAGAGGTTTCTACACAACACCACCACACAAACTGTGAGTTTTCATGGAGGCTCTATCATGGTTTGGGGAGAAATAAGTTCTGATGGTCGTACGGAGTTGGTTATGATTGATAACCGGCTAACTGCAACCCGATACATCGAAGAGGTCCTTCAGAAACATGTTTTGACATATTCGGGATTCATTGGCCACGATCAATTCCTCCTAATGCATGATAATACACGATCCCACGTTGCAAATTGCGTTGATGAATACCTTTAAGAGGTTGGTATTTAAAAATTGAAGTGGCCAGCGCGCAGTCCGGACTTAAATCCTATAGAGCATATCTGGGAAATGCTTAAAAGAACGATAAAGTCCACCACCAACCCAACACAAACACTTAACTAACTCCGAAATTCAGCACTGGCCGCTAGGAAAAGTATTGCACAAGTTGATGTCAAAAACATCATTTAAAGCATGCCAGATCGAATGTAAGCGTTTATTAGAGCTAGAGGAAACACTCGATATTAAAAAGCAGATACAATAAAAAAAGATTTTTCTGTAATTTTTTTACCGCTTTTAAATAAATAATGTAAAAATTGTATTTTTTGTAAAAGTGCTTAATTTTAAAAGCATTCACAATGGTGCAGTTTTGTGTTATTATTATTATTATTATTATTATTTTAAAAGCCTTATAAACACCTATTGAGTGCATCTAGCCCTGTTCCAGTGAGAAAAAATGAGACAACAAATTACCGACAATTTTACGTGTGGGCAAGTTTCCGTGCCGGTGAGTGTATATATGTATGTAACCTAAGCTAAAAGTGTATTTTTTGTCCCGCTTTAATCATAAACGGCTCAAAAGGCAATATTTGTAAAGCGGACTTTATTAAAACTATCATTAAACTGAGGAAAATTCTTTCAACGCAAAATTGTATGAATTTAAATAATAAGATAGACGCTAAATATAATATAATATTTAGCGTCTATCTCATTATTTAAATTGACCACCCACTGCAATTGCTTGCTTGTTAATGAAATTGGTTGAGGGAGTGATCCACGTAAATGAAGATGCTAGTATCACATAAAATAGTAGTCTAAAAAACTTAGTAGCTGAAGTATATAGCAGTCGTATTAAAATTGTATAACAATACTTACAGGAGTACTCAGAGCACCGTGTCACACACTACAATCACACACATTTACGCTACGGCATATGCGTCACGCAGACTTGTAAAAAATTCTACGAAAAAGATAAGGAGGACCTACAATTGACCCTTGAGGCATGCCTTAACGAATACTTATCGGAAAAGTACGAGTTGAATGTGAAAATTTTAGACGAATACTATTGCATACAGCCTGGAAGTAAAAAAACGGATAGAGATCTTTTAGATACCATCGTAGCAGTAATTTGCTTGATATTACTGTTAGTGAATGTAGTCGGCAGCGTATGTGAAATCTACTGTTATGATACTGCAGAAAATAAAGGTATAATATTTATATATTTGTGTACTTAATTGATTTTATATTTATTTGTCTGGTTTAAAGAGTGTTGAGTAATTTTGTTTACAGTGCTCAGATATTTGTTGTGTTTCTCTATAAAACGCAATTGGGACAAATTGATGGCTGCAGGCTTGAAAGGTCAGGGCCCTCGTTTACAACAATTGAAAAGTCTCTATGGAATAAGGTACGAATTTTTACGTCATTGAGGCGGAAATTGAAATCATGCATTCTTTGTGTGATATGATGATGATAGACGGATAATCTACAAGCAATATACGTTGACACCATCGTGGTCATCATAAACACGTTATAGATCCTTCAAATATCAAAGCACAACTATTTTAATCTAATTTATACGTCGTAATTATGAGATGGGTCCTGTGACAGATGTCATCCGTATCACGCTCATCAAATTCCGTTATTCATTACGGTATAAAATGTCAAAAAGCAATATCATACTTTATTAATTAAAAAGTGCGCCAGTAGAGACGTTGTTGTGACGTACAGGGGCTATATTATATGACACTTGCATAAATATGCACTTACATAAATGACCACAACTGTATATAATATCCTTCAGGCGTAACAAGTATAAAAATATGTATGTCTAGTATGAAAGAAATTGAATGGTTCAGAAATTGAGTCAATCTTTTAAACTGAATACATTCATTTTAATTTTTCCTTTGGTTATAAGTTATTAAGGTATATGTTATTGTTATAGCATTCTAATGTCCTTCTACTTGTTTCAGGGCAATCACGACAGTCTTAGTAATTATTGGCCATAGTTCAATTGCTATCGTGGTCATGATTAAAAATCCGGAGTTTATTGAACAGGTAATATAATTTTAGTGCAAAATATATTTTACACTCTAAGTATGTTTTCTTGAATAGTTTTAAAATACTTACTATAAAAACGTAACTCTATTAAAATTGAAACCAAAAAATTACACAAATTATCATCACAGCTGGAAGACGCCCACATAGGCCTGTCCCACGGTTTTCCAAACATACCGGTCTTGGGCCACCCGCATCCAACCGCATCCCGCGACCCTTACCAGGTTGTCGGTCCACCTTGTGGGGGTCTACCCCTTACGTCTTTAGCACATCATAATATAAATTTTAATATAGAAAATACTCTATCAGTGAAGCAGGTCTTGAACCAGCGACCTCGACAAATCGTATCATTGGTTTGCCAACTAAGCTATTCATGGTCCTACGTCGGAGATTAAAATTGGCCACTGTGTTTTGCGCCCAAGGCAATGTGATATACACCGTATTGATAAAGCTTGTTGGGAACACTAGTAAGGAATTACTTTGAAATTAAACTACTGTGAACTGTTCGGTTGGAAAGATAAGTAATGTGAAATATAAATAGGATCAAATTTTAAAAAAAAACGTTCTGCCTGGGGAGCATACCCATTTCGCGATTCAGGTAAATGGAACAATGCCATCTAGGGAGAACAAAGACAACATTTACCAATATTTTGTTCTGCATTGATTGTGATATGCTTATTTGTTTCATTTCGTCGTAAACATAATGCTATGTTTTATTATAATTGATGAGTTAACCGGTCGTATACCGCCGGCTCGCATACCAGCCGGCAGATTTGTACCCGTCGTAGGCCGGTGGCTCGCATGCGAGCCACCAAATTGGCGCCAAAACGCCGCGCGCCGCCTTCGCTTTAGCTTAAGCTAACGTAAAACCAATTTGGTGGCTCGCATGCGAGCCACCGGCCTACGACGGGTACAAATCTGCCGGCTGGTATGCGAGCCGGCGGTATACGACCGGTTAATTAATTAAAACAATTTAAGATAGTCGTGCACAATCGTTTTTTTATTAACTAATACATAGAAACACTGCGCTTATCGAAATTAAATTTCATTGAAATTTACTACTTTATTTTGTCGCGTTGTTTATTTTAAATCTTATTAATTACAAAATTTTTGAACTATTAATGTACTATTGTTAAAGTTTACTACTACATTAGCTATTTAATATTTTTAATAATTTTTATTTGAATTTACATTTTCTCCGACGTTTCGGTTGCTTTTCGGCAGCCATGTTCACGGGGAGAAACCCTTAGACTATTGATTTCAATGTAAGTGTAGCATTCCCGTAAACGTAAGACAATATTTTATTGTTCGGTTGGCATAGTGATTAAGTGGCCGCCGCGTCGAGAGCTGTGGTTCAATCCTGACATGGGACAAACATTCGTGTGATCCACAAACCGTTGTTAAATGAAATGAGTTTGAGTCTGGGTGTTCTTTGTGTCCTTGAATGTTTGTACAGTCCCCTGCGACACAAGAATAATTCTTAGTGAGTGTGGTGTTTAAAAAAAGATAATTAGATTAGGAAAAAATATTAATATATTTTCAATTTTTAGAGTTACTCAATCAAAGCTTTATACATACCTCTGAACGGCACGCTGATAATACAAACGTTTCTGATGATATCAGCTTTCTTGCTTGTATACATTTGCTTACTACACTCCGAAAACCATCAGGTGTCATGGAACATGTTGCCGAAGCATATTATCATTAGGTGGTTAAGGTGAGCATTCATACTAGCGATGAGCGGAGTCGTAATCCTAACTAATATTATAAATGCGAATGTGAGTTTGTTTGTTTTCTTGTCACGCATTAAATACTGGACCGATCATCGTGAAATTTCGTATTCACGTTGTCAGGAGTACAGAAAAGGACATGGCGTACTTTTTATCCAGAAAAAGTACTGTTTCCGAGGGTTAGAAAGGACAATGAACAATTTGGCCTATGAATCAACACAAATTCCACCTAAACAATAATTTGTATTTTAATTTATGACTTAATAATCAATCATTATAATCTCACGGACACTATCGAATCTTATTTTCGTGTTAAAAAGTATTTTCGCGATTTCAAATACATCGGCATCCATTGTTTACATCTGAGACACGCAGTGTTACCATGCCTACAATTTTTACAATATGTGTACGGTTTTATCAGAGAAATTATTTCCTATTTAGCTTGTCTGTAATTTTTCTTACGTAGTTATTACGATAAGATACATACTATTATTAAACTTCATCATAGATATGACCTATTTCTTAAAAAGTCATAAGTTTTAATGTAAAAGACCATAATAAATACCACTTTCTCGGTATTATACGTTTTTCTATAGTGCAAGTAATTTTACGTGGGGGAATGCATTGACGCATACCCCTCCGCGGGGACAGGCGGAGGGATTATGTCGGACTCACCAGGGTAAAAAAGAAAGATGGAATAAGGATGATAATAATGGATCTCCCGGATTATTCAAAAGCTATATTCAGAAGTGTCCGTGATTTATATTCACTTTTAATTGAATGTGGTCATCCTTAACCACATATTAATATTTTTTTTGTGGCTGTTGGTTCTTAGGCTAATAATGTATGGCAGCTGAACAATGTCCTTTATTGGTAAATTCTACATTAACGTGAGCGAAGCTGCAGGCAAAAGCTATGTGTGCCGAGATCTTAATTATACGAAGAAGGTATGTGCACACCTGTATACAAAAATCATTGGAAAACATTAAATGCGCATTATAAAATAAGGTATATGTTTTAAATAATATTTTTTGTTTAGCAATGTCTGGCATATTCGATCTGTAGATGTATTATTAGTATTAAGATGCTGATTGAGGATGAACCCTTTAAAAGGGTCTGTTTCCCTGTACTTGTGCCCGTCCTTAGTTAGAATTTAATTTATATTTAAATATCTCTTTAAATGTTACAGATTGACTCCCAGTTACGCATTAGTCTTGGCTCTGACGACTACTTGGTTTCGCCATCTCGCTTCCGGTCCATTATGGGGTGTAAGTTTACAATATACTTTATGATCATTAAGATTTTTGTAAGTATCTATGTTCTTGATAGATAGAGACATTTTTACGTAGGAAATCCAATACCAGTGAAGCAAACTATATCCTAAGTAGTATTATAAATACGAATTCCCACAAAAAAGACTAAATTGAAGATCAAACAAAATTGTGAATTTGGGTCAGGATAATATCTTAGATGATTCAATCTGGATACTTTTTTGAGAAGAGTTTTTAAAACGAGGCTTCTATTTGTGGTATTAGGGCTTTCCATAAAGAAATTTTTAGTAGCAACTCAGAGTCTATAATAGTGTCTGATACGCGTTAGTGGCTTGTATCAGATAACGTTAGACCTAAAATAATAGCTGGCGAAATATGGTTTTATTCACCTCTGCTAATCTCACACACTATTGTATATTTATTTATAAGTATACAAATACCTACAAAATTTGTAATCTGGTAATACACCGATAAAAACAATTGAATTTTAATTCACAACGAAATCAACGTAGTGCTTCTTTGTTAAGTACTTAGAAAAAACAGCTCATCTCATTTTAATAAGAACCTAATAAAATGGATACCACATTTTTTATACAACAAGGTAGGCAAACAAGTATATTGCCCGCTTTATGATACCGAGACATGTGGTCGTTTGTAATACCTATGGCATCACAAAAAATAAGAACAATAAAGGGCTACAAGAGGTCAGGTATGTGAGCCTCTATGATTATTACGCTGGTTCCTTCTAGAAGGATAGTACTATTCGTACTGCCATCAAATAATAGGCTATTTGACATATGAAAAATAAAAGACTTATTCATTACCATTCATTTATATTATGGATTTAAAAGCAATTTGCAATGATATAAATAAATACTTTTATGAGTTTTACCAAAAAATAACCTTTCATAAAGATAATTTATTTTGACCTCACACGTTTGTAAACGTCTTTTATCATTGATTTTTGTCCAATGTTGATATACAAACGTGTTACGTCACTTGACGTTTCGACGCCATATTGCCGAAGCGTTTTAACAATTCAAATAATCAATGTATTTTGTAGTGTTTTATATGGACACTTTAAATATTACATTTTATTTATCATTAAATATACATTATTTGTAGGGTCCATAGCTACCACTTAATAATATGAGATGGTTTCCAAAAACTAGTCAAGTAGCCTATTAGATAATGTGTAATCATCATATGTAATCATAATGCTTTGCAGAAATATGTGGCTGCTGAGATGAATGATTGTCGGCAGTACTGGTGGCAACATATTTTCTACATCAATAATTACTATTATAACACATCATGCATGGTGCAAAGTTGGTAAATATTTGGTAACATTATGATACTATCTACGAATTTAGAGTTAACAAGATTAAAACAGCTATACCAAAATTATAGCCGAGTGCATTTAGTGACAGCAATGTGGGAAGACTGTTGATTTACTACGTAGATGACCTGCGTTCGAAATAACGGCACTGGCTTCTAAAAACAATTGCGTGATATGTTCTTGTTATTATATTATTATAATAATAAGAATTATTATTATAATAATAATATTATATTATTCTTATTCGCATAACAGTGAAAGAAAACATCGTGGGAAAACCTACATGTTTGTGAGTTCTTCACAATGTTCTCGAAAATGTTTGAAGCTTGTCTTCCGGCACTAGGCCAGCGGGGTGGATTATGGTCTGCGTGGTAGACCTTTATAATACAAAACAAAGGCCCGTACCCAGCAGATTCTAGCATGTAAACAATAACAATATTATCGGTACTGTTTCTAAGTTGTCCCAGTTTATAAATAGGGTTGATATTATTATTGTTTCGGGTTTCGGGGATATCGCGATATTCTCATCTCAAATCACTTTCATTTAGGTATCTGGCGGTGGACACGCAGCTCTACATCTTAGCTGTGATCATCTTCTTGGCGTGCAGAACTGCTTGCTCCAGAATAATTGTGTTATCCTCATTGTTCGTGATTGGAACCGCCATTACACTAGTCCACTTGTACTTCCAAGATCTGGATGGAACATTGTTAAATACACCTGAGTATGTTTCTGAATTTTGTGACGTCTTAGATATTTCTATGTTCGTTTAGATTAGATATAATATAATAATAATAATAATAATATAATATTCTACCACACACATAATATATATATATATATATATATATACATACATAGATAATCCCAACGTTTTGGATAATTTTTGACCCTGCCTGAGAAGAAAACACAAATATGATTTTTGAGTTATGGCTCAATAAATAAGTCGTGGGATTTGCCAGGCGGTCGTGGGATCGAACCCACCCGTTGTAACGTGCACTATCCTGCACTATTGACGTGTAATATTCCTAATATAAGCATTGGCTTGGCAAGCATGGGTCCTAAGATACAGGGGGTCTACCGTGAAACGCGTTATACGCAATTGCGTACGTTCGTTCGTGCTTATTCTTACCATGAAACATCATTCGCGCCGACATTCGTCATGAATATCGTCGTATGACATTTGTACGTCCTAAAAAATCCGAAGTGTTTTCATGGTAGGTATGTATATGCTTATTATTTCTTTCGTAATTCGTTTCGGTACGTCATTGCGTAAAACATTTTCACGGTAGACCCGCTGGTTATTAGTTTAGAAGTCCGATGTGACTGACCGGTATTTTCGACCATATTGAAACTTAGGCTCTTAATATTGTTTATGAGTAATATGTTCGATGCTTAAACTAAGTGTTAATTGTCAGTAATGAAATAAAGAAATGTTATTATTATTTAGCTTTAGCAAGAAAAGTAGTTATATCCAATCCATATTGCAATACATGTTTTAAAAAATAACGTAAAAGAAACTCAACTAATTCTAATTTTATTGCTTGTTTAGTTTAGTTTAGTTTAGTTTAGACTATAATCAAGGTCATTCCAGCTAGAGCCGAAGATATGGACCTGATGTAAAGAACTTGTCTTATACCTTATAACTTAATAGGTGTCATATCAAGAACTTCGCTTTCGGTTACTCCGCTTACCAGAGAAAGATATTTGACATATAACTATGGAGCTACTGACTTTCTATCATTATTATATTTTGGATTTAATTCTTTCTATCTGTAGATTTTACTAGGCCCTGTGAAACTATGATAGGATTTTATGCTTTCAGAAGCCTGGCAGTCGTCTTCTTTTCTGACCCTTATTTCAACAACATGTATAAACGCGCGCACACCAATATCACTGGATCCATAATTGGCATGGCAACAGGCTTCCTCGTTTACCACTGCCAGAAACAAGGGGTTGATTTAAAGAAATACCAGGTAAAATTGATCTCTTATTCTTAGAAGTTGACATTAGTTTTATGATCTGCTTTTTAGAAATCACGTTGGTAATTAATTCTATTCTAAAAAACAATTATGAACAAAAATTCTGTTAATTCAAATCATACATGATTTAAAACAAATTATGGCGTCTCAGTATATGTGTCATATACTGAGACGCCATAATAATAACTTATTATAAGTGCGAATGTACGGAGTTGGGCTGGCTACCTCCGTAACCAGCCGACTCTCACGCATAATGGACCAACTTAGAGTTCAAATGCGGAAAAGGGAGTCCAATTACATTACATTACATAAGTGCGAATCTGAGTGTGTTTGTTTGTTTGTTACGCTTTCACGCCTCAACTACTCAGCCAATCATCATGAAATTTCCCATACACATTGTCAGGGGTACAGAAAAGGATAAAGAGTACCTTTTACCAGAAAAAAGTACCTACTGTTGCCGAGGGTAGAAAATTTACATGACCTATATTTTTGAGAACGAAGCCGCGGGAATAATGTAGTTATTTAAAATGTCTGAAACATTTCAGACATTGGCGTATCGTCTCCTGTATTGGCCTCTAGTCCCCGTGGGGGCGTTGTGCTGCTATAGCGGAGGCGTCTTCTACTCAGACGCGCCGAGATCATCTGTATACATCAGGATGCTCTACGCTGCCTTCGCGAAACCTATATTCGCAATATCTATAAGCATTATTATAGTAGGATCTATATTTAAAATTGAAGGTGGTAATTTTAGTATTATTGCAAAAATAAGATTGGATTCTTAATTCAAATTTTTATAACGAATGAATCTGCTATGTGACCAGACCTTTACCGATCTATCCTGGAATGGCGCGGGTGGGTGATACCAAGTCGATTGTCATACAGCGCGTATTTGCTACACATGATGTTGATTAGGAGCTACATAGCTTCCCTGACTCAGACTTCACAGCATGGCTACTCATCTGGGGTGAGTAACTCTTATAACAATTATAACGTGAAATTGTGAAAAGTGTTTTCCTCTTGACATGCTAACGAGGACCGCAGCATGTGAATTTCAGACGTCAGAATTAAAAAAATAATCTAGCATAGTGTTGATACTTGTAGAAATGTATGATAATGGGGTAAAGTATAGTATCGAAATGTAAGAATATAGTTAAAACGAAATAAAGATGACAAGTTAGTGAACTTAGTTTGAAAACTCGAAAACGTGATTATTAAAATTGATGTTGCCTAAATAGTAGAGTCTACATATAAAAATACTATTCTGAAAAAGCCATTTTACAATTTCTTAAATATTTTATTGGCCTAGATAATTTCTTGGTTGGTTTTCAAATGTTGTCAGGTTCCAAGCGTCTAAGACTCTTATATATATTATTCTTTGCACACAGATCCAACTCGCCTGCATGATTCTGACAATGACTTTCGTAGCAGCCTTCTTCTTCTATTTACTGGTAGAAGCACCCGTGGGCAACATTATCAAGGAGAGTCTCTCAAAAACAGTAATAAATGTGAAGAAGAAGAAGAACCGAAGCAAGCAGCAGAAGAAACAGAATCGGCGCAGAAGTATTCAATAAAGCTATAGTTTTGTTATGCCATTGGCCATTCATGTCAATGGCAATTCATGTCATTGGCAAAGCTATAACATGTTATAGCTAGCAACCCGTTTACTATCACTCCACATTTATGTCGCAAGTGAGTGTACTTATTGCAAGAAGACTACAGAAATTTGTTTGGATACAGTCTTCTGTCAGGTAGAGAACTTTGTACTTATGAATGTTAAGAAAACTTTTTATGTCAGACTCACCGGGGAAAGATATCCCGGTAATACCGACTAAACCTATCACGGTGTTCCTTGACATAACCAGAGCCGGCGAGGCTGCCCGAATCACTTACACATGCAATCGCGAACACGCCGAGGTTTCGGCCTACCATATGAAACGGAAGGCAACTATACGATACAACCCTACCCTTTTTCCCTATCTAATTTTATCCCTACTGTCCCCTTGTGGGGATCGAAGACAAAGCAACACAGAGGCGTGCGTGGGAAAACGCACGCCGCCTTTCGGACCTGGTGCTGATCGGGTGGCGGGCAAGCTCCACAAGGCCCATCACCCCAAGGTAAAACCTCAGGGTAGCTGAAGGTCATTTTGCGCCCTGTGGCGCTCGGTCCTGCGGTTGAGAAGAGGGTTCAAATAGTCCCTCTCCCGTTCCGCCGCCTCCTAGATGGAAATTACTTTCTCACAGAAGGAGGCAACAGCATTCCACGACCTCTCGCTCTGGATCATAGACTGAACCACAGCCGGGAGCGAGAGGGCCATCATACCGACTGTCGTGACTAACTCCCGCCTGGCATCGCAGCGCTGCCCAGGCGGAGCAGTCCGCCAAAGTGTGCAACACTGGGTCCTCAACAACATCGCGGCAGTCGCCACAGTGGTGACAACCGGGTATCTCTTGCCGGCCTATTGGCCAGAAACTGGCCAAAGCAACCGTGGCCAGTCAATACCTGTGTCAGCCGGAGGGTGAGGGTGCCATGCCGCCTCTCTAGCCAGTTCTTAAAAACGGGACTTACCGCCACTATCGTGGTGTGCTCGGCACTGGGGTGCACAAGTCATTCCTTCAATTCTTCCACCAGGACCTGGCGGAGCTCATACCGTGCCCCCTTTAGAGAGGGAACATTTCACCAACCTTACATTAACGTTTAAATCTGATTGTTTATTGGCTACGAATTAAAAATAATAAATTGTGCTTTAATTTTTTTGTCGTTATTTACGTCCTGTATTTTTACTACGAATGTTCAACCAATAATTATTTTTATTCGAAACCAATAAGTTAACCAATAATAGCACAATACAGGCGACTTTCTATTATATTTTGACGTTTTTTTATACGTTGTCAAGGTTACAGAAAAGGACATAGTACTAGCAAGAGAACATTGCATACAGAAAAAAATAAATCCCAGCGAAGCCGCAGAGTCAAGCTATTTAATAATTTGCTTTATCTTCATATTTGTCACAACTGTAATTAATGCGATCATGCATAACATTTACTTATACTTTTCGACCGGGTTACGCCGGCCGTGGTCACAATTTGACTGATTGCGTTAATCCTCATTACAAATTTTGTATATTTATTTCATGCTTTTGATATACAATAATATTCCTATATATTAGTATATCGGATTGTGTCTTATTGATTCTGTGTGGGCGCAGTTATCATTATTTTGTTTGTTGCGATATAGAATTATTTTTATTTAGATCGATAAGAGTAACATTTTATTAAAACGTCTATTGCTCGTGAGTCGTGTCAGTATTCTTATAGTATAACTCGCTTTTGCCTGCGGCTTCGCTCGAGAACAATACTTTTTTCAGGATGAAAGGTACCCTTTTTTGTAACCCTGATAAAAAATATGCGAAATTTCATGTAGATCAGTCGAATTGTTAAAGCGCAACAAAAAAACAAAGTCACATTCATAGTTGAGTAAGTAAGCAAGCCCAGTGCGTCGAGGGAAAGAATTTAAACACACGGTTAGCGGTTTGTAACATTTTTCTTTCAATATATCTACAAGTCCAATCAGGTCAAAAATAACAATACATTTATGGCCAAAAACTTCGTTTTATATTAATTAATACAGAATAAATAGGTGACAATGCAAATCTGGAACTACAGTACATTTCTTCATCTATGCGAATAAGTAATTTTACAAAATAGGTTAAATGAAATACATGTTGACATCTCTTGGAATGATCGGATGGCGGTACTTAGGATGATATGACGACAGCCACTTTTGTTACTTCTCTCACGTTATAGCATGTAAGAGAAAAGGACAAACATAATTATCGTTCGCTGTCGTAACGTACCATAATACAGGATGTATGTATACAGTCTAATTGGTAAAAGATTGGACATATTGCAAGAGGGTATTCAGTACTCGATTCTGGACACGAATATCTAAAAAAATTAGTATTAAAAATTTGACCTAGTAATCCAATAAAAACTTAATGTGCGGACGCTCTTGCGCCTATACCAAAGCTAAACAAAACCTCAGCGCCCCGTCCCCCGCTACCGTACACTGCATTTCCGAATTTGCACGCCTGCCGTCCTTTTCTTATCAAAGGTCATTAGCCTCGGTAGCGCGGCACGCTCGGCAGCTGTATGTGACGCGGCGACACGCGCAGTGTCCACATTTTATGGATATTTCATACAAATTTTCATAAAGGTTTTCTTAGCAGGTTACACAGTTTTTTTTTTATACGTTACCTCTTACCTTAGATTGTCATGTCCTTAAGTATGTACAATGTTTAACCAGTCACACTGTATTTACATAATTTCTCTCGTTTCGTTGGCCTTACTAAAGTTAGGATGATACACTAAGCAAAGTAACTTAAAGTAACGGCCTATCGAATTCGACTAGAAAACACGGCATGCAGGTTTCCTCATGATTGCCTTTGCCATTAAACCTCTCAGACTCTGCCCGCGCTTAACGTAAACAATAAAAAATCGCCAGATGTTTTGTCACGTGACCCGGCGCGCGCCACTTGAGCGCCACTTGAGACGCCTTATCGCTGTTTATGTTTTTGTGCTCTAAGTTATGATAACATCGCTTGCGTTTCTTAGAAATATACATTGTAAGCTACGATAAGTATAATGAATCGTCGCATTTACGTGTATATTTTAGTTTATACGCCTGGTTAAACTAACCAGAACTGTAAAAATTGTTCGATATTTAAAATATTTGCTTCTAAAGAAATGTTTATGTAATAAAAAGAGGTTTAACTTTTTCTATTTCCTAGTTAAATACTCTTTATAGTAAAAAAAAGTATTTATATATGACTGTGAGAAAATTAAGATATTAGCATTTGAAAGTAGAATAGCACTGAAATGCGTGACGAGTACATTTAGAGCGCGGCAAAAGTAAAATATTATTCATAGTTTAAAAAAATAATCGACGTAGCCGTGTGCGTTGTATTCAGATATTTTTATAGAAACACTAATAAATAACACTATTATAGTGATTGAAACCTGAAATACGATATAATACTGTACTAAAAAATAATAAATATCAAAAAGGGCGGACAATCTGATAAATGATAATAGGTTACTTTGGGCTTCAGTTTGTTTTACAAAAATAACATTGGTCAGTATTGTTTTTATTGCGTCTAAAAATATAAAATAAGCTTTTCAATAATGTATTACACTTATATACTTGCCCTACAAAAAACTACAGAAAACAGCGGAATAAATAACATCGACAAACGAACGTTTGGCGCGAAGTCACGTGACATAACAATAACAATATTATCTAAATATTATTCAGTTGGTAAGTGGTTCGTTCGAAAAGCTCAGTTCATTCCGAGTATTTTGATATACAATACAAGAAATGCAAAAAAAATTGCTGTACCCTTAAGGCGTCACCGGGGTTTGATGGGTACAAATCTGCCGACGCTGTATGGGGTTCGCAGATTTTGAGAGGTAAATCAAGTTATCTTTTTCTAACCCTATTATATTAATACTATTCTAATAATCTAATCTATTATTATAATACTGTTACAATATTCAATACTACAGTTACGATTGTTTTTTTTTTATGAGACGTTTCACCTTTTTATTGTCTTCTACTTTGGAGGGAGGTTTCGCGAAGTAGTCCTTAATGATGTTGTTCAGTGGAGCCTCCACCAGCAACCAGAAAACGCAGGCTACTATGAAGGTCCTTATGAGGATGTTAAAGCAAAGAGCCAACTGTGTGGACAAGAGTAATAATATTAATACACTTGATCAATACCAAATTGAAAATTTTTCTAGAAATTAAGTTAGTTTTAGTGCCTAATAAAATATTGTAACAGGAATAAAAAGTAAACTCTGTAATAAGCGTCATGAAATTTCTGCGCATCATAGTCGGTAGTGTGCCCAGAAGACTAGCAGCATTGCCACGTTGAATAGCATTACTTATTCTTTCCGTAAAATAAAGACCTGCCCTCTGGTCACGGGAAGCGTCGATCAGCCTTTTCGCTATTTCTTTAATATAATAAACATATAAATTCTAGTACAGTGTTGGCAACATTTATACGTTTAATAGATTAAAATTATTTTAGGTTATAGTTTTAATTTGTAAAATACTGTGGTATATCACATACTAAGATATTTAGTATACCGTGTTCTCGTTATTAGTTTTAAGGCTAGTAACATCTACGTGAAATTTGAACAATAAACAATAGTACAAAAATATGGCTCGAACCTGTGACAGAAAACCCTGTCTTAGAAAACTACACATAATTAATAACTTATTGTGTCCGAACACCTGGTGTGCCGCTACGAGTCAATAGGTTACAACTTAACGTGGCTCGAGAATTTATATTTTTTAAAGTAAAAAGATTGTATAATGTATATTAACTAAAAGATATGACTTTTAAAAGTGTTGCCACTTTTTATTTATGTAATACTACTTGCTACTAATATACCTAGATACCTATAGAAATGGCGAAGGGCATTTTGGCAGTTTGCATCAGTCGCTATCTGGATAATCCTGTGAATCTGGTGTATTGTCAAGTTAGTTATTATAACAGAGTGATCATTTACATAGTATTTGGTTGTAAGTATTGCAAGTTTAAGTTACCAGCAACTTACCATTGACAAGTAACCATGTCGTGTGGTCTCAGTTAAGGAAGCTACGTAGCTTCTGATAAGCACCACGTGCAGCAGATACGCGTTGTATGACAGCCGACTGGGTATTATCCAGCCACGCCACTCCAGAATAGAACGGTAGAAGTCTGGTGATAGAACAGATAAAATTTACATACAAGTTTTGTTACAAGAAACAAACGTTTTATCCATTCGGAATAGCAAGCAGAGTCAATTTGGCAACTCCAGAAATAGGTGGCATATTAATCAGAATAATATAGACATGATTCCTTCAAGATTTCACTAGAGAAAGAGAGTTGGAGAAAAGAAGCCTCCGTAATGCATTGATACCAAATGAATATAATCTTTTTTTCATTAGCGAATTGGTACTGCTGCGAAAAGGCCCATTGGATAATGGATTAGATTATAAAATGGTTTTACCTTCAAATTCAAAAATACATCCAACGATTATGACACCAATGAATACGGCGAATGCTGGTTTCAAGAAGGCAGCGTAGACCGTTCTGATGTATACAGATGGCCTCGGCGCATCGGCATAGAAGATGCAACCGCTATAGCAACACAATGCAGCCAAGGGGAACAAGGACCGATACAGGAGGCGGAAGGCGAATGTCTGAAAAGTTTCAGTGATAAAATAGCTGGCATCACCGGAAAAATGTAGAAACGGTAACTGCATAAGTACGAGTCACCACATACCTAAAATAATCATATGATCATTTTGTAATTGTTTATACTGCTTTCTAAATAGTACTTTATTTTAATTGTAATAAATATTGAATTTAATTGCAGTCGTAATTTTATCAATGCCTTTGAAGTTCATATGCTTAATGTTATGCGATAATATATGACAAAATTAGATAGTTTTTATATAATAATATACAGTTATACTATTAGTTCCTTTTTTGTAAATTTTGTCTCCATATTACAATAAGCAGCGATAGCTCAGTAGGGAGACCAACAGACTGCAATGCAGAGGGTCTCGGGTTCGAACCCACGGCGCGCACCTAACTTTCGGAAGTTATATGAATTTTCGAATTTATGTGAGTATTGATTGACAATTATCGCCTGCTCCGTGCCTCGGAGAGCACGTTAAGCCGTCGGTCCCGGCTGCCATGAACATCTATGGCAGTCGTTATTGGGAAAGTCAGTACCCTCTAATATCCTGACACTGGTCTAGCCTTAGGGTATCGTTAGCCTTTGAGTTGCGGAGGTCAGGTGGCAGCCGCTCCGTGTAAAAACTGATATCCAGTAAAATCCGGTTAGACTAGAAAAGCCGACCCCGAGTGACTTGGGAATAATAAAGGCTAAGGGAGAAGATTACAATAAGCTACTTTAAACTTTTTAGATTATTATCAATTATTTTAACACTATGAAGAGTCGTTTAATTCCTCGCAGCTAGACATTCAGATAGCTAAAAGTCAAACGGCAAGTAAGACTTACTTTATAAATACCATTCTAAGATCTTTTGAGATACCAATAAATATGCTGTACCTTGTAGTTTTTGAAGTCAACTCCTTGTTTTTGCAAGTGGTGAACTAGTAAAGCCATTGTCATTCCGATAATGTATCCAGTGATGTTGGTGTGAGCGCGTTTATATACATTGTTGAAGTGAGGATCGGTGAACAAGAGACTTATTATCAATCTGAAAGTAATATATAACATTAAATGTTATAACCATGATGTTAATCATAATTATTTAGACTGTCATGGGCCATGGCGCAACTTATAGGTTTGCGCTTATATTTGCGTTATATGATATTCAGGTTCCATTTCTAGGTCGAGATTATGTTATTTTCTGTTCGTAAAGTTCTCTGTAGCAGTATGGTGTCAGGAAATTGACTGCACTGCTGGTGTAATGGTTTAAATGGTCGCTGCGCCGTATTTTGGCTTCGATACCCACACGGGGCAGGCATGTTCAGTGTATGTGTGTTCTCTCTGTTCGTTGTATGAATGTTTATACAGTCCCCCGACAAAGAAATTATAAATAGTGCGGGAGCTGTCTTTAAATAAAATGTACCTAATGAATGGGCCTAAGTGCGGTCTTTATCACGTTATCTCTTATAATTATGATTAAGGTCATGATAAAATTGCATTCTTAATTTTAGCGTTGTTATGGTAGATTTCACACATATTTAGAACTAATTGTAGAAAACTTTGAACCAAAAACATTACTTTCACCGATTAATTATTATTAACATGTTCATTAAAGAGGTTACTGCCGTTAGTATACTTATATACTTACTCTGGCGAAATTATCTGTATTCCATCCAGATCTTGAAAATATACGTGAGCTGCAGGAATAATCATTCCAACCACGCATAATAAGGACAACACAATCTTCTTGGTACGGGCCGTTCTGCACGCCAAGAAGATGATCACAGCAAAGATGTACAGCTGCATATCTACTGCCAGATACCTAAATAAGAAATTATAGGCTAGCAATTCAATATATTATTATTTATATTGGTTTTTTGCTGTTAAGGTGGTAAATATGCAGAGATTTCCTTTAATGGTAAACGGTTACTAAAGCTAATGGGCACATGCGATACAGTGACCATTGCACTGCCAATTTGAGTGACAAAGGACTGCCAGCACTAGATTTTTGATAAAAAAATAAATAAATAACAAAAACCGCGCTAATAGTACTAAGCTGGCAGCTATCTGCAGTCGAAGTTTGAGTCTGAGAACTCTCGTTAATCACAAGAACTCAAAAAGCTTATATGACTAAAATTTATCCAATTCCAAATTTATTGATACAATATAAATGGTATCAAACACCAAAGAGTTAATACCATGTTTGCACCATGCACGCTGTGTTGTGCAAGTAATTGTTGACATAGAAAAGGTGCTGCCACCAATACTGTCGACAGTCAGTCATCTCAGCCGCCACAAATTTCTGCAAAAATTTAACAGGTACCATGCATCACATATATTGTAGATAAAATATCAAACTATACGATTATTGTATGTCTTTATGCTTATAGACATAGAGTGCTAAATTATTTTTGGAGCAGAAGACGACAGGTATAGAAATTGGTACCTATACTTTGTTGGTGTACTAACTATAATATAACGTTATTTTGATTTCATAATAAAAACCTTTCACGAACTTACACCCCACAATGGACCGGACGCAAGATGACGGAACCAAGTGGCTGTTAGAGCTAAGATGAAGGCATAACCAGGAGTCAATCTGTAAATCATAACGATATAAAATATAAGTGGAACTTTCCAGATAGATTTTTAACATTTTACTTAACGTTCAATGGTGCACATTTATCTGAACGAAGTAGTCAACAAATCATACCAATGTTGTAGACGAAAGATAAGCGCTAAAAGAACCAAGAAGAGTGAACTTTGCAGATTCTATCAAAGAATTAGGTTAACCATCTGACATAAGGCGACCATCAATTTGGAAGTGTATAATAACAAAGGTAAGAAGCTTTTAGATACATACAACATTATACGTTTTGAGATATTTATTTAATTAATATATGCTCATATAGAGAGGAGCAATGAAGATCATCTTCATCATTAACTCAAGGCTTTTAATTTAAAGTTAGCGTATGGTAAATTAATATTATAGGATAATGAGAATATGCTTGCTTACCTTAACCACCTAATGATAATATACTTCGGCAACATGTACCAAGAGACATCGTTCTCGGAGTAAAGGAACCGGTTGTAGACGAGTAAGAAGGCTGATATCATTAAGAGTGTTTGCATGATCAGCGTGCCATTCAGCAGTATATAGAAAGGACGGGTTATGTAAACCTGGAAAAATAAAATTATACAAAATATGATTTTCAATCATTTTATTTTCTGTTGATTTCATATCGCGCTTCTCATCACGCTAGGAAAGCGAGGCATATTCAATGCCGTGTTCTGTTCTTAAAACTTCCGGTTAATGGATGAAAGCGACTAATTTAAAAATAGTAAACTACCGAAAAATATAATCGCTAGATTTGACCTAAATATAATTACTAAAAACGAAGTAAATTGTTTATATAATGTTAATCTATATCACGATAGTATGGTTAGTATGTATGTACATACTTTTGTACAATACACATTATCATTAACATATATGAATATACCACGTTAGCTGCTTAGATAAAATGCATTGGTAATATTATCGCACTCACTATATTGTTCGGCAAATTAAAAATTGCGCCTCCGAGACAAAGCAAGGTATTTGAGTGGCGACCATGGTCTCGAAATTATAGCATGTAACTGTGTGTAACCTGTTAATATAACATTGACAGATGAATTCGTCTTAGTTGTAAAAAGTTTGATGCAACCAACATAGCTAGGATTTTGACTACAGCCTGAAGTTCCCCAAAAAGTCCAAGTTGGCAACAAGTAATCATTTTATATCCTGTAAGCGTTTATAAATTGCTTATGAACGTTAACAGAAGAGAAATGTGGACTTTTCGCTAAGCGTTCAATTTTTGACGCATGACTGCATTGCATTTCTTAGATAAATTTGAATTTGAACTTTACCTCTTCTAAAAACTCCGGATTCTTCATGGCTACCACTACAGCTAGCATGGAGTGAGCCAGAATAACAAGAACAATTGTTAATACTCTGGAAAAAAAGGGTGAGGACACGATCATAGTAATAAACAGTTCTTCTTTGCGGCTTTGCTGTGTCCTGACATTGCTGAAGTTCAGGAGGAGCGGTTACCACTTTCCATCAGGTGGACGGCTTGCTCGTCTGCCGCCAATGGCAATAAAAAAAAAGTAGCATTACATAATATTATATACCGAAAGCTCTTCGCGTGAATTCCATAATAGACATGTATCTCTTTTTATGATCACGCGTAATTAGTAATAATAGATAGTGGTGCATGACTGTCAGCAAAAAAAATTAAAGTGATTAGAAAATAGTAACAGTTGATTACTATTTTCAAATCATTCGAATCGAGCGATCTGTCGATCGCACCTATATCATGTGTATGTGTGTGAACCATAAGATCGTATCGTAGATAATATGTACAATACGTATATACGTAATATTAATTATCATTAAATCCCTTTGCAGTGACAGTGAACCATTCGTTGTATTTTATATTATGTAATCTATAAATAAATAATTCAAGCATGATGTGATGATGTTTTAAAATATTAACCTCACTCCATAGAGACCTTTTAATTTTTGTAATCGAGGGTCTGGGCCTTCTGTTGCAGGAGAAAACAATTTGTTCCAGTTGCGCTTAATTGAGAAACACAACAATATTCTGAAGGCTGAAAACATTTACATAAAATTAATAAGCGCCTAGTAAAACATTAAAAGAACACAGCTACACAGCTATGAAAGTATTAAGACCATTACCTGTAATCTCATTATTATTTTCACAAAAGATTTCACGTATGCTTCCGACAAGATTTAGTAACACAAATACTAAGCATATCGCTCCAATAATAATATCTAACAAATCTATATTCTTTACAGACCGCTCAGGATGATTACAATAGTATTGGTCTAAAATTTTCACTTTCAAGTCATATTTCTCTGACAACATGTTATTAAGGCATGCTTCAAGGGTTGTTCCTAGGTCCAAATTATCCTTCTTGTAAAATTGCTTACAAGACTGTGTGACACATATGCCGTAGCGCAATTGTGTGTGATTGTAGTGTGCCACATGGTGTTCTGAATACTCCTGTAAGAAGCATACATTTAAATTAGTATTTAAAAATGATAGCTATCTTAAATGGAATTTTAGACTGTATATATTGTGAATATGTCCTATCCATAATGCCAGAACTTACATTAAAGCTAAATGTTAAAAAATTATAATTGTTTGTTCCTTGCCGGTTAATACAGAAATGACAAACGTTAATTGATTAAATAAGAGTCAATAAACTTCACGGCGCTGCACACTTTGGCGGTTTGCCCCGCCTGGGCATCGCAGCGCCGTGAGTTGATCGTGGCAGTCGGATTGGCTGCCCTCTCGCTCCCGGCCGTAGTTCAGTCTATGGTCCGGAGCGAGAGGTCGTGGAACGCCGTCGCCTCCTTTTGTGAGGAAGTCATTTCCATCAAGGAGGCGGCGGAGCGGGAGAGGGAGCGTTTGGACCCTCTCCCCAACCGCAGAGCCGGGCGCCGGAGGGCGCGGGACGACCTCCAGCCACCCTGAGGTTTGACCTGGGGGTGGCGGGCTTTGTGGGCCTGCCCGCCATCCGTTCAGCACCAGGTCCGAGAGGCGGCGTGCGTGTTCCCACGCGCGCCTGTGTTTCGAGTCCGTCTCCCCTCTAGGGGGGACAGTAGGGATATTATTGTGAGAAGTGCCTTTGGGTAGGTCTTTTGCGTAGTGGCCTGCCGTTTCATACGGCGGGCCGAAACCTCGGCGGGGTCGCGACCGCATGCGAAAGTGATTCGCGCGGCCCCGTCGATAGTGGTTTTGTCGAGGAACACCGTGGTAGGTTTAGTCGGTATTCCGGGAGGTACTTTATCATCTTTTCCATCTTTCTTATACCCCGGCGAGTCCGACATAACCTCTCCGCCCGCCCCCGCGGAGGGGTATGCGTCATGCATTACCCCACGTAAAAAAAAAAAAAAAAAGTCAATAAACTTAATACTAACTATTAATGTAATGCTAACATATTCCAGTAATTTATTAACTAACTGATATGCAACTAATGTTACATATTTGACAAACTACTTTAGAAACTTTGGAATGAAACTTAGTGACGCAATTTACAAACGAATGTTATATTATGAATATTTCATACGAAGAAAAATAAAATGTTTTATTTATTATGCAAAAAAGGTAGTCTAAAAGCATGCAATTAATAATTATTTACGAAATTGTAGAAAAGAAAAATTATTATGTTTAAATATCGGTGAAGCTACAAAGAGTGTGCAGAGTTTTGATTTTATTTGTTTTCTTTAGCTTTGTTGACTAAAATAATAACATGGTTCTGAGCGACAAACAAAATACAGATAGATATGATGAAACTAAAATAATTATAGTTTAGACACAGAAGCCTCAATAGATGATTTATCACATTAATGTCTCTAAATTACTTTCCTTTATCATATCTAGTAGAGGATTGGGTTTGTCTGAGACCAGGGCAAACTCTGCAGTGCAGTACAAAGCCTCTGTATCCAGCTGACATGTTTCGTATGAGTCCAGGTGCATTAGTGGAGGCATCCGAGCATAGTCTGAGCCTGTAGCAATCATATGGGTAGTTGTTAAAAAGGTAAAATGAATAAAATCACTATCGATTCGGTTAACGTTAATTTTACTAATATTATAACTTTCACAGTTTGTGAAATTTATAATATTATAAAGATTGTTCCTTAATTTGGGTTTTAATGAAACTTTGCACACAGATAGTATAGAATACTTTAATCCTTAAATACAAATAAGAAATACAATTACAAAACTATAAAGAAAAATCGCAGTTAAAACATGCTTTGCGCGGTCATAATAGTTATCAGAAGTGCAAAGAAAATAAGATTGATTGCGTTTTGCTGCCAGCACCCACCTCAGAATTTTGAGGTAAAGTTGCCTGTAGAAATTTGTCTGTAGCAGTCTTAACTAGTTTATAGCGCGGTGAGTATTAAATATTTTATTTATGATTTCAGTGAATGTGAATGTACGACGTTAAACTTACGGGTAATTATCAACACTTGAAAATTTTAATTAGTTTATTCAGCAATTATTTTCCAGGATTTGATAGTTATTGGCGATATTATTGGATGCGGCAATAATCCATAATCTTTAAGATAGATTTATGGCTAAGAAATTTCATTAACAAAAGGAATTTGAGTTTTTATCAAAATAGCAAAATTACTTAAAGATGTCTGCAGAGACTATAAAGACTGTCTAAAAAGGTATATCTTTTGCACTCCTAAGAGTACCAGTCATGTGTTGTTGCTATCCAAGAAAAAGAGACACTGCACTTCCTGGCTGGGGTTAAAGGACAAAGATTACTGCTCCAGTTACTGATCTGAGTCCAGCATTTAAGGCTTATTCACGTGACGATAGGTTCTTAAAATAGCAGCAACAGGCTAGCGGGAAATCGTTGGCCTGCCGTTGGACGCAGATGTCTCGAGTTTGATCCCAAGGCTCGCATCTCTGACTTTCGAAGTTATGTGCATATTGAAAACAGTTAATTATCGCTTGTTTTAACGATGAAGGAAAACATCGTGAAGCAACCTGCATGTCTTAGAGTTCTCCATAATGTTCTTGAAGATATGTGAAGTCTGCCAACCCGCACTAGACCAGCGTGGTGGATTACGGCCTAAAACTTGTCACATTGAGAATAGTTTAATACAAGCTGATAATATAGGTTCTTAAAGCAAGTGTCGTGCTCATCTTGATCTTACTTGGTGAAAACAAGGGACAACACAATACTTACTACAAGAAACATGGCTCGTGGAAATAGGCTTTTGAGGATTAAATCCCATGTGTGAAGAAACAAAGGTGCATGGTAATATTACATATTATCGTTTTGCGTTAATGTAATATTTATTTTCGGTGTTCTTAGTTTTGTAACTGTATGCTATCGAGTTATCTCTTTAGATATCAGCTAAATCTTTTGAAAGGAGATTATAGCAAAGATATTTTATATACCGATATTAATTATCTGAGTTCAATGTATATTAATTATCGGACGGTATCTATTTAATTACTAACCTTTATTTACAATATATTTACATAATTAATTTTAAAACGAAATAATCTAATATATATTTACAAACGTATTAAAAAAGATAACATAATTACAAAAACACAAATAATTATAATACTAAATATTTACAAAAACGGTTTAGGCATCGTAGAATTCTATGACCTTTGACCTCTGACCTCAAGGTCACGTGATACCATCTTTCAACTTAAGAACCGTAAGAGCTAGAGACTCGCAATCAACGCCATTGGACTCAGCATATTTGATATACCCTGAAATGACTATGAACTTTGACCTATGACTTCAAGGTCACGTGGTATCACGTGATCTTTGCATATAACTTGAACCATTTTTGCGAACTCTAAGATTTACAGCAATTCATTGCCGATTTTCACTTGTTTTGGATAAAAGAGATTTTCTATTTCCCTGACAACGTGTGTGCGACAATTTCATGATGATCGGTCGAGAAGTTAAGGCGTGAAAGCGTAAAAAACGTCTAACTCACATTCTCATTTATAATATTAGTTGGGATTTTCCAGCTCCTCTTGACTAACAAGCAAGCAGAGTATTAGTAGCCATAATGACAGAATTATAATACGGTATGTAGAATGATTATACTGACCTCTTTGTTTTATGACTATAATTATAATTAATTATAGCTAATACTGCCTTGTTACACTAAGTAAAGGTCATCGCATCAACACTTATCGTGGGTAGGATCTGGCTGTGTTAATAACTTTTTCTTTTTTAATTCTTATTAGCCACATGACGTCTAAAACTATACTCGGCATACTGCATTAGGCTGGTCCTTGGATGTAATTATAATCCTTAGCTAAACTATTAAGAATGCAATATGGAAGCGTGCTAAGACAAGTTCTACCTGTTCATCTAAAACACGTTCTGACGAGTGCACCTGTCTTTTTTTATTTTTTTATTTAATTATGGTGGCAAACATGCATACGACGTGAAATAGCAGTATTCCTACTGTTTGTGTTTTGTTTGGTGAGTGAGAGTGCCGGAGGCCTCCTTCCCGCTCCTTCTCCCTCCCACTTCCTCTTTTTCCTAAAGAATCGGCAACGCGCAAGAGATGCCTCTAGTGTTGCAGGCGTCCATAGGCTACGGTGACCACTTATCGTCAGGTAGGCTGTATGCTTGTTTGCCACCTAAGGTATATAAAAACATAATGTTTGGTTTTCCAAGACTTGACAGGTTTATGAAAAACGTGTGATTGTATAACAAACACTATTATTTTCTTCCTTAAAAAGACAACTCCCGCATTAGGATTAAATCCTGTATCACCGGGAAATTTACAAACATTTAAATAATGGACACAAAGCACTCCTAGACTCGGAACAACCATTTGTGGATCATACAAAGTTTTGTCCCGTGTTGTTAAAGTGTGAACACTCGACGCAGTGCCATTGGCGAGGTGACAACTTAAACAGCATCTTCACAAATTTGAATTTATAATATTAGTTGAATTTAAATAATAAACATTACCATTAAGTCTATATATGACTGCAGCACTGTCTTTTAAAAAAGCAAATAGCAATAAAATGAATAACATTTTGATTGTAATCACATTGCACATTACAACACACGCTGTCACAGATCAAAAGTTGAGTTCAAACTAAAACATTATAATCTGTTTTAATAACATTATCTGATGTTATAATGAAGGTCATGTTTATACCTACATTTATATCTATTATTATACAATTTTAACGAGTCTTTGTGTCACGTCCTTACTAATAATATGAATACGAATGTGAGTTTGTTTGTTACGTTTCTACGCCTTAACTACTCGACCAATCATCATGAAATGTCAAATACACATTGTCAGGGATACAGAAAAGAACATAGGGTACCTTTCATCCAGAATAAGTATTATTCTTGAGACATAGAAAATTGACATAACCTACATTTACGCGAGCAAATTCGCTCCCGGGTTTACCGCGAAGTTACAAGTTTTATTTTTAAGTTTTATTACATTATTTTCTGTTTTTTGAGACAATTACATACAGAAACAATTATTGTCTGCATTCATATGGTGTATATGTCTGTCTCTCTCGTGCACGTGTTGCTCGTCTATATCTACGTTGCGCACGCGCCGCTGTTTTGCATCGCACTTTGCGCAGTCTAACATCACTCATTACGTGAACCGTTGTGTACTCTGCGTTTTTCTGTTTTATATTTCTTAACCACTCGGCATTTCTTCTGGCAAGTCTGTAATTATGCCATGAACCACTTTTTATAGACCTAAGAATCGCTGCAGCTCTGATAAATGCCTTCTACGTTGATATTACAGATAGCCCTTATGCCCTCGCATACATTAAGATAGCCAAGGAGCGGCTGAATCTTGCCAATCACTTGGCAGATTATGTAGATCAAAGAAGGCTGAACTGAAGTAGAGCCAACTTTGAAAATGATTCAGTAGTGGAGGATTATGTTGCTGCATTTTCTGTGTTAATACCGAAGGAGTTGACTCTATTCACTGTAGGAACCTACCAAATCCAACTGGCGCCAAGCTATTACAGCGAACATGTACACATCACTGTGTCATTCATTATACAAAAATATAACAGCCATCTTAATGATCTCTGAGATTCTTCTATGTTTGCTCATAATGTCCAACTTATACGAGCGCACATAAAAAGTAGACACACGTCCCCTAAAATCTACCATAGCTATATTTTTATTGACGAGGATAATCATGGACTAGATTGCATCAAACATTATTGCTGCTCTACTTTTAATGGACGCAGAACAACTGGCAGCTGTGCCGATGTTATGTGGTATTTAGGTTAGGCTAGGCACCAAGACGTTCTTGTCCGAACTCCAGTTCGGTTTCCGGGAGGGCCGATCGACGATTGACGCGATTAGTCGCATCAAGGCCCTCTCGGAAGAGGCAGGCGCCTCGCGCGGGGTGGTGTTGGTGGTATCCTTGGATATCGCCAACGCGTTCAACACCCTGCCGTGGGTGACTATCAGGGAGGCGCTCCGATTTCATGGGGTGCCTCCCTATCTGCGCCGAATAGTCGGGGACTACCTGCACCAGAGGAGTGTGTTTTGTGTGGGGCGGAACGGAGAGACGTTCCGGAGGGAGGTGTCGTGCGGTGTTCCACAGGGATCGGTTCTGGGTCCGATCCTGTGGAACATCGGCTACGACTGGGTGCTGCGGGGCGCCCTGCCCCCGGGAGTCGGCGTAACTTGTTACGTCGACGACACGCTTGTGACGGCCCGGGGAGAGGATTACGGGGCAGCTGCCTGTCTTGCCACGGCTGGAGTTGCCCTGGTTGTCGGCAGGATTAGGATGTTGGGACTGCAGGTGGCGCTGGAAAAGTCCGAGGCCCTATTATTTCATGGGCCTCGGCGGGCGCCGCCACCAGATGCCCACATCATCGTTGGAGGGGTCCGCATCGGGGTGGAGCCGAGTATGAAATACTTGGGGCTCCACCTCGACGGCCGCTGGAACTTTCGCGTCCATTTTAGCCGCCTGGCCCCCCGGCTGATGTCGGCGGCAGGAGCACTTAGCTCTCTGCTGCCGAATATCGGGGGGCCGAGTGTCGTCTGCCGCCGCCTCTATTTGGGGGTGGTGCGGTCGATTGCCCTATACGGAGCGCCCATTTGGGCCGACGCCCTCGATCGCCATAACGTCGCCCTCCTTAGGAGGCCTCAAAGGGTGATGGCGATCAGGGTGTCGCGGGCGTACCGCACCGTCTCCTTTGAGGCGGCGTGCGTTTTGGCGGCATCGCCGCCTTGGGATTTGGAGGCGGAGGTCCAGGCGTCGGTGTATTACTGGCGCGCGGACCTCCGGCTCCATGGCGAGGAACCCACGCATTGTGCGGTGGAGACGCGAAGGTCCCAGGCTCGACTGGTCCTCGAGGCCAAGTGGGAAGACAGACTGGCCCAGCCCCGCTACGGGGTGAGGACCGTCGAGGCTGTCCGTCCAGTACTAAGGCAGTGGACGGACAGACGGCGCGGACCGCTCACCTACCGGCTCAGTCAGGTGCTCTCCGGACACGGCTGTTTCGGGGAGTACCTCTGCAAGATAGCCGGTAGGGAGCCGACAACCAGGTGCAACCATTGTGAGGAGTGTGACCAGGACACGGCGCAGCACACGCTGGAGGAGTGTCCGGCGTGGGCCGTGGAGCGCTGCGCCCTGGTCGCTGTGATTGGCCCCGACCTCTCGTTGCCGACCGTCGTATCCAGAATGGTCTGCGACGACAGGTGCTGGGGCGCAATGAGGTCCTTCTGTGAAACTGTCATCTCGCAGAAGGAGGCGGCGGAACGGCGGCGTGAGGATGATCCTTACGCCCCGGAAGTCCGCCGCCGGAGGAGAGGGCGCAGGAGACGCGCTTTTGTCGCTCTCCTGCCCCCCACCTAAGGGTTCCGGGTGGCGAGGCCTCAGGGGACCCTGCCACCCGTAAATTAGGAACCCCGAGAGGCCGCGCGCGGTGTTCCCGCGCGCCTTCTGACGTCGAAAGGGGAGAGCGGTGAGGCTCTCCCCTGGGGACGAGAGGTGGCCGGGTCCGTTTGACCCGGCCCACACCCACATGGGGGGGCCTGCTATGGATGAATCCTTCAAGAGCTCCCAACTGGCCCCCCCTATTGGATGAGAGAGGGAACACCCCAGGTTTTTTAGTGGGTAGACCAGCGCGTCTTGCTGGGAGTCCCACACTCCCCCGCCGGTGCCGTCCCCTAGCCGGCAGGCAGAGCATGAAGCATTTTTCCCGGGTTAAAAAAAAAAAAAAAAAAGGCACCAAGACGTTGTTAGGCCCTGCTTTAATTCTCGACAGAATTATTCTCGACGACGATGATAAAGATTGATAAATAGCTAGCGCGGGCTTCGGTGGCGCAGCGGTAGTAAGTGTGACTGCAGTGCATGAGGTCTTGGGTTCCAATCCCGGGTCGGGCCAAAAGTGTTATTAGATTTTTCTAATTCCCAATAACAGCCCAGAGTCAGAAAGTTGGCGGTGTTTCAGCCCCGTGCTTCGGAAGGCACGTTATCCAATGTGTCCTGCGCCTCACCTCTCCCCGATCATGTCGGTTTGCCGACTCATAAGCAGTTAATTATGATTTTTGCTTAGTTAAAAATCCGTACATTTTTTTTTCTAATTACTTCTCGGATAGATTTTGATGTGCTTTGAGTTAGAGACTAGTATTAGTCAAAGGAACATTATGCACTCTGTGTCAGTGTTGGGCTGCACTTGGGCCAACTTCAATATATAAATGGTCATCATTTGAGAAAAGGGGACAAAGCATTACTGACTGTATAGGTTTGTCTCATTCACGCAAATGCAATGACAGTGCTTTAGATAATAAGGCTCCTGAGTGGACAATTTTTGGTTCTGAATAGTTTTTTGATTTCAGTTAATCTTTCTATTTGTATAATCAGGTATCATGCTTAAAACACTGAATTCATTTTGATACAGTATGCTATCTTTAATAGCTTGTGTTTGAACTCTGTTATGGAAACATTGATGCATAGATGATGACGCGCTCTGTCACGCAGGCGTAATCGCGGACTAAGGCTAGTTATATACTGACTCATTTATTCAATTTTCTTCTTTTTATTTATAAAAACTAACTCTACAAGAGATAAAGTAACTCCAGGATATAATTATCTGACGAGGTTTATCGATAAACGATCGCGAGTGCGAAACAAGTATACGTTATCATGATTTATCAGGTCTGGCAATAAATAAAACAGTCAATAAAGAAAACACAATTTATATTTTATAAAGAAGATTGCTACGCAGAGGTCTTGAGTTCGATCCCAAGGCGCGCATCTCTGTCTTTTCGAAGTTATGTGCGTATTAAATAGTTAATTATCGCTTGCTCTACAGGTGAAGGAAAACATCGTGAGAAAACTCACATGTCTGAGAGTTCTCCATAACATTCTCAAAGATATGTGAAGTTTGCCATCCGCACAGGGTGGTAGCGTGGTAGACTATACTAAGAAGCTAGATTAAGAATTTATACTAAGAATAGTTTATACTAAAATCTGGCCTATGTCCAGCAGTGGGCAGTTTATATACAGGTCTGATATTATATAATTGCAACGATACTAAGGGCCGATATAGAAAACTATGCCGATATAGATAGAGAACTGTTGTACGGGGAACATGTTTAACGTTTTGTCAGCTTTTGAATAGAAAATATGTCAAACCATCATATTTTTTCCTCTGATAAAAGAAACTGACGATAAAAAATCGGCTCTAAGTTGAATTACGCTTCGAATCATAATTTTATTCCTATTCATTTCATCTCTACTTCTCTAGTAAAAGCAAGGCGCGCGTATTCCGTGCTGTGTGGTTTAAAAAGAAAGACAGTATGAAATGTGTCACACCTGTCATATTATACTTTTATTTTAAGATCCCTTATACACTAAACATTACATTTATACAAAGTTTTAGAGAGGTAGATCATTACAGTAGTAGAGTAGAAGTAGCCAAACTGGAGATGTGCCTCCACCTAAAAGAAGATTTAAGTACTATGGTACCTAGAACAATAAAATTTTTTTAGTGGCTACCTCTGTACTTGTTACAATTTCTGTATAGCGGTAGACTTTACAAACATTCAAACAACGGACATTAAGATCATCCAGACTCAAACGACAATTTCGCACCCTTAATAAAACAGAGACTTATCTCAGTATTTCGGATTAAACAAATTTGCACTCTATTGCAAAGATTTAACACAAATATAATATTAGAATTTAACATATACAATTAGAGTACAAATTGCCTTACTTTCAAATTTCAAGTTAAGTCGCTGTTTTAAAAAGAGTGCGATTTGTGGATCAGACAAATGTTTGTCCTGTGTGGGATTCGAACCCACAACACTTGGCGCTGTACAGTGGTGAGGCGATCACTTAACCACTATGCTATCCGTGCAGTCATAAGCTCATATTGAGTTCTTACTAATCGTCCCCTAGGAGTCCTAAAACTACTGCGGGAAGCGGTGTGATCTCAATTGGCAAATCATTATTGACAGCGGAGAATAAATTCATATCAAGATAAATTTGTAAAGTTATTCTGTGTTGGATAATGAACAGTCTTCTTATGCTAAGGTTGACGAGAGGGCTAAAGACTGTACTACTGAATTAAATAATACAAAATTTTAACTGTATCCCCCAATGAAAGAACTACATAGGAATACTTCTATGTTCAGACTCAATGCAATCTGGGATAAAACTAAGGAATCACCTATTGGAAGACTCACTCTATACGTAAATATCAAGATAAAATTGTTGTAAATATTAGTGTCTAAGAATACTTCCTAAACACTGACATTATTATCACTACAAAGAGATTATTACAGATTTTTTGTATCTCCACCGATATAAAAAATGGCAGAAACCATGAAACCCTCAAACGGCGCAAATATTGTAATTCAGTCGGAAATTACATTTTTGTGCCGTTTGGGGTGGAAACCTTAGGCTCATGGGATGCGAGCGCTCGTATGCACAGAGGTCCCAAAACGCCTGATCATCGCTTCACGTGATCAGAAGGCTGGTTTTTTCTTGGCCCAAAGAATCAGCATTGTCATTCAACTTGGCAATGCTGTTAGTCTTCTCGGCACGTTACCGGTTGAGAACGATGCTGACGAATTCTACAACGCCTAAACCATTTTTGTAAATATTAAGAATTAAGGAGTCTGTCCACTACACCGTCTCATACCATGACCATGCTAGGAACGTATCAGACATGAAAAGCAACACGATACGCCCTGCTATAGGAACTGCTGGTCGGTGACGGAACGGTCTAGTGGGCATAGTCTTATACGTAGGTATTATAGTTAGTATTCTCTTAAGTATTATAGTTAATTTAACTTTTTTTTTGTTCATTAGTTTGTAATTATGTATTAGATTAAATGGTACAAGAATACTATTGTCATTGAATACTTCTGTTACGATCCTTTCGTTTTTGTTGCGCGAGTTGGATATTTTATCTTCTTATCTTCATCTTTTGGTTTTAAGAGGCACTGCCTAATAATGTTACTGCAAGGTGTTTCTACCAGAAGCCAGAAGGGAATAGCAGCTATAAATGTCATTATCAGGATCCTGATGCTGAAATGGACCTGTGTGCAAACAAAAACAAAATATAAATACACGGCTAACTTTTTGAGACTTTTAAGAGTCACATTAATAAAGCGGTTTAGATACCAGCTTAGAGATCTTCAAATATGATAATAATAATAATAATAATAATAATAATAATATTTATTTGTCAGAATAATGTTACAATGGATCTTAAATTTATTACAATGTTCAAATTATTCTACCGTTTTCGGCGTACAAATACTTATAGACTACGGATTATATAAATGTCAGTTTCATAAAATAAAATAAAAAAATGACCAATTATAATAACATAAATTGAAATTGAATTTGTAAAATTGTAATATAAACAGAATGTAACGTCAATCTTTATAATTGAGAAAATCGTTCACTGAATAAAAACATTTGTCCAAGAGCCATGAAAACATTCCACTTTTAAATTTATTATATGTTAATATTCTCAATTCTGTCGGTAGTTTATTATAAATTTTGATTGCCATGCAATATACATTTCTGCTATATAAATGTAATCTCTGACAAGGTACCTGTAACTTTCCAGGATTTCTCTTATGTAGCCGTGCTGATATGTGCTCGTTCAATGGGAACAAGTAAGAGTATTTTTTCACAAATAAGCAAATTTCAAAAATATATAAACATGGAAGTGGCAGAATTTTTAATTCTTTGAATAAAGGAGTACAAGGATCCCAATATTCTGCTCCACTTATGGCTCTAACACATTTTTTTTGCGTAATAAATGCTTTATTTATGTCAACAGAATTCCCCCAAATTGTCAATCCATAGCGTAATACAGATGAAACATATCCATGATAAGCACTTTTGGCAGTTTTTTTATCAGATACTAATCTTAGCTTTCTGAGAGCAAATACAAATTTATCAAGCTTAGTACAAACTCTGTCAACATGTTCTTTCCAATTCAATTTGTTGTCAATAACTATGCCTAGAAATAAAGTTGATTGTACAGGTGGTAGAATAGAATTGTTGTGTCGTATTATTGTCGGAATGAATGTCGAGTTATGAGTTTGAAAGTGAACTAATTTAGTTTTATCAATACTAACTTGTAGATTATTGTCCTCTAACCATTTTATTGTTCTTGTTAATTCACTGTTTATGTTACTTTCTAAGTCCATTTTGTTTAAACATTTTATTGTCAAAGTTGTGTCGTCAGCAAATTGTATACATTCATGATTTAATACATTCCTAAGGTCATTTATATATAAGATAAATAATAATGGCCCTAGTACGCTTCCTTGTGGGACGCCTCTATTGTTATCTTTTTTGTCCGAACTATATGTCACCCTAACATTATTTTCAATTTTTGTTATTACAGTCCTCTGTTTGCGATTAGATAAATAACTTTCGAGCCAATCATGTGCTTTACCCCTTATGCCATATTTGTCTAGTTTGTATAATAGCCGTTTATGTGATACAAAATCAAAGGCTTTACTCATGTCTAAAAATATTGACGTTACGGCCATTTTATTATTTAGCGCCTCAGTAACTGATTTTACTAAAGAAAAGCAAGCTAAGGAAGTTGAGCATTTTTTTCTAAATCCAAATTGGCTATCTACGATGACATTATATTTATTTGTAAAGCTAGATATTTTATCATGCATTACTTTTTCGAAAATTTTTGCAAATATTGGTATTAACGTAATAGGTCTGTAGTTATTCATTAAAGCATGATTACCTTTTTTAAATAATGGTTTTACTATAGATTCTTTTAATCTAGAAGGGAAAGTACCTTCTACAAATGAAAGATTAATTATGTGGCTGAGTACAGGAGATATATTTTCTGCACTTAATTTAATTATTTTTGTCGTTACCTCGTCATATCCTGTAGAATTTGTATCATTTAATGATTTAATTGTTTTTATAAGGTCAGTATTATTTATTGGAGTCAAAAATAAGCTATCTAAATTATTGTCAATGTCAATATTATTTAAGTCAATATTTTTATTTGTACGTGTTAGGTCGATGAAATAATTATTAAAATGGTTGCAAATGTCATATGGATCTTCAACTATTTTGTTTAATATAGATAATTCTTTGATTTCTTTACTCGTAGTTTGATTGTTTAAATTATTTTTAATAATAGACCATGTGGCTTTACATTTATTTTTAGAGTTATAAAAATAAGTATTGTTGTTTATTCGTTGGGAGTTAGCAATGCACTTTTTTAAGATTTTCGTGTACTTTAAATATATTTTCTTATTGAATAAGTATAATATAAATAATATTGTACAATAAATAGCGTTTTTCTTTGCTCAAATTCAATAAAATATTGTTATCAAAATTGAATCTAAAAACAGTTTAAACACAAGATACTCATATTAGTTTGCTAGGCGACGCTGCTGGTATTATACTTCCCAGCTGCATTTTTTTTCCAGTTTTAGCTGCCAAGTTCGTTTGTGACGACAGCATTAGGGCTTTTAGGGACTTGAGCAGCAGCAGCCTGACGGTTGCTACACGCAATTGTTTTTCAATTTAAAAAAGGAATCCAGCAATTGACAGATTAAAAGTCAACATTTCTTACCACTGTAAAGTAACCATGTTCTTTAATCTGGGTCAGAGAAGCTATGTAGCTCCTAATCAGCACCATGTGCAGCAGGTATGCACTGTATGTCAGCCGACTGGGTATAGTCCACCCACGCCATTCAAGAATAGAACGGTACAGATCTACGAATAGGACAAATACATTTATCGATAAGGTTTTTACATAAGTAGTAATATACTCTTACGAGGATATACATATTAGTATATAGGGAACTTTCGCAAATTCATAAACTATTGATGAATTCACCTTCAATTTTAAAAATAGATTCTGTTATGATTAATCCGATGGATATTGCGAATATAGGTTTGGCGAAGGCAGCGTAGAGCATCCTGATGTATACAGATGACCTCGGCGCGTCAGAGTAGAAGACACCTCCGCTGTAGCAGCACAACGCAGCCACGGGGAAGAAAGACCAACACAGGAGCCGATAAGCGAATGTCTGAAATGTTTGTCATAGAATATTAACAATACCCATATTGAGATTCACTGAGTTAAATAACTTTCAGATATAAGCTCTAAGCGAATATACCCAGGGTGTAGACAGGGTGTATACAAATGTACAGTGTAATGCAACGCGCTAGGCGTATTTATTTGGACTTGTTTCCTGACCTTCAAGTTAGTGTTGACCGTAAGCTTTAACATTAGGTGAGCTGATTAGAACACGAAGAGAAAATAAAGACCTATTAAAATAATCAAAATACCTGGTATTTTCTAAAATCAACTCTTTGCTTTTGCCAGTGGTAGACTAGGAAGCCCAGTGCCATGCCGATTATGTATCCTGGAATATTGGTGTGTGCGCGTGTGTATATGATGTTGAAATAAGGGTCGTCGAAGAAGATGGTTAGTATCATTCTGAAAGCAACACATAGGTAACTATAAATTTGCCAGTTAAAATAAAATCCAGTTAAAAGAGATTTACATCTAACAGATAAAAATCAAGTTCTTAGTAATTTTTACTCCTCCTTCGGTTAGGTGTCAATATTTGTTCAACTAAAATTGCTTCGTTTATTGTGATTGTGTTTATTTCTCATGCTATTATGTAAACTAGCGGTCGCCTAGTGGTCAACATTTGACCATAATTGATTCAAAGTTTAAGTTTGATCGTTCGTTGTTGAGTTAAAGTTGAGTTTAAAGTTGTTTTATTGTCTATAACTTTACCCTTATAATCACATTTCATTTAGATTTCAACAAGGCTATACAGGTTAATTTACCTTTCATTTTCAAACAAATTATTATTTACTTAACTATAGGTATTCCTTCTTTGGCGATATGGCTAAGCTTGCTAATTTGTTTTCTTTTTCTTTATTACATATAAGTAAGGTATATGTAACCATAGTTACAAAGAATTGTACGACGTCAGCCGAACAATGCCGAAATACTACGAACTCGATTCGACTGCTTGTGTCAAATGCATGGTTGTGTGCGTGTAGATAAAAATATTAGGATTCGCCACTCCTTCTCCATATAAACTTTAGCTGTGCCAAATTTCATACTCCTACGTCCGCGAAATTATATAGATTATTCAAAACGATTTCATTATGTTTTTTTTTATTCTACTTATATTTATATACATGTACAAAGACAACAATCATTATATATAACTTTACTAATATTAACCAATCTAACTTACAAGTAAAACAAAATAAAAAGTAATACTTAGTACAAAATATATGATAGTAAATAAATAAACTGGCAGCGTCGTAAAATTTAACACCCCAAACCGCGTGCCCCGTAAAGCAATGGCAATTATGGTGCCTGCATTTAGAAGCACGATTTTAGGATATAATTTGCCGATTCCTAGATTATGTAGGGCGGTGAATAAAATTGTATATATTCAATCGACATCTTTGCTGTAAAATTGCATAAGGTTCCCAAATTATTATTCCAAAACTTACCCGATTAGTCACTTGCCAAATATAAAAATGAAATTAAGTATGTCGAAGCCTCAAGAAAAGAATCATTGGAATGCAATTTTTTTCTGTAATTGGAGTTGAATAAAGTGCTATCTATTGGTTTGTTTCGGAGCGTAAGCTTGAGTGAGGTCGCCACAAAGTCAATGTCTCAGTTGGAGTGATAGTTATGGCTGTTAGTGGTGTCATATTGACGTTATATAAGTGGCGGAGACGCGTGCGCGGACACATTTCATGTGACGAACTAGCTGCGTTACCGATCAAATCAGAGATAATCAAAGTCAATCTTTATTGTTTAATTTTTCTTGTATTTGCCTATCATTAGTATATATATGTATGTATATACATACGAAGTATAATACCACGCCTGTATTTTGTTGCTTCATCATGTCAAAGCGAGATGGCCGTCCAATACATTTTTATTTTTTTTTGTACTTGTGGCAATGCTTTGACGCATTCCTCTCCCCGGGTCGACGGAGAGGTTATGTCGGGCTCACCGGGGAAAAGACACCCCGGTAATACCGACTTAACCTACCACGGTGTTCCTCGACATAACCAGAGTCGGCGAGGTCACGCGAATTACTTTCACATGCAATCGCGCCGCCAATGAGGTTTCGGCCCGCCGTAAACAGCAGGCCACTACACGAGAAGAGCTACACTTTGGTCACTTCTAATTTTAACCCTATTGTCCCCATGAAGGGGGATGGACACACGACACAGAGGTGCGCGTGGGAACACGCACGCTGCCTCTCAGACCTGGTGCTGAATGGGTGGCGAGCAGGCCCACGAAGCCCACCAACCCCAGGTCAAACCTCAAGGTGGCTGGAGGTCGTCTCGCGCCCTCCGGCGCCCGGTTCTACGGTTGGGGCAGGGTTCAAGCGCTCCGTCTCCCGCTCCGCCACCTCCTTGATAGAAAATAACTTCCTCACAGAAGTAGGCGACGGTGTTCCACGACCTCTCCCTCCGGACCATAGACTGAACCAAGGCCGGGTGCGAGAGGGTAACAATTTCGACTGCCACGACCTTTTTGTACCTGGATCCGCTGGTGGCAGACTACCTGACAGGAAGGAGTGTCCTCCTCAAAGTCAGTGGCCAAGTTTGGCGGCGGCCCATATCATGCGGTGTCCTGCAGGGCTCTGTTCTTGGTCCGCTCCTGTTGGACATCGGGTTTGACTGGGCCCTCTGTGTTGTCCTACCCCCCGGGCTGAACGTCATCAGCTATGCTGACGATACTCTCGTCACAGCCCGAGGCGGTAACTTTGAGGAGGCTGCCCGCCTGGCTGCCGTGGGGGTATCCTAGGCTCTCCAAAACGGAGGCCCTAGTTTTTCATGGGCCTCGTCGCAAGCCACCCAGCGGCGCCTCGATAGTGGTGGGCTCGGTTCGTGTCCTAGTCCAGGCCCATATGAGGTACTTGGGCCTGGTACTGGAAGGACGATGGCGCTTCGACGAGCACTTCAGCCGTCTCGCGCCGAGGCTCCTCGGCGCTGCGTCCGCTCTTGGGTGGCTCTTGCCAAACTTGAGCGGGCCCAGCGTCGGATGCCAGCGACTCTTCACGGGGGTTGTCCGATCGTTGGTTCTGTACGGCGCACCGGTGTAGGTAGACTCCTCGACTGCCCAGTATAGGACTCTCTTGCGGAGACCGCAGAGTCATGGCGATCAAGGTCATACGCGGATACTGCACGGTGTCGGCTGACGCAGCCTACGCTTTAGCCGGAACTCTCCCGTGGAAGTTGGAAGCGGAAGTGCTCGTCACGGCATATAAAGTGATTTCGGCTGTACGGGTGTTAGTCCCCTCCTGGAGGTCTTACCTGACACAAGGAACCGAGCCCGCCAGGGCGAATTCCTTAAATGGAAGGCGCGGCTGGAGGTGCCCTCAGCCGGATTCAGAACGGTTGGGGCCCTCCAGCCGGTGATAGAGTGGTGGGCAGAGCGGCAGCATGGGACCCTTTTCATCCCACTAGTGCAGGTGTTGTCAGGGCACGGTTGCTTTGGCAAGTACCTGCACACGGTCGCATTGAGGGAACCAAGTTCTATCTGCTACCACTGCGAGTGTATTGAGAACACGGCGCAGCACACGCTCGAGGCTTGTCCTGCCTGGGCTGTGCAGCGCCTGTGTGGCCGTAATCAAAGCCATGGTCGACAGCGAGAGGCACTAAATAGCGATCGCATCCTTCTGTGAGGACATTATCTCGCGGAAGGAGGTGGCGGAGCGGATCCGTGAAGAAAGTATCCTTGCGGATCCGAGCCGCAACCGGCGATCCGGTCAGCGCAGGTGCGCCTATCCGCGCCTGATGCCGCCATAGTGAAGGCCGCGGACGGGATAACGGGAATCTATCGTCCGTTAGCCATTAGGTCGAGGTGACGAACTCTGTCGTGCCAGGGCGTCACCCAGGAGTCGCCGCCCGCAGACATTCCTTGCCTGCGTTGGGCACTGCTGGGTGGGTTGCTGATGTAGTTTCAGTTCCAGCGACCCATCCACCACTCAAGGCAGCGAGCTGGCACACCGTGGTGGATTTAGTCTGTAGTACCCGGGACAGAAGTTTCGCGTACAAAGTATTTTGTAATTGTGACGAATATGGCGGTGGTAGAAAAGTAATAAAATGTATGAAATAATCAGAAACGCCTAGCAGTTTTTTCATAGCATATCATATCGATTACGTGGAGACTAAAATTTATTATAGTTAACACCTATTATTATTACTAAATTTTAGTAGCAATTAGTTTTAAAACTATATATTGTATTATGTGTAAGTGAATATTTGTATATAACTGTTGGTGAATCAAATAAATAAATACGTGCCCAGAAGACTGGCAGCATTGCCACGTTGAATGGCATGCTGATTGTTTAAGCCAAAAAAGTGAGCCTGCTGGTCACGCGAAGCGAAATAGCTGCTTAGTATCTGTAAAATGCACGAGCTAACCTAGCGTCTTCACCACAAACGTCGGCTCGTAAACTAATTATTAACCCAAAAGTATCCTATGTATGTGTTAATATAGGACATAGTCTATCTATCTTTTCTGCACTGGGCCCTGCTGGATGGGTTGCTGATACAGTGCTAGTTCCAGCGACCCACCCATCTTACAAAGCAGCGAGTTAGCACACAATGGTGGTTTTAGTCGGTAGGCCTGAAGTCTTGGAAGGGCGCGACATAGCCCTCTCGCCTCCCTTTATGGCGACGGGGTATGCATAAGGAGCATTTCCAAAGGTTAAAAAAAAACAGTCTATCTGTGTGCCAATTTTGTCTAAGACTGTTTACGCATAATTGAGCAACAAACAAGCAATCAAGGTCCCTAACTTTTATATTTATAATCGTTACTCAATTCAAATACTTACTCAGGCGAAATCAACAATATTCCATCCAGATCTTGGAAATACGTGTGGGCTACTGTGGTGGCAGTTCCAATCACAAATAATGAGGATAACACAATTTTTCTGGCGCGGGCTGTTCTACACGCCAAGAAGATGATCACAGCTAAAATGTAGAGCTGCGTATCCACCGCTAGATACCTGAATACAAGTAATTTAGAATATGGTTGTGGTAACATACATATAAGCGTTAGGCAAAGTTATATAACGTCAATAATGTGCCATATATTGATTTAGCACCTACGATTATTTTTTTCTCTGGTAGATACATTTTCAGACACCGTGCCATAAAAAATTACCCAAACAATCATGCTTGCTTGACCTTGATATCGATTCACGCGCTAAGCGCGTGCGGTTCCCAGTCTGTAGCGTGACGGCGACTCACTGAGGAGCGAGGGGTACTCGCGCGTCGCTCGGCGGCTAGCGAGATAGGGATGTGCGTGTGCGGCGCATACTATCCAGTAGGGTTGCGCGTTACAGTATTATATAACACCCTAGGTTCCTTTTTACAGTGTTGTGTTATTTCTTTAAGGAACGTGGCGGTTTTAGTTAATCCATATTGACAGTGTATATGAATATTTACCAACTCTGCTCCATACATGATGATTTTTGCGTGTAATTGTTGATGTAAAAAATGTGTTGCCACCAGTACTTCCGACAGTCATACATCTCTGACGCTACAAATTCCTGTAAAATTCAAATATTATTCGTAGCTCGCATGTATGTTTAGAAAACAAATAGATAAGTAACAAAGAAAATGCAGTTATTTATAATAATAAAGAAAGCAGGTAGCAAAATTGGTTACATTTCAAACACTTTTACTTCAGTAATCTCTCTCTTATACAATGACGACATATAATAAAAAAAGTGTACTCGAAATTATGTAATATCGATCAATGTTAAAACAATCGCATAACAATTGTTTAAAAAAATAGTTATTTTTTTCTAAATGAAATTAGACCAGCTGGCAATGTTAAATAAAAAGCTTTACGTTATTTTTGTTTATTTATTTCGTCCGCTGTTATTCCGTCATACTATAACAACCGTTTAGATATAGTATCCAAATAATTTACCAACATATTAACAACTTACATCCCATAATGGACCTGTTGTGAGATGACGGAACCAAGTAGCCGTCAGTGCCAAGATGATTGCGTAACTGGGAGTCAATCTGTAAAATGAAAAAAAAATTTGAAATTGGTAATATTTTTATTTTCCTGGCTCCAGAAGCCATTATTGCAAAAAGCAGTCAATCATTTGAATTTTACGTAATAAAGAACAAAAGTCTAAGCTCCATCAAAATTGTCTAGACAATCTTTGTAATAAATATATCAGGATCTGATTTGATTAAAATTATTCTTTTGAAGACTAACACCTAAAAAACATTATTTAGTAATAATTTTGATGATGATGTAAATTAAATATTATGGAGACTAAATGGACATTAGAATCAAGCGGTATGACACCGAACGTTAACAATTAAATTATATAATGTAACGATTGAAAAAGCACGCCGTGATCTTTATTATAAGTTTTAAAATACAACACAATTTTGAGACTTAAGTACATACATACATAGATTCACGCCTGTTTCCCAGAGGGGTAGGCAGAGACTACGGATTTCCATTTGCTACGATCCTGACACACTTCTCTGGCTTCATTCACTTTCATCACATTCCTCATACACGCCCGTCGGTTCAAGGTGCTCTTAACCTGGCGTTTGTCCAGAACGTCTCCGATCTGATCAAGAAACGTTCGCCTAGGTCTTCCTCTTGGGACTGTTCCATTCACACTAGCCTGATAAAGTTTCTTAGTCAGTCTTTCCTCGTCTATTTTTTCTACATGCCCAAACTAGCTTAACATACCCTTTTCTATTCTTGTCACTATATCCACTTTCATGCCGCATCTCTCTCTCTAATCACTCTATTCCTTATTCTATCTTTCAGAGTCACACCACATATATTTCTCAGCGCTCTCATTTCTACAGCATTTATTCTGCTCTCATGCTTCTTTTGCCATACCCAACTTTCACTTCCATACATAAGTGTGGTCACTAATAGTCCTCTATGAACAGCCAAACGTGCCTTTTCGGAAACATTTCGACTGTTCATAAAAGCGCGTAGAGCTCCATTCACTTTGTTTCCCGCAATCGTTCTCCTTTCAATATCTCCCTCATGTAAAGTATCAATAAAATATCATCAATATAATAATATGAGTACTCACCTTAACCATCTAATGATAATGTTTTTTGGCAACATGGCCCATGACACCTGATGGTTCTCTGAGTGAATTAACGAGGTATACACCAGTAAGAATGCGGCTATCAACAAAAACGTTTGCATTATCAGCGTGCCGTTCAGCAGTATATATATTGGTTTAATTGTGTAAATCTGGAAAGAAAAAGAAATGTACCTATTATTTGTCATTTATGTTTGCAACTCTTTGAATTTGCAAATAGATTTCAAACCAATCCGTAAGTTATACTTTAATCACTATAAATTGTCCACAGAGCCAATTTTCATAATCAAAAGTTTTCAAAATAAAGTTCTGATTTATTCTAGTCTTGATATGAAAAATTGTCTCAAGGTCAATCAGGATCAAGCTTAAATGGCATTGAAAAATACAGCTTATCAAAAATATAATAATATAATGGCTACTACGTTTACGCGTACAGTATCACCAACTTAACGGCGAAAAGGCAAAATATGTATAACTAAACAAGGAGCATTGTTGCTTATTAAGGTTAAAAAATACAATAGTGGCTCTCACAGAAACATCGGCTTAACTGCTGTTGTTTTATGCATGTCACACTAGAATCATCTTTATGATAATCTTTCATGTTCACTTTTTTATGTTTGTTGCTTGCCTACCTTTAATGATTTATTTATTTATTAGTATAAACAAATGGACAACCAAACAGTATACACCAAATCGTTGTACAAGTTAAAACTTATATCTAACATTATATACATTTATATTACCCGACATAATATACAAGGTTTATATATAATTTATAATTACATCTGCTTATACAGTACAATAAAAGATTCATAACTTAGTAACTAACTAAATATCTATCATCTCAAAAAATCTTAAACAACTACGACTCACATCCATCCATCCTGAAGCAAATAGATCACATTCAGATTCTGATGTCAGAAGCATATTTAATAAGGTTAGGGCATGCGCCACTGTACGTGCATAAGGCACAGCTAGTAATTGGACTTTGCGTGATCTCTGTTGTATTTTAGGTACAATGGGGACAAATAACCTAACCATCTGTGTTACTAGTTCCGGACAATCACATTTAACACGCAAAGCCTGGCAGACAAAGGTAAGTAAGTGGTAATTACGCCTTACTTCCGGAGAATTAAAGCATAACATTCCGAGTAAATATTTTGTTGGATAGAGGAGATACATTAAAAGTTATTATTAAAGATAGGTAAGCAACAGCAGGTTGCAAAGAGTACTTGCAGCTTAAAATATATTCCGGGCACGCCATGATCGTGGAGGTAAGTCCCGTGTTTGAGGAGTGGCTGGAGAGGTGGCATGGCGCCCTCACCTCCCGGCTGACACAGGTAATGACTGGCCACGGTTATTTTGGCCAGTTCCTGTGTCGTATACGCCGGCAAGAGACGCCCGGTTGTCACCACTGCGGCGACTGCCGCGACGTTGTTGTGGACACGGCGCTGCACACTTTGGCGGATTGCCCCGCCTGGGCATCGCAGCGCCGTGAGTTGATCGCTGCAGTCGGATTGGTTGCCCTCTCGCTCCCGGCCGTGGTTCAGTCTATGGTCCGGAGTGAGAGGTCGTGGAACGCCGTCGCCTCCTTTTGTGAGGAAGTCATTTCCATCAAGGAGGTGGTGGAGCGGAAGAGGGAGCGTTTAAATCCTCTCCCCAACCGCAGAATCGGGCGCCGGAGGGCGCGAGATGACCTCCAGCCACCCTGAGGATTGACCTGGGGGTGGTGGGCTTTGTGGGCCTGCCTGCCATCCGTTCAGCACCAGGTCCGAGAGGCGGCAGCGTGTTCCCACGCGCGCCTCTGTTTCGAGTCCATCTCCCCTCTAGGGGGGGGGGGGGGAACAGTAGGGTTTAAAGTGAGTCAGTGCCTTTAGGTAGGTCTGTTCGTGTAGTAGCCTGCCGTTTCATACGGCGGGCCGAAACCTCGGCGTGGTCGCGACCGCATGTGCAAGTGATTCGCGCGGCCCCGTCGATAGTGGTTTTGTCGAGGAACACCGTGGTAGGTTTAGTCGGTATTCCGCGAGGTACATTATTCTTATAATCATAATCATAATCATAATCATAATCATTTATTTGTCAAACATAGGTATTTACATATAAAGATCTTGGATACAAAATATTTGGTGCACTATGCTTTGCCAACAATAATACAAATTATTAACATAGAAACATAATTAAATTGTCATAACTAAAATTAGAAAAGAAAATCATAATAAAAATAATAGATAATAATTTAACAGTAGTACTCAAAATGTCAATTTAACATAAAATATCAATGCAGTCAATCAAATTTATCATTTAAGAACTCGTCTAGTTTATAATAACACTTTTCTACTAACAGGTTAAATAAGAAATGTTGAACTTTTGTAGTGGCATACATTTTATTTTATCAGGTATTCTATTATATACTTGTGGAGCAGTACCAAACAAACTTTTTTTAATAATGCTGTTTTACAATTCACATGACATAAAGTATTGATGTATTGAGAACGTATTGGGTTTCTCTTTATTGTGGCTACTTTTTGGAATAGATGTGGATTGTTTTTAACAAATAGTGCAGTTTCAAAAATGTACAATGAAGTTAGAGGTAGTATTCGTAACTTTTTAAAGCAAGCAATGCAACTGTCGGTTGTTTTCAATCTACACATTGATCGTATGCATCTCTTTTGGACTCTGAACACTAATTCCCTATTTGTTGATTGTCCCCAAAAAATGACACCATATCGCAAAACGGAGGCAACTAATCCGTGATATGCTGTTAGTAGTGTATCAATATTAACTTTTTTTGATAGTTGCAAAAGTAGATACGCCGATTTGCTTAGTCTCTTACAGATTTCTTCCATATGTGGTTTCCAAGTCAATGTATCATCTATCATTATACCCAAAAATGTTGTATTACTAACTTTGTCTATTTGGGTATCCTTATAAGTAATATTAATAGGATCATTTACAAGTCGCTGGTGGAAGTGCATAACTTTGGTTTTTTTTAAGATTAATTACAAGATTATTGTCATTGAGCCAATTAATTAATTTTGATAAAGAATTATTAATGTCAAGTGAATAATTCTCTGAATTATTGCATTCTATAATAGCTGTACAGTCGTCTGCAAATAGTACAGTTTTGTGATCTATGATTTTTGGGAGTCATTGATATATATCAAGAAAAGCAGGGGCCCCAAAACGCTTCCCTGTGGTACGCCGTATTTTATTTGTTTAGCTGTGGACATATAAGTTGTTTCTAATTTAGTTATAGGACAAATTCTAGTAATTTCTGTGTGTTGCAATCTATTACTCAGATAAGATTCTATAAGATTTTGGACGTTTTCCCTAATACCATAGCAATATAATTTTTGTATAAAAAATTTATGATCCACAAAATCGAAAGCTTTCGTCATATCTGTATATATAGCACAGACACGATTTCTTTTATCCATAGACGTTAAGATACTAGAACGCAGGTCATATATTGCCATATTAACACTGATGTTTTTCTGAACCCTTTTTGTTCATTGCAGAACAATTTAAATTTTTCGAAATAAGCATATATAAAATTATAAATAACTAACTCAATCACTTTTGAAAATATAGGAATTTTTGCGATTGGCCTATAATTTTTAACATCAGTTCTGTCATCTTTTTTGAATAGGGGCTTAATAATTACTTTTTTTAGACTAGTTGGAAATGTACCATCAGCAATACAAACATTTATTATATGCGAAAGTAGTGGTGCTATTAGGTCCTTAACATATTTTATCACTTTAGTTGCTATTCCATCATGTCCAACAGTATTTGTGTTTTTAAGGCTACTGATAATCTTAATTATATCATCACATGTGACTGGTCTCATGAATAACGACTGCAACGATTGGCTTTCAATAATATGTTTATAAGTTGATGTCCTATTAATTGGAATGTTATTTTCAATTTCCTCAATAAAATATTTATTAAATTCATTTGCAATAGTAGTCGGATTTGTCAATGTCAAGTTGTCTTTTCTCAACGACAAAATAGGCTCAAGAGGCAAACAAAATTTTGACTTATTTATTACTTGCCATGCTGCTTTCGATTTATTTTGTCAAGAATTAATATAATAGTTATTTTGAGCTTTCTGGGTTAATTTAATGATTGAGAATATTTTTTGAAAGCTAGTCTGTTTTTCGAGTTAGGACTAAGTCTGTATGTCCAAAGTAATTGTCTTTGTTTTTTACTACAAAGCTTAATTCCATGAGATAGCCATTTACTCTTTTTATTAATTTTTATCTTTATAGTTTTTATAGGAAAGCATAGGCGATATAGTAGTAAGAAGTCATCTATAAAATGTTCATAGGATGCATTAGCATTTTTGGCTTTATATACTTCCATAAAAGAAAAACACTTTAAATAATCTTTAAAATCTCTAAGTTTCGTGCTGAGATATCTTGCTTTTTACTTTTCCAAAATTGTAGAATACATTTTTTATTGACGGGTACTTTAAGTAATTGCAAAGTATGGTCAGAGAGAACCAAATCCATTACATCTGCTTTCCACCCGTGACGGAATGAGTGTGCAAAATTGTCGATGCAAGAGTTACTGCATAATCTAGTTGCTTTATTAAGAGCAAGTTTAAGATTATATTGCCCGAAAAAATATTCAAACTCTAATGTTGATTTATTTCTTTTAAGTACATCGATATTGAAATCTCCAGTTAATATTATATTTTTATTATTATATGAACATAATTTGCGTAATATTGCATCCAGTTTCTCATAGAACACATTGTAGTTATGTTTGTTTCTATACACACATACAATGATGATATTGTGGGTAACCAATTGTATGCCACAGCATTCAATAACTCCTGTAACAGATTGTTTAGCTATGTCTCTTAATTCCCGGTAGTGCAATCCTGCTTGAACGAAAATACAGGCACCTCCTCGTTTTATGTTTCTTGAAAAGAAGGCAGCTAGGTAAAAATTTGGTAAATACAATAAATTTTCATAATCTGTCTGGACAAAATGTTCGGTGATACAGACAATATCTATACACATTTTATCATTGCAAAGTACCTCTAACCTAACCATAAGTAATTCAGATTGGTTCACAAATCCTGCTATGTTTTGATGAAGAATATAAAGACAATTACTACAGAAAAAACTGAGAATTGCTTTGCAACTGTATGTCAGTTTGTAAGACATGTTGTTTTTCTTGAGAACTGTCGGACATCATATCCGTCATGTATAAATTGTATAAGTCTAGGATAAAGTTTTGCAAATCAAATAAAATTATATTTAAGCCCTTATTATTTAAAGTGCCATATGTTTGACTATAAGTATCAGATGTGTATGGAAGGTTCAAATTGGAGTCCAGAACATATGCATATTTATGTGTCTCGATATCCATATAAATGAAGTTATTAAATGTATCTATTCTACTATTGAACATTATATTTTTATTGTCCATGTATTTAAAAGTTGGAAGACATACTATAAAATTTGTGTGTGTTAAAGATTGTAACTTTTCACGGACCAACATTACTAATTCTATGTAATTATGTGTTCTTCTAAAATCTTCTTCCCCAATAAAGATAATGCAGTAATCAGAATGTGTAAAGTTTTGTACTTTTTTATCAATATTTGTTAAAAGATGTTTCAATCCACACCTAGGCATACGATAATGACACATATTGAAATTACTTAAATCAGTTCTTTGGCTTATTGTGTAAAGTCTATTCGTACTTTCGCTACTTAAAATACATATATTATGTTTTTGAATGACCAGTGAAGGATATTTTTTTGATAATATATCATTGTGACTGCTTTGAACAAGGAATGTACAATCATCTACAGCTTTACAGGTCTGTGTAAATTTGGTCTTCATAGAGCTGCTTTTATTCTTCATTGGAGTTTATGGCTCAGAAGTCTGTGTCTCTTTATTATGCACGCTAATTTCAATTCGATCCTCGATTGAACAATATGATGTGTTAAGACATCGTTTTTTTTACCTGTCATTCTTGGAGTAATATTCTTTTTTCTATCTGGCGTTGTGCATATTTTTTTGTATTTGTCGAGTGTCTTTAATGTGTTCGAAAGATCGGTTTTAAAGCGTATGTTTTCGCTGTTCAAATTTTCTATTTCCTGGTGGGCACTCATTAGTTGCTCCGAAAGTGCTTTAACTTGTTCGGTTAAATCGTTTAATACATCACTATTATCATGTAAGTAACTGTCTGGTATGCTTCGCATCGTCGTGTCAAACATCGAGTTGTTACACTCATTACTATGCGTTATGTCAGTAAGATCATTCAAAGAGCCGGTTTTGCATAGTTTTCGACGGTAAGTTACGTTGTCATTCATTTTGCTTAATTAATTTGTTATTTATATGTAATATTCGCGCCCTCTGTTGGAGCCTGCTAAGCAACTTCACTCACTTCTAATTATGCCTTGAAATGGTTATTTTACTACAGACTACTTATTTAACAGCGATGTGTATTTAAATATGCTATCAAATATACTTTAACACAAATTTTCGTACAAAAAGCGCTCAAGTGCTCCAGAGTTACCACTGAGATTTGATCTTGCGGCACTTGCACTGATGTAACGTCCTTATTCACTACGCCATGACGACTGTTGTCTATACGGTTGAAATTTTGCTTTGGTTGATAAAGATGTGTGATTTTTGAACAGAGCAAATCAGTTGAAATGACTCATTGCTCAGGAATTATTTTCCACATTCCAAATATTTGTTCGAGTATAATTTAGCACTTTTCTATTTAATCGTCACTGTTTTTGCACTTTGTTCACTTCAAATTGTATTGTTTATGTCCATATTGTATTGTTTTACGCGTTTTACATTACTTTATTGAATGTTTTCTTGTTTTTAGAGTATACTATTTAATATTTGTATATCTTTTTAACACTTGAGTTGATTGTCTTGATAACGTTTACACACGCGTATTGTACTATTACACAGACTGACTATTATACTATTAACTGAATTTAAACAGAAAGGAATAATAAATAAAAATAAAAATGTTACAGAGCTACTTTCTAGGTGTCTAGTTGGACAGCGCCATCCCATCTTTCTTTTACCCCGGCGAGTCCGACATAACCCCTCCGCCCGCCCCCGCGGAGGGGTATGAGTCATGCATTCCGCCCCGTAAAAAAAAAGAGCTCTTATATCTATCATAACTATATGACAACGTCAAAAAACCAAATAAAATTAACAACGCTTTAGATATTATATAGGTACCTGATTTTTATTTTGTTGTTACATAATATTCTTATTTATACTATGTAGGTACATGGTTTAATTAAAAACTGATCAGAATTGTTAATGTTTGGTAACTTTTGGCAGAAAATAACGCATGTACAGATCATTCGTCACGAGTGTCCAAAGACACTGACCATAGATAAGACACTATAACACTGACAAATACGACAGTTCCCGTTCGAGCATGCGCATACATGCTATCTGATGAGGAATACGAGTTTTATAGTAATCGGCTTAAATAAATAAATTGTCACTTAAATAACAATACAAATAATAAACTTTGCAATGGACGGCATTGCATTTCTTTCAGTGTGAAATTTATGAGTAACAAATAAGTCGTTATCGAGACAATTTAAATTAAAATTTACAAAAAGTCTGTTTACGAAAACTTTTTTTTAAATATTTTGTCAAATTTATAAATATTTTAACAATATTGCATATCTGTTTTGTTATATTCAAACTTCAAGATATCCCAACAATAATCTTTGAATTAAGGTGTTTTTGCGATTTGAGCGAGGTAATCCCGTTTAGTGAGTAGTTCTATAAAACTTTAAATTGATTTGACTGAGGCTATAATTATAAGACTATTTCCAATATTATTTATATTGGCAATGGTTCTTCTTGTACTAAAGTGGAAATAAGCTCTTAATAATTTTATACTTTAAACACTAAATCAAGCTTTTGGCTAATATGGTGTCTTGCGAACTATTCGAGAGTTCGACCGAGAGGCGTGTCCGAGAGTGCATGTTCCCACGCGCGCCTCTGTTTCGAGTCCGTCTCCCCTCTAGGGGGGTGAGAGGAAGGTTTAAAGTGAGTCAGTGCCTTTGGGTAGGTCTGTTCGTGTAGTGGCGTGCCGTTTTATACGGCGGGCCGAAACCTCGGCGGGGTCGCGACCGCATGTGCAAGTGATTCGCGCGGCCCCGTCGATAGTGGTTTTGTCGAGGAACACCGTGGTAGGTTTAGTCGGTATTCCGGGAGGTACATTATTCTTATTCCATCTTTCTTTTACCCCGGCGAGTCCGACATAACCCCTCCGCCCGTCCCCGCGGAGGGGTATGCGTCATGCATTCCTAGACGTAAAAAAAAGAAAAAAAGAAAATATTACCTGTTCTATAAATTTTGGTGATTTATTCACGAGTACAGGCACTATTACGGCATGGCCAAAAATTACAAGGCTCGTCGTTAATACTCTGAAACAAAAAAAGTAAATTGGGTTAGGTTGACAGTAGCATCAAATACAGACACCTAGAGGAATCACGAGATGCGCTAAGTATTTTCTGTGATTTGTCAAGCTTTTGATTGTACTTCATGAAACATTAATCAGGAAACAACATCATTATGTAGTCAAAAGTTCAGAAAAGTTGATATTAATGAAAAGCGACCTCCGGGGTATGTGGTCAAAGTGGGGTTTCTCAGGGCTCAGTCCCAGATCTATTCTTGGTTTTAGTGTATATTAATGACTTATTCCCTTAAAAGGTATCAACACGGGTTCTTTATTGTGTTACCTAACTTTTTTATCCATAATCTAAAGCGCCATAATTTTTTTTTGTCGTAATCCTCATTTGTCCGAATGATAACTTGCCCGAACGTAATGTCACATAATATCACAAGTCATAATATTGAAATCACTAAACACAATATGCCCTAAATTTGTTTGCCATAAATTTTACAATATATACTAAAAAGCTAAAGAGTTTGTTTGTTTGTTTGGTTGAACGCGCTAATCTCAGGAACTACTGGTTCGAATTGAAAAATTATTTTCGTGTTGGATAACCTATTTATCGCAGAAGGCATTGCTATATAACATCACGCTACAACCCACGGGGGCGGCGCAGTAATGATAAACGCGGGTCAAACCGCGTGAACATCTAGTCAATAATATACAAAAGACTTAAAACCGTTTTCAATCAAAGTTATAAGTCTTGAATTCAAATTAATTAATGTTTATTTATACTAATAATGATTTTATAACTAATTTGTATTACAAAGCTTGGCTTTTGTCACGGCTCCGGCGCTGCGGTTTTCCGGCTCGCGAGCCACCTTGCCCCTACGCGCCTACGCGATTCTAAATGACACTCTAGGTGTAGGGCAGACAAGACTGCGTCGAGTCGGATTCGCAGCGATTCATTTCTGTCACTACAACCTAATTTTTAGCTAATGTTTTAGGACTAACAATTATATTAAAAATGAACATTCGGAATAATATACATTATATATTATAATACTTAGAACATATGACTTTATTTCATGCAGAATTAGAAGATTTATTATAGTACTCGACATTATAGTAGAATAGTTTTTGAAATATAGAGTATGATGCAAAAAAAATAATCGAATTTTTGAACTTTATGGTTACTGAAGTTTATAGCGAACGTGTTATGGATAATGATTTTCGGACAAACAATTTTAGGAGTAGAAAGGGAGTACCATCAACCCGGGATAGTACTCTTAGTGGATAACACTTCATTATAACTTAAATTGAAATGCCACTTAGTGGTTTTAGACGATGATGTACACATTGCTATCTCTAAAGTGGTTGACTGGTTATCAAACCATGAACCTACTTTAAAATTAGAGTTAGACCAAATGCATCCCATTTTTAACCCCGAATGTCGAACAAGTGAAAAAGTTTATAGAAATTAAGGATGTCGTGTTGGACCTTGTAGATACCTCACAATTTCTAGACGTTACATGAGATTCAAACCTGCAATGGTGCCTGCAAATTAGTAAATTATTGAATAGACTTAGTTCAAGAATAGCCGCCTACCGCAGCAGCAACAGTAGGAATGATTGTCATATAAGATATCTTATTTAAGGTAACTGACGTTCGTCAATAAACTCAATTGCGTTTCTGTAAATAAAGTTTTTTATTGTATTACAAAAGGGCGGTTTAATAAAGTAAGTAGGTACCCACATGTTTTACAAAATATTACTTTTCCTGTAAATAAAGAAACAACATTCAAAGCTTATAATTTCACGAATAGCGTCTCCTTTTAATCTTCAAGTATTTTATCTAATACAGTTATCACAATGACATGCACAACATGACGCTGTCACCTCTCTTCACGTCAGTCGTAAAATAAGGCCAAATCAATGAAATGATAGATACGCATGTCATTACATACATATAACCAAATACATGCATTTTATTTATTTACATACACTATTTACGAAAGGATAGGGTAGAGATATATTGTGCTGATATTTCGCCAGCTTTATAGGTCCAACGTAACAAAGACTGAATTGCCATATATCGGGTACATATCCAGAATGTGTGCTGTTGTTAAGAATTTCCTAGCAGAAAAACCCAATGACTCTCAACCTCACGGTCACGATCTGTCATAAAAATAAGAGTAAGCTATAAATATTTCTATTGTATATGTATACAATGTAAATATATCGTCTGCACTGTCACTGTGCCTAGTGTTATGGATTCGATCATCGAATCATTCCCAGTGCGAGATTTATACACGAAATATATATTTTAAGTGAACTATATAATGTTCTCTTTTGAGAAATTAACTCTTTAATCAAAAATGATGAATGTTTGCCACGTTGCTTCATAATGTTTTATTATTATAGGAGATAAATATCTTTACCTTATACCATGGACACTTTTCAGTAGCTGTAAACGAGGATCTTGTCCCACTCCAGCGGGAGCCAACAATTTGTTCCAATTTTGTTTTAAAGAGAAACACATCAAGAATCTGTGCGCTGAAAATGCAGTTGCACAATGTAGTAGTATTAGTATTTATAGCTGGTAAAATAAACAGAAATATAATTAAAATTTTAGTAATGATGAAAATATTAAATCTACCTGTGTTAACTCCAATCTTGTTACGATAGATGTCACATACCGTTCCGACAACGTTAATTAACAAAAATGTTAAGCAAATTGCTGCTACTATGACGTCTAAGAGATCTATACTCGTTCTAGCTTTTCCAGGCTGCATGCAATAGTATTTGTCTAAAATGTTCACCTTCAACTCGTACTTTTCCGATAAGGATTCGTTAAGACATGACTCAAGGGTCAATTTTGGATCCTTGTTAAATTTTTCGTAGAATGTCTTACATGTTTGTGTGACACATAAGCTATAGCGCAAATGTGTATGATTGAAATGTGTGACACGGTGCTCTGAGTACTCCTGTAATTATCATTGCATAATGTAAATAAGGCTATTATAGGCAACAACTGCTACTGTCTGGTGATTGCAAATAAAAGCTATATTTCATTTTACATTTTATATGGACTTTTTACTTGGAATATAGTTAGGCTTTTAGACAGAAACAGATTATTTAACAGATTATTTGCAGCATACAGCGATGAGATTCTTCGATTATTCTCACTAGTTCCATCTGTATTTTGGTCCACGGAACTAGTACGTCTTTCCCACTCACTAGTTCCATGGACCTTGTTATTGAAACTAGTGAAACAACTTGTGAGAACAACCAAAAATATTATTTTTGATTGTTCTCACTAGTTTCAGCGTGAATTAATTCTATGGCACTGATGAGACTTATTTGCGCCGTAGTCCCATGGCAGTCTCACCCAAAAGAATATTATTTTTATTAAGTGAACCAAATAAAAACACAAATTATACATATATTATAAGTTTATTTATAAATGTACAAAACGCTAATATATAGCTTCTTTTCTCTTACCACAGGTACTTTCTAAAATATTATATTAGAAAATACCTGGCCCTTTGGGCGGCTTACACGCAGACGTACATATCGCACCCTTAATAAAACAGATACTTATCTCAGTATTTTGGATTAAACAAATTTGAACTCTATTGCAAAGATTTAACACAAATATAATATTAGAATTTAACATATACAATTGGAGTTCAAATTGCCTTACTTTCAAATTTCGAGTTAAGTCGCTGTTTTATTAAGAGTGCGATATATCCGATGTGAAGAGGCCCTTCGAGAGTTTCAATCCAAGGTGAAATAGAACACCCGCGGCCGCGGTGGCACTAGCCGCAACAGGCGTAGGACTATTGTTACGTATAGATTCTAATATATATGTATGGGCCATGGGGATGTGTGTTTGATGGACCGGTATGGTAACTATGCTTATTATTAAGCTCTGTATTAGTTTTGATTACACTTTCATAAATAATTTTTATATCACATTAAAATTCGTGAAACAATTTTTTTTGCGTAGCTGAATTCTTTGACGCACGCCTCACCGCGGATAAGGGGAGCGGAGAGATTATGTCGGGCTCACCCTGGCAAAGATGGAATATCCCGGGTACTACAGACTAAACCTTCCACGGTGTGCCAACTCGCTACCTTGAATGGTGAGTGAGTCGCTAAAACTGAAACGTAGTGAAACCTCTTCCAACCTAACTCAGTTGGAGACTTACCAAGAATAATAGTAATTTAATAACCAAATTACTAAAACTTAAAAATAATATAGATTTCTGCTTTAACTCGTTGGGCGCCATTTGCACCGCATTCAAAGTTCTATATCAATTTCATTTTCGCTCCGTCATGGATGTCTACCATTTTCCTTGACTTGAATAAAATTAAAATTGATTATACACCTAACTTATCTAAACATGTTATGAATAATGTAAGGTACTCTAATAGTAGGTAAGTAATTACTAAAAAGCAACTACTCTGTAGTTAGGTACATATGATTAAGATGTAAATAAGACTATCAATCTAAATAGGTTTAATAATAATTTAATTAGTTTAAAAATTAGTAAAGTTTAATAGTAGTAGTAGTGTAACAATTTTCAAAATTTTGTAATAAAGTGTCAAATAAACAACGCGATAAAATCCGTATATAGCAGTTTAATTTTAATGAATAATATTCGCGTAAATAGAAGACAATATTATGTAAATAAGAGTTGAAAACTGTTTTAGTTTTGTTAACACATGTCATAAAGTGGACTGACTGACAAAGTGAACATAATAAAAGGCTGGAGCCTTTTATTATGTTTTGTTAATTTGTCAACCATTATACCTGAACTGACCAATAATTAAAAAACCACCGATCTACCGCTGCGACTCAGTAGAATAATAACAGCTAGTGTTCCCCGCGGTTGCGCCTACGTTTATAACTACTGTTCCACTCCCGTGGTTAGTAGCCTGATGTTATAAAGTTTGCTAGCTGACCTGACAGACGTTGTCCTGTCTTAGAGGCACTGTCAAACGCGCGCATTTAAAATAGTCGTCATGTTTTCCGAAATAATCCAATCTTCTGCACAATTTTCTGAACGTTTCTTTTCGTAAGAATCTTCTTTAAAGTAAATAAATAAATAATTTTCTACCACATACACACAACACCATCTAGCCTAAACTAAGCAGAGCCTGTACTATGGGCTCCAGACAATGGATAAACATACATATATACATTTTAACATCCATGTTCATGCACACAAATGCTTGACTTGAGCGGGAATCGAACCCGTGACCTCAGGCGTGGCAGTCGGTTACACTAACCACTACGTCATCGAGGCCGAGTATTAGAAAAGTTAAAATTAATTCTGATTGAAATTGGTAAAGTTGTTCTCAAGTTATGGCGTGACCAAGGGAAACAAGGATTCATTTATATATATATATATACAGGTTGTCCCAGAAGTCGACGTCAAGCCGGAATCCGGTAACAGGCTACAATAATTCAAAAAGTAAATATCTGTAGTACGGGAGTGAAAAGACTTCTGGGACACCCTGCATATTATGTATATATATATATATCTATATATGACGTTTCTTAAGAATCCCACTGATAATAACAACATTTGTATTACGAATAACTTGCCTTAATCATGTCCAGAAGTGGGCTGGGCTTATCTGACACCAGCACGAACTCCGCGCTGCAGTACAACGCGCCTGCGTCCTGCTGACATGTCTCGTACGAGTCCATGTGCATCACCGGAGGCATCCGCGCGTAGTCAGAATCTGTAATGTTAAACATACCAATATTAATAGCCTTACTTATAACAACTGACTGCACCGATGTCGTAGTGGCTTAAGTGGTCGTTTCGCCACTGCTCCTGCGCCGAGTGTTGTGGGTTGATCCACAAATGGTTATCCCGAGTCTGGATGTTTTTGTGTCTAAAATAACTACACTTCAGAATATTGATACAACTACCATCTTAGTCTCCCCGTGAACATGGCTGCTGTTAAGCAACCGAAACGTAAGGACAAAGAAGTGTAAACTAAAATAGTTTTAATTTATTTAATAGCTTAAATTGAAGTAAAGTTCAATATTAGTGTTAGAGTTGATGTATTAAAAAGTAAGTACCTCTCAAGTCCTGGATCAATGATTTATCTTTAATCAACGCTGCTGTTACTTAACAATTATTCAACTAACACTCAGCGTTGAGTTAAGTTTATATGTGATGTTTTTCGAATTAGTACCTATATAGTTTAGCTACCTCTGTAGTATTGATTAAATATTTGATATTGGTTTGTATTTTCATTCGACTGCATGGAAGGTGTAGTGTTTTAAGTGGACGCTTCATTACTGCAACTGCGCAGAGTATGGAGTTTTTTTTTATACTAATAATAATATCCTTCAGACAGAATTTCGGCCACGGCGGCCAGTCTTAACGCAGACTGACCGACTACGCTGGAGATATTATAGTGCACAAGTGTGTGCGCAAATACAAGTGCACTCTTTGTACCCTAACTCTCATGATCCGATGGAACGGTAAACCGATACGACCGGGGAGAGATCAGGCGCAGGACCAACGGCTTTACGTGCGTTCCGAGGCACGGGGGTGTCTAACACCGCCAACTGAAACACCCAATAATCTTTTTTAGCCCGACTTGGGATTCGAACCCGAGACCTCATGCACAGCAGTCGCATTGACTACCGCTGTGACACGGAGGCAGATGGCCACGGAAGCAACTATTATAAATAATTTAAGACCATGTATATGTAGAGTTAGTTTACAAATAAATGATTATGATATTACCTGTGTTGTATAACAGTCACATTTTGCTCAATATTTTATTGTATTAATGCTATTGTATCATATTTATCTGAACAATAGCATTAAGTTTTAAATAATTTAAATATACATTATCCAGTTAAGTTTCTACATACAAATAATATGCATATACAAGATGCAAGCAAATAAATATTATATATGCATTTGTTAAAAATATAACTACTAGATATACGTAATTAGTTATATGACTTTTCGAAATTATTTGCGTATTGATTGACAATTATCGCCTGCTCCGTGCCTCGGAGAGCACGTTAAGCCGTCGGTCCCGGCTACCATGAATATCTATGGCAGTCGTTATTGGGAGAGTGTCGACACAAAAGATCCCACTGGGTCGAAGTGTTGCCGGTCTTCACTGACTGCCCCCACATAAGATAAGATAAGATATACCTAATAAGAATACTAAGGAGCAGCTAATTAGAATTTAATAGATATTGTAATGACTGTTGATTTATCACTATATATTATAAAACTAAGTCCTCCGCCACGTCTGTCCGTCTGTTCGCGATAAACTCAAAAACTCGGATGTTCTTTGTGTCCGTCGTTTGAATGTTTGTAAAGTCCACCGCGACATAGGATTTATTCCAAGTGCGGGAATCGTCTTTTTTAACCAAAAAATGGCAAAGTAACTACTTTAATAGTTGTATCACAGCAATGTCATGCAAGGAGGAAAACAATTAAATTGAAATATACAGAACCTAAAATGCTGCCGTCATAAGAAGAAAAGACGTATCTAACAGTTATTTAGACATTATGGTTTTAACATATTTAGAATCAGTACAATAAGACGAATCAGCCAAATTATCAAAAAAAAATGTTTTTGCTGGTTCAATCCTTTTCCTTATGACGGCAGAATGGTTGATTACAAGTTGTTTATCATAAAATTACAATTACGTACGTGAATAGAATAATAATTGTACAACTAATGAGTGTCACCGTGTTTTGAATGGACATAATTCGCAAAATTACTATTACGAAGTCTATATATTTTTGTAATACTCATATTTTTTTGCTCGTTTAAAATGATCACCCTCCGTCTGATGGTAAGCAGTCTTGTGTACTAAGAGCAGTGGCCTGAATTATTATTATATCTAGATTTTTCCGCATAAATATAGGTTAGGTTAGGTTTGGTTACTTTTTTTTTGGAGGACCTGGCTCCACCGGCCCCGGGCCAGTGGACGGTGGAGGCCATTCGCCCGGTCCTCCGGGGGTGGATAGGGCGGCGATTTGGGTCGCTGACCTTCCGACTGGTGCAGGTGCTTTCCGGGCACGGATGGATCGGAAAGTATTTGCACCAGATCGCGAGACGGGAGGCGACCCCGGCCTGCCACGAGTGTGGGGCGCCGGAAGACACGGCGCTCCACACGCTGGAGGCGTGTGCTGCATGGGGGCCGCAGCGACACACGCTTTCGGCCATAATAGGCGGAGATCTCTCCCTGCCGAGCGTGATCAACGCCATGCTCGGCGCCGAGAGGTCGTGGCAGGCAGTGGTCTCCTTCTGCGAAGCTGTCATGGCGCAGAAGGAGACCGCAGAGAGGGTCAGGGAGAACAACCTCCTCGCTGACCCTCTCCGGCGCAGACGGACGGGAGCGAGAAGGAGGCGATTTGCCCGCCTTTTCGCTCCTGTATAGTGGGGCCACTGGTACAGAGTCGGGGGACTCTCTACCGGCTTGCACGGCCCCACACGTCTGGGGGATGGCCTTGGTGAGCAAGGCGTTCCTTCCATAGGTGCTGAGGCCCGGTCACCATCAGCCGGGCCAACCGCCAGGACGGGATGGTGATTGCTAACGCGACCCCATCCCGCCCCACTCCGTCGGCGGAGGGACTGCTCACCCCAGGTTTTTAGTGTGTATACCGACCCCCTTCAGGGGCGGAGAGTCTCACATAACCACCCTCCCCCCCCCCCGAGGGAGGGGGTATCCATAAAGGATTATCTTGGGTCAAAAAAATAAATAAAATAAAAGGTTTGGTTACTTTTTCTGGATGAAAGGTACCCTATGTTCTATTTTGTTTCCCTGACAACGTGTAGGTATGCGAAATTTCATGACTATCCATCGTGTGGTTAAGGCGTGAATGCGTAAAAACAAAAACACTCACGTTCGCATTTATAATATTAGTTAAGTAAGGATGTCCTCCAGAACTAATTTCGGTCACAGCGGCCAATCTTAACGGCGACTCGCCGTAGAAGATATTATAGTGCACAAGTACATAATATATGTGCGCAAACACAAGTGCACTCTCTGTTCCCTAACTCTCATGATGCGATGCAAGTTGCAACGGCAATCCGACTGTTGGGGAATATCGAAAATTGGAAATAAAAAAATGCGGCTGGTGACGAGTTAATGAGTTGACGATTTAATGGCGACAGAAAGAAAAAATATATTACGGGTACACAATTTGCCGGTCGCAGTGCCTCGCGTTGTTACATGCGACGACGTGACAGTTTGCTCACTTAAAAATGACTAGGCGTTTTAACATGCCCCCGGGCGTTGAAAGTCGTGCTTTCAACCAGACTCCGACACCGAAGATACTGGCAATGGGCATATCCTATTGAAGGCTCTCCGGATCGTTCCAGTGGCTGTCTTGATGTCAGCGACGCGAGCAATCCCATCAGTTCCGGGATGAACGGCGATGACTCTTCCCAATCTCCATTTAAGAGGCGGAAGATCCTCCTCCTTGACTACCACCAAGGAACCCAGCTTCAATCCATCCTTGCAAGAACGCCACTTTGTTCGTTGTTGCAACTCCGCAACGTATTCCTTACTCCATCTTGTCCAGAAGTGTTGACGGAGTTGCTCAATCCGTTTATAACGAGATAAATGGTTAGTGGAATGGTCTTCATAACGAGGCTGAGGTAATGAAGTAAGCGGCCGGCCGACAAGAAAGTGCCCTGGTGTCAGAGGCGTGCAATCCGCGGGATCCGATGACAACGGCGTGAGTGGTCGAGAATTTAAGATAGCTTCGATTTGAGCTAGAGTGGTACTAAGTTCCTCGAAAGTCAATTTACAATGGCCCAACACTCGCTTTAAATGATATTTGACGGATTTGACGCCCGCCTCCCAGAGACCGCCAAAATGAGGAGTATACGCAGGTATAAAATGAAATTTGATACTATCATTTGCCAAGTTTTCACTTAAGGAATCACAACTAGATTTTAAGAACGCTGAGAGGTCATTATACGCACCAACAAATGTAGTACCGTTGTCAGAGTAGATGTTAATGGGTTTTCCCCTACGAGCTATGAATCGGTATAATGTTAATAAATAATTATGGCTAGTCAAGTCACCCACAAGCTCAAGATGAACAGCCTTAGTGGTAAAGCAAATGAAAATTGCAATGTACACTTTTACGAGTCTACATCCGCGACCTTGACGACTAGCTGACATAATAGGGCCGGCGTAATCAACTCCCGTGGTTTCAAAGGGATAGCCTGGAAGAAGGCGCTGCCGCGGCAAGTTACCCATCAATGGAGTAACAACCTTACCCTTCATGCGATGACAAAGAATGCATCTATGATAACAGGTCTTCGCTAGGTTTCGACCTCCTATTGGCCAATAGGATTCTCTTAATGAGGCTAATAATAGCTGAGGTCCCGCATGCATTAACCTTTTGTGCTCATACTTAAATAACAATTTTGTAAATTCGTGATTGGACTGTAGTAATATAGGGTGCTGCTTATTATATGAAAAATCCGAATTGCCGAGGCGTCCTCCTACACGCATTAAATTATCGGTGTCTAGGTACACATTAAATTTTAACAGCGCGCTCTTTTTCGGTAATATTTGTTTATTTAAAAGTAATTTATGTTCTAGAAAGGATTCACGCTGACTATGATAAATCAAAACGTTTAATGCTTGTCTTAAATCTTCATCAGATAAGAATTTATACGCTGGTGGCTGTTTTCGACACAACTTAATAAACCTTAAGACATAAGCCATCGACCGTACAAGTCGTAAATAATTAGAAAAACGTTTAAAATCTATAAAATAATCTTCACGATTGTCAACAATAACATTTAATGATACATTAGGCCTAAGTTCAGGCAATGAATCTAACTCAGATGATTTCAATTGAGAAGGCCAAGTATGGGAAGCATGTTGGAGAAAGTCTGGTCCCGACCACCACAGATCTAAGCTCTGCAAATTACTAATATCAACACCCCGAGATATGAGGTCTGCTGGGTTTTTATTAGTTGGGACGTGTCTCCAGGTACACACATTGGCCTGATCTAAAATTTCGGAAACGCGGTTGCGTACAAATAGCTGAAGTTTAGATGGCAGCATCTGCAGCCATCCCAAGACTATGGTCGAATCGGTCCAACAAACGACACGATTAAACTTCAACCTAAGTGATTTTAACACCTTCTCACATAGGCGAGCTCCTATCACGGCTCCACACAACTCCAACCTCGGAATTGTAGTGGGTTTAATTGGAGCTACTCTACTCTTAGCAGTCAGTAACCGTACTATCCATTCACCATTATCATTGGTGCTGCGAACATAAGCGCACGCACCATATGCACGCTCCGACGCATCAGTGAATATGTGGAGTTCCAACTCCTTGTACGAATGACACAAGATAATTCGCGGAACACGAAAATCATTCAAAAGAGGCAAAGCCTTGACAATGGACTGCCATTGTAAACTAATTTGAGAAGTCAACGGCTCGTCCCATGATAATTCATCTAACCACAATCTTTGTAGTAACATTTTCATAGTGATTACAAAGGGAGACAAAAGCCCTAACGGATCAAAAATCCTTACAATTACAGACAGTATATCACGTTTCGTGTTACTGTTGCTGTCACATGAGTCTAATATAGAACCTAAAGAATAAACTAACTCATCTGAATTTGCATACCAACCGAGACCTAGCAGTTTGTCAGGCTTATCACAACCTATATTCAAGTTAAGCGCTGACTGAGTAACTTCTGACAATAGTTGAGGTTCATTTGACTTCCACTTACGTAGTGGCATGCCAGCCGATGCAAGTACCTTAGTGACTTCCTGACAAGTAAATCTAACCTCGTCCAAATCATCTCCACCTGAAAGAAGGTCATCAGCATAAAAGTCGTGCTTGATGACTTCAGCGACCTTATCGTTCTCGCAATCAAGGCCTAATTGATGGAGACACCGGAAAGCTAAAAATGGCGCACTAGCCGTACCATAAGTAACAGTGTTTAATTGATAGTACTTGACAGGGTTTGAAACGTCACGGCGCCAGAGAACTTGCTGCAGATGCCTATCAGACGGATGAACGCCTATCTGTCGATACATCTTCTCAACGTCTGCTGAAAAGACATACCTATGTTGTCTGAACCGGAGAAGAATCGACACCAGGTCATCCTGTATAGTAGGACCCACCATCTGCAAGTCATTAAAGGAAACACCAGACGAAGTTGGGCAGCTCGCATTGAAAACTACGCGTAGTTTAGTAGTGCTGCTACTTTCACGTAATATCCCGTGATGGGGTATGAAATAGCCAAAAGGATACGGGTTAGACGATTTAAATTCAGTCATGTGCCCTAGTGACTCATATTCAGACATGAATTCGTGATACATTTTACTAAAATCTGGCTTAGTCTTTAGCCTACGTTCTAACGACTTTAAACAATGAGTAACCTTATTAATCGAATCTCCGAGAAGAGAGGGGCTTTGTTTTAGCGGAATACGAACACAAAAGCGACCATCCTGCAGCCGTGTCGTATTTTTGACAAAATGCTCCTCACATAACTTCTATTCTAGAGAATAGTGAGAGGACTTTGTACTTATCTCTTCTAGCTGCCAGAAACGAGTTAAGTCAGCTCGGATTTTATCTATCTCATCTGTAGATGCAGAACTAATCTTAGTAAAATTACACGTAATGTTACTAGAGAGCAACGTGACGTAATTATGATCAATAGGACCGGAGACTATCCAGCCTAACTTAGTCGCACACAATATGGGCTTGCCTTTACCCAGCTTTAATCTTTGCGACCCTAACAAGTCCCAGAAAACATCGGCACCTATTAAAATGTCTATGTCAGTGGGTTTGTAAAAGCTAGGGTCAGCTAAACAAATATAAGGCGGAATATTTAAGGTCGATGTATTTATTTCACGACAAGGCACATCACTAGTTATTGATGGTAAGACAAAACAATGTAGTTCAATACTGAAACAATTATTTAATGACGTCATATTTATATGACACGTTTTACCTACGTGGGAGATCACGTTATTAATGCCAAATATCGACCTATCTACGTGCCTAGTATCCAAACCTAACTGTTGACACAATCGTTCCGTCACAAAGGACGACGTACTACCGCTATCAAGAACAGCACGAACAACATGTTCACGCCCGGTAGAATCATGTATTTTCACTAAAGCGGTCGACAGAAGCACATCATTATTAATATTGCCACCAGAAGAGGTGACGTTGGCTGACAACGCAACATCATTCGTCTCAGTCATATTAGAAGTCGAAGATGACTGTGGCGTTGAATCAGATAAATTATTCGTGTGATTATTACGAGTATTCGCAATGTTTTTAAATTCAGCTACATGAATTAGCGTATTATGTTTACGCTTGCATAGTTTACAGCCTGGCTTTTTACAATGGTTTGCGAAATGACCCGAACGAAAACAATTATAACACACTTTATAATTTGGCAGTAACTTAATTCGGGCTTCATTACTTAAGGCAAGAAACTGTGAACAATCACCTAAGTTATGGTCACCTTTGCACTTGGGACAGACCTTGGGACCAACTTCGGTACTAGAATTATTACCTGAATGGTTGACAACCATAGATTTCAGTTTAGGCTGCGATTTATTACTCGCCGGAGAATAATTATTACGAGATAACTCTAAAGTTTCAATTAAATCCGCACGACTACGCAAGAACTGAAGGAATGTGTCGAATGTTATGTTATTATGCTTGTCTATGCGGCCTTTGCACTCTTCCCACTCACGGAAGGTCTTACCATCTAACTTGCGAGTGACGATATATATTAAGAGAGTGTCCCAGTACTTCACAGGCTCACCTAACGATTCCAATGCTCGCAGGTTTTTATTCAACTGATCTATTAAACCCTTTAAAGTGACAGAGGATTCCTTAGTAATTGCCTCAATATTAAAAATAGCCATAACATGGTTGTGAACTAACAATCTTTTATTATCAAAACGCTCACATAATACCTTCCACGCTACAGAGTAATTAGTGGCTGAAAACTCAATGGCTTGTATAACTAAAGCAGCGGATCCTTCCAAAGACGTTCTAAGGTAGTGGAATTTATTAATCTCATCGATATCGTCATTGCAATGAATGAGACTCGTAAAGGTGTCGTGAAACTCCAGCCAGTTATTGTAGGATCCATTAAACCGGGGCAACTGAATTGTAGGCAACTTAACCGGCTTATAATTACTAGCTCGAGAACTTTTTACACTATTGACGGATTCATTATCCTTATGAAATTTACTATTTATATCTTGAGCCCTAGACAAAGCTTTATAGTACAGAGACTCAAACTCAGAACGTTCATTAAACTGTGCGTTCATATCATTGACAATACACTCTAATCGCAACTGTACCTCATCGTATTGTTGGTATAATGACTCAATCTTGCCTATACGTAGTTGTAGTTCAGTGACATCACAACTTGACAATGATTTCTCATTAAGCGCGTCCAGGTAATTAATAAAACAAGTCAATCGACCTTTGAAGCTTCCTCGCTTCTTTATTAACTCCTTTTCCTCGGTCATACTGGGAGCTGGGCGACGTAAACCTGGAATTTATACAATAGAAAGAGTGAACAAACGATAATATAATACTAAGGCACCTATGCGTTATACGAATCTATCAATTAATGCACAAAATCCTGACAATATAATTACAACTTCTATTTTAAGCAGATACCTACACAATAACAACTTATATTTAAAATAAAATTTTCAATTTTAATTTTATACAACTCAATTATAATCAGATAACAATAACTAACTCAGAACAAGTATAATTCACTAATAACTACGGTAATTAAACGTAATTTGCAGTAAACAATTTAATTTTAACAATATCTAACACTCACAAATTATTTCGTAAAAAATACCTACCTATGCATAATCACATAACGTGAGTAGTTAATTAGCTTTGCAGTTACAATGAATTGAAATAATGTAATATGTGATAATATTACTATACTGTTATAAGTATATTTTTCACTAAATTGCTGCTAACTTTAAGAAATACTATTCACAATGCAAACAGTGGGTATTATAGCACGTTAGAAAACGTAACTATTTACACAAATTAATAGGTAATTAATAACACTAACCTGATAAAATCCTTGATTACGTTATATACTACCTGCTCGAGTGTTGGGTAACGATATTACAATTAAATATATGATTTACTGTTGTACTTGATTCACAGACCACATTGCCGGTATACAAACTCAAATCCAATAAAATTGTTCTTCTTGTAATTTCCGTTAATCCTTGATAATTATTCAATCCGGCTCGAAGGACCAATATGTTGGGGAATATCGAAAATTGGAAATAAAAAAATGCGGCTGGTGACGAGTTAATGAGTTGACGATTTAATGGCGACAGAAAGAAAAAATATATTACGGGTACACAATTTGCCGGTCGCAGTGCCTAGCGTTGTTACATGCGACGACGTGACAGTTTGCTCACTTAAAAATGACTAGGCGTTTTAACACCGACACGACCGAAGATCAGGCTGCTTTTTGAGGCAGCCGGAGTGTAGAACGCAGCCAACTTTCTAACTCCGGGCTTGTGTTAAGATTTCTTAACAGAAAAATCCATTAACTTTTTTATGGACTGACCAAGGATTCGAACCGGAGGCCTCATGCAACAGTCGCATTTAATACTGCTGCGCCAAGGAGATATTATGTATCTAGTGCTTCGGTAGAATTTAGACATTTTTTAGCTAGGAATTATTCCCGTGTCGCTGAGGACTCTACAAAAATTCATTCAAATAACACCCAGACTCGACCAAACGTGCAGAACTGATGGCCGTTAGGGCAGAAAGGTTCTGGAGTGGCGGCCACGCACCGGAAGACGCTGTAGGGGTAGGACTTGGTGGACCGATGACCTGGTAAGGGTCGTGGGAACCGGGTGGATGCGGGTCGCCAAACACCGGAATGTGTGGAAAACCTTGGGGGAGACCTATATCCAGCAGTGGACGTCTTTCGGCTGAGATGATGATGATGTTTGTTTTCTATCTTATCTTATGTGGGCGCCAGTCAGTGCAGACCGGTGACATTTCGACCCAGTGGGATCTTTTGTGTCGTTTGTTTTCAATACTAATATTATAGAGAGGAAAGTTTTGATTTTTCTTTGTTTGTAAGGATTTAACTCAAAATCTGATCAGGCGATATAAAAAAATCTTTAACCATTAGAAAATTATATTATCATTGAGTAACATAGGATATATTGTGTTTATAAAAAAAACTGTTATTTACATAACCTAACCTTATTTTATGCGAACAAAGCCGTGTGCAAAAGCTTGCAATACTATAAATGTAAATGAGAGTTTGTTCGTTTGTTTAGCTCTCACGCCTTACCTTACGTGACCATGGCGGCTGTAAAGCAACTGAAACTTCGGGAAGTGTAAATATTAATTAATAATATTTTCAAATTAATGTATATGTAATAACTTTTAAACTTTAGCGCTGCATGATATACATGATCACGTTAATACCCGTTACATATTATATATATAACAGGTAACGGGTATTAACGTGATCATGCATAATGTTTACCTTTTTTATGCTTGACGTTTCGACCAGGTTACACCAGCCGTGGTCACAAGCTTGTGACCACGGCCGGTGTAACCTATGTAGTTTAATTTTAGTGCATAATTTCAAATCCAAATATTCAAATTGAAAATCCAAAATCAAATTCCAGTTTTTCATAATAGGATCCCAGTTCCCGGGCGAGGCAACTCATGCGTACAGTCGGCCAAGAAAGTGGTCTACCAGTTTTGACAAACGTTTCTGTGAGATCTAATTATCGCTAAAGTTGACTTGTCTAACTACGAATAATAATAATGTCCTCCTGACCGAATTTCAGTCACGGCGCCCAATCTTAACGGAGACTGGCTATCGGCGCAGGAGATATTATAGTGCACAAGTGTGTGCGCAAACACAAGTGCACTCTCTGTTCCCTAACTCACATGATCCGATGGGACGGATAATGCGACACGACCGGAGAGAGATCAGGCGCAGAACCAACGGCTTTACGTGCTTTCCGAGGCACGGGGTGTCTAACACCACCAACTTCCTAACTCCGGGCTTGTATTGAGATTTCTTAACAGAAAATTCCAATAACTTTTGTTGGCCCGACCTGGGATTCGAACCCGAGACCTTATGCACAGCAATCGCATTAGACACATGGCATGACGAAATATATGATAAAGAGAGCAATGGTGTTATTACCAGTCAATGGTCATCTTACTGTTTGCTTATTAATTTACTTATTAAATTATTTTATTTTTTATCTCTTTCCACCCTGACGTCGGCAGAATCATTGGTAGCTGTTCGATGGAGCCATTGGACACCAATAAAAGTGGAATGGTGACTGTCAATATTATTGCAATAGGCAATCGACCTTGTTGTTCTATGTCGTTCAAATGAACTTCAACCGTAGGGTGGTAGACCACATTTTTGGAAACCTGTACCATTACCGAATTATAAGCAACCGCAGGCTACAAAAAACTTAAAGGTCATACATATGCCATTCCTTATACACTAACCAAAAATATTATTGCAACATGTTTTGCATCATATTTTTTGTCATAATTATAACCAACTGCAGATAAAATCATGGCTGACTTTACCAGAAAAACAGCTAATTCATGCATACCTACAACCTATACCAACTTAACCTCTCGCTTGGCCAGACATTTTGGTACATCTTGCATTTGATTTTTTTTAGTACAACTCCAGCTCTTTTTCTAATTTCTGTGTCGTGGGGGACTTAACAAACATTCAAACAACGGACACAAAGAATAGCAAGACTCGAAACAACTATTTGTAGAACATACAAACTTTTCGTCCCGTATGGGGATCGGACCCACAACACTTGGCGCGGCAGCAGAGGCAGGCGAATACTTAGACCACTACGACATCCAATCCGACACTACGACTGCACAGTCTTAAAAATTAACACACGGGACTAAGAATATAAGATGACGATACTTTGAGCTCATTCTGCGTAAATAGAAACACCAATGATTAAATTATGTTCGGGTACTTTGAAATAACTACACTGGAACATTGAGACAACTACCATCTTAGTCTCCCCGTGACCATGGCTGCTGAAAAGCAACCGAAACATCGGGGAAAGTGTAAACTTAAATATAAATAGTTATAATAATTTAATTAGCTTAAAAATTAGTAAAGTTTAATAGTAGTAGTTTCTAAATGATGTAAAAAGTGTCAAATAAACAACGCGATAATCCGTATATAGTAGTTTAATTTCAATGAATAACATTCGCGTAAACAGAAGACTATAGAACTCTTAAATATGCAGATTTCCTCACGATGTTTTCCTAAACCGTTTAAGTGACAATTACATTATAATTAACTATTTAATACGCACATAACTTTGAATAGTCAGAGGTGCCTTGGGATTAGATTGCACGTAAGGCGTAGAGGTTTGTGCGCGCTGAGTGTTGTAGGCTCGATCCCCACTCGGGACAAAAAATTGTGTAGTCTACAAATGGTTGTCCCAAGTCTGGGTGTTCTTTGTGTCCGTTGTTTAAATGTTTTTGAAGTCCCCCGCGTCACAGAAATTATTCCTACTGCGGGGCCTTTTTTTAAATAGTCCTCCAGGCTGCCCTTTTTTTTACGTCGGGGATTTCATTAACGCATACCCCTCCGCGGGGGCGGGCGGAGGGGTTATGTCGGACTCATCGGGGTAAAAGAAAGATGTTGAAACGATGAAAATAGACCTCCCGGAATACCGACTAACCTACCACGGTGTTCCTTGACAAAACCGCTATCGATGGGGCCGCGCGAATCACTTGCATATGCGGTCGCGACTCCGCCGAGGTTTCGGTCAGTCTTATGAAACGGCAGGCCACTACACAAAGAGACCTACACTATAGACACTCACTATCCAGGCTGGCCTGGTGTGAGCTGGCAAACTTCACATATCTTCGAAAATTATGAAGATTTCTAATGATGTTTTCCTTTACCAACAAATCTATAATTATATTATAATTAACTTTTTAATAGGCACATACCTTCGAAAAGTTTAAGTTACAGTGGGACAGTTAGGTTTAGATTATAATGGGTCTGGCATATTGCAATGGCAATAAAAGAGCCCAAATTAATAAAAATGAAGAAAACTTTGGAATGTCAGAGGTTGGGATCGAACTTAAGATCATGGCGTAGTAGTCCATCGGTCTCTTACTAGGCTATATATATATATATATATATATATATATCTTACTTACTTACTTTCAAATTTTGAGTTAAGTTACTGTTTTATTAAGAGTGCGGTATATAGGCGTAACAGCACGCTACTATATATTGATTGTAAATTAAATGAACCGTCAAAAACCCATATAAATCATTTTGACTACTTGAATATAATATCTAAGAAGTAATCATAATAATAATAATAATAATATTCTACCGCATACACACAACACCATCTAGCCCAAACTAAGCAGAGCTTGTACTATGGGTACTAGACAATGGATAAACATATATATATACTTTTTTTTGTAAATACATGCATTTTATATACATAGAAACACCCAGACTAAGACAAACATCCATGTTCATGCACACAAATGTTTGACTTGTGCGGGAATCGAACCCGCGACCTCAGGCGTGGCAGTCGGTTACACTAACCACTACGCCATCGAGTCGTCACATGCCATAGACCTACCATTGTATTTGTAAAGGTATAGGCGAGACAAACACAGATTTTGTTTTTGAATTATCATTATTTTGTTATTCATTTTATAAAAGACATTTCCCCAACTAGGAATAATGCCTGTATCGCGGGGGACTTTTCAAATATTCAAACAACGGACACAAAGAATATCCAGACTCGGAACAACCATTTGTGGATCACACAATTTTTTGTTACCCTGTGGGATTCGAACCAACAACACTTGGCTTAGTAGCAGTAGCGAGGCGACAATTTTAACCACTACGTCATCCGTGCTGTCTTTTATATATAGACATTATTGTTATACCAGTTTTTTTTTTATGTGGTGAAGTGTGCTAATCACATTCCCCATCGCCAGTTTTGGGGCGGGCGATGGGGTATGTCGGGATCCAGCCCATAAGATGGAAATTTGGGCTGAACCGACTAAAACCACCGCGGTGTTTCTCACACCTTTATGGCGGGGCCGCGCGGATCGTTCTCGCATTCAAATCGCGACCCCGTCAAAGGTTTGATCCGGCGATGGACATGGCGGGTCCCACACAATCATTATACAACAATTAACACACACAATTGGGGGACCTGGTCCCCGACAACAAAGCGGGGGACCTAGTCCCCTTTCCGACATCGTGAGGCGTGCGTGGAACACGAACGCCGCCTACTCGGACCTGCGCTGATCGAGCTTTGGACGGCCCCAATGGGTCTAACGCCCGCAGGCTTCCGCTCAGGGTGGCTGGAGGTCTGCTGCGGTTAGGGAGAGGGATTAAACGTTTCCTCTCCCTCTCCGCCGTCTCCTTCACTAACATCACCTCCTCACAGAAGGAGGCAACGGCATTCCAAGACCTCAAGCTCGATATCATGGACAGAACCATAGCCTCGAGCGAGAGGACGACCCTACCGACTGCCACGTACATACCAGTATGTAATTAGTAATATGTAGTTGTAATAAGTTTAGTTAACATTATAAGGAAATGTGAAATATTATTTTTTAAATACACTTTTTAATTTTTTTTTTGTCCTTTGGCTTTTATCTATTTCATCTTAGACAAATGTATGCATAAGACAACTTATAAATTCGTTTAATGGAATACATCAATATTTAAATATTTTTTAAAAACCTCTGTTGGACTAGGTATATAAAAACTGTGCCTGGCAATTCACCCACTTAAAAAATAAAATATGGACACAAAAATATATTTACCATCTAGCCTGTATATAACTGCGCCTGTGCCTTGCAAAACAGCACACAACATTAAAAAGACAATCATTTTTTAAAATATACAATTGTACAAACACGACATCGCCGAATAAACGCGGTGATGTAACTAAATATATGTACAATCTGTTAAAGTTGTGTCTGTTTAAAAACAAGTAGCGATTAGTCTTTTTATAATATATTACCGGTCTCTTAGTGGTCGAAATTAAACCATAATTGATATAAATTTTAAGTTTTATAGATGTTAAGGTTTTATTGTCTAGGACTATCAGATTTAATTTAGATTTCGATCTATACAAGTTAATTTACCTATGTTTTTCGAACAAATTATTATTTACTTAACATTTCTTTTTTCTTTGTTGCATATAAATACGTATCTTATCTTATCTTATGTGGGGGCCAGTCAGTGCAGACCGGCGACACTTCGACCCAGTGGGATCTTTTGTGTCGACACTCTGACTGTCCCAATAACGACTGCCATAGATGTTCATGGCAGCCGGGACCAACGGCTTAACGTGCTCTCCGAGGTACGGAGCAGGTGATAATTGTCAGTCAATACCCACATAACTTCGAAAAGTCATATAACTTCCGAAAGTCAGAGGTGCGCGACGTGGGTTCGAACCCGAGAGACACTCAACATTGCAGTCTGTTGGTCTCCCCACTGAGCTATCGCTGCTCTTTTTATAAATACGTAAATATATTATAATATTAATAGTATATATCATTCCAATCCGCCCAAAGATTGCCTGTAAGACATTGCTGATATATGTCATTAATTTGATATAAGTAACCATAGTTACGAAGAAATGTATTATATCAGCTGACCAATGCCGAAATGCTAAGAATGCGATTCGACTGCGTGTGTCAAATGCATGGTTGTGTGCGTGTAGTGTTTTTCATTAATTTAATGTATTTCTAATGCATATCTTATATAAATATTAGGATTCGCCCCTCCTTCTCCATATAAACTTTAACAGTGCCCATACTCCTCCGTCCGCGCAATTTTCGTATAAAGGGGTACAAAGTTTTTGCTTCGCGTATTAATATATAGATATTTAGCCTCACGATTATGTCACCGAAGGACAGGCAGAAGTATATTATTATATTTATCCAAATAACTTTTCTTTTTGAAGTTTACACACGTTCTAGGAATAATTCCTGTATCGCGGGGGACTTTACAAATATTCAAACAACGAACACCCGGACTCGAAACAACCATTTGTAAATCAGACAAAGTTTTATCCCGTATCAGATTCAAAGCCACAACACTAGGCGCAATGTCAGTGGCGAGGCGACCCCTTAACCACTACGCCATCCGTGCTCTTATTTTACGTAGTTCTTATTTTACGTAGTTCTTATTTCACGTAGTTCTTATTTCACGTAGTTCTTATTTCACGTAGTTCTTAATTTACGTAGTTCTTATTTCACGTAGTTCTTATTTCACGTAGTTCTTAATTTACGTAGTTCTTATTTTACGTAGTTCTTATTTCACGTAGTTCTTATTTTACGTAGTTCTTAATTTACGTAGTTCTTATTTCACGTAGTTCTTATTTTACGTAGTTCTTAATTTACGTAGTTCTTATTTCACGTAGTTCTTATTTTACGTAGTTCTTATTTCACGTAGTTCTTAATTTACGTAGTTCTTATTTCACGTAGTTCTTAATTTACGTAGTTCTTATTTTACGTAGTTCTTATTTCACGTAGTTCTTAATTTACGTAGTTCTTAATTTACGTAGTTCTTATTTCACGTAGTTCTTATTTTACATAGTTCTTATTTCACGTAGTTCTTAATTTACGTAGTTCTTATTTCACGTAGTTCTTATTTTACGTAGTTCTTATTTTACGTAGTTCTTATTTTACGTAGTTCTTATTTCACGTAGTTCTTAATTTACGTAGTTCTTAATTTACGTAGTTCTTATTTCACGTAGTTCTTATTTTACGTAGTTCTTATTTCACGTAGTTCTTAATTTACGTAGTTCTTATTTTACGTAGTTCTTATTTCACGTAGTTCTTAATTTACGTAGTTCTTATTTCACGTAGTTCTTATTTTACGTAGTTCTTATTTTACGTAGTTCTTAATTTACGTAGTTCTTAATTTACGTAGTTCTTATTTCACGTAGTTCTTCATTTACGTAGTTCTTATTTCACGTAGTTCTTAATTTACGTAGTTCTTATTTCACGTAGTTCTTATTTCACGTAGTTCTTATTTTACGTAGTTCTTAATTTACGTAGTTCTTATTTTACGTAGTTCTTATTTTACGTAAGTAGTTCTTATTTAACGTAGTTTCTGCCTCCGAAAGTAAAACACATTATCACTCCCGACCCGGGAATCGATCCTTATGTAGCAGTCGCATTTACTACGGCTGCGGCATTGGGGCGGTATTTCAATACCATTTAATTTCCTCTTGATCTCTTATTGATTACACGTACACATGCCTATCAGTGGCTTGTAACACTCTGTTCAGTCCGGAAAGTGAACCTAGTTATATGAAGTTTGCATACTATGATTGTGTGCGATCGAACCCGGGTAGGTACTAACGATAACTTGCTTATACAACGTGTCTGAACAATAAGCGGGCACCAAAAGATGTAAGTACCTGCTTATGAATACTATAAAAAAAGGAAAAAATGTCTCCCGTATTTTTTATAATTACGAAAGAGAAAATGAATTCCTTCGATATTTGACACCCTTTATTATATTATTTTGTAGCACTGCTATCTGACATAATTATTATCAAATTTTTTGTGGCTAAATTTTCAGAGTAGTATACCGACCTACCATTTCTTAATTTTGGTTAAATGCCTCATTATTTTAAAAAAACTTTCTTTTGTAGTGCCCATGCAATATTTTTTACGACGATGCGTGAAAGTGGACTGAAAGTTAAATCTTTCACAATTTTAGGGAAAATATATTCGTTTGATTTTTGTGTAAAAACTACAGGCATTCTGATATTTTAAGTACCATACTTAAGAATATAATAAAGGGTGTCAAATTTCTAAGGATTTCAGATAATTATTATTTAAAAAAATAAATCCTAGAACATCTTAATTCCATTAATAACAACATCCAATTTACTATGGAATTAGAGACAAATAATTCATTAGCTTTCATAGATGTACTTGTCATCAGAAATCCTGATCATACTTTGAGCCACACTGTGTATAGGAAAAAGACCCATACAAATAGGTACTTAAACGGTGAATCTCGCCACCATCCTAAACAGTTAGCTACCGTGGGAATGTCTTTCTTTCAGAGAGCCCATGGGATCTGTGACAAGAAACACCTGGACGCCGAGCTTCAAAATGTTAAGCAAGTATTGCAAGACAACAAGCTCCAACAGCCGCGCCGCTGTCACAGATCCCGAGAAAAGCCAGCCACAGTCGAGCGCCAGCCTGCTATACTGCCTTATGTAATTTAATTTTTTTAATTTTAATTATGTGTCACTGACAAGATTGGCTACATCTTAGAGCAAGCTTCAATCAACACATACTTCAAGCCGCCAACAAAGATAAGTCAATTTTTACCATCCGTCAAGTGCCAACTACCTTTACAAGATGCAGGGGTCTATAAAATAGATTGTGACTGCGGACTCTCATACATTGGTCAAACCAAGAGAAACATAGGCACCCGCATAAAATAACATATAGCTGATGTAAAACACCAACGCTTATTGAAGTTTGCTGTGTGTGAACATGTGCAACAGGGGACCAACCACTACCTGAGATTTGACTAACCACACATTCTCGCTAAAGAACATCGATTCCTGCCAAGGATGCTTAGCGAGGCTATTGAAATCAAAAAACATCCTAATTTTAGTAGAGAAGATGGTTGGAGTGTACCACCAGTTTGGGATCCAGTAATACAAATAGTCAAACCCAAGAAGAAGCAAACCACAGCTAGACTTCATGATACTTTGAGCTCATTCTGCGTAAATAGAAACACCAATGATTAAATTATGTTCGGGTACTTTGAAATAACTACACTGGAACATTGAGACAACTACCATCTTAGTCTCCCCGTGACCATGGCTGCTGAAAAGCAACCGAAACGTCGGGGAAAGTGTAAAATTAAATTAAATCTAAAGAGTTTTAATAATAATTAAATTAGCTTAAAAATTTGTAAACTTTAATAGTAGTAGTAGTGTAACAATTTTCAAAATTATGTAATAAAGAGTCAATAAACAACGCGATAAAATCCGTATATAGTAGTTTAATTTCAAAGAGGTTTTTTTTTTTTTTTTTTCTCGCTTCATATCCAGGTACACCGTTTGGTGCCCGCTTATCGTTGAATTTTGGGACACGTTGTATAGGTGCAAACTTATTTGTACTTGACAATGATCTCATCTTATATATCTGATAGACTGTTATTTATGTTTCATTCAAAATTATGAACAAAATTTTGTTAAAATTTCATCCATACTAATAATGCTTTTATCATCGTTGCCATAATTATTATTTTTTTTTTGCGTGGGGGAATGCATTGACGCATACCTCTCCGCGGGCGATGGAGAGGTTATGTCGGGCTCATCGGGGGAATGATACCCCGGTAATACCGACTAAACCTACCACGGTGTTCCTCGACATAACCACAGACGGCGGGGCCGCGCGAATCGCTTTCACATGCAATCGCGACCCCGCCGTGGTTTTGGCCGCCGTGTGAAACGGTAGGCCACTACCTGAGACACTTCCTCTACTGTCCCTATTGTGGGAGAACAAAAACACGACTCAGAGGCGCGCATGGGAACACGCACGCCGCCTCTCGGACCTGGTGCTGATCGGGTGTCGAGCAGGCCCACGCAGCCCACCACCTCCAGGTCAAACCTCAGGGTGGCTGGAGGTCATCGCGCGCCCTCCGGCGCCCGGTTCTGCGGTTGGGGAGAGGGATTAAGCGGTCTCTCTCCCGCTCCGCCGCCTCCTAGGCATTATACCTATCATAACTGTATGACAACGTCAAAAAACCAATTAAATTAACAACCAGTTTAGATATGTTTATATACCTGATTTTTATTTTGTTGTTACATAATATTCTTATTTATACTATGTAGGTACATAGTTTAATTCAAAACTGATCAGAATTGTTAATGTTCGGTAAGTTTTGGCAGATAATAACGCACATGTACAGGGCATTCGTCACGAGTGTCCGAAGACACTGACCATAGATAAGACACTATAACACTGACAAACATGACAGTTCCCGTTCGAGCATGCGCACACAGGCTATCTGATGAGGAATACGAGTTTTATAGTAATCGGCTTAAATAAATAAATTGTCACTTAAATAACAAAATAAAGAATAAACTTTACAATGGACGGCATTGCATTTCTTTCAGTGTAAAATTTATGTGTAACAAATAAGTCGTTATCGAGACAGTCTACAATAAAATTTACAAAGAGTATGTTAACGACGACGTTTTTTTTAAATATTTTATCAAATATATAAATATTTTAACAATACAAGTATATTGCATATCTGTTTTGTTATAATCAAACTTCAAGATATCCCAACAATCATCTTTGAATTAAGGTGTTTTTGCGATTTGAGCGAGGTAATCCCGTTTAGTGAGTAGTTCTATAAATCAATTAAATTGATTCTGAGGCTATAATTATAAGACCATTGCCAATATTATTTATATTGGCAATGGTTCTTCTTACACTAAAGTGGAAATAAGCGCTTAATAATTTTATACTTAAAACACTAAATCAAGCTTTTGGCTAATATGGTGTCTTGCGAACTGTTCCGAGTAGCATAATAATATCATCCCAGTATTTCAACCGTTCCACAGCTGGGCACTGGCTACTTAATGGTCTTGAGTTCGATCATCCGAATGTTTTGACTTTACCTACGCATCTAAATTAAAAGAATATACTATTTCCAATTATTTTGTTGATAAAAATAAAGCTCCTCTATATCTGATAAAGAAAGTCAATTAACAAAGAGAAGAGAATACTTGTTCATATCTTAAGGATAGATCGTATACAAAAGAGATTCCTATGGCACTTATCACATTCAACTTCATTTAAAGCAAAAACAGTCTCATATAAAGAAAACTTACTTTAAAAAGGATTCACTTGAATTAAGAAGGAAATATTTAGACCAAGTATTCCTGTACAAGCTGATTCGAAACAAGATAGACTGTCTACAATTGCTGGCTAGACTTAATTTTAGAGTTCCATATAAATACCCTCGGGCTCACATCACTCAGAATAAAAGTTTTTGGCACTGCTTCTCCTATTCCTCAATTGTGCAAGCTACTCAATTTCTGTAGTGATTCGGTCGACGTATTATTTGCAGATTCTCTTACTCACTTTCGCAAATTAGTAAGAAAAGTAATATACTGAATATTTCACTAGTTTATGAGTTTTAGTTGAATGTTTTTATTAGTGCATGTAGTGATTGCTTGAAATTGGATGTAACTTTTTGTCAAAAACCTCATGTACTTGTATATAATTTTGAAAATGTATTATTGTTACATTTGTTAGCAAACCAAAATAAATAAATAAATTTGCCTATTAATATTTAGAAGATAATTCTTCTGTTCGTGCGTATGTATGTTACTTTGGTTGGTTGAGGATAGTGACGGGTCACACGTAGACTCCAGATTTCAGAACATATATATTTAAGATTTTACACCTTAATTTATAGTACACCAAATATTGCGTTATCCAATAAAAACTTATAAAATATTTACACAGAAATGTAACCAATAGCGAGACTTACATTCGACGAATCAGAAATGAGTTTAGTTTATGCTAACTTCCGTGTCCGGCGCTAACGTCGGAGCGAGCCGTTTCCCGCGCAAATGGCGCTTGTGGTGTCGTGCGTGTGCCGTTCAGGGATGCATACGTGCGGTGGCTACATTACTTAACAACTCTCGGCTGTACCGAATTCGATGAACTTTTTTGTGTGTGTATCACTGGGTCCCTGGATTGTTTAGATTTACAAATGGTAGATGGCGCTGCGATTAGGGTAACAGGAATTTTTATTTTAAGGCACAGGTAACAGCTACTTATTTTTTTATTAAAACCAAATCTGCCAGATATATATTTGATCTAGGAGTTTAATGACATTATTTTAATCTATGATAACGGTCTTTCGCAGAGGAAAGGATGAGTGCCTGTGCTGCATGTATCCCAGTCCAGTTCACCTGTGAACTTCAACAAGCCGCAACAGAACAATGGTGACTTTAAGCCGGTACCATCAATCCATGTATCGTACAAAGTCTCACTTACACCTGAAACAGAAATATTTAAATAAGTGACTGCAGTCGTAGCACAGTGGGCTCGCGACTACTGTGGGCTGCTGCTGGGTAGATGGCAATAGGCTGGATCCCTATTACGCAGGAGCTATCAATGAACTAACGATATGAAGGTTTAATACACCTCTGTCTACGCCTCGATACAGGGGTGACTAGACAGATGTTCTCAGTAGCAGTAATACCTTAGCCTTATAGATGCCCTTAAGGTCGTCCACCAATACGTGGAATGTAAAATACTAGATTTTGCCCTTCACTCTCGTTAGTGTAGATTTTGTCAATAAATTGATTTCCCTAGAGAACAGTACTTTTTTCTGGAGGAAAGGTACCTTACGTTCCTTTCTGTGATGTCAGAAAAAAGTGCAGCTTCCAAGCGAGCGACGCCGCGGGCAAAAGGTAGTTAGACTTTAAAATTGCTAGTAGGAAAGCTTACCGTTTAAACCTCTCCAGCCGAGGTCTGGTCCGTAATGCCGATGTCCAATATATATCCACCACGCAGTTATAGGATACATGTTTTTGATAATTTCTGCCACGAAATCATCATTGATGACGACTAAGTGGGCGCTTTCTTTAGCACAAGCCACGACAGCGTCATCCCAAAGAAGTCGTTCTTCATGCTTTTTGTAACAACTCCCCGTTAAATACGATACGTATTCTGTAACCAACAAGATTTTTTAAGGCAACACCTAGTGTACTACTCCTGTATCGTGGGGGACTTTACAAACATTCTATGTGTCTCTGTATGTATGTAACATGTATATCAGCCCTATAAATAAACTGTCCCATTGTTAGGCAAGGGCCTCTTCTCAGTGTGAGAAGGGTCAGACCGTAGTCCACCACGCTGGCCCAGTGCAGGTTGGCAGTCTTCCCACATCTTCGAGCACATTACGGACAACTCTAAGACAAATAGGTTTTTCACGACGATTTCCCTCCACTTAAAACATCAAAAGTCAAAAGTGCGTGCCTTTGTATTGAACTTGAGACCTCTGAGTGGCAAACCGTCTCCCATTAGGCAACATGTGTGTAAACCTAATATAATCTAAACTTATTTTAATAAATGCAAAGTATTGAATTCGTTTCAATATCTCTCCTAATACAACATTTTTGGCAAACGAATGAAACGAAGACTAGCTTTACTAGTGCACAAGTGCATGCGCAAACAAATGCAGTCCTTTTTTACACACAGTCACAAGCACGGGCTATGCAATACTCCTGCTATTCAAAATTTCGGAACAGAAAAACCCAATCACTGTTTGTTGCTACTTAATGGAGAGTGGCTACTCTCCATTGGTAGATGGCCATCTACGCATACTCTGTTCCCTAACCGGAAAATCCCATAGGACGGCGATCCGACACGGTTGGAGAGAAAATTAGGCGGACCAACCGCGTATTTATTTTGTTTCCTTGTTCCGGATTGGAACTACAGACCTTTTTTAAACCCGAGGGAGTGCCATTTACGTACCCCTCTCCGCGGGAAAAGGGGAGCGAAGGAAATATGTTGGGCTCACCCGAGGAAAGAAGTAAAGTCCTAGGGTCTCCCTACTAAACCTACCATGGTGAGCCTACCTCGCTGCCTCGATAATGTTTGGATCGCTGGAACTGGAACTAAATCAGCGATTCACCCACCTTAGACCTAATCAAACCTTAGTAAGGAAGTTAGTATTTACCGTGCTTTTAAGGCTCTGAACTCCTGTAGGGTGGACTGCAGACTGGTCCTGAACTGTATTAAAGCCCTTAACAAACTTGGCAGGGAAAACAGTCAGGCTGATGTGGGTTCCGCGGCATGCAGATGTGCAGGGTAATGAGGAGGCTGATGAATTAGCCAGGAGGGGCTCGGAGCAACTGTTTGTTGGCCCCGAGCCATTCGTAGGACTCTCAGAGAGTACCGTCAAGGCAGCTATAAATGCACATGGCAATGATAAACATAGGCTGGAGTGGATGGCCCTTAGGGGGCTGGAACACTCCAAGAAATTCATTGCAAACAGAGCCACGGGCTTCACCCGGAAGTTCTGCGGGTACAACAAGGGCCAAATACGCCTGCTCACAGGAGCGTTCACTGGCGATTTTGGCACCAACGACTTCCTGTGCAGATTAGGTTTGGCAAACAATTTGATCTGCAGAGCCTGTGGTGAACAGGACGAGTCCACATCACATCTACTGTGCGAATGTGACGCGTTGGCTGGACTAAGGATGGGTCTGATGGGATTGGTATATCCGCACCCTGAAGACTTCAGGCTTCTCCCTCTGAAGTGTACGCTGCGACTGATGCTGTGCATTTATAGGGTGATAGCTCAGGGATAGATGTCGGGGCCGACACAAAAGATCCGACTGGGTCGAAGTGTCGCCGGTCTACACTGATTGGCCACTGAAATAAGATAAGATAAGGATTTACCGTAGTCATCCGTGCCACAAATAGATGAGTTCTGTTCTGGTTGTGTGAGCCACATGGCCACTATTGACTGAGCTTCTTGCTCTTCTGTAGTGACTTGATCTTCCGTAGTTATTTCCTCTTCTGTAGTTATTTGCTTTTCTGTAGTGATTTGCTATTCTGTCACAAATTTGTTAGTTTCGTCTATTGCTTTTGGAGTTGTCTCCAAGATTATGTCCTCGACGGTGGTCGCATTTAGTTCTGTTTTAGATGCATAGCACATGTAAGGTAGTCTCGTACAACAAGGTACGACGCAAATGTTATACCGGTCCATACTGAGACAATCGCCGGCTCTCGGATCCAGTTGCTGTATCATATCCATGACGACAGACATTTTATAAAGTGGAACTCCTGGAAAATTAACACAGCAGTTCTTATTTTTGAAAGACAACTCCTGTACTTGCATTAAGCCACACGAAAATAGCGGAGGCGGAGCGTTACCGATGACGTTTTGGTTGTATTACTCGAATTAGAGTTAAACATTTAATGTTCTATAATAATTGGAACAAAACAAAAACGTCACCGGCACCGCTCCGTCTTCCCTGTCTGTGTATGGTAGCCTTTATGCCTGCGTCGCGACGTACTTTACAAACGTTAAAACAACGGACACAAAGAATACCCAGACTAAGAATAACTGGGAATAACTATTTGTGGATTACGGAAATGTTCTGTTTCGTATGGGGATCGAACCTACATCGCTCTGCGCATTCTCTTTAAAATTTAGTCGTGTAGTAGGTATGTGAGAAAATAATATTCTTTGTGTCGTTTTTATATCCACGTCTCATTCGTTATGTAGAGCTATGAGCCAAATATTTTTAGGCTCTCTGCGGATATTAAGAGTTTTCTAATATAAAACTTCTTGTAAGTTTAGATTTATTTTATAAGCATTTCTCATGCTGAGATAGAATGTAAATTATAACAGGAAAAAGCCAATCCGTGAAGCAGGACTTGATCCTTCGGCCTTGGTAAACCGTGTCATCGTTTTTTCAACTGACCTTTTCATGGGATTTGTTCCGCATTTGCCCCTACATTACGTCCCACATTCAAAAATTTTCTCATATGCCCCTCTTTTTAAATTATTCCCTTTTCGCCCTACATTTTGATACATAGGTTAACAAAACAAAACATGGTTGAAAATTTCTTTAATATCTTTCATTGTCAGGCTTGTGATATCATGTAACCATAATACCAAAGTTTTAATGATAGATCAACGAGATATTTTAAAATATTTTTCGCATTATGATACAATAAAATCTAACTAAAACAAATCTAACTCAAACTAACTCAAATAAAAATTACATACAAAAAATAAAAGGGACAAAAAAGGAACATAATCTGGGACGAAAGAGGAATTACATTATTAAATTAATATTTATTTAAATTTAGTGGCATATAAGGAATATTTTTTGGGACGAATGCGTATTTTTACGCTTGGGACGAAACATAAGGGACGAATGTGGAACAAACCTTTCAGGGTCCTACGTCACGAATTGTGTTTTGCATATATTATAATAATAAGTATAGTTAGGTAGTAGCGTATAATTATACAACTATACGATCAACAAGTACCGTTGCTTGAGCGTCCATGTTCAGTAGTTACCACTTATCATGTTAGTTTTAGGCCATGACTCCAGTCTTTTATAAAAATCTAAACCTGTCAAACTTTCTGACACCGTTATTCACGTTGTTGTAAGTTTTCTTTCTGAAATATGAAAATAGCGTGTAGGTACTTACTCCGTAAAATATAGCAGGGCTGAGGCACTTATATCCACGGTTGAGACCACAGAAGTAAGGTAGAAAGGTCATCAAGACGCTTTTGTATCAGATTGTGGCTGCGACGATGTTGATAATATTCGATAAGAAATTATCGATTAATGTTATTATGCTCATTGATAATTTATTACACATCAAATAAACAAATAATTAACATAATATATACACAAATTATATAAAGAGAAAATTAAAACAACAAAATTAAAAGCGTCATAATATTCCTCCGCTTTGTCATCAATTGGCAACGTGCCCATTGTGCAAAGAAAATACCAGCCCATATACTGTATAATTATTGAAATTTAATATCTTACAATACATCAAACAAGTGGAATACAAAACAATGCATTTTTATTAAGTTAACATTAATCGCATCCTTAATAAATCAGAGACTTATCTCAGTATTTTGGATTAAACAAATTTGAACTCTATTGCAATGATTTAACACAAACATAATATTAGAAATTAGCATATGCAAATAGAGTCCAAATTGCCTTACTTTCAAATTTCGAGTTAAGTCGCTGTTTTATTAAGAGTGCGATTTGTTAAGTCGATAATTTCATACACGTTATTTAAAACAATTTAAACTAAAAAGAGTTTTCTTGTTAATCAAATTATAAATAAAACATTTCATCTGGATCTATGTTGTGTTGTGTTATTTATATTGATAATTAAATGTATATCTCGAAAATGTCAAAATTTTATATACATGTCTTATCTTTATGAACTTATCTCTGGAATGGCTAGACAAATCGTAATGATACTTGACACACACGTGGCTAATTTTACGAGGAGTGACCTTGGCTTACCTTCCTTACCTTTACCCCAAAAATAACCAAGTTTATGACCATAAAACCCTGACTTTGTTTATAAAGATACTCAGCCCAATGGGACAATATAACGAATCAAGGAAAATATAATTTGTCCTTCGTTTACTCGGCGCAATGCCAGAGACAAAAGTGATTTAATAAAAAATAAAAAAATTATCTGTGCGGCATTTCAGGCGTTTCAAAAATCGCGTTGATATAATTATTATACAAATACTATAAACTACAAATTTGTATAATAAATATATTTTGATTTTATTTTAATTGTTAAATTCGTGAAGCAAATATTCATCGCCATCTTATATTGCAACATACACAGAAGAAAATAATAAAAAAATAGAAAAAATAGATATAATGTATCTCGGGATCACTGCGCATTAATGGTTCGAATCCCATACAATCCTGTGTAGCGGAGAGTTAAAGACCTCCGGGTCTTTCCAAATATTCACACAACGGACATAAAGGCCAGGCCGACTCGAACGGTGCAAAGCTAGGTTTCCACTGGAGATGTCCCTATTCCCATATGCTATACAATGTAAGCAAGTTAGAAACATTGTAACAGTCAATACGTCGACCTCCTTCATATTATTATCTACATATTGCCTGCGGCTTCGCTCGTGTAGGTAAATGTTGGTAAGGTTAGTAACAGTACGTTTTTCTGGATGAAACTTTTCTATACGACTGACAACGTGTATGCGAAATTTCATGATTATCGGTAGGACAGTAGTTAAGGCTTGAAAGTGAATTGATTACTCTACTTCTCTTGAAGAAGCGTGCCGTGGCGCAAAGTATTCCGTGCTGTGTGACATAAATAGACAATATAAAAAGCAAGTGTAGACTTTCGTCTTGTAATATTTTCATTCGATCTCTTAGTCACCAAAAACTTACATTTATACAAAGGTTTTAGATTGGTCATTTATGTTGTCATTTAGAAAGAAAGGAAAAAGTAAAACATTCGTATGTAAGAATAGAATAGAATAGAATAGAATAGAATAGTTTATTTTATCAAATCAATAGTTACATTTTTTCTCTTAATCTACATTTACATATATACACATAACAATGATTTTTCTAATCTTAGAGAAATGCGTTGACGACCGTACTAGTGTAAACTGTGTCACAGTCGCCAGCGTCTTCCTGGATGGATGGATACAAATTAGAACATTGTTTCTATGTAGGTATTTAAGATTTTTGAAAAGAGTATATATTAAAACAAAAACTAGTGAGAAATGATAGGTACAATAGTATTACAAAACAACAGCAACTAACAACATGTACAAATAGGGAAGGGGAATAATAATATAATATAGGTAATCGGGATATATGGTACATTGTAGGTGGGTAAGAATAAAGATACAATTAATATCGAAACTAGCGATGTGTCTTCACCTAACAAAAGATTGCAGCAAAAGCATCTTATCTTGTGTTCTTACTAATAGTCCCCTAGGTCTCCTAAAACTCTTTTTTTGCTCGCGTCGGACATTTTATCTTTTTATCTTCTTGATTTGATTTTAAGAGGCACTCTCTAATAATGTTACCACAAGGTGCTTCTACCAGAAGCCACACGGGAAAAGCAGCTACAAATGTTAATATCAGGATGCTGACGCCGAATTGGGCCTGTGTGCAAACAAAAAACAAGTATATTTAATCTGAATAGGCGGTGGCGAAACCAACTTAGTGATCTTCAAGTACAATAAAAACAGCGTTCTCCTTTGTCCAAAGTCAATAAAATATTCTCATCAAAGTTGTTATTTCTGTTTTTAAACCCAAGAGGCTCATATTATGTTACTAGACGACGCTGCCGGTATTACCCTTCTTAGCTGCTAATTATTTTTCAGTTTTGGTTGCCGAGGTGTTTTGAATGAAACCATTAAAGCTTCTAGCGCCTTGAGCTGCAGCGTTCGACTGGCTGCTAGACTCGATTGTTTTTAAGTTATGTATGACATTCCAGCAAAGACAGATTAAAGTTAACATTATCTTCTATTATATAAATATTATACCTACGTTATATGTAACTGTTACAATTTTTGCTTACCGTACTCAAGTATCCATGTTCTGTAATGAGACTGTGGGTCATAGAATCTAAGCAGGTCCTAATTACCACCGAGTGCAGCAGATATGCACTGTATGTCAGCCGACTGGGTACAGTCCACCCGCGCCATTCAAGAACGGAACGGTACAGATCTAGGTATAGAACAAATACATGTATCAATTACCTTTTCACAAAAGAAGTAATATAGTGAATTTCCGGAAATTATATTACCTTCTATTTTAAAAATAGATGCCATTATGATTATTCCGACGGATATTGCGAATATAGGTTTGGTGAAGGCAGCGTAGAGCATCCTGATGTATACAGATGACCTCGGCGCGTCAGAGTAGAAGACACCTCCGCTGTAGCAGCACAATGCACCCACGGGGAAGAAAGACCAACACAGGAGACGATAAGCGAATGTCTGAAATATTTGTCATAGAATATTAACAATGCTTATATGCTGAGATTCACTGAGTCAAATAACTTTGAGATATAAGGCGAATCCATTTCGGGCGTTATAAGTCTGTCGTGGATCTGATATAAATGTACAGTGCAACGCTACGCGCTAGGCGTATTTATTTGGAGTTGTTCCGTGACTTTCAAGTTAAACTTGAACGTAAGCTTATACATAAGGTGAGCTAATTGAAACACGAAGAGAAAACAAACATCTAAGAAATTATGTTGTAGTGCTCTTTTCGATCAAAATCAATATATCTAAATCAAAATACCTGGTATTTTTTAAAATTAACTTTTTGCTTTTGCCAGTGGTAAACTAGGAAGCCCAGTGCCATGCCGATAATGTACCCTGTGATGTTGGTGTGTGCGCGTGTGTATATTATGTTGAAAAAAGGGTCGTAACGATACATGGTAAGTACCAATCTGAAAGCAACACATTAAAGATAAAGCACGTTCCGATAAAAACAAGTGATAAAAAATGTTTTCTTAATTATAAAAGATCCACATCACGTAAATCAAGTTCTTAGGCAATGTCAATATTTGTTTGGTTAAAATTGCTTCGCTTAGTGTCATTGTGTTTATTTTTCATGCAATTATGCAAATGATCCAAAGCGACGAGTTAATATAAACTAGTAAGTTTCATCCGCGTGAATTGACAGTAATACATACCGAGATGAAAAGGTATCCTATGTAAAAGTATAACTTATCTTGGATATGGTCTATCTGTGTGCCAAGTTTCATCTAAGTCCGTTCAGCAGTTTACGCATAATTGAGTAACAAACAAGCAAACATGTTCCCAAACTTTCATATTATTAATATTAGTAGGATATACATAGAAATGAAACATCACAAAAATCAAATACTTACTCAGGCGAAACCATTAATATTCCATCCAGATCTTGGAAGTATGTATGGGCTACTGTAATGGAAATTCCAATGACTAATAATGAGGATAACACAATTATTCTGGAGCGAGCAGTTCTGCACGCCAAGAAGATGATCACAGCTAAGATGTAGAGCTGCGTATCCACTGCTAGATACCTGAGAAAAAGTGATTTGAGATAGAGATATAGCCATTGTAGTTATGTAGCGTTACACCTTAGGCAGAGGTTTATTACATGCACATTGACAGTCTTAATTGTAGGTTCTACATAGCAGAGGTCAAGCTTACAGCCGTCTACCTCACAAATTGCCAGAGACTATAATGCAATAAATATAGGTATGAAAGTTGGCTTTAACCTAATATCGTTTTAAGCGAATATTTATGACATACTATAAATCAGATGATGATGTATTCGGCAATCGCATAAACTAAAAATTCAATACAAATGCAGATATACCTAATTTCCGAAACTCTAAATCAAATATTGCACTATGGTATTTACAACAAAATAGTCATTCATTCAAACTAAGAGAAGTGGTACGGGGAGAAGTAATTTAAAACAATATTTCTAAGGTGCCCAAGATATCTATCTATATCTATAAGTCTTAGCGCAGTTTGGGACAATGGTATCTGTAATTGTGCGGTACGTTACCTAAATGCTACGCTGGAACTATACTTAAGGAGATGCTAAATTAAACACTGATTGGACAAACTTTAAGTTTTATTCCGCTCAAAGAGTACCTAATCTATGCTATCCTAAATGATAATGAATGATAGGAAATTGCTAATAATGAATGCACCCGGTTTGCTGTCCGATTTCGCACTGATGGCGCTGCGCACTCGGTGTGGCTATGTATTAGGTTGCTAGATCAGCAATTCGTGCTCGATGCAAGTATTGCCTCGAACAGTATTTTTGTATAAGTAGTTTAAGTTTTAAAAAAACAACATTTTATTATTATTTCTGGAATTTATTAATATTATATCATATTAAATGGGAGAGGTCTATGTCCAGCAGTGGACTGCGGTGGGCTGATTATATATTTTATTTTTTTAAGAAACCTATTTGTTTTAATTAGCCTACATTGTCTATGTTATTTTCGTTACGCTTCTGAATATTTACCAAGTCTGAATCATGCACCATGACTCAGGCAAGTAATTGTTGATGTAGAAGATGTGTTGCCACCAGTACTTCCGACAGTCATACATCTCCGACGCCACATATTTCTGTAGAAAATTAAAGTAAATAGATAAGTAACTAAAAAATTCAATTATTTATATTTATTGAAATTAAACTACTATATACATAATATTGTCTTCTGTTTACGCGAATGTTATTTATTGAAATAATAGTAATAAGAGTAATAAAAAAATATTGTTTTTCTCTCACATAGAAAAGTTATATATGGTGGTAAAAATATAACAGTTGTGCAAACACATGTAATAAGACAATAAGACAAATAGGGGACCGCTCTACAATCCGCAACGGGCCCCAGGTAGACGACTCCAATGCACTCCCACCGTTCGCAGTATAAGCGAACGGTAGATGTAGTCCCCAAAAACCAATTTGGAGATTGCAAAACGTGCCCCTACACTGTGTACAATACATGAGATTAAATGTATGTGAGAGACTGGTTTCTGTACTAGGAGACCTGTATGACAGATAACCAGCCTCTCCAGACTCCGGATGTGGACAACGGTAAGTACATCAGGTAAGTACAACATTAGTTAAGTTAAGTTAGGTATATTGTGTGTGTGTGTGTGTGTGTGTGTGTGTGTGTGTTTGTGTGTGTGCGTGCGTGCGTGCGTGCGTGTGTGCGTGCGTGCGTGCGTGCGTGCGTGCTTGCGTGCGTGCGTGCGTGCGTGCGTGCGTGCGTGCGTGCGTGCTGCGTGCGTGCGTGCGTGCGTGCGTGCGTGTGTGTGTGTGTGAAGGTGAGGGTCTGTGTGTGTGTAAGGGAGTGTGTGAATGTATGCGCGGAAGGGTATGTGTGTATGTATGCGCCTATGCATATAAGTGTGAGTGTACATGCTTGAGTGTGTATGTATGTCAGCTAATTAGGAAGGGACCTTAACTAGATTCTCGGGCTCCTCATAATTCAGGGCTTTTAGCCAGGACGTTATTACCCGTTTACAATTAGCTTTTGTAAGGGAGTAGACTGTTAGATTCTTGTTTATCTTATTATATAAGTAGTAACCTAGAAATTCAAAGAATTAGTGTGAGAAGGCTGTATTTATTTTAACAAGTGGTTGGCATACTCGGTGTTTAATTCATTTGTTGATATTTAGTGGCGGATCATACCCTTTTAATGAATGTTGCCTTAGAGCTGTGCACAGAATGTATAGTTGGCGTACTACACGTCCGAAAGCGAATAGAGATCTTTAGTTGAAAAGAAAAATGGCAACGATAGGCTTACTTTTATAACTGCTCCTTGGGCTTTTTCTAGCTTTATCAAGCCAGTCTTACTAGTGCTGCCCCATACAGTAATACAATAGCTGAGTATGGATTGGCACATGGCCATGTATACCATTTCAATAACATTTTTATCAGCTATATGGCGTAGGTTTTTGAAAATGTAGGATTTCTGGATTCTGGATTTCTGGAGGATAGTAAGTCTATGTGTTGGTTAAAGCTCAGTGAGCTATCAATCACAACTCCAAGATATTTTATGCTGGAAGCTACTTCTAAATAGTTACAGGAACATGCAGGATCGGATGGACAATAATGAACTTTTATGGAATAATTTTTGTGAAATGATGTTGAAATGTTCTTGATGGAGAACGGTATATATTTAGTTTTGTTAACATTGATTGTGAGGCCATAGTCATTAAGCCATGACATTATTATGTTGAATCTTGTTTGTGCAAAGGCGTAAACATCATCCCAGGTGTCACCATGGAAGACTAGAGCCGTGTCATCCGCAAATGTTACGATTTTCCCATTTATTAGTTGGAGGTTACACAGGTCGCTGTCACAGATCCCGAGAAAGGTCAGCCATAGTCGAGCGCCAGCCTGCTATACTGCCTTATGTAAGGGGTGTCACTGACAGATTGGCTTCATCTCGAAGCGAGCTTCAATCAACACATACTTCAAGCCGCCAACGAAGATTTTTACCACCCCTCAAGTACCAACTTTTACAAGATGCAGGGGACTATAAAATAGATTGTGACTGCGGACTCTCATACATTGGTCAAACCAAGAGAAATATAGGTACCCGCATAAAAGAACACATAGCTGATGTAAAACACCAACGCTCGTTGAAGTCTGCTGTGTGTAAACATGTGCAACAGGGGACCAACCACTACCTGAGATATGACAAACCACAGATTCTCGCTAAAGAACAACGATTCCTACCAAGGATGCTTCGCGAGGCTATTGAAATAAAAAAACATCCTAATTTTAATAGAGAAGATGGTTGGAATGTACCACCAGCTTGAGTTCCAGTAATTCAAATAGTCAAACCCAAGAAGAAGCAAACCACAGCTAGACTTTATGATACTTTGAGCTCATTCTGCGTTAATAGAAACACCAATGATTAAATTATGTTCGGGTACTTTGAAATAACTACACTCGAACATTGAGACAACTACCGTCTTAGTCTCCCCGTGATCATGGCTGCTGAAAAGCATCCGAAACGTCGGGGAAAGTATAAACTTAAATATAAATAGTTTTAATAATTAAATTATCTTAAAAATGAGTAAAGTTTTATAGTATCTACTAGTAGTAGTGTAACAGTTTTCAAAATTATGTAATAAAGTGTCAAATAAACAACGTGATAAAATCCGTATATAGTAGTTTAATTTCAATGAATAATATTCGCCTAAACAGAAGACAATATTATGTAAATCAATTATTTATAATTAGAATTAAGGAAGCAGTTTCCAAAATTGATTGGCTTTCGCTTTCCTTTTAAACCCTACTGTTACTTTAATAAAACTTGCCTCATACAAAGATAAATAATTAAAGCCAATTTGAATTCTCCAAATGATGTAACGAAGAACAAAATTAAAACAACTGCATAAAGAAGACGTTTTCTTAAATTAAATAAAAGAACTCCAGCCAGCAATGTTGAATAAAAAGCTTTTCCTTATTTTTGTTTCTTTATTTCGGACGCTATTACTTCCGTAACACTACAACTGCCATTTAGATATAGTATCCTACTAACTTACTAACATATTAATAACTTACATTCCAAAGTGGACCTGATGTGAGATGACGGAACCAAGTAGCCGTCAGTGCCAAGATGATTGCGTAACTGGGAGTTAATCTGTAAAATGTGTAACATTTTGAAATTGGTAATATTTTTACTTACTTGGCTCCAGAAGCCATTACTGCAAAGATTGAAGGAGCTACTCGTATATATTACATATCAGTAAATTATTCGAATCTTAAGAGAATAAAGCACATAACTAATTTCCATCCATTTTTTTAAGCTATCTTTATAATAAATCTATCAGGATCTAACTTGATTATAATTCTTCTTTTAAAGACAAACACCTGATGTCAATAAGGGCAAATTATTTGGTCATCATTTTCTCATGATGATGTTATATAAAAATTATGGACACTAAAGAGACGCTTGGAACAAGCGGTACGAACAGTACGTTCGAACGTTTTAAAATTATAATGTAACAATTGAACAAAATAACGTTGAAACTTAAGTATCATTAAAATATCATCAATTTAATAATATGGTGCTCACCTTAACCATCTAATGATAATGTGCTTTGGCAACATGGTCCATGACACCTGATGGTTCTCTGAGTGAATTAACCAGGGATACACGAGTAAGAATGCGGCTATCAACAAAAACGTTTGCATTATCAGCGTGCCGTTCAGCAGTATATAAAATAGTTTGATTGTTAAAACCTGGAAATAAAAATGTTTAGCTTTTATTTTTATAATGGTAGCCTTAACGTATTATCAAAATTTTAATTCTAAGTATTATCGTGATTTCAAGCATAAAGTAGGTAAGCTAGTATATATTACAATAGAAAACAGCAATGAAGTAACTGTTTTGTTTTCTTCTGCTAAATATAAAAATTACCTGTCAAAATACGAGCTTTCTCAAATATTGAAATAATCAAAGGCTCTTAAATTTTACATTTTATGCATTATTTGAATGAAATATAAAAATACATATATTTACCTCTTCTATAAATTTTGTCGATTTATTTGCGATAACAGGCAATATCCCAGAATGGCCCATAATTACAAGGGCCGTCGTTAATACCCTGAAACAAATAAAGGCTAATTGGGGTAGGATGACAGTTACACCGAATACAGACACCTAAGAAATATTTTGGAATTAAAAATCTTTAGTTTCTGTGCACCATAACTTAAAATAACCTTGAGTGCTTTGTAAGTCAAAACATCTGAAATTGCATAACAGCGGTAATGGTATTAATATTTGTTTTTTTTTAAATGTAAACTAGCCAATGCTATTGCTACATTCAATCACTCGCTATGATTTCTATGCAGGGGTAGATGTATATTGTGCTCATATTTCGCTAGCTTTATATGGCACACGTGATACTTGATAGACGGTCAAGTCAGTATATGCAGAAAACCCACAACGTTGAGATGGGCGTTTAGACACACGCAAAAACAACACAAGTATTTGTATTATCCTCAAATTGTTATTGCGAATCTAGGTGTTATTTCTTTGTGTCCGGTGTTTAAATGTTTATAAAAACACAGGAATAATTCCTAATGCGGGGCAGGTATTATTTTAGAGAAAATGTAGGTAAGTCACGTTTATTGATACATTTTAATTCGTATAGGAATTAAATATCTTTACCTTATCCCATGGATACTTTTCAGTAGCTGTATACGAGGAACTTGTCCCACTCCAGCGGGAGCCATCAATTTGTTCCAATTGCGTTTTAAAGAGAAACACATCAAAAATCTGATCGCTGAAAATGCGGTTTCATAATATAGTAGTAATAGTATTTATAGATGCTAAAAATAAATTGAAACATAATTAAAATTTTAGTAACTATGAACATTTAAGAAATATACCTGTGCTATCTCCATTCTTATTCCGAAAGATGTCACATATGGTTCCAATAAGGTTAAGTAATATAAATACTGAGCAAATTGCTGCTACTATGACGTCTAAGAGATCTATGCTCGTTCTAGCTTTTCCAGGCTGCATGCAATAGTATTCGTCTAAAATTCGCACCTTCAACTCGTATTTCTCTGATAATGATTCATTAAGGCATGCCTCAAGGGTCAATTTTTGGTCCTTGTTAAACTTTTCGTAGAATGACTTACAAGTCTGTGTGACACATATGCCATAGCGCAAATGTGTATGATTGAAGTGTGTGACACGGTGCTCTGAGTACTCCTATAAGTTGTACAATGTAAATACGGCTACGTTAGACTGTAGTCTAACGTACTAGCGTCTTATGATTAACAGCTAACAGCATTTATAAATGCTGTTAATCGTAAACCGCTACTGTCTGTCAATTTCTAAAGCACTTCAAAAGCACTGGATAACATATAAGTAAATATTTGTACTTGAAGAATAACTTGCCTTAATCATATCCAGAAGCGAGCTGGGTTTATGTGACACCAGCACGAATTCCGCGCTGCAGTACAACGCGTCTGTGTCCTGCTGGCATGTCTCGTACGAGTCCATGTGCCTGACCGGAGGCATTCGGGCGTAGTCAGAGTCTGTAATTAAACGTTCCAAGATGAACAAGCGACAGCTTTACTTATATATATATATATGTATAATTAATTATATATTATTAATAATAAAACAACAAAAACCGATGGAATTAATTAATTTATGGTCATAGTGTACAAGAAAGTTAAATACGGTAAAAAATATAGACTTAAAAGAAACATATCTCAGGTAGTGGTTGGGATAGATATTTTTTCATATTTTTTTCTGAACGGCCCTCAGTTCTACTATAAGACATTTCAAGGTTATCCATTAATTACCGGACATCCTGTATATATATATTTATATACCCATAAAAATCTAATAAAGAATAACCAAATTTGAAGAACATCAGACTGTTTAAATTACCATAAACCATGAACAAAATTATGTTCTTAGCGTGAGACTATTCAACGTATATACATACATATATTATGTGTTAATATGTATATTAATGATATAACTAGAATAGTAACAAATTTTATGTTTGTAATATCACTCGAGTGGTATGATTGTAGTATAATGTGCCTATGTACCACATAGTACTACAACCATGTGATCTAATCACACCCTTCAGCCTTTGTAAGTACGCCTATTTAAACCTACAAAAATAACGATTCATAGAAAAATACTGTCATAAAATTATAATTACCTACGTGAATAAAGTAAAAATTTTACAAAATCTGAGTGTATCCGCGTTTTGACTATTTTATTCTGTTCTATTATATTTTAAAAAGACAACTCTCAAACTAGGATTAATTCCTGTGTCGCGGGGCACTTTACAAACACTCAAACAACGGACACAAAGAACACTCAGACTCGGAACAACCATTTGTGGATCACACAAAGTTCTGTCTCGTGTGGGATTGGCGATGGCAATGGCGATGCGACCACCTTAACTACTACGCCATCCGTGCGTTGCCTGTACCTCATTCGTAAAAATAATCATTATGAAGTGTATTTATTACTTTTTACCCGACTACGGCGAAGCCAAAAGGATGGGTGATGATTTTGACAGTCTTGGTATGTATATTTGTATATTCTACTATATCGCCTAAACTACAGAACCGATTTTAATGAATGAGGTGTCAATAGATTCATAATAATGGCCCGTGTGACAAACAAATTTCCTTCTGTGATGAAGTGACTTCCATCAAGGAGGCGGCGGAGCGGGAGAGGGTACGTTACGGCGCGAGATGACCTCCAGCCACCCTGAGGTTTGACCTGGGGGTGGTGGGCTGCGTGGGCCTGCTCGCCACCTGATCAGCACCAAGTTCGAGAGGCGGCGTGCGTGATCCCACGCGCGCCTCTGAGTCGTGTTTCTGTCCCCCCACAAGGAGAAGTGTCTTATGTAGTGGCCTGCCGTTTCACACGGCGGGCCGAAACCTCGGCGGGGTCGCGATTACATGTGAAAGCGATTCGCGCGGCCTCGCCGTCTATGGTTATGTCGAGGAACACCGTGGTAGGTTTAGTCGGTATTACCGGGGTATCTTTCCCTCGGTGAGCCCGACATAACCTCTCCGTTGCCCCGCGGAGAGGTGTGCGTCAATGCAATCCCCAAAGTAAAAGAAAAATTGTGGAATTTATTACAGTCATCATTTTATAAGTTCCATTTAATAATTTATTTTTGAAATTTAGGTACGATTTTATCTAATTTCCAAATCAGAAGATATTAAACATTTTTCGGCACAAAGAATTTAAAGTTAATTTGTAGTTTATAGTAGATATTTGTTTATAATACATTAACGCATTCGTGCTAGTTGAATTTTTGGAATGCCTGATATTTGGCCTGCATTTTTCTCACTGATATTACATTGATTTTGAAATAATAAAACATTGGGCCGAGTAAACGAACGACAGATAATATTTTCTTTGATTCTTTTATTGTCCCAGTGGGCCGAGTATGTTCATAGACGAAATCAGCGCTTTCTTAGTTAGAATCTTGGTTATTTCCGGGGTAAAAAATAGACAAAGTCGCTCCTTGTATAATTATCTATGTGTATGTGAAGTTTAATTACTATTTGTCTAGCTATTTCAGAGATAAGCCCGTAAAGATAGATATGCAAATTATTAATTATTTATATAATTTTAACATCTAAATAAGTTAAAAATAACTATCTGAGCTCAAAAAAAACATCTCGATATTACAGACTAATACGTTTCACAATATGATTTATATTATTCTACTACGATTTTAAATTATTCTCCTTGGAATTTATTTATTTCATTTGTAATTTTCTTGTCTAAGCCTAAATCTGGTAGTTTGTCGTACAAGCTTGTAATTCTCAGTCGCAACGCGGGATCTGGCACTTTGCCCGGTCGACGGCAAAAAGCTCGCCCCTCTATTACTTCTAAAAGATAGTGGGCGAAATGTGGGTGTAATACACCTCTTTTTTCTTTTTCCAATGCAGTGTTAGATTAAGAAAAAAATACTCTCGCCAGACTTTTACGTTTGAGGGCGAGATACGCTCATTATTCTTAAACCTTACACTGTCATAGATACAAACTATTTAATTAAATTATGTAATAGGTATTACAAAATACATATTATTAAATTTGATAAAAGAAACAAGGTATTTCTTAGCACTTATTTCTTGATGACAAGCAGACATTGTTTGGTTGTTACTAAGGAGCAAGTCCTTCAGCTTTGATTTTAACATACATTTGCTACTTTTAGGAAATTTCCTTAATAATTCTACCTTATTAAACATATTAGGCACAACAAATTTGGACATTATTTCGACATTCATAATTGATGATCTTTGGTTGGACTAGTTTATTTTCTCTTTCACAGCGAGGGGTAAGTCGCACTGGGCGGTGGCCATACGGTCGCACAAGTCGTCAATCGTATCCGGCGGTTGGGTTAAAGGGTGAGGTAGCCCTGTCTAAATCCGAGGCCGTATGTTTTCATGGCCCTCGGAATCGGCCACCTCCAGGGTTCCACATCATGGTAGGAGAGGTCCAGGGGTCCGCGTCGCTGTCGAGCCAACCCTTAAGTATCTGGGTCTCTTGCTCGACAGCCGATGGGACTTTGTAGCCCACTTTCGTCGACTGGTCCCCCGTCTTCTGGGCGCGGCAGGTGCGCTCGCGCGTCTACTGCCCAACCTAAGGGGGTCGGCCCGTAATATGTCAGCACTTCATGCGCCACAGCGCGCCATGGCCGTCAGGTTAATTAGAGGCTACCGTACGATCTCGTTCGAGGCAGCGAACCTCCTCGCCGGATCGATCCCCTGGGACTTGGAAGCGGCGCTTCTGGTGTTGCTCTACCGTTGGCGCCAGGAGACGCTGGCTCGGGGCGAAGGACTAGCTCCTCCCCCGCTCTAGAGGCGGCACGGTCTGAGCTCCGCCAGGTCCTGGTGGAAGAATGGAGAAATCGACTCGTGCACTCCAGTGCCGGGCACGCCACAATCGTGGCGGTAAGACCCGTATTTGAGGAGTGGCTGGAGAGGCGGCATGGCGCCCACACCTTCCGGCTGACACAGGTAATGACTGGTCATGGTTGTTTTGGCCAGTTCCTGTGTCGCATAGGTCGGCAAGAGACGCTCGGTTGTCACCACTGTGGTGACTGCCACGACGTTGTTGAGGACACGGCGCTGCACACTACACGACAGCGAGAGGTCGTGGAACGCCGTCGCCTCCTTCTGTGAGGAAGTCATGTCCATCAAGGAGGCGGCGGAGCGGGAGAGGGAGCGCTTAAACCCTCTCCCCAACCGCAGAACCGGGCGCCGGAGAGCGCGAGATGACCTTCAGCCGCCCTGAGGCAAACCTCAGGGTGGCTGAAGGCCACCATCCCCAGATTTTGACCTGGGGGTGGTGGCTTCGTGAGCCTGCCTGCCACCCGATCAGCACCAGGTCCGAGAGGCGGCGTGCGTGTTCCCACGCGCCCCTCTGTGATGTGTGTCCGTCCCCTCCACAAAGGGGGACAGTAGGGCTTTAATCTAGAGATGACTAAAAGCTAGTCTTGTTGTGTAGTGGCCTGTAGTTGCATACGGCGGGCCGAAACCTCGGCGGGGTCGCGACCGCATGTGAAAGTGATTCGCGCGGCCCCTTTGATTGCGGTTTTGTCGAGGAACACCGTGGTAGGTTTAGTCGGTATTCCGGGAGGTCCATTATTATATGATATATTATTTACCTGAAAGGGCGCCCGTATTTTGTACAGACAAGACATAACCGGGAGTAGTGTGAGCGCCTTTATTATAAAATGTTAACAACGATTACAATTATTATAAGTCCTTTGCATATTTTATATAATTAATAACTATTTATTAACATCAGGTATTTTATGTAATAACTACAAATTAAATTACACCGGAAGTGGAATATAACTTATACAATTATACAGTATTGCAATATATATTTGTATAATTATAATACTAGTTATTGATACAGTTTCTAACAATTGGCAAAATAATCGCATACGCTGATGACACGGTCCTGATCTTCCATGGGAATAGTTGGGCGGATGAGCAAAAACACGCTGAAATGGGACTCCAGAGTATTAGCCAGTGGCTTAGTAGAAATCTTTTACCCTGAACGTGTCTAAAACCACATTTGTTCCATTTACATTTGACAGAACTAAACCTTGTGATTTAATTATTAGAGCTCATTCGTGTAATCACTTTTCCAATAACTGTTTATGTCCCGTAATTATTAAATCTAGATACAGGAAATACCTCAGAGTCCTAATAGACGAGAATCTGTGTTGGCGACCTCATATTGAAACGTTGACATCCCGTGCTAGGAAGTTGATATGGATTTTTAAAAAACTACGGTGCGTTGCAGAATCCCGCTGTAATGCACAGTTTATTATGCGTTGAGATAGTCTATTCTTGGATACTGTATTAAAATCTGGGGAGGTGCCTGCAAAACTATTAGAATCCAACTTGAGAGAGCCCAGCGATCTATTTTAAAAGTCATGACACATAAACCTTATCGTTATCTCACAAGATCGTTGTATGAGGAATGGCAAATTTTAACTGTCAGACAGCTTTATGTTTTTCCAGCTTGTAACTAAGCAACACAAGTTAACACCTTTTAATAGAGCCTAGTATAGCATGAAACGCACAAAAACAAATGTTACAAAAACACCTGCTACATTCTGTACTGCATCTGCCCGGCGACAACAGATTTACATGGGACCTCGACTATATAATAAAATAAATAAAATTATTGACATATATACGTTAACTTACAAAGAAATAAAAACTAAAATCATGAACTGGCTGCTAGGTTTAGACTATAATGAAACGGAGCATATTCTGCAATATGATTTCTAAAGGTTTTTACTAATATAAGAATTGATTGCACAAAATAGTGTGATAAACTTTGCAATAATGTCAATAGCACTGCGCTACCCTTGCTTATATCTTTTATAGTTATCTTATATCGTTTCTTATCGCCAGCATAAAATTTTAATTGTGTTTAAGTTGTGAGAAGGCATTGACTTCTGTAACATAGGTAGTTAATACCTAGCTCAGAGGTCAGAGACTTCTATATTTTCTGTGTAAAGATTTTGTGCCAATAAAAATTATTATTATTATTATTATTGATTACAAATAATTTATAATTTTCACTAAAGTAATGTTGCAAAAACCTCTGCTTATCCCTTCGCCAAAATAGGCAAGCGACTGTATTCTACTTATAATGTAATACGTTACATCAACTTTAATGTTTTCACTACTTAACCTATTTAGATTTAACTTTGGAAAATAAGAAAAAAGCTGACTTATTATGCGCGTTAAGAAAAATTACGTTTTTATTCGGCCAACTTTTTTGATTAAGTGGATATTAAATGATGTCACGGTATGTGTATATATAATAATGATAATATCAGCCCTGTACATAATCAGTCAGACTGCTGGCCGGGCCTCTTCTCAGTGTGTGAAGGGTTAGGCCATAGTTCAACTCGTTGGCCCAGTGTGGATTGGCAGGCTTCACATATATCTGTGAATTTTATGGAGAACTCACAGATATGCAGTTTTGGTCACGATATTTTCTTTCATGTTAAAGCGAGCGATTATAAACTATTTAATTCACAAATAGCTTCTAATAGTCAGAGGTACGCATCTTGCGATCGAAATCGAGGCCTCTGCGTGGCAGCCTAGCGTTCTCACACTAGGCCACCGTTGCTGATAAATACTTATATATTATACATAACCTTTAAAATAAATATTGGTATTACAAGCGTCCATAATAGTCCATGGTAACCGCTTGCCATCTGTACGGCTGTACAGAACCCATGATATTAAAAAAATACAATGACTATATTTACCATCTAGCCTGTATATAACTGCGCCTGTGCCTTGCAAAACAGCACACAACAATAAAAAGACAAACATTTTTTTATTCATAATTCTACTAACACGACATTGACAAATAAAAGCCAAAATGTAACTAAATATATGTATAATCTGTTAGTTTTAACTCATAAAAATACAAGAAGTAATTAGTCGTTTTTGTTAGGAAAAAAAATACAAGGTCCCACATCATTTTAAAAATAGTAGTATGCTCGATGAAGTCTGCTGTGTGTGAACACGTGCAACAAAGGACCACCCGCTACCTTAGATTTGACAGACAACAGATAATTACAAATCAATACGGATTCCTACGGAGAATGCCCCGCAAACGTATTAAAATGAAAAATCAAACATTCTTATTTCAATAGAGAAGATAGTTGGATTGTACCACCAAAATGTACAAACCGAAGAAGAAGCAACACACAAAAAGACTTCACAATAGTTTAATCTCATTCTGTGTAAATGGAAGCACCAAGAATTTATGTTTATTTTTTGTTTATTTATTTAAAAACAGCAATAAGTTGCATATACAGATATTGTAAGTAGCAGACAATATTGTAGAACATATATTGTAGAACTAATCTAATACATGCACTCTGGTACAATCGAACATTGTGGATGCCTACACTTGTCTTGTAGGATGGAGGACAATTATGTTTTGGTCCTTGGCAACACTTCAAAACAGTAAGACGATCATCGTATTAGTCTTCTCGTGATCATGGCTGCTGAAGAGTAACCAAAATTATTAGCATTAAGTTACATAGTCCACCACGCTGGCCCATTAAGGAAAACTCTAACAGCAGGCTGGTTTTCTCACTATGTTTTCCTTCATCGTCAAAGCGAGCGCTAATTAACTATTTCTAAAGTCTCTTTTCCAACTAGACAGATTTGGACTAATTAGAATAATTATTAGATTTGTTTTAGGACAGAGATTTCTGTTTTTTTCTTTAAAAACGACCAATGTCGAAGTAGGAATAATTTCTGTGTCGCGGGGGACTTCAAAATTGAAACAACGGATACAAAGAACATCCAGACGCGGAACAACCATAATTTTCTTTTTTTTTTGTGGTATATGAGGCAAACGAGCAGACGGATTGCCTGATGGTAAGCAATTATCGCCGTCCATGGTCACCCGCAACAACAGAGGAGTCCCAAGGGAGATGCGTTCCTTTTAAATTTTCAAATTTTCCCCCATTAGAAGGGGGACGGTAGGGCCTCCGGTAACCTAACCTACTAACATAAGTTAGTAACAATAAACTAATAATATAACTAATATAACTAATAACTAATAATAAAACTTTCCAATGGAGAAATATTTTTGAAATCGGTTGATTAGTTTTTGTGTTAAATCTTTACAAACAAACAAAACATCTAATCATATCATATAGATTAGGCACATATCTTCTCGGATCAACATCAAAGTCAAAAATATTTTTATTACACCGGGTTTTATTACACCACCTACGTGTCGCACGTTCGGTCCTCACTCGGGACAATTTATGCGATTCACAAATTGTTAATAAGGGTCCGAATGTCCTTTGTATTCGTTGTTTCTGCAACAAACATTCGAACAACAAGCACAAAGAAAACTCAGACTCGGAACAACCATTTGTGAATCACACAAAGTTTTGTCCCGTGTGGGATTCGAACCCACAACACTCGACGCTGTGACAAAGGCGAGGCAACTATTTAAACCACTACGTCATTTGTGCAGTCAATAAAATAATTTACGGTAATATAGATGTAACAATATAAATATACATATATACATAGATTCACGCCTGTTTCCCAGAGGGGTAGGCAGAGACTACGGATTTCCATTTGCTACGATCCTGACACACTTCTCTGGCTTCATTCACTTTCAACACATTCCTCATACACGCTCACCGGTTTAAGGTGCTCTTAACCTGGACTTTGTCCAGGACGTCTCAAATCTAATCGGAAAACGTTCGCCTAGGTCTTCCCCTTTCGACTGTTCCATTCAGACTAGCCTTATAAACTTTCTTAGTCAGTATTTTCTCGTCCATTCTTTCTACATGACCAAACCAGCTTAACATACCCTTTTCTATTCTCGTCACTATATCCACTTTCATGTCGTATCTCTCTCTAATCAAATATAGATGTAACTATGTAAACAGAAAATGATTTATCATACAAATATACGGAGATATGGGGAAAGCCCTGAACTGCGTATGTGACATATCTGGAAGAAGTTCAGATGTCAACATATATCTTTCTGTTAATGATTGAGGTCTATAAATAATGTCTCATCTTTGTTATTACAATTGCAGTAACAGCGTACATTTCTTGAAGGCATCATCCCAAAATGTTTGCTTTTATTATTTACAACGGATTTTTATTGATATTTACTGGTAAGTAACATTTATGTGCTTTGCTAGGAGTGTATTTTAATTTTAATGTTGTGGTATTTGCCAACAAAGTGTTCAAGTATTTTAATATGATATTAAACAATTTAAGAAAGTTCTATATAGGTAGTGTTTTCGATGATATATGTAGTCTGCCAACTCACATTGGGCCAGCGTAGTGTATGGCCTAACCCTTCTCATAAAGAGAATAGGTCCGTGTCCAGCAGTAGGACAGTTTATTTACAGATACCGATATTATCTATACAAATAAATAGAATTGAAGTGTCTGTTTGTAATGTTAATATAACAGCTTTTTACTAAATGCATATGAAAGTATATACAGTAGGTACTTAGGTATATAAAAAAAAACAATGTTTCTTCTGTCTGTCTGTTACGGCTAATGGAAACGAAAATGTGAAACGGTTGAACCTATTTTGACGGGACTTTAACTGGCAGATAGCTGATGTTATACTGTCTTATGCCACCTTTATTTTAGAAAAATTCAGACGCTTTTTTTAATTTCCACGCGGACAAAGTCGCGGATAACAGCTAGTATGATCTATATATTAATACGTGAAGCAAATCAGCGAGGTAGGCACACCGTGGGAGGTTCGATCCTAAGGCTCGCACCTCTGACTTTTCGAAGTTATGTGCGTATTAATCAGTTAATTATCGCTCGCTTTAACGGTAAACAAAAAACATCGTAAGAAAACCTGCATATCTGAGAGTTGTCCGTAATGTTCTTGAAGATATGTATATGAAGGCTGCCATAGTAGTATGTACAAACAAGGACACATAAAATGCTTGTAAAGTCACCCACGATACAAGAAAAATTCCTAGTGCGGTAGTTGCCTTAAAAAATAATATCGTTGGTTACAGAATACCTACTGTATTTAACGGGGAGTTGTTACAAAAAGCATGAAGAACAACTTCTTTGGGATGATGCTGTCGTGGCTTGTGCAGAAGAAGGCGCCCAATTAACCGTCATAAATGATGATTTTAAGGCAGAACTGATTAAGAACATGTACCCTAGAACTGCGTGGTGGATACATATTCGGAATTACGGACCAGAAGCCGGCTGGAGAGATTTATACGGTAAGCTTGCTAAACTCTACTAGCAATGATATATAGTCTAATTAGCTTTGCCCGCGGTTTCGCTCGCTCGGGATTAACACTTTTTCTGCGATGTCAGGAGTATGGAAAAGGACATAAGGTACCCTTCTTTCAGAAAATAACTGTTCCATAGGTAAATAAATTTATCTACAGTAACTAGAGAGAAGTTACGGAAATATTCTAGTATTTTTTACTTTACGTATTGGTGGACGACCTTATGGCCGTCTATAAGGCTAAGGTATTATTGCTACTGAGCACATCTGTCCAGCCACCGTGTCGAGGGGTAGACAGAGGTGTATTAAACCTTCATACGTTAGTTTATTGATCGCTCCTGCGTTATAGGGATAAAGCCTATTACCATTTACCCAGCACAGTTCGGAACTCCCTTCTGTTATTATACCTCCTTGACAGAAAAGCCCAATAACGCTTTACTTTCCTTAGGAATCGAATCCGAGCCAACAGTAATCCCGAGCCCGCTGTGCTACGACTGCAGTCACTTATTTAAAGGTTTCTGTTTCAGGTGTAAGTGAGACTTTGTACGATACATGGATTGATGGTACCGGCTTGAAGTCACCATTGTTCTGTTGCGGCTTGTTGAAGTTCACAGGCGAACTGGACTGGGATACATGCAGCACTGGCGCTCATCCTTTCCTCTGCGAAAGATCATTATTATAGATTAAAATGATGTAATTTTGTAGTGAGTCCGACAGACCTACTCCTGGCAAAAGATTGACTTTAAATAAAAAATAATATCCTGTTACTTGTACCTTAAAATATAAACTCCTATTACCCAATCACAGTGCCACCGGGTCAACGTAGAGTCCAATTATGAATCTTAACTATCCAGACACACATTTTCATTTATCAAAATCGATCCAGCCTTTTAGGAGTAGTGAGTAGTTCAGTAACATACACATATACAGTGTGCTTTAGTGTTATCAATTAAAAATATTGGAAGCAGTTAGTGTTTTTATTTAGATAGGTCAAGACAAAACAGTGCAGTTCATTTTTCTCCTCTATTTGTCAACCGATATTCAGTATTTATATGCATTATATATATATACTATATAAAGAGTAAAAACAAAAGTGTTGGAAAATGAAAATTCAATTAGGTTTCCTCACATTTACAGTCAGATTATGAAATTCACTTTAGTGGTACCTTTTATCAAGAAAAACGCACTGTTTTCGAGCGAAAATATATTTTCAGTAATTTACAACTCATATTAACAGGTGTTGCAGCCATAATACCATATATTACTGACTGTAAATATCTAAAATAATAAAATACCTACTTTATAATATTAAGGACATTAACTTAATAATGAGGGTTTATTTAAATTATCCTATAATAGACAATAAGATGGCACGAGGGCGCATACACTTACACTTTGTGACAATGCGAAGGTAGTCGTAACGAAAATGCGGTTCGGCATTTAAATTTTATTTTATTTTTCCTTAATAATGAAAATTAGATGCAAGATACTAGATGGCTCCTTTGACTTTTCGAAGTTATGAGCGTATTAATTAGTTAATTATCGCTTGCTTTAACGGTAAACAAAAAATATAGTGGAGAAACCTGCATATCGAATCATATCCTCGGCTGCTATGGCTTAAATCTTCTTTTTTCTTATTTACTTGACCACACTGCTCCTGATGGTAAGCAGTCGTGTGGACTAAGAGCAGTGGCCTCCACACCGTCTTCATAGCAGCCGAGGCGATGTTGAGATCTCTACTTTGACGGCCTGAGAAGGTAAAAATAAATTAAATCTAAATAGTTTAATAATAATTTAATTAGCTTAAAAATTAGTAAAGTAGTAGTAGGGTAAAAATTTTCAAAATTTTGTAATAAAGTGTCAAATAAACAACGCGATAAAATCCGTATATAGCAGTTTAATTTCAATGAATAATATTCGCGTAAATAGAAGACAATATTAGGCCTGAGAAGGTGCTTTTTCACGCCCGCCTAAAGGACCCAGGATTGAAGGAAGAAAGAAACACGTGCCTTGGCAGAAAATTCCATGCCTTGATCGTTCGGCAGAGGTATGTACGCGCTCTAGTCGACTCTACCGTGTAAGGATGGCATCTGAGCCCAGCACGCGTTGTTCTGGATAGAAAAGGGGAGGGCAGGATAAGTTGGAATAACTCTTCAGAGTACTCCCCGTGGTATATTCTATAGAAACATGCCAATGAGGCAATGTCCCTACGGATACTCATACTGAGAAAAGGCATAGATAACATTACAATTAATCACGAGATATCCTTACTAATTTGGACTACACAGGTGGCGTAGTGGTTTAAATGGTTACCTCGCCGTTGGCAATGCGCCGAGTGTTGTGGGTTCGAATCCTACACGGGAGAAGAAAAATCTACGATCCACAAATTGTTTTACCGAGTCTGGATGTTCTTTGTGTCTGTTGTTTGAATGTTTGTAAAGTCACCCATGACACAGAAATTATTCCTAGTGCCTGTCTGCAACACGCAACTAGTTCCAAGGGTTGCCTGAATAATAACCTTGCCGCTTAGGTGTATTTTAACGACACCTTTAAATTTAAGTAATTAAAAATAATAACATCAATGGGTAATTAATAAAAGTCAGTTGTACTCACTGATCGGTAAACGATTAGCGAGGTTAAGCAACGTTGGGTTCGGTCAGTCTATAGATGGGTGACCGCTTAGTGGTATTTCATCTGAGCGTCTCCGTGCTTCGGAGGGCACGTAAAAAGTCGGTCCCGGTTGTTGTCAAATTGACAGCAGTCGTTAAGCCATGTCAGAGGCCTATGGGCGGCTTAAACAACTCTTGACAACAGGTTGGCCACTAACCACACGAAAAGAAAAAGAAAGAAGAAGAATAAAAGCGCATATCGAGTCTTACAAATTTCTTATGAACTTAATGTAAACGAATATATGGATCTACCAAATAAAGAAAAACGCTATTGTTATTATGTAATTGAATATTATGATTAAAAAACATAATGTTCACATTTATATTACGAAGGAACAGTATCTATGCTATTTCTTTAAATCGCTCTCTGGGTACCCTTCTAGACCTAAATTATAAATGCTACGTATTGCACGCTTTTGAAGAATAAAAATTGTCTCAATATCAATTGCCTTAACCCACAATAATATGCTGTAAGACATGACATTGTGAAAATAACTACAATATACCTTGTACTATGTCTTGCAGTAACAGCATCAGTAAGCGGCTAAGTAAGCGGCTAAGTAAGCGGCTAAGTAAGCGGCTAAGTAAGCGGCTAAGTAAGTGGCTAAGTTTCCCTGCAAGAGCTATGTTTCAGCGCCCACTGAACTTTAAAATAAAAGCTATTTCCAAAAATACCTTTACCACGGTAGATTGTGTAGATTTAATAATTTCAGTATTTAAATTCATATTTACAATGGACGTACAAAATGTATTAAGTTTACGTTATCAATGTAAACTTAATTCATTTTGTATTTTCAAAGTTAAGAGTAAATTATACACCGGAAACCAGTCCAGGATTTGCGCTAGTAAACCATTTACAGGATTTTATTCTGGTGCCCTTCGATCTACTTTAAAAATAAGGAATGGTCTCTCCAGAATGCTCGCTCCAGAATAATTGTGTTATCTTCATTATATTTTATTACAGTAGCCCACACATATTTCCAAGATTTGGATAGAACTTTGATGACTTCGCCTGAGTAAGTACGTTACCTACGAGAAAATTTTAGTTCTATTTCCTACTAATATTAAAAATATGAAAGTTCGAGAACATGTTTGCTTGTATTTTGCACAATTATCTATAAGTAAACCGCTGAACGGAATTAGACTAAACTTGGCACACAGATAGACCATGTCTTAGATTAAAATACACTTTACACGCGGATAAAACTAATTAGTTTATATTGACCTGTCGTTTTAGATAATTTGCACAATAAGCGAAGTAATTTCAACTTCAGACATATTGACACTTACCCGAAGTAATACCAGTAAAATGACTGAGAACTTGATTTGATCTCTTTTAACGATGAAAACATTTTTCTGTCGCTGGTTTGTATCTGAACGTGTAAATTTATCTTTGGTGTCTTGCTTTCAGATCGTTACTTACCATGTGCCTTTATAACCCTTTTTCAACATAATGTACACACGAGCACAGACCTACGTCACAGGGTACATCATCGGCATGGCACTGGGCTTCCTAGTTTACCACTGGCAAAAACAAGAAGTTGATTTCAAGAAATACCAGGTATTTTGATTTAAAGTTATGATCTTGATTTAAAAGAGTACAATAACATAATTTCTTAGATGTTTATTTTCTCTTTATCTTTTCGTTAGTTCACCTATTGTAAAAGCTTACGTTCAACTCTAATTTGAGAGACACGCAACAAGTCCAAATAAATAAGCACAGCGCGTTGCGTTCCGCTGTAGTACACATATCCACGGCAGACTTTTGACGCCTCAAGTGTATTCGCTTAGAACGTACATCTCAAAGTTATTTGTCTTAGTGAATCTCAATAGGTATATAGGCATTGTTAATATTCTACAACAAACGTTTCAGACATTCACGTATCGTCTCCTGTGTTGGTCTCTCTTGCCCCTGGGTTTGTTGTGCTGCTACAGCAGTGGCATCTTGTACTCTAACGCGCCGAGGTCATTTGTATACATCAGGAGGCTCTACGCTGCTTTTGCGAGACCTATACTCACAATATCCATCGGAGTAACCACATTAGCATCTATTTTTAAAATTAAAGGTGGAATCATTAAGTCGTTATCAATTTACGAAAATTAAATTACTTAGTATGTCCAACCGTTATTGATAAGTGTATTTGTTCTACCCCTAGATCTGTACCGTTCTATTCTTGAATGGAGTGGGTGGAATGTATCCAGTCGGCTGACATACAGTGCATATCTGCTGCACATAGTGCTGATTAGGAGCTACGTAGCTTCTCTGACCCAGACTAAAGACCTTGGTTACTTGGGTGTGGTAAGTAATTATTGTAATAATTATATATAACGTATAATATGTATATAAAACAAGGCAACGCTGATTTCTAATCTAGCTATCGCTGGAATGTTATACAGAATTGAAAAACAATTGGTGTAACCGCTGACGGGCCGCTGCAGGTCAAGGCGCTAAAAGCTCGTCAAAAACACCTCGGCAACCAAATTGAAAAATAATTTGTAGCTGAGTAGGATGATACCGGCAGCGTCGTCTAGTAAACTAATACAAATCTCTAGGATTTTGAAAAGAGTAGACTCAACTTTGTCACAAATATTTTATTGACTTTGGGCAACGAAGGACGCTATCTTATTGTACTTAAAGATCTCTTCAAGGTTTTAATATATTTGATTTTTCTTTGCACACAGGTCCAATTCGGCAGCAGCATCCTGATAATGACATTTATCGCTGCTTTTTCCTTCTGGCTTCTGTCAGAAGCACCTTGTAGAAACATTATTAGGGAGTGCCTCTTAATACCAAAAGAATATAATATATATAATAAGCAGATAAAATATCCGACGCGAGCAATAAAATCGAAAGAATCGTATAGTATTCTTGTACCAATTTTGGGTTGGGAACACATTTACAAAACTGCATGCATATGCGTTTATATGATTACTCCAGATTTTGTTTTGTTGTACGTATGGATACAGTATGATATAGAAATTTCACGAGACACTGCGATGTTAATTTTTATAGTTCAGTCATCGAATTTGTTGTACAGTGATGTCATGTTTTGTGGAGAGCTTAACTAGAGGTCACCACTCTAGTACCTACGTATAATGTGTATTCTGTAATTACAGTGGTAGGCTATCCACATTTTTTCTTATCGGTACAAATAGATATAATTATTCAGAAATTCTTTTTACGATACTGATGTTGTGTGTTTAAGAAAGTATTCTCAGACACTACTACTACAATTACAACATTTAAAAATCAAATTATATTTAATTTTATTGTTGTAAATAATAGTGGATCATCTCAATGTGCTAGTCCTCCAATAGGCTCCTTAGTTTTAGGTCCCATATTACATTGGATCTGAACAAGTTATACAGTGACACAATAGCTATCATACTTATTGTGTCATCTATATAAATATTATAAAAAGGTAATATTTGTATTTTTGTTTGAATAAACTAAATAAACAAACAAAAACGAATAAACTCAAAATATCCTGGACCGATGCTAATCATTCCTTTACAATTAGGACGCTACTTTATTACAAAGAGTGCTTCTAAAGGTAGCAACCCGCCGACCCTACCGCTTTTCCACACATCTTTTGTATGAAAATTGTAAAGTATTAACTGTCCGACAGCTTTTTATAATGTACACCGTACTTAAACAGCACGCAACGCTTACGTATAACATCAACCTTACTAACACTAAAAGATGGTAAGATATTGTTTGTTCCACACTTTCTGAATCAAGTTTGTTTTTACAATTCGATTTTTCGCATTCTTAGGGCCTTTTCTTCATAACAAGATAAATAAAGAAACAGCTATATATGACCTAAGTTATGTAAGATCTAAAAGGATAGTCTGTCGGTACCTACAAATTTTAAATTATGAGGATACTGAAGATTGGTGATTGTTGTTAAATAAGCAATAACAAGTTTCATGATAATAATTACAATCTTGGCTTATTTTTGCATATATTTATACAATAATTATGGTTAATTGTATATAACTTAGTTCCTAGTAGTATATTGTAAGTGCCCTTAACGCCTGTGGCACAGGTTTACCCTAGTACAGGCACCCATATTATATTACCTATATTAAGTATTTTATGGACTGTATTCATGTTTTACCATTGTAATCAATAAATAAATAATAATAATTATTATTATTCAAAAGTAATTTAAGCTATGGCTTATGTTTAACTCATCACCAGATATAGTAAAATATAACAGTCAAAAATAGTAAATAATCACCAAAATTAAAACCTCATTATATTAAAAAAGATCTAAATAAGTCGACGGAGCCCTGCTTCGCGGGGCTCCTATTTTTGGGTGGGTTTAAAAAGGAACCTAACATAACCTAACCCTTCCGAGACAGAATGCAGTGATTTGAGGCGTATAGGTGCTCGTTATGATATATTTTAGTAAGCATATTTTGCTGCGCAATTAGTATTTTTGATGGTCATTTTATTTAATCCCTTAAGCTATATAACATTACGTTACGAGCCACGGGAACGGAGCAGTAGATAATCATAAACGTGAATGAAACCGCAGGGGACAGCTAGTGTGTAATAAATTCAGTATTAAAGTCTTTAGCCTACCCGTGACGAAATCACCTGACTTCCATTTAGTTCTATAAAATGATCTGGTCATGTATTTATTCAACGTAATGTCACTAAAGGTTCACCTACTGACATTACACCGCTTCTCGGTGTTTTAGAAGTCCTGGGGGACGATTAGTAAGAACATAAGACGAGGTTTCTTTGCTGCAATCTTCTGTTAGATGAAGACACCTCGCCAGTTGTGGTACTTCAGGTTTAAATGACAATTCTGTAACAATCTACCTATCTAAAACCTTTGTATAAATGTAATATTTAGTGAATAAGAGATCTTAATAATAAAAATATTACGAGATCAATCCAGACTTTCATTTTATATTGTCTATTTATGCCACACAGCATGGAACACTGCACACAGCACGCTTCTTCTAGAGAAGTAGATAAATTAATAATAATATGACGGACATCGACGTATTGGCTGTTTAAAGATTTCTGACTTGCTTGTATTGTATAGCATAATTGTTTGTTTGTTTGTTGCGCTTGCACGCCTTGACTTCTCAAACGATCATCCTTAAAATTCGCATACTCGTTGGCAGGGGTACAGAAAAGGACACAGGGTACCTTTCTTCCAAGAAAAGTATTGTTACCAACCTAACCTACATTTACGCGAGTGAAGCCGCGGGCAAAATCTAGTTATATTATAAATGCAAATATGAGTTTGTTGGTTTATTTGTTACGCTTTCACACCTTAACTACTCGACTGATCTTTATGCAATTTCGCATACACGTTGTCAGGGCAACAGAAAAGGACATTGGGTACGTTTTATCTAGAAAAAAGTACTGTTAATTTACTCTGTAAACTCCTATGGGGTGGGAGGAAGGGTTATGTCGGACTCACCCAGGGAAAGATGGCGACATCCCGTTCACACCGACCAAACCTACCACGTTGTTCCTCAATATTACCAGAGCCGGCGGGGCCGCGCGAATCATTTTCATATGCGGATCGCGACTTCGCTGAAGTATCAGCCTGCAGTGTGAAACGACAGACCCATACACGAAACAACCCTACCCAAATATCTACTAATTTGTGACCTACTGTCCCCCTTGTGGGAGGATGAAGACAACACAACAGATAAGCGCGTGGATGAAGACACACGCCAACTCTCGGAGTTGGAGCTGATCGGATGGTGGGCAGCCTCACGAAGTCCATCACGCCCAGATACAACCTTGTGGTAGCTGGAGGTCGTCTCGTGCCTTCCGCTAAGTATATATGTACATACTTGATTACTAATTATTCGTTTATATAATACTATAAAAACGAATAAATACCCATTGTTTTAATTAGTTGCAATAAGTAATGCTAACAGAATCTAGATAATTATATTTAGTTCCGATTTTTCTTTTCTTTTCGTGTGGTTAGTGGACAAATATACATTATATTTAGTTACTTTTAGGATTTTATTCGACAATGTCGTGTTAACAGAATTGAGAATTAAAAATGTTTGTCTTTTTAATTTTGTGTGCTGTTTTGCGAGGCACTGGCGCAGTTATATACAGGCTAGATGGTAAATACATATATTAATATTTTCTTTAACATCATTGTTTATTTTTCTTAACTCGCATAACTATATCTATAGCAGCCTACTTATTATTTTCTAAAGTTTCACCCAAACAAGTTTGACAATATAACAAATCAAAGAAAATAGTATTTATTCTTCGTTTACTCGGTCCAATGTCAGTGACAAAAGTAATTTAATCATATTGGCTTATCGACTGCTGTCAATTTGACAATAGCCGGGACCGACTTTTTACGTGCCCTCCGAACCACGGAGACGCTTTGATGAAATACCCTTAAGCGGTCACTCATCTATAGACTGACCGCACCCAACGTTGCTTAACCTCGCTAATCGTCTACCGATTAGTGAGTGCAACTGGCTATATAAGTATCTCTATATTCCTTCAGACGGGAACCAAAATAGAGTGTATCACACTATTTTTTGACACACACTATTTTTATTTTTGCGAGACCACACTCGTAAGAACATATCACACATTTTTTTCTCAAATGACGTACACAGAAAACCCACACGTATTCTTTGTGTCCGTTGTTTAAATGTTTGTAAAGTCCCCCGTGACACAGAAATTATTTCAAATGCGGAAGTTGTCTTCTCAAAAAAGACATCATATCATATATACATATATATATATATATATATATATATATATATATATATATATATATATATATATATATATATATATATATATATATATATATATATATATATATATATATATATGTGTGTATATCGGCCTCGATGGCGTAGTGGTTAGTGTAACCGACTGCCACGCCTGAGGTTGCGGGTTCGATCCCCGCACAAGTCAAACATTTGTGTGCATGAACATGGATGTTTGTCTTGGTCTGGGTGTTTCTATGTATAATATGTATGTATTTACAAAAAAAAGTATATATGTATGTTTATCCATTGTCTAGTATCCATAGTACAAGCTCTGCTTAGTTTGGGCTAGATGGTGTTGTGTGTATGTGGTAGAATATTATTATTATTATTATATTATTATTATGTATATATATCTGTGTAGCGAATTACAAGGTTTTTTAGTCGAACATGTGTCGATTACTATCTGCATTCCCAATACTTGCTCTGGATTTAGAATTTTGGCAGTATCGTACTGTGTTAACCAGCAAATACAAAAATTTTATTTTTCTAGATTCGTTGACTTAGGAAACCGAAATACATTAAAATACCCAAATCTCTTTGCCTAAATCTACCAACCACTTGAGTTGACCACACCAATGAGTAAACTGATGAAGCATATTTTAGGTGGTCGTAATAGTCCAAATGCGATTTTATAGTAAGAAATTTTAGAAAAGATATAGTTAAGTTGCAACACTGGAAAAATCCTGAAAGTTTTGTGCTAAAAGTCGAAAAACCTAACCATGCCTTTTGAGCAAGACAACGTATATTGTCGTCAGATTAATATTTATAAAATTTAAATTTGTTATTATTCATGTTACTACTCAAAAAGCTTTTTTATTGAATAAATATATTTGCATTAAGCTCGATTCTGACACTTTACGAGATTATTAAATAACAATCATATTGTTAACAAACGTTTTACAATTGGCAATTAAAATGAATGGCCATTATTTATCCCTTGATTTTGCATGAGTTTTGCTCCTCGACCAGTTTTAGGAGCAAAACTCATAAAAATTCTTCTTCTTAAAAATCAAAATCTTTTTTATACTAATTAGCTTATGTTTAATGTAGATATATATTTGACTAAATAAAAGATGATTAATGGTGAAATAAAATATATTATATTACTTATATTTTATTTTGTTTTTACGTATGAAATTAAATATCAAATATTTTAGTTAATATTTTTTTTATCAGTATTTATATACTCGGAGCAACTATTTGTCACACACATTTTAGTCCCTTGTGGAGATCGAACACACAGCACTCGACGCGGTAGCAGCATGGCGAGGCAACCACTTAAAGTCAAATTAATTAAATAAACTATTAATGTACCTATATATTATTCGGCCTCGATGGCGTAGTGGTTAGTGTAACCGACTGCCACGCCTGAGGTCGCGGGTTCGATTCCCGCACAAGTCAAACATTTGTGTGCATGAATATGGATGTTTGTCTTGGTCTGGGTGTTTCTATGTATAATATGTAAGTATTTACAAAAAAAAAGTATATATGTATGTTTATCCATTGTCTAGTACCCATAGTACAAGCTCTGCTTAGTTTGGGCTAGATGGTGTTGTGTGTATGTGGTAGAATATTATTATTATATTATATTATTAATATTATTATTATTAGTTAGCAATATCTTATTATAAGTAAGGCTGTTAATATTGGTATTTTTGTCAATACAGACTCTGACTACGTGCGAATGCCTCCGGTGAGGCACATGGACTCGTACGAGACGTGTCAGCAGGATGCAGGCGCGTTGTACTGCAGCGCGGAGTTTGTGCTGGTCTCAGACAAGCCCAGTTCACGTCTGGACATGATTAAGGCATGTTATTCAAAAAATGAAATTTAAATGAGTTCTAGAATTCTAGATATAGCTACATGGCATTTTTTTTTATCATTTGTACGTTTACCTGTCTAGTAAGAACAAACAAGAAGATAAATATCACAAGTTCTACTAGCAAGGTCCATGGAACTACTAAGAAAAAAAGACGCACTAGTGCCATGGATCAAACTACCGGAGGCACCAATAAGAATGATCCATAAATCTTACGTACTTTTTAATACTGTAAGCTTCAGCTTTAAAAGCCGACCAACACTTTTAAATAAAAGGCCAGAAAAAATGACAAAATGGAATGTATGCGTTTATTTTCAATCAATAGAGAGTAGGGGTTTTGAAATAAAAGCATTTGTAGTCTATTATAGGTGTATTTATATTGTACAGCGTAACTTACAGGAGTACTCAGAGCACCGTGTCACACACTTCAATCATACACATTTGCGCTATGGCATATGTGTCACACAGACTTGTAAGTCATTCTACGAAAAGTTTAACAAGGACCAAAAATTGACCCTTGAGGCATGCCTTAATGAATCATTATCAGAGAAATACGAGTTGAAGGTGCGAATTTTAGACAAATACTATTGCATGCAGCCTGGAAAAGCTAGAACGAGTATAGATCTCTTAGACGTCATAGTAGCAGCAATTTGCTCAGTATTTATATTACTTAACCTTATCGTAACCATATGTGACATCTATCGGAATAAGAATGAAGATAGCACAGGTATATTTTTTAATTTGTTCATCGTTACTAAAATTTTAATTATGTTTCTGTTTCTTTTTACCATCTATAAATACTAATACTACTATATTATGAAACCGCATTTTCAGCGATCAGACTCTTGATGTGTTTCTCTTTAAAACGCAATTGGAACAAATTAATGGCTCCCGCTGGAGTGGGACAAGTTCCTCGTATACAGCTATTGAAAAGTATCCATGGGATAAGGTAAAGATATTTAATGCCTATACGAATTAAAATGTATCAATAAACGTGGCACATATACTCGTACTTTCTCTACAATAAGACATCTCCCACATTAAGTATTATTACTGTCTTTATAAACATTCGAACACCGGACAGAAAGAAAAAAACACCAAGAGACGAAACGAAAATTTGAGCAATACACAATTTTTTGTTTCTAGTGTCGTGTGTATCGCGTGTGTGACTCGAACCTACAACACTCAGCGCAATGCTAGTGACGAGGTGGCCATTTAAGCGGATCGTGATTGAGACCTTGAGGTTCCATTGTCATGTCGATCAAAGCGTCCCTGTTCCCTTTATTTTGTAATTCTAACAATTTCTAAGGTGTATATAGAATTCGTAACGTGTATTACCTCGATCATGCATTATGTTTACCTTATTGATGCTTCACGTTTCGACAGCGGCCGTGGTCCCAAGCTGTTTGGTTCGGCGATATCATATCTCCGTTTGTGAGGCAGAAAAGTTATCATCCACCCTTACTTGTCGTATATTTTTATTTGTTCATCATATAAAAATATACGACAAGTAAGGGTGGATGAAAATACCTGTTACGAATTATATAAATTACATGCAACGCGAAAGCTGAAAAACATTATTTCGTAGGTGTCTGTATTTGGTGTTACTGTCCTCCTATTTCAATTAACTTCTATTTTTTTCAGGGTATTAACGACGGCCTTTGTAATTATTGGCCATTCCATAATATTGCCTCTACTCTCAAATAAATCGACAAAATTTATGGAACAGGTAATATATTTTAATACTCTACACAAATAATACATAGAATGTGATATATGAAAGCCTCAATTAGAATATTTGACAAAGCACGTATTCTGTCAAGTATTTTTTATATTTATTATTTTATTGATTTCGGGCAATTTTATTTCTAATATTTATGACATTGAGGCTATTTGTAATATTCAAATTAGACTAGATCAAAATTAGAAACAGTTTTATTACGAATTCTTCAATCGATATTGATTAAGGATTTCTGTTTATTTTACTTATTGTTTAAGTTAAGCCTAGATGGCACAAGATAGTTAGGACTCGGGCACGCCACGATCGTGGCGGTAAGTCCCGTGCTTGAGGATTGGCTGGAGAGGCGGCATGGCGCCCTCACCTTCTGGCTGACACAGGTAATGACTGGCCACGGTTGTTTTGGCCAGTTCCTGTGTCGTATACGCCGGCAAGAGACGCCCGGTTGTCACCACTGCGGCGACTGCCGCAACGTAGTTGAGGACACGGTGCTGCACACTTTGGCGGTTTGCCCCGCCTGGGCATCGCAGCGCCGTGAGTTGATCGCGGCAGTCAGATCGGATGCCCTCTCACTCCCGGCCGTAGTTCAGTCTATGGTCCGGAGTGAGAAGTCGTGGAACGCCGTCGCCTCCTTCTGTGAGGAAGTCATTTCCATTAAGGAGGCGGCGGAGCGGGAGAGGGAGCACTTAAACCCTCTCCCCAACCGCAGACCCGGGCGCCACCCTGAGGTTTTACCTGGGGGTGGCGGGCTTTGTGGGCCTGCCCGCCATCCGTTCAGCACCAGGTCCGAGAGGCGGCGTGCGTGTTCCCACGCGCGCCTCTGTTTCGAGTCCGTCTCCCCTCTAGTGGGGGGGACAGTAGCGTTTGGGGGGAGTTTTGCCTAATAGGTAGGCCTCTTCGTGTACTGGCCTGCCGTTTCATATGGCGGGCCGTAACCTCAGCGGGGTCGCGACCGCATGCGTAAGTGATTCGCGCGGCCCCGTCGATAGTGGTTTTGTCGAGGAACACCGTGGTAGGTTTAGTCGGTATTCCGGGAGGTCCTTTATCTTTTCAACATCTTTATTTTACCCCGGCGAGTCCGACATAACCCCTCCGCCCGCCCCCGCATCAATTTGCAAATTCAACGGTTAGCAAACCAAAATAAAATTAAAGAAGACCGTCCATATTCGGCTTGAACGTGGCCAATAGAATTATAAACAAAGTAAAATATAAAATCTTTTGTTTTAATATATAATAAATATTGGATACTATCTAGTAGTATTAAATTGACGATATTATATCAAAATAATACACACAGCCTGGAAGCAATAAGGCAGTATTACTGCAACTGCATAGTTGGCCGAAGGACTGTTGGTTGCTGTGCTCACATAATGTCTGTAATATGGTACCCAAGCTGGGCAAGATATGAAAATGTCACTCCACCAGCCCAGTTTTTTGGAAAATATTTTAATAACTTATGAAGGTGATGGTGACACTTAAAAATAAATATTTTAAACAATGTGTTTTATTTTATTATTTAACGAACTTGATACTAAACTTCATAGGATTATGTTTTCTACTTAGTTTTTGTTCACGCCCAGGCCAAGTTCCCATACAAGGTGGTCGGTCTCTTTTGATACAAGTTTCCATTTTCCAGATTTACAAATTCAAACCGATGCTTATACTGTTCAACGGCACGTTGATAATGCAAACGTTTTTGTTGATATCCGCATTCTTACTCGTGTATACCTGGTTAATTCACTCAGAGAACCATCAGGTGTCATGGACCATGTTGCCAAAGCACATTATCATTAGATGGTTAAGGTGAGCACCATATTATTAAATTGATGATATTTTAATAATACTTAAGTTTCAACGTTATTTTGTTTTTTAGTCTTATAATGAAGACCACGGCGGCCTCTTTCAATTGTTACATTTTAATTATAATTTTAAACGTTCAAACGTACTGTTCGTACCGCTTGTTCCAAACGTCTCTCCAGTGTACATAAATTTTATTTTACACTAGCAAACCCGGCGAACTCCGTTTCGCCACCAGATGGCTTCGTTTTATGTAACATTTCGTTTGGTGATTAAAATTTGAAAAAAAAATTTATTTTTGTTTTATATTTGAAAAGGAAAAAATTTATTTCATTTCACAACAGTAATGAATTCATTTCGATTACAAAAATGAAGTGTTATTTAGTTGAACTTCTCTAAGTAAATGAAAGTGAATCCAAAGTAAATACTGAATCGAAGCGTTATACGTGTCCGCAAATTATCCGTTTCATTGAAGTGCTCTTTGGTAAACCACATTTTTTGTTTTTTGGTCTGACGTCAACACAAACAAAGCGGATGGTTTCCCAACTCGTGAACACGCAACGTATAACTGCCCATATGAAAAACAATGATTTTCTAAATTTATCCCGCAAACACTAAGCGATTGGCCTTGCGACTTGTTAATTGTCATTGCGAACGCAAGGCGAACTGAAAATTGCAATCGTTTGAATTCAAACGGAAGATCAGTCGGAATCATTAGTATTCGAGGAATACATACATTTTCACCTGCGTACTTTCCGTTAATAATGGTTGCCTCAATCAAATTCGGCATAAGTCTTTTTACCGAAAGTCGAGTACCGTTGCAAAGTCGCGGTGGATTCAAATTACGCAATATCATAATAACTGTACCAACTTTGAGTTGCAAGTTATGTGGTGGAAATCCTGGTATCATCGGGATTTGTTATGGAATCAACGGATTTGTATGTCACCAAATCGCCAGCAATTTTTGATTGAATGGTGAAATTCAGTGCGTGTACATCATTATTCTTTGCGGCAAGAATTGCTCGTTGACTTAACCAAGCATAATTCTGATAATTCTCACTAATGTTTGGGAAAACATTTTCAATAAGAGCTAATTGAGAGTCTACAAATCGGCAAAAGTCGTTGGTAAGAGTAATTAATCCAGATGTCGCATCAACTGGGACTTTTCCATTTCCAACAGCTAACAATTGTTTGGAAAATTGTGCAGCACTTTGATCATTTTGAAGTTGAACTCTCATATTACTGGTTAGCGATAATGTTTTTACGTTATTCCATAAAGGTGATGCCTTCAGGCAAGCATTCAATTCATCTGCAGGCGTTCCACGGGGAATTACTGGCAACGTCTGCCTGAAATTGCCTGCCAACAATATCATCAAGCCGCCAAAGATGTTGTTATTTCGCCGAAGATCCTTCAGTGTGAAGTTAAGTGCTTCAAGTGATTTCTTATGTGCCATTGTGCACTCATCCCAAACAATGAGCTTGCATTGCATCAACAATTTTCCCATTGCACTGGATCGGGAAACATTGCATGTTGGAGTATCAATTGTGTTTAAATTGAGTGGCAACTTAAGCGCAGAATGTGCAGTACGACCGCCATCTAGAAGAGTCGCCACAATTCCAGATGATGCTAACGCCAAAGCTATGTCACATCTTGATCGAATAGTGGCCAAAATCAATGAAATGACAAATGTTTTCCCTGTTCCTCCAGGTGCGTCCAGGAAGAATAGACCACCAGTATTATTGTCCACCGCTTGCATTAATGTTTCGTATCCTTTTTTTTGCTGTTCATTCAGCAACGGCACATTATTTCGAACGAATTCCTGCAATGTATCAACATTGTATTGCAGCTCTCTATTTAATTCTTGGTTGAATGCATCGTGCATCGATCGATTTGGCGCAATCATTCCTACTTCAATCAGTAGCTTGTTTGCAATAGTCAAGCATTGATCCTCAATCAGAATCAATCCTTCATTGTAGATTTCATCGGTTATTTGGATGTCAGGATTATTTGTTTGAATGCGCAAGCGATGCAAGATATATTCACATATGTCGTCTTTGTATTTGTTCCATAACTGAATTGGTTGTGAAGGAAAACATGTGGTGATGATAATTGCGAACAGCGTTCGTATTTGGTACGCATTTGATGAAACAACTGAATCCGCAAGTGTTAAATCCCAATGAGAATCGTTCTCCAGCAAACCCAATAGTTGACATGCTTCTCGATATGTTTGGCATTGGTGGCCATTCACAGTTTTCAAATGCGCAAATGATTTTGGTCCACGTACATTTACCAACAGCAATCGCAAATGAAAACATTCATCATTTCTAGGATGAACAGTATACATGCGACCTAGTGCATCAGTGGAAAACACCTGTTGCCAATCTGGAACTGGGGTTCCTTGTTTGCGACGTTGGAATTTCTTTGTTGATTGATTCCAAGTGTAATACTTGGGCATTTCAACGTACAACAGCGTCGCTGCGAATGGATCTGCTTCACACATTGCAAAGAAACTAGTCGATGTTGTCGATGGTGGTCTCTCAGCTCGTTGTGCCGCATTAGCCTCAGTGAAGTAAACTCTTTGGCCATTTTCCAAATGCACTGCTAAATGTACAACTGTGGGACATCTTTCATGAATTTGAAATGACAATAATCGCCACAGTGCTTCATTAGTACTGACGTATCTGCCCATTTGGAAGTTGCTGATTTCGTCATTCGCATTTTCCGACGCAATACCAAACACAACCATGTCGCTGCCTTTTGTGACGTACTTGCACAAATATTTGATTGATTTGGCCGAATGACAACTCTCAACGTTTGCATGTGTTTCGAAAACTCGTGATAGCAGCGGGCAATATGGTACAATGAATTCATTTCCGATCTCAATCTCTTGATTTTGAACTTTAACTTTGATAGTTCGACCATTATCTTCTTTTGAACGCCGACGATAAACTGGATATCCATCGTTCCCTGTGACTGCAAATGCACGATCCACATAATTTACACAGTTCAACTTACCACCTTAAAGACAAATGCCTGCTGTTGAAATTGAATAAAAATTTGCACAATACACGTGATTGATTTGATGGTAAATGTTAGGAAACGAATAACTAATTTTTTTTACTTTTTTTTCACAATTTCACAGTGAATGAGTAGCTGTCAAACAATGTATCACGCATCGGCGCCATCTACTTAAAATATTGGTTTGTAGTACATGCTATGTATCAGAGATGGCGCTGTATGTGAAAAAAGAATTTCCCGCTTTTCTGTTGAAATTTTTCCTGAATTTTCTTTGCTATAAACCTCACGGAGCCCGAGACCTTTCCAACGAATGCAAAACCGTGGAAATCGGTTCGTGCTTTCTGGAGTTATAGCGTCAGGAAGGAAAATCCGACTTATTTTTATATAGTAGAAGATTTCCTGAATTTTCTTTGCTATAAACCTCACGGAGGCCGAGACCTTTCCAACGAATGCAAAACCGTGGAAATCGGTTCGTGCGTTCAGGAGTTATAGTGTCAGGAAGGAAAACCCGACTTATTTTTATATAGTAGATGATCATGAGAAAATGATGACCACATAAATTGCCCTTATCGACATCAAGTGTTTGCCTTCAAAAGAAGAATTATAAGCAAATTAGATCCTGATAGATTTATTATAAAGATAGCTTAGAAATTGTTTATGGAATTTAGGTATGTGCTTTATTCTCTTAATATTCAAATAATTGACTGCTATGTAATATATACGAGTAGCTCCTTCAATCTTCGCAGTAATGGCTTCTGAAGCCAGGTAAGTAAAAATATTACCAATTACAAAATGTTGCAAACTTTACAGATTAACTCCCAGTTACGCAATCGTCTTGGCACTGACGTCTACTTGGTTCCGTCATCTCACATCAGGTCCACTTTGGAATGTAAGTAATTAATATGATAGTAAGTCATTAGGGTACTATATCCAAATGATAGTTGTAGTATTGCTACAGTAATAGCATTGGAAATAAAGGAAGAAAACTAAATAAAAGTCCAGTTAGCAATGTTATATAAAAATTTAACATTGCTAGATGGACTTTTTACATTTTATTTTACAAAGAACGTCTTCCTATATGCCATTGTTTTAATTTTCGTGATCGTCATTACATAATTTCGAGCAAATTAGCTGAGATTATGCATCATTGTATGAAGGAAGTATTACTAAAGTAACAGTACGTTTTTAAAGATAAAGAAAAGCCAACCAATATTGAAACCTGCTTTCTTAATACTAATTATAAATAATTGTATTTTCTTTGTTACATATCTATTTGCTTGCTATATAGATTTGTGTGCCACATGTATTTTATTTTCTACAGAAATATGTGGCGTCAGAGATGTATGACTGTCGGAAGTACTGGTGGCAACACATCTTCTACATCAACAATTACTTGCATAGATCATCATGCATGGTGCAGAGTTGGTAAATATTCAGTTACATTATTAGAAATAGATATATTTATTTGCACAGAATGTAGGTTTACAAATTAAGATGTTTATATATTAGTTGGAATCCTACCCTACAATATGCAACAATTAGATTAGTGATTTAAATAGAAACATGGATTATAATTAACACAAAGTGAAAATGCAAATAAAAATATTATCTAAAATAAATACTAAAGTTAAATAAAGACACTTTTACAAACACTAGCAAATAAGTAGCAAAATAATATTTATTATTATATCTTTCAAACAGTCTAACTGAATAATAACATTTCTGAACCAGTAAGACGCAGTAAGACTTCAAGACGCTTTTTAAATTAATTAATAACTGATTATTCCTTAACATCTTTCGGCACTTTATTATAAATGACAGACGCCATGCCCATTGCACTCTTTTTAAGTAGTGAGGTATTATATCCATCTGTGTAGAGTAAGCTCTGATATTGAGTCCTTAGAGTCGTTGTTTGAGTTCTATTTTCATGAATAGTCGGGAATAGCTGTTTGTTAGTTTTTACAAATATTATGGTTATTCCCAGTATATAGATGCAGGCAAAGGTTAACAATTTATAAGTTTTAAGTAGGTACATGACTATTTGTATATTTTTACTTGAAAATAGTAAGTGTAGCTACTGTTTCCCCAAAAGACCAAATCTTAAAGCAGAAACCACTAATCCGTGATATGCTATCAATTAAGTGTCGACGTTAACTTTTCTTGCGAGTTTATAAAGAGCATATGCAGATGGACAAAGTTCTTTGCATATATTTTCTGCTTGCGGCTTCCACGTTAGCTGGTAATCAATAATAACACCTAAAATTTTGCAACATTGACGCTTTCTACAGTTTGTCCATCACAACTGTTTTTAAGGTGATCAGTACGTTGTTGTGGTAGTCGTTGGTAATTATGCATGATCTTAGTCTTTTCTATGTTAATTACAAGGTTAATAATGTTTAGCTAGGTTCATATATTATTAAGATAATTTTTTTAAATTACATCGTATTTGGGTACATTAAAACAGGCAGGTTCTTGAAATAAATTGCACAACTATGTAAAAATGAACCAATGATGTCATATAATATAATTGAGAAAGAATAACAATGAATCATTCAAACAATCATTTTCATTCGATAAACAAGAAACTATACAAAATTACAGATAGCACAGGTATTCTCTTGATTTGAATTTAAGACTTTGATTTATAGTTTTATACATTAGTTATGAATGTAAATCTTTTTTGAATTTTCTTAGTTTACACAATAGCCGATTTCACCATCATCTTAGGTATCTTATGTATCAGGTTCTATATCAAGGTCGAGCAAATAATGATCGTTTTCCTATTAGGTAATCTCAATAGCAGCATTGTTTCTAAATATGTGTCTGGTAGACAATAAGCTAACCGAGGTTGCTAAAACCATATATGGCAAATTATGGATGTATTACACCTTTGCCTAATGCCTATATAAATATAACTACAAACATATTAAAAACCACTTGTATTCAGGTATCTAGCGGTGGATACGCAGCTCTACATCTTAGCTGTGATCATCTTCTTGGCGTGTAGAACTGCTCGCTCCAGAAAAATTGTGTTATCCTCATTATTTGTGATTGGAACTGCCATCGTAGTAGCCCACACATACTTCCAAGATCTGGATAGTATATTGTTAGTTTCACCTGAGTAAGTATTAGATCTTAGTAACATTTTAGTTCTATCGATATCCTATTAATATTACAAACGTGAATTACACATACAATTTCTGAACGGACTGATACAAAACTTGGCGCACAGATGGACGATGTTTATTTTTTTACGTGTTATTATGCTCCTGATGTATACCATCTCGCCACAAGAGTAGGCGAGAGGGTTATTTTGGGCTCTCCCAAGACTTCGGGTCTACCGACTAAAACCACCACGGTGTGCCAGCTCGCTGCTTTGTATGGTGGGTGGGTCGCTGGAACTGAAACTACATCAGCGATCCACCCAGCAAAACCCAATGCAGAAATGTAGTGTCTGCGAGATAGACCATGACCTAGGACTCATTAATTTATATCAACCCTACATTATTGATAATTTTCATAAGAAATAAAGACAATCAGACACAGAATACTACGTAATACCAGTAAAATTGACAAAAAAATTGATTTACATACATCTACGTGATGTTGATCTATTTTAATGATAATATGATAAATTATTTTTCTATCGCTAGTTTATATCTAAACCTGCAAATTTATCTTTGAGTTATGTGTTGCCCACAGAGCGCTACTAAACATCTTCTTCTACGAACCTTATTTCAACCTCATATACACACGCGCACATACCAACATCACAGGATACATAATTGGCATGGCACTGGGCTTCCTAATTTATAACTGGCAAAAGCAAGAAGTTAATTTTAAAAAATACCAGGTATTCTGATTTAAAGATATGATTTTGATTTAAAAAGTACAATAACATAATTTTTGTTTTAGTTTAATCTTTTCATAAGCTCATCTAATGTAAAAACTAACTTGACAGTCACGAAACAAGTCTGATTTAAAGATATCATTTTAATTTGAAAAGTAAAATAACATCTTTTTTTTTCTTTTCATCTTTTCATTAGCTCACCTAATGTAAAAACTAACTTGAGAGTCACGAAACAAGTCCAAATAAATACGCCTGGCGCGTTGCGTTGCATTGTATATTTATATAAAATCCACCACAGACTTTTGACGCTTTAAGTGTACTCGCTTAGAGTGTATGTCTCAAAGTTATTTGAATAAGTGAATCTCAGCATATAGGCATTGTTAATATTCTATGACAAACATTTCAGACATTCGCTTATCGTCTCCTGTGTTGGTCTTTCTTCCCCGTGGGTGCATTGTGCTGCTACAGCGGAGGTGTCTTCTACTCTGACGCGCCGAGGTCATCTGTATACATCAGGATGCTCTACGCTGCCTTCGTCAAACCTATATTCGCAATATCCGTCGGAATAATCATAATGGCATCTATTTTGAAAATAGAAGGTAATATCATTTCCGGAAATTCATTATATTACTTCTTTTGTGAAAAGGTAATTGATACATGTATTTGTTCTATACCTAGATCTGTACCGTTCCGTTCTTGAATGGCGCGGGTGGACTGTACCCAGTCGGCTGACATACAGTGCATATCTGTTGCACGCGGCGCTGATTAAGAACTACATAGGTTCTGTGACCCAGGTTACAGACCAAGGTTACTTCAGTTTGGTATGTAGCTATCGGAAAGCTATATATAAAGTTTAATGTGTATATAAAAGAAGAGAATGTTGACTTTTAATCTAGCAATCGCTGGAATGCTAGACATAAACGATCTCAGCAAACAAAGCTGCAAAATAATTTGTTGCTGTGAAGGGTATTACCGGCAGCGTCGTCCAGTAAACCAATATGAGAATTTTGCGTTTTAAAAAGTTGTTGTAGCAGTAGATTTAACTTTCATAAGAACATTTTCATAGACTCTGGGCAAAGAAGGACCCTGTTTTTATAAATGTACTTGAAGGTCTCTAAGCCGGTTTCCAAACCGGTTAGTCAGTGTCACTTTGAAAAGATCATTTATATATAATATATTTGATTGCATACAGGTCCAATGCAGCGGCAGATTCCTGGTAATGACATTTGTAGTTGCTGTTCCTTTCTGGCTTACGGTGGAAGCCCCTTGCAGTAACATTATTAGGGAGTGCCTTTTAAAACCAAAAGAAGAAGATGAGAAGATAAAATATCCGATGAGAGCAACAAAAAAGAAAGAATCGTAACAGAAGTATTCAACATTACAATCGTATTCTTGTACCAATTAATTTGATTGAAATATAATTATATTTGGGTTGCGTATATATGCGTTTATATGATTACTCCAGATTTTGTTTTAATTTACAATATTTTAAGCAATTAGATACAATCCTAACTTATATTATAAATGCGAATGTAAATTTGGTTTTTCACGTCTTAACTATTCGATCGATCATCATGAATTTTGCATACACCTTGTCAGGGGTTCAGAATAGGATTTATGATACATTTCATGCAGAAAAAGTACTGCTCCCGAGGGATAGAAAATCTAGAGAACGCGAACGAAGCCGCGGTCAAAATCTAGTACTAATTAATTACATTATCTCAGGACTTCTTAGCGACACAATTATGAAATGATTAATTATATAAATATTATTAAAAACCCAAAACAAGAATGTTTTGTTTAAATTACATGTCATTGTGACAAAGAATCTAATTACAATATTAACTTAAACAAGTGAGACTTACTAACCTAGCAGTCATCTTAATTGCTTATAATAGACCGTTAATTACGTATTTACTCTGCAATTTTATACTAGTTGAACAAATTAGATAATTATCTTGGAGCTGGATTAAAGATCGAGAGTAATGTGCAGTAATACTTATTCTTTTAAAATTATTTTGTTTGTAGCGGCTGGCAGGGGCGGCCTGTCCCGGGCGGCGCTTTTAGGGAGCGGCAAAATTTCATAATAAATAATAATAATATCTTGTAAATATTTGAACAATTTGATGACAAACGAGAGGAATGGGCTCAATAATGATGACTGTTCTTGCTGAAAAGTCCTTTTAATTAAAATACCTTCATAAAAGGGCGGCGAAATTTTCTTCCGACCCCGGCGGCTGACACCCACGCTACGCCACTGGGCTTAAGCTTATAATTGACCACTAATTAATATAATTATGATTTCACATTATTATGCGTACTCCTTAGGTTAATTATTTAAAATATGTTTATTGTGGTACTGCAATTAAATGATTTTACTAAATTTATTTATTTAATTAAAATGTTAGAAATTGTATTTATTTAATTTAAATGTTAAAAATGTTATCTATTTAATTAAAATGTAATGTGACTAGCTAAAACTGATAACAAAAAATATCATAATGAATTAAAAATATATATATATTTTTTATTTATTATATTAACGCTTGAAATAAGACTTTGTAAAACTCACACGACGGTTTGAATTTTTGTAGTGGCATTTAGGTATTAACTCAAGAACATTTTTTTTTATAGTATAGGAAGTAAACGAGCTGACGGATCGCCTGATGGTTTAATGAGTAACGATTACCACCGCCCATGGACACCCGCAACACCAGAGGAGTCTCAAGTGCGTTGCCAGCCTTTTAAATTTCTTCCCATCCCCAAGAGGGAGAAAGGTTGGGCCTCCGGTATCCTCACTCACTCGGCGAAACACAACGCAAGCGCTATTTCACGCCGGTTTTCTGTGAGGCCGTGGTATCACTCCGGTCGAGCCGGCCCATTTGTGCCGAAGCGTGGCTCTCCCACATTAAAACGATACAACATACACGAATTATGCAAATAAATTACCGTATTCTAGCACATTCATAAGAAAACGTGTCGTATTAGAACCCACAACATTTAGTGCAAGGCCAGTGACAAAGCGATCGCTTGCCCCATCGCCACTTTTTACTAGTTTAATATAAACAATATTAACTATAGGAATTATTTTTTTAGGAGTTGAAGTTTTAGAATTACTCATTTTTTTAAATATATTTCTAATTGTGTTCTTGGACTTGGTTTATAAATAAAACAATGTAATCTTTTTTTGCCTTACCGCGTTAACAATGTATTCGAATTATAATTAATGTGCATTTTAACCTAATTTTTAATTTCTTTGAACGTTTAAATATAGATGTTGTGACGTCACTGTTTACTATTTGTTTATCAAGCCCGGATGCAAACTTAATAGTGTTATAAGTTTAACGTGTGTGCCTGTCTGTGGTACCATAGGTCCTAAACGGATGAACCGTTATTGATATAGATTCTTTGTTTGAAAAACTTCAAGAGCGTTCATAGCTATTATTTAAGACAATCTATTCAGCCGTTTAAAGAATATCATCTCACTTTAGTTTATGAAGGAACGTCTGACCGATACGAAATTTGGTATCCTGTTACTTATATAATTTCCTAATATATATATATCTAGATTAATAGCTAGTTTGTTTTTTGTTTACGTGCATTTAAATCTTTAATTTGTTTTAAATATAGAATCATGGCATAAAAATTATCTCAGCTTCCCAATGATGTCGCTAGCATAAGAATTAATGAGTAGTAATTTATGAATTGTAAACTTATTTGTTAGTTGTGGTAAATAAAATAACCAGTTATAAAAAATTAAGGATGATATAATCCCATTTAAAAATATATTTTGTTACCAGCACGATGTACCTATAAAGGTGCTGATAGACTTAATTAAGCATTCGCTTGTAATTAGCATTCAGGCGAATGTTACATTACAGAAAAATAAATGGTAGCGATGAGTGCCTGGGAGAGTACTTGTGAAGATATCTGGGTTTTGATAAACATACCATGTTCCAAATCAATTAAGGAGTTGGCTATTGCCGCTGTCTACCTCCCTCCTCCTGTAACAAATCTAATGTTGAAGCATTTAATTAAAAGTCGTAACTCAATATTGGATCATTATGACGGCCACTCTTGCATATTGGGTGATTTTAATCTTAGTAATATTAATTGGAATGTAGCTTCATCTAACCAGTATTCGAAATTGGGTCAGTTTTTGTACGATTTTGTGCAGGTTGCCAACTTTAACCAACTAAATCATGTTCAAAATAATAAGCAAAAAATACTCGATCTTGTTCGTTCGGACCTACCATCTTGTACAGTGTCCTCAGCCCATGACTTGCTTACTCAGATGGATCCATCTGATCTTACATCCACCACTTGAGGCCCACATTTCGATCGTTGATAGTAAAGACCTTGATGCCAATCTTAATAATCAGAGGCTAAATTACCATAAATCTGATTACGAAGCCATTCAGAAAAATTTATCATTGATTGATTGGAATTCAGAGTTTAATCAATGCATAAATGTTAATTCCATGGTAGCCATATTCTATGTTAGACTCAATGAAATGATAAAAAAATACGTGCCTCGCAAAACAACTGCAAAGTGCAAATATCCACCGTGGTTTAATAAATCCCTGATTGCTATATTAAAAGAAAAAACAACATATGTGCTCGATTCAAAAAGTACCGGAATCATATGGACAGAATAGAAGTAAAGTTATTAAGCAAAAGATGTTCAAAAATAGCCAAAGCATGTTACAACCAATACATAGGCGAACGTGGAACACAAAATATCTAACAACGCTAAGTAATTCTGGTCATTCGTTAAAACAAAAAGAGACGAATCAAGTTTTTAGCCCAGCTCAATGACTGATGGAATTAATGCCAGCTCAGATGGTGAGGGGATTTGTAATCATTTTGCAGCTTTGTTCTCTTAGGTTTACAACTTCTAACAATAACTTCATACTGTCGAATGATCTAAAGTCTATTGATAAATTCAGTCCTAGTTTTGGTTTGTTGGTTTTGGACCAAACAATGATTATAAAGAAGTTAAATGGCCTGGCTAAGGGTGCAGGACCAGAGGGTATACCGCCTATCTTTATTAAAAATTGTACATCCCAATGAATATTACCGCTACATATAATCTTTGCGACATCGATTTCGTCTGGAATATTTCCAAATGAGTGGAAATTTGCAAAAAGTATTATATATATTATAAGTCAGGTAGCAAAGATGACGTGAATAATTATCGTCCAATTTTAATAATCTTCACCATGGCAAAGGTGTTTGAGTATTTTGTTTGTCCTTACATACAAAAGTATTTGAGCCGATACCTGTCCACTCATCAACATGGATTCGTCAAGGCAAGGTCTACTTCTACGAACTTTGTCAAAATTTGTCGAACGCTTGGCCGAAGCAATTGACCATCTTCAACAGGTAGACGTCATATATACTGACTTCAGCGAAGCTTTCGACAAAGTGTCTCATACAATATTGATGCAGAAATAATCAGTATATGGATTTACTGGCTGTCTTTATAAATGGATTGAGTCGTATCTAGTCAATAGCTCTTGCTACGTCATGTTGAACGGCTTTAGGGCAAGTCTCCACGTTTTCTGGCGTGTCGCAGGGATCACTCTTTAATATCTTTATTAATGACCTACCTGACTGCCTCTTGTACTCTAAACCGTCCATGTATGCTGACGATCTAAAAAATTCACGAACAATTAATAGTTCTCACGACGTAACTCTTCTACAGCAATACATAGAACACATAAGGTAGTGGTGTAGCAATAACCAGATGTACCTCAACATTAAAAAATGCTACCACATGAAGTTCACCCGCAAACTACACTACATAGACTCAAGGTATTTTGTAGAGGGCATGCCCGTACAAGAAGTTGATACAATAAGGGACCTAAGTATGTATGTATCTTATGTGGGGGCCAGTCAGTGCAGACCGGCGACACTTCGAACCAGTGGGATCTTTTGTGTCGACTCTCTCCCAATAATGACTGCCATAGATGTTCATGGCAGCCGGGACCGACGGCTTAACGTGCTCTCCGAGGTAGGCGATAATTGTCAATCAATACGCACATAATTTCGAAAAGGACTTATGTATAATTTTAGATAATAAATTCACTTTTCTACCTCATTTGGATCACATAGTAAAAAAGCATCATTTATTAAGAAATGCTAAAATATTCCGTAAGTCGCAAATAAAGATACTTTTGTTAAACACTTTGGTTCGTAGTATACTCGAATACTGTTCCACTGTGTGGAGACCGCATTATTCAACTCACATTTTGAGATTGGAACAAATCTAGAAGCGTATCATGTGGCATTTAGCCTTCTCTGTCGAAATCTCCAAAACTGATAAGAGGTATGATGAAAGACTATCGTTTTTCAAGATACCATCGCTTGAAAAGAGAAGAACGCTTCTGGATCTAAATTTTATCTACAATGTATTGCACAGCCATTTAGATTGTTCAGCTCTGCTTGAAAGCCTAAAATTTAACGCTCCCAACCGCATGTGCCGTAAAGCAATGGTAATAATTGTGCATTCTTTTAGATGCACGTTTTTAGCATATAATTCGCCGATACCACGACTATGTAGAACGGTGAATATATATTGTACAAATTCGATTGACATCTTTGCGGTTAAATTGCATAAGTTTCGCAAATTACTATTCAAAATCTTGCCCAATCAGTTACTTGTCAAAAATTATATTGTATATATGATAAAATTAACACTTTTCTGTTTTATATATATCTCAAACAATAATTTATTCTGTATTAATTGTTTCAATTGAATTAATGAATTTATGTGTTGCTTAAATTAATGGATTTATGTATTGATTAAATTAAAGGATTATATTGGTATTACTTTGACTTAAATTTTGTGATTATTTAAATATTCAATTTCAACTTATGATTAATTTATAATTTTGATTGATTACTATTAAATATATTGTAGTTTTTAATAAACATTGAAATGCATGCTGTATTCATCTATTATTAGTTATGCAATTAGTTTTAAATCTATCAATTGTATTATGTGTAAATGAATTTTTGTATATAACTGTTGGTGAATCAAATAAATAAATAAATAAAAAGCGCCAAAGAGCGTACTCTTTTCTAAAAGGCCGGCATCGCACTTGTTACTCCTCTGGTGTTGCGGGTGTCCATGGGTGGCGAGGCGATCCGCCTGCTCGTTTGCCCGCTAATCCACAAATAAAAAGGACAGTAAATTTGCTTCGAGCTTCTTGCCGAGCCGAGCCATTCTGTCGTTGTTCGTGAAGAATATTTTTTGACGAGCATTACTTAGAGCGTTCCCTAGAATGATCGTGAAAATGTTCGTAGCGATGTTTGGCTCTATGCTTGGCTCTGTTTGTTGTTCAGTTCGACAATGTAAAAACGGTGAGCGCTCGATGTTCTGTTACAACTGCTCAAGTCTACCAACACCTTAATGTGTTAAGGAGGCCTCATGTAGGCATGGGAACATTCGAACCTTGCGCATACAAAACATTACGGAAACAAACCTCTGACCAAGCAGATAATGGATATCGGCTACATACAAAAATATTAGGCTGTTTTTTATTTAGTTTGAGTGCTCGGATGCCGTATCCACAAATGGTTGTTCCGAGTCTGGGTGTTCTCTGTTTGTAAAGTCTCTCGCGAGAGCAGGATATATTTCTAGTGCGGGAGTACTCTTTTAAAAAAGAAATATAGATAAATGAGAGCAAGTATGCGAGCGTCCAGAACTTAGCGCCATTCGTGCAGTCTAATTAGTGCAAAATATAATAATTTGCGGTTATCTCAGTACATTTATTTATCGGTTTCTGTAAGAGGGTTTTAGTTTTTATTGTTGCTAGTTAACATGACTACACTTCGCCTGGTGGTGCACAGTCCTGTAGTCCACGAGCAGAGTGCACCAAGAGCTTACGTGAAGTGGCGCCGAGGTCACTACTGCGCACAGTGTACGGGAGAACCTTGACATCGGAAATTTTCAAGTAACTTCACTTTTGAATAGGCCTTAGCGTACTTAATGTAGGAGTAAAACTACCGTTTTAAAAGGTAGTTCTTCGAAATTTTTATTCTTCGACTCATCCATCTGGCCAAAATTTAATTTCACTTTCAGCTCTGTAACACATGTTCATATGAAAATAGGTATACCAAAGACATTTATAGAAGAGACCTTTATAGAAACGAATCCCTCATTCAAACATATATTTGAATGCGGGATTCGTTTCTATAAAGTAGTTTTCAAGATATCGACGTTCAAATATTTTGTGATCAGATGAATCAGAATTTGTTACAGATGAATCAGAAACAGAAATAAAAATAAAAAACTATACATATGTTAAAAAAATAATCATATTTTAACAACTATATACAATAATCTGCTTTTATAAAAACGATTATCAGTGATCACATCACGGAAACAATCTAGTGATTTCAACAATAATTCTTGTAAAACACTTCTGAAACTTTAACACAGCATATAATAATTCTTGTATTTTATGGGCAAGCGAGAATATTGTAAAATAAAAAAAACAAATTACTTTTGCTAATATTTGTAATACAATTAATTTCTTTTAGGTACTAAAAAGTTATTATAATTGCTACAATATATTATTCTCTCTGAAATTTTTTCCCGTGTACATCTCACAAATCATCATTATTATACATATTGACTTAGCTATAAACTTTCATAATAAAAAAATCACAGGGGTACAAGCTTATTCTCATATTAGCACTTATGACATCAGTCTTAGTTTGCCTAACTATTAATATAAATCTTCATATTAATTAATATTAACAATCACATTACTGTATTTATTACTAAAAATAAAGTAACAAAAATGCGATCAACTTTAATTAAATGGCATATTTTTAAATTATTCTTCCTTATTAACTATCACAGAAACATATTACTTATTATACGTATGGCAACTAATAAGTAATGAAGTCAAAGTTAAGTACTAAAAGAAATATGCCTTGGCTTTCTGCAAGGGACCGAGCTAGATTTAATATTATCCTCGAAAGCTTTTTCTTGTTAACGAGATCTTGAATTTTTGGAGGAAGATGGAGTATTCATATCTTCACCATGGCGTGAGACACTTTTGTCCGTTTATCAGATTAAGGCATTTTAAACATAAAAATTTCCTCATCATCAGAATCTGAGCGATCATCCACGCTTTTCTGATGAAGGGTCGATAGGACATCTCTAGTGAATTCTGGAGTTATAAGTTTTTCATCCATTGACGGAGTCTCTATCCAAAAGCTGTCGTCATCATACAAGTCAAGCCTATGGTGTTTTGACCATACAAATCAGGCACAGATTAATCAGGATTTTGCCTACAATCATGCACAACTCATCATACATACAGACTTCAGTATTGTCATTTTACTACACGAATCTATAACTCAAAAGCGTCACTCGAAACACAGACAAGTGAAAACAATAAAATATATTTTTAAAGTAGGCTATGTAATGAGTATGCCACTTGAATCAAGCACAGATGAATCAGATATTTACCTTTGTATCACCGGGATCTAAGCCAACCAGCCGCACGTACACCTTCTAGCTCGTCCGTTGCACGACTGGCTTCCTACCGCGCGGGAAACCAGACTCAATATTTGTACCCGACCAAGTACGGTCAAGCGCAGCTTACGTCATATTAATCAGTATTATACGCTGGACACTTCTTATTTACTTATAACACACTAAAGTATTTATAACAACTACACATTTTTTTTATAAGAGGGCTATTCATTTCCTTTCGATAAGATAATAATTTATATTGATTTATCAAAGGGAAAAAACGATATCGACCATTTTGTTCCGGAAAATAGCACACGGACGCGTTATATGAATCAGAAGAACGAAGTTCAATTATTTTCATTTTGTACCTAGACATCAATTATTTCAAAATATAATTTTGCCCAGTTACGGATAAAGCTAAACTGTACAAAAAACATTGGGTCCGGCCGTTAAGGTCCCATTCCGGTACGCCCCCGGCCGGGACGCACCCACAGTGAAAAATTCGTTATTCCGCTACGCCTCCGGCCGAGATGGTCTCATTGTAAAACAACCGGAGAAGACACTTGAGACACTTGAGCAAATACTGTTGAAAACAAGTGTTTATGAATTTAAATATTCTGTGCTGTGTGTATACTATCATGTATTAGCTTTAGAATTAGTAAGACAAATTTTTAAGTACCTACCTATACTCTTTAAAAATATGTTGGTTTCCAAGTTAGCAACCTTTCAAAAAGCAACCCATTCACGGTTTCCGTGAGGAAACAGTGAAAGGATTGCTCGCCCATTCTGTAGATTTCAAATTCAAAAACACTTGTTTTAATAGTATTTGCTCAAGTGTCTTCTCCGGTTGTTTTACAATGGAAACGTCTCGGCCGGGGGCATAGCGGAATAACTAATTTTTCACTGTGGGTGCGTCGCGGCCGGGGGCGTACCGGAATGGAATCCTAACGGCTGGACCCAAAAAATTACAGATCGTATTGTTAATAATAATTGGTTACAGAAATATACCCATAGAAATCGACAATTTTGTGAAGAACTACCCTAAACTTCGTTCTAGTTTACAAGAAAATGATTACCAAAGTTTCATTATTTTTTGCAGTTCCAATTGAAAAACAAAAATTTCTTTGTAACTATTGAATTAACACTTTTTTGACTAATTTATTGAAAAACACTTTAAAAAAGGCCCGTATGCTTTGTCGCAATACTCAATAGTCAATATTTGGCATATTTCTATTTTTTTTCTTAAAAACTGTAGCATATTTGTGCCTAAACTTTGTTTTATTAGAAACATTTATATGTTCAGTATACACATAAATAAAATCAAGCACTAAATTTGTGGAACTTCAGAAAAAGAAACAATATAGTCTTTTACAACTTTATTGTGCAATAGTGTTGTCACAAACCAAATCGATAATTATAAGTAGGTACTTATAATTTTAAATGTCCTGACTGATTTACAAAATTGAAAAAGACGAATGTGACATAAATTGGCACGACATTAGGCATCATACTCATCAAAATTTTCTTCCCGCTCAAGAATTGTTGTGTCATGTTTTCAATTTCGCCCTCAGTACCTTGTTCCGAGTAACACAAAGATGTCGGACTATTTTCCTCGTCTTCAAAAGGAACCAACATCGATCGAACTGACTAAATTGCAATATTGACAGGCGTTATAGTAAGTGAGAGATTCCTCAGGTACCTTTCAAAAGGGCAAAATAAAAAAATAATAATTATGGCATTTATTTAAAAATAAAAACTAAGTTTTGGAGCCCAAAAAGTACACCAAAATAATACTGCGATATTAAAGCAAAAACAGTTTAAAAAAATAGTTTTTTGTTTGGCTAATCAATCCTTCACAAATAATAATAGTGGAAAAATGAAAATTAGCCATAAACGAGGTACCCATCGTTGAAAGTCTTAATTTTTTCACTTTTACACAAACGTCATAATTTTTCTTTTTTAGTTCGTTTGAATGGTCATTTAAATACTTGTAGCTTACAACATACAGAACTAATATTATTATTATTATATAAGTACTGTGGGTGTCCATGGGCGGTGGTAATCGCTTACCATCAGGCGATCCGCCTGCTCGTTTGCCACCGATCCTATAAAAAGAAAATTTAGAGAGATCCCAACGTTCAGTGCTCAAAACAATGCTAAAAACACTTTAGGCATCCCACTACACGACTTTATAAAGATAGCAAAGTACTGAACGTTAGGCAGTTATTTATTGTTTCGAGTATGTAAGTAGTGTATAAATTTTATTTAATGAAAGTACTGTTACTCACACAACATTAACTTTTTCTTTTTAGAGACTATGTTGGACTCACCCGGGAAAAGATATCCTGGTAATACAGACTAAACCTACCACGGTGTTCCTCGACATAATCAGATTCGTCGGGGCCGCGCGAATCACTTTCACATGCAATCGTGACCCCGCCGCGGTTTCGGCCCGCTGTATGAAACGGAACATGAATATACCAACTCTATTTAAAAAATATATATTTTTCCTACTATCCCCTTGTGGCGGAAGTCAAAACGACACGCGTGGAAACACGCACGCACCCTTATCGGACCTGGTGCTGATCGGGTGGCGAGCAGGTCCACGAACCCCATCACCCCCAGGTAAAACCTCAGGATGGCTGGAGGTCATCTCACGTCCTCCGGCACCCAGTTCTGCAGTTGAGGAGAGGTTTCAGAAGCTCCCTCTCTCACTCCACCGCCTCCTTAATGGAAATTACTTCCTGACAGAAGGAGGCGTCGGCGTTCCACGACCTTTTGCTCCAGACCATAGCCTGAATCACGGCCGGAGAAATGGTACGGCAAGAGGGCAACCAATCTAACTGTCGCCAGCCCCCTTACTAACGTAACATAATCTAACTTTCTTTTACGCAAGCGAAGCCGCGGGCAAGAGCTAGTATATTATATTTGTATACAATTTATAGGTGATATCGTTGTAAAATATTATTTATAATTAGTTTAGTTGTTATCATACTTCTTTAATATGTAAACTACCGCTTACAACATGCTCATTGTCCAAAGGTTATCCACTAGGAATCATCATTAACGATAAAGCCCATTGACCTATTCTAATATTCTATACTTTACGCTCATTCGTCATCTCATATTCTTAGTCCCGTGTGTTAATTTTTAAGACTGCACGGATGACGTAGTGTTTTAAGTGGTCGCCTGCCACTGCTGCCGCGCCAAGTGTTGTGGGTCCGATACCCACACGGGACAAACATTTGTGTGATCCACAAATAGTTGTGCCGAGTCTGGGTGTTATTTGTGTCCGTTGTTTGAATGTTTGTTAAGTCCCCCGCGACACAGGAATTATTCCAAGAGCTGGAGTTTTACTTGAAAAATCAAATGCAAGATGTACCAAAATGTCTGCCCTAGCAAAAGGTTAAGTAGGTATAGGTTATAGTTTTTTGTGTAGTGGCCTGCCGTTTTACACGGCGGGCCGAAACCACGGCGGGGTCGCGATTACATATGAAAGCGATTCGCGCGGCCTCACTATGGTTATGTCGAGGAACACCGTGGTAGGTTTAGTCGGTATTACCGGGGTATCTTTTCCCTGGTGAGCCCGACATAACCTCTCCGTCGCCCCGGGGAGAGGTATGCGTCAAAGCATTCCCAAACGTTAAAAATGAAGGTATAGGTTATAGTTCGTTGCTTCAAGTACGTCACATGCATGAATTAGCTGTTTTTCTGGTAAAGTCTTGCGTCAGCCATGACTTTATCTGCAGCTGGTTATAATTATGACAAAAAATATGATGCAAAACATGTTGCAATCATATATTTGGCTAGTGTATAAGAAATAGCATTCGTATGACCTTTAAGTTTTTAGTAGCCTGCGGTTGCTAATAATTCGGTAATGAAACAGTCGACCAAAAATGTGGTCTACCACCCTACGCGACGGTTGAAGTTCATTTGAACGTCATAAAACAACAAGGTCGATTGCCCCTTTCAATAATATTGACAGTCATCATTCAACTGCACAATCGGGTTTTAACACGGGAACCTGCTGGTTACGAGACAATATACTGACTTTAAATACCGGCAAAACAAATTGCATGACATTCTCCTTAAAAAATAATGCATCAACCCAATCAGGAACATCACTTAAGAATATTATAGCTCACTCTTGTAAGGAACAACTTAACCATCACTGTACCTGCGTACCACTATCTAAGACTGAGAAAGTAAAGTACCTGGGTGTGATAATTGATAACAACCTCAGATTCCAAGAACACATAAATACCCTTAGTAACAGATTGCGTAAATTAATGTATATATTTAAAACCCTGAGACACGTAGTCGATAAAAATTTAATGATTTCAGTGTACTATGCCCTCGCTCAGTCCATTATAAGCTATTGTATCACCTCCTGGGGTGGAGCTCCAAAAACTACGCTCTAAGGACTAGAGAGAACCCAAAGAGCCATACTGAAAGTGTCGTCTTTCCTACCGTTTCGCTATCCCACTGAACAGTTATACAAAGAGAGTAAAGTCCTGACAGTGCGCCAATTGTTCATATTGCACACTCTAATGAAACAGCATACTCAGCTAGTCTATAACCTTTCCCAGTTCAGTGGGAAAAGACGTTGTAACCCCGTGGTGCGTCATATCCATCATCAGAAAACATCTTTTGCGCAACGTTTCTTTTGTTACCTAGGTGGTTACCTATATAATAAGACGAACAAGACATAACACATCTTTCACCTCTCAAAGGAAAAGTGCTAAAAGAGGCTGACTGATTGGCTATTAAAACTAAACTAAGACGATACTGAAAATATGCTTACCAATATAATTTAAACATACTTCCGTTCCTGTCCTTATCCCAATAAACATTACCCCACACCACGCACACACACACTCACACACACACTCACACGCACACACACACACACACAAACACACACACACGCACGCACGCACGCTCGCACGCACTTACGCACTCACGCACTCACGCACACACGCACACACGCACACACCCACGCATCCCCTCGTTCATTTCAAGATACGCACGCCTTTTATTTTGGTTTAGCGGTACGAAGCCGCGACACCTGGGTCCCTACCAGCGCTGGAGCCGGACGGCAATAGCTTAATCTTTATGACTGCAATTATCCGGTTGCTATGTGTAAAAGAGATAGATAGCACCGGGCTTTGTCCGTGGTTGCGTACAATTACACCAACATTGCTTATGGCGAATTCTGTTGCAGAAATTTAAAATGCGACCAATTAATGTGTTTATAATTTTCTTCTCACTGTTAGATAATACCTGCCTTACTACATTTTTATTAAGACTATTTTGATGATAGGATATAAAAAAGAAACAAAATTAAACTAAAATCCATTTATTCCAAAAATTTACAATGTATGTTCAAATTAAAACAATTTGAACATTTATTGTAAATTTTTGCTATAATGCAAACTCGACATATCCTGATGAAAGCTGCCTTTAATTGATTTAAATTTCTAGTATTGATAATCTCAGCGGCTTCTCTTATGTGCTGGCGCAATTGGTCCACTGAAGTTATTGGTCGCTCGTAAACCAAGTCGGCAAAAAAAGTATACATCGACAACCCTACGGCTTAAAAAAAATCATCCAAATTAGTTGCAGATAATTAGACAAATAATTATTGCCTTACGCTAGGACCATTATTCACGGGACACCCTGTATAAACAAGAACTCGTTTTTGTCTCGCTTTGCACACATGCTCATGACAAACTTCACCTACTATCATTACATTGAATAATGTTTCAATGTTTGCGTTAAAACATCACACACACAGAGATATTCACTCGGATCACTATGCTAATGTTTACCTAACGATGCTACTCCATTTTTGTCTTTGACCGTACTTGTGCTCTATAATATCTTCTACGCAGATGGCCAGTCTCCGTTAAGATTGACCGCTGTAACCGAAATTAGTTCTGGAGGACATCCTTACTTAACTAATATTATAAATGCGACCGTGAGTGTATTTGTTTGTTACGCTTTCACACTTTAACTACAGCTCAACTACAACTACAACTCTCCGGCACTCAGACGTTAGCCTGGCAGGGCTACGACCTTGAACACAACCATCTAAGGCGGGGGGAGGAGATGAGCGTAACGGCGTCGCCTCCTCCCTGGCCTTGCTCGGCGGAGCGGGTCCGCACTGTTCTCTCCTCCCGTTCCCGCTCCGCAGCCTCCTTCAGGAGCATTACTGTCTCGCTGAATTCGGCAACAGCTTGCCAGCACCTGTCGCTGGCCAGCATAGTGCTCAAAGTAACCTAACCTAACCTATATTTAAGCGGAAAAATTTAGTTATAATAATAATTGAGTATTACAAAAATAAATACACTTTATAATAGTAACTTTGCGAATTATGTACATTCAACACACAGTTTTACACATTAGTTGTACCTATAATTATTATTCTATTCACGTACGTAATTATAATTTTATAATAGAAAACTTGTTATTAACCATTTTAGGTTTTGTAGATTTGATGATGACATTGCTATGCAGCTGTGATACAACTATAAAAGATGGAACAATGCCATTTATAAAAATTAAAAATTACAACTCCCGCACTAGGCATAATTCCTGTATGGTTAGGAACTTTACAAACATTCAAACAACGGACACAAAGAACATCCAGATTGAGAAAAAGCATTTGTGTGTGGGATTCGAATCCACAAAAGCCAACTCTCGCACTAGGCATAATTCCTGTATGGTGGGAAACTTTACAAATATTCAAACAACGGACACAAAATGTTATTTGTGTCCGTTGTTTAAACACCGCATAATAATATTTAATACGAGATGTTTAAGCTAATACATAAGTAGGAAAGATGTGTATAGCTATATTTTCTATAGCTATACAAATCTTTTATATTTCAGAAAAAACATTTGTGTGTGGGATTCGAACCCACAACACTGGGCGCAGTCGCAATGGCGAGGCGACCACTTCAACCACTACGCCATCCCTGCAATATAGCTAGCAGCAGTAACTAGCTGACACCTTCGGTTTCACTCACATTTACGATTACTGCTCCGCTCCCGTGGCTCGTAGCGTGATGTTATAAAGACCATTGTCTTTTTTTTTTTATTAACTCTCACTAACAATTGTTTACATTAGATCATAGTCAGTTGCACTCATTGATCGGTAAACGATTAGCGAGGTTAAGCAACGATGGGTGCGGTCAGTCTATAGATGGGTGACCGCTTAGTGGTATTTCATTTGAGCGTCTCCGTGCTTGGGAGGGCACGTAAAATGTCGGTCCCGGATGTTGTCAAATTGACAGCAGTCGTTAAGCAATGTCAGAGGTCTACGGGCGGCTTGAACAACTCTTGACAACAGGCCAATAAGCAAATGAAAAAAAAAAAGTTAATCTTATGAATTATACATTTGTTATAATTGGGTGACAATGTAACAATTACTTAAAGGTAATCACCGCATAATAATATTTAATACGAGATGTTTAAGCTAATACATAAGTAGGAAACATGACTGTGTATAGCTATATTATGTGCAGAGATATATTTTTTCAAAAATAATTATGTTAGGAGTTAAAAAGTAGACTTTTGTTTTAAAATTGAGTCAGAGTGTAAGTCAATAGCATCGGTGCAGCTGTTAAAAATTTTACAACACCTTGAAAACGGGGAGTCATTGCCTAGAACTGTCTTTCGCAATGGTGGACACAGTGGTGTGACTGGATTACGCGGAAGCCTGGCGGGAACGCGAAACTTAAAGAGAGTGAGTAACGTGGGACAGTCAAAGCTGTGGTTTAAAATTTTGTACGCAAACTATGCATCGTTCAGCTGTCTGCGATTATCTAAAGATTTCATACGGAACTGCATTATTCTGTTTATATTTGTACGTATTTTCTTGGCGATTCCATTGGTGAACGCGAGATGCCAAAGAAATCGCTTTTGATACGCTCGAGATGCAATAAGTGAACTGCGTAATGAGGTCGCCAAACAACACTGCAGTATTCAAGGATGCTACGAATCATACAGTTAAATAGCAATATTTTAGTCATGTTGTTTCAAATGACTTTACAGTTTCTTAAAGCCCATCATTTTTGTAGCCTTCTCAATCATTTTGTCTAAATGGAGCCTAAAAGTTAGTCTCGTGTCAAACAGAACACCAATATCACGGATAGTTTCCACTTCGTTAAGTTTAAAATGGGTCAATATAGTACTCAGAATTAATAATCAAATCAAAATAAATTTATTCAGATTAGGTTACAAGGTAACACTTATGAATGTCAAATTTACACAATTTTTTTCTGCGAATTTACATTTGCTGCCACGTTCAGCTAAGCAAGGGTGTAGGGCTCATAAGAAGAACGGGCAAGAAACTCATGGTCACTTTTTTTAATAGAAATTAGTTTTCGGGTTAATTATATAAAATAACATTTATTGCAGTTTAGGTGCATGTTGTTCTTTTTGCACCACTGTGTTAGCCTATTAAGATCACTCTGTAGATGTTGGACATCCTCCTCAGATTCAAATTTTCTCAAAAATTTTAGTATATCAGCATACATGAAGACTTCTGAGAACTGGAAACAATCCGGGACGTAGTTAATAAAAAAAAAATAGTATTGGGTCTAAATGGGATCCTTGAGGAACACCAGAAGATATGTGCTGTAATGTCGATTCAAATCCATTTACCACTACATAAAATAGTTTTTCTTATAAATAAGATGTCAACCACTTAAGCAAAGATCCTGTAATTTCGAAATCAAGATTTTGTGAGGCACTCCGTCAAAGGTTTTGCTGAAATCCGAGTATATCACATCGGCTTAATATCCCGAGTCTATTGTCTTTGATATCAATTCTGTGAAAGGTACCAAGTTAGTAGACGTAGATCTACCATTCTAACGAAACCATGCTGATAATCACTTAAATAACTATGAATTTTAATGTATGGGCATATTATAGGTTCGAAAATGTTTGCAAATGATGATAATATTGAAATAGATCTGTTTCTGTTATTACTGGATAAAGTAGCTTATTGATAGAGAGAGAGTTTTTGAAATCGGTCGAGTAGTTTTCGAGTTTATTCATTACAAACAAAGGGTATACAGTATATAATAGTAATTTAAATAACCTTTAGTATTTATAGAAAACTAGCGATCCGCCCCGGCTTCGCACGGGTAGTACAAAACCTTAACAAATTATACACCTAAACCTTCCTCATGAATCACTCTGTCTATTGGTGAACTCCGCATAAAAAATTGTTAAGTAGTTTTTGAGTTCATCGCGAACAATCGAACAGACGTGACGGGGGACTTTGTTTTATAATATGTAGTGATAAATCTACAGCCATTACATTATTTAATACTAATTAGCTGCTCATTAGTATTCATATTAGGTATATCTAGTATTTATATTTTTAACAAATGCTAATATTATATTTATTTGCTTTTGTCTTATGTCTAGGCACATTGTAATTTGTAAGTGGAAACTTAACCAGATAGTGTACATTTATATTATTTGAAACTTGATGCTATTTTTCAGATAAATAAATAAAATAAAATATCTAGCAAAATGTGTCTGTTATACAACACAGGGAAAATCATAATTATTTATTTGCAAACTAACTCTACATACATACATTAGGTCTTAAATATTTTATAACAGTTGCCTTTTACAGCAATAGAAAATTTGAGGGCACTTCTTTTTCTTGTGGTCCCAAAATACCACTCAAAAATAATTATTTATTTTAGGTAGAATCCGCGACCGCCGTCCCGGTCCCAAAAGCCTCACGACCCCTGCAAAATATACCCATAGCTAGTTCACAAAGAACAGAGACCATTCTAAATGAATCTATATAAACTTATGAAGCATTGTTTGTATTCTTGTAGATCGGCGTATTAGCTTGTTTTTATTAGTAGGTTTATGTTATTTCATGAAGGTAAGTTTATATTATTATATTATTTATGTTCGTTGTTGTAGTATGAAGTTTATTAAATATTCTTATTGCCATATATTGCGGACTTTGATTTAACGTCTTCATTTTGAATGGTGGTAGGTACAGTGCATAGCAGCGATAGCCTAGGGGGAAAACGTTGGACTGCCACGCAGAGATTTCGTGTTTGATCCCAAGGCACGCACCTCCGACTTTTTAAAGTTATGTGTGTATTAAATAGTTATTTATATCTTGCTTTAACGGTGAAGGAAAACATCGTGAGGAAACTCGCATGTCTGAGCGTTCTCCATAATGATCTCGAAGATATGTGAAATCTGCCAACTTGCACTAGGCTAGCGTGGTGGTCTATGACCTTTTCATACTGAGAAGACCCCGTACCCAGCAGTGGGACAGTTTAATATTGGGCTGATATTATAATTTATATGATAGGTACAATCCATTTTTAAGGAGGCTGTACTTTAGAGAACGTGTTTTGTTTATAAAATATTGTGTATGTGTGTATATCCGCGGAGGGATAGGCAGAATTGTATTACATCCACATTTTGCCAAAAATATTACAGTCACACGTAGCGCGCCATCCACTCACACACAATTCAAGACTCCGTGCTTGACATTCACGATGACATGTAATGACATCAAATATCTCAATTGAAATTATTGTTACATATTTAAATATGAAACAATAATTTCAATTGAGTTAGATTTGATATAAATGATAATAGTACATTAATGTACTATTATCATTTATATCAAATCTAATAACAAACATTCTCAATTCAACAATGACTAGCAGTCGCCCAGTGGTCAAAATTCAACCATAATTGTTAGTTTAATCGTTATTTAGGTTATATTGTGTATATCTTTCCCCTTATAATCACATTTTATTTAAATTTCGCCATGGTTATACAGGTTAATTTACCTATCTTTTTTAAACAAATTGTTATTTACTTAACTATACTCTTTCTTAGACGATATTCTTAAGTCTGCTACTTTGTTTTCTTTTTTTTATTACATATATATAAGGTATGTAATCATAGTTACGAAGAATTGTTCGACGTCAACCGAAAAGTGCCGAAATACTTCGAACGCGATTCAACTGCGTGTGTCAAATGCATGGTTGTGTGCGTGTAGTATTTTTTCATTAATTAATGTATTTCTAATGCATATTTTATAAAAATATTTGGATTCGCAATTCCTTCTCCATATAAACTTTAACTGTGCCAAATTTCATACTCCTCCGTTCACGCAAATTTCGTAGAAAGGGGTACGAAGTTTTTGCTTCACGTATTAATATATAGATATTATAGTTAAGTTAGTATTAAGTAATGTTATGGTTGAGCTCCTAGCCCGTATTGAGAACACAAGTTTACAGTTGGATCTCAAGATAAACCATGCTAAATCCAAGCTAATGGTAATAGACCGTGCCAACAAATTGGAGTTAACGGGAGCTCTCAACCTAGACATTGTGGACGACTTTATTTACCTGGGGGCCAACATCTGTAATATAATAGTAGTAATAACTGGGTCATGCGAAAAGGAAATAAGAAGGCGAATAGGTATGGCCAAAAATGCCATGGCTCAACTGGCAAAAATATGGAGAGACCGGAACATCTCGCGAAACACAAAAAAGAAACTTGTCCATACGTTGGTGTTCTCCATATTTAGCTATGGCTCTGAGACATGGGTTCTGAAAAAAGCTTATAGAGATCGCATCGACGCGTTTGAAAAGTGGTGTTGGCGAAAAATGCTACAGATCCAGACTGCTAATGCGTCTATTCTGCGAGAATTAAACATAAAAACCAGACTATCCACCATATGTCTACGCAGAATACTGGAATTTTTCGGACACATTGCCCGCAAAGGCGGTTACAACATCGAACAGCTGATGGTGACAGGCAAGGTAAACGGCAAAAGACCAAGAGGCCGCAATCCAACGAGATGGTCGGACCAAATCCGATCGTCGCTTAACACCAATCTCCACGAAGCAAAAGACCGGAACAGATGGAGAGAGATAATCAATGAGAAAGTGATTCAGCGGGGAAACGACCCTCAGTAATGAGGAATACGACGCGAGGAGGGGAGGAGGAGGGAGTATTAAGTAAGACTATTGGATGCCTGAAGGTAGGAAGTGGTAGATGAAGATAAAAAAAGATAAAGATCATTTATTTTGAGAAACATAAGTATAATACAAGTTACATTAGCTTGCATGCAAGGTAGTCAGTTAGAGTAAGTTCTACATGTTTTACCATACGCCGTAGAAAATTCAATAATTGCAATAATTATAAAACGACCATATAAATGTTAACATCCTAAATGTAAACCTTTGTTCACAATTCAGATGATTTATGACAGCAAAAACCAAGAAAAATAACACTTCACAGACCTCATGCACAAACAACAAACCGCATAGACTACCACTGCCGGCGAGACAGTCTATACAAATTAATAGAAAAAAAGATAGTAGATGTGTATATACAATATTATATTATGATCTTAAAATAATCTTTACTTTATCCGAGAACCAATGATATTTATATGTAAATAAATTAAAATGTTGTTTTATCCTTATCAAACAACTTTTTATATGGTAACAAATATGTTACGCTTTATATCATACCTACTACTAAAATTAAAACTATTCACAAAGATAAGGTTAGTATTTTTTTTTCCATAATAAAAATGTTATGCTTTATTATTCACCTCCATTTCAAATAGAGTGATAATATATATAAGGTGCTCGTTCGTACAGCTAAGACATATGTATGTGTATATGCATGTTCATTGTGCATGCACACAGACATATTATAGACAAAAAATATTAGTCCTTATTTCTGGGATCGGTGTCAATTTAAGATGACTCCACACATCAATCGACATCACAATAACATCCTGACCAGCCCTGATACAGATAGTTTTGTCACGTTGCCAGAAGCATCGCTGGGTGGTATGGCTGCAATTACCTCTAGACGTGAGCATAATCCTGTCCGGAGGCCTGTTTTATTCTGACGGCGGTAGGGCTCCGATGCTACTGCGAGTGCTGTATGCCACCTTCTACAAGCCAGTCTTCCAAGTCGTAGTCATAACTTTTATGCTTGGATGCATGTTTAAATTTGAAAGTAAGTTGATTTTTATATACCATTTTTCTATTCTCGTTGCCTCGCGATGCCTTCCTTCACCATTAAAGCGGGTGATAGTTAACTATTTTACGCACATAACCTCAAAATGTCAAAGGTGCGTACTTTGGGAAGAACTTAAGGTCTCTGCGTGACAGTTCTACGGTGTCCGACTAGGCTATCGCTGATAATCTATATTCTTTACTATACTAAGATTATAAAGAAGTAAAGTTTGTAAATTGGGCTGATGAATGTTTTCTCTGAAACTACTAATCTGGTTACATTATTCTTCCATTTTAATTAAAAAGTATATTATGCCAAATGTCCATAGGCTATACAGATTGTGATAGTAAGAAAATTAAGCCATGTTCGTGAGCGATGGTTTCCGCTTGCTATGAGGTGGGATGCTGGTTCGTGTGGTAACGATGAAGAATAAGATCTTTGACATAGTCACGCCTAAATTGTTGAACGAATTTGGATGAAAAGTGGTATATAGAAAGAGTATATCCTGGATTAACATATAAAATCCTTTTTATACCGGTATACATTATTATGGGATTACCGCAGTCCAAGCCACGGCCTGAAACTAGCACTAATTTTGTGTGCTTTTTAAAGGCAGCTTCTACTCTAAGGCTTTACAAATATTCGAACAACGGACACAAATAACTCCCAGGCTTGGAAGAAGTGACCGCCTTATTATTATTATTGCAGCCTGTATTTTCTCACTGCAGGGCAAGGGCCTACCTCTCGTTTTTTCACATCTACCTGTTATGCGCTAGTTTGCATTAATGTCTCCTATAGTATTTGTACATACATTGGGGATTTAACTCACTATTCTTGGCGCAAAGGCAGTAGTGATGCGACTACTTCAACTAAATATATCTAAGCAGTCAAATAAAAATATTATAATGTAAATTTTCAGATGTCTACTGTCCCATAGTGGAATGGCGTGGCTTCACGTGGACCGGCAGAGTGACCTATAGCGCTTTCCTCCTGCACACTCTGTTCCAGCGAGGACTGGTCGCGGCGCAGACACAGCTTATTCATATGTCAGATTATTATGTGGTATGTTTAATAACTAAGGCCTATATATAAACGTCGTGAGGAAACCTGCATGCGAGTTCTTCATTAAGTTCTCGAAGATATGTATAGTCTGCCAACCCGCAATGGGCCAGCGTGGTGGACTATCACCTAACCCTTCTCATACTGAGAAGAAGTCCGTGCCTAGCAGTGGGACAGTTTATATACAAGGCTGATATTATATATATAAACTGTCCATCTGCTGGACTCTTCGCAGTGTGAGAAGGGTTGGGCCATAATCCAGCACGCTAGCCCAGTGTGAGTTGGCAGATTTCAAATATCTTGGAGAACATTATGGAGATCTCTCAGACATGCAGCTTTACTTATGATGTTTTCTTCACCGTTAAAGCGAGTAATAATTAACTTTTGATTCATAACTCCGAGAACTCAGAGGTATGTGCTACGCATGCGTTGGACGTTAGTTCTTGGTATTGTAGCTCGTCCACTCTTGATGACTTGCGGCAAAGAATTGTTAGTTAGATTTTGTCTAAGGTGATAGATATTTGTTATTTATCAATAGGAAAATATAAAATGTTTTATTGATTCTGGTTCAGAATAAGCAGAAAATTCACGTTTGTTAATAGTGCGCGACTACAGATCAACACCTCATTCACCTCGGTGACAAAGGGGTAGTAAATGCGAATCCTGTGCATCGTGTCCGGGTTTGAATGGTGAAAAGTCTTATTCGGATTTTAAGTCAAGGAACTGCTGCTGAGAGTTTCTTGACTTAAAATCACGTTGTCTGGAACTGTGCCCAGTAGACAGCAGTATCAATTCAATTCTTTCAAGGATCCTTAAACCATAATTGGAATGTTGGTGTAACTTTTGCCTGCCCTCTTTGGGGATAAAGATGCGAGAGTATATATGTAATCCCGTGAAATAGAGGGGTCTCTGCCTCCGTATCGCAGCGGTAGTGATTGCGGCTGGTGTGCATGAAGTCTTGGATTCGAATCACGGGTGAGGCCAACAAAAAGTTATTAGGCTTTTCTGTTAAGAAATCTCAATACCAGCCCGGAGTTAGGAAGTTGGCGGTATTAGACACCCCGTGCCTCGAAAAGCACATAAAGCCGATGGTCCTGCGTCTGATCTCTACCCGGTCGTGTCGAATTACCGTCGCATCGGATCATGATAGTCAGAGAACAGAGACTGCACATGTATTAACGCACATACTTGTGCAGTATAAAATACTCTGCGCAGATCGCTAATTTCCGTTAAGATTAGCCGCCGTGACCGAATTTCAGTCTGTAGGACATTATTATTATAATACTGCTGTTGTTTGGCAGCCTCGATAGCTTAGTAGTTAGTGTAACTGACTGCCACGCCTGAGGTCGCGAGTTCGATGCCCGTACAAGTCAAACATTTGTATGCATGAACATGGATGTTTGTCTTGGTCTGGGTGTTTCTATGTATAATATGTATGTATTCACAACAAAAAAAAGTATATATGTATGTTTATCCATTGTCTAGTACCCATAGTACAAGCTCTGCTTAGTTTGGGCTAGATGGTGCTGTGTGTATGTGATAGAATATTATTATTATTATTATAAGAAAAATCGCGGCTGCGCTCGCGTAAAGTAGGTAAGTTTATTTTTTTCATATTATATAGCCTATATTACTCGGTGATAATATAGCTTTCTAATGATAAAATATTTTTTTAAATCGGTTGAGTAGGTTTTGAGTGAAATCCTTACAAATAAGCAAACAAAAACAAATATTTTCTTTTTGCAATAGCTATTAGTATACCTAGATATAAAAATATTGGCAGATACGTCTTTTTTCCTCATGACGGCAGAATAGTGTGGTGAGTTGTTTAACCGACTGCTCATTTTCAGATTACAGTGTTAGCAGCGACTACATTCTTAACGTATATAAGTGCGTGCGCGCTGTGGCTCGCTAGAGGTGCCCAGCGCCAACCTCGTCAGAGCTGCGCTTGCGACGAAGAAGCACGAGCGTCCTACTATAGATAGAACCAAAGTGAATCTCATTTGTATTTTATTGTATAACTAGCTGACCCGTGCAACTTCGTCTGCTTCAAATAACAGAGTTTTTCCCGTTTTTGCAACATTTCTCATTAATACTCTGCTCCTATTGGTCGTAGCGTGATGTTATATAGCCTTGCATTCCTTGGTAAATGGGCTATCCAACACTAAAATAATTTTTCAATTCGAACCTGTCGTTCCTGAGATTGGCGCGTTCAACCAAACAAATAAACTCTTCAGCTTTATAATATTAGTATAGATTGAGTGAAAGACCCTATAGTTGACAATTATTTGGTATAAGTCAAAGAAGTGTTATTTTCTTTTTTTGCAACTCCCGCACTAACATTTTTCGTGTATGCGGGGGACTTTACAAATATTCAAACAACAAACAATGAACGTCCAGACTTGGCACAACCATTTTTGTCCCGTTTGTGATTCAAATCCACAATAGCACAGTGGCAGTGACGAACACGAACACTTAAATAATCTTCCTTCGATCCTGAGTCAAATGGTTCAAATATTTACAATATATTATTATTATTTATTGTGACATTTTGCCACTCCCTAAAAGCGCCGCCCGGGACAGGCCGCCCCTGCCAGCCGCTACAAACAAAATAATTTTAAAAGAATAAGTATTACTGCACATTACTCTCGATCTTTAATCCAGCTCCAAGATAATTATCTAATTTGTTCAACTAGTATAAAATTGCAGAGTAAATACGTAATTAACGGTCTATTATAAGCAATTAAGATGACTGCTAGGTTAGTAAGTCTCACTTGTTTAAGTTAATATTGTAATTAGATTCTTTGTCACAATGACATGTAATTTAAACAAAACATTATTGTTTAAGGTTTTTAATAATATTTATGTAATTAATCATTTCATAATTGTGTCGCTAAGAAGTCCTGAGATAATGTAATTATTTAGTACTAGATTTGACCGCGGCTTCGTTCGCGTTCTCTAGGTTTTCTATCCCTTGGGAACAGTACTTTTTCTGGATGAAATGTACCATATATCCTATTCTGAACCCCTGACAAGGTGTATGCAAAATTCATGATGATCGGTCGAATAGTTAAGACGTGAAAAACCAAACTTACATTTGCATTTATAATATTAGTTAGGATTGTATTAATCGGAACGCTTCCAACAAATTCAAATAATGTAAATTAAAACAAAGTCTAGAGTAATCATATAAACGCATATAAACGCAACCCAAAATATAATTATATTTTAATCAAATTAATTGGAACGAGAATACGATTGTAATGTTGAATAATTATGTTACGATTCTTTCTTTTTTGTTGCTGTCATCGGATATTTTATCTTCTCATCTTCTTCTTTTGGTTTTAAAAGGCACTCCCTAATAATGTTATTGCAAGGGGCTTCCACCGTAAGCCAGAAAGGAACAGCAACTACAAATGTCATTATCAGGAATCTGCCGCTGTATTGGACCTGTGTGCAAACAAATATGATAATGATCTTTTAAGAGTGACACTAATTAACCGGTTTGGAAACCAGCTTAGAGATCTTCAAGCAAATTTATAAAAATAGGATCCTTCTTTGCCTAGAAATGAAATCTATGAAAATGTTCTTATGAATGTTGTATCTACTGCTACAACAACTCTTTTTAAAATGAAAAAATCTCATATTGGTTTACTGGACGACGCTGCCGCTAATACCCTTCACAGCAACAAAATATTTTGCAGCTTTGATTGCTGAGATCGTTGGAGCTTTTAGCGTTTTGAGCTGTAACAGCCTGTCGGTGTTAACAAACAATTGTTTTTTAATTAATTATGTCTAGCATTCCAACGATTGCTAGATTAAAAGTCAACATTCTCTTTTTTTATATACACAATAGCTTTTGCCCGTAACTTCGTGCGCGTGGAATAGTTACTTTGGGCAGCATTTTTAATTTTTAGAATACCTATTTTGCAAATAATACACATATAAATACTATGGTTTACTGCAAATAGCTTATTTTAATATATTTTCATAAACTACATTTTTTTTTTGCTTTACATAAAGATTTTGCGGCTTTCATACTCGTGAGCACGCTACATAGAGTTGCCTATGGAAAACAGTTTTGTTTATTATTTTCGTAAATGCTGCTTTTAGGAGAATCTGCACTCTTTTAAACTGAAATGGCACATTGGTCGGAATTATCAGAATAAGGGGATTTAAAACATTTTCTCCTTTTTCTATTGTATGATTATACAGAGGACCTTGAATAAGTTCTCGCTGTTTCTTCATAAATGGCAGTAGCAGCACTCCATGCATGACATTTTGAATGGTAACGCATCTGCAAGGAAGTACTATATTTAACCTTAAATTTCAGTGTATGGTAATTCACTTTAATAAAAGCTTACTATTTCTTTAGTGGTTCTGAAAATGTTAATTTTTGTATAATATTGTCTTCTTTTTTGTGCCAAATAAACTGTATGTATTTGCGGGGAATTTTATTACACTATTTTATTCAAAAGAAACCTGCAGCTGAAGCAGACAGAATTCTTATTGAGGCTTACAGTGGTAATGCTCTGTCGGATACGACATGCAGATATCACTTGTGAACTACTGCTTCAACGGCAGAAAAGAAAAGGCTTTTTGCACCGGATCCTAACTGGTGATGTAAAATGGATACACTACGATAATCCAAAGCGTAGAAAATCGTGGGATAAGCCCGGCCATGCATTAACATCGTCTGCAAAACCAAGTATCTATGGTTCGAAGCTTCTTCATTGCATTTGGTGGGATTAGCATGGGGTAATCTATTGTGAGCCACTCAAACCGAATGAGACTATCACGGGAGATCGCTATCGACTTCAATTGATGCGTTTGAGTCAAGTCCTAAAAGAAAAACGGCCGCTATTTGAGCAGCCGCTAAGTGATTTTGTTACATTACACCGCTCGGTCTCATGTCGCAAAACAAGTGAAAACCTATCTGGAGACGCTTCAATGAGAAGTTTTACCACTCCCGTTGTATTCACCTGACATAGCCCCTTTAGATTTTCACCTATTCCGTTCGATGGCACATAGCCTGACTGAGCAGCGCTTCCATTCTTACGAAGATACTAAAAGATGGATCGATTCTTGGATAGCCTCAAAAGACATATCGTTTTTTGGACGCGACATTCATATACTTACCGCCAGAAAGATGGCAAAAAGTAATCTCTAGTGATGGGCAATACCTTGAGTAAAATGTTTTTGTTCTTTGCATCTTAAATAGAGCTTTCATTTTGTGCAAAAAACAGCGACAACTTATTCAAGATCCTAATAGCTTTTATAATATTGCGACCTAGATGAGCAATTTCTTGCCGTGTACCATTACATAGCCTTGTTGCGTCAAGATTACTCATTGACAGGTCTGGAACGCTAACTTTCAGCCTTAACTTATGGGAAGGCAATCCTGATAATTCTAAAGAGTTGAGATACTCTATAGGGTACGATGTTACTTGTTCAATGTCTATAACATTGTCTACTGACAGGTACACATACACTCAATATCTGACATAATTTATTCGTTTATCTGGCCAACTGACTCGTTTGTTGGCGTCAAAATTGAAATTGACTTGTCACACAACCACGTCGGTTTTATCGCAACAACAATGCTGACCATTTGTTGCCACAATAGCATTATTATGTATTTTTACACAGAAAGACGAACTTACGAATTATTTATTTAATTGTCTTTTTTATTATTTTGTCGTTATTTTATAAGAAAAATTATATGGGTATAAGTAGTTCTTTGTGGCAATAAAGAATGTTTTCTTTCTATTATGATTATGCTGCGAATCCTTTAAATCATCTGTGTTATCGACAATTTGACAGAATTTACGTTTTAGTGTAATCATGCTGTTACTGTCTGTTAGCATACAATCTTCTCCAACTTTTATCGTTGTGTAGTTAATAACTACTACTTATACTCGCATATTTGTAGTCTGACAAAACTTTTTTACGTGTACCCACAGTACACTTAAAAACGTTTTGTATTATAGAAACTATATCATAGATGCCTTTAAACAGGTATTTATTTCATCTGGATTAGCTGACCCGCGTAACTTCGTCTGCTTCATATAAAATAAGAGAACTTACCCCGATTTAGCAACATTTTTCATTGCTGCTCCACTCCTTTTAATCCTAGCGTGATGTTATATAGCCTATAATCTTCTTCGATAAATGGGCGATAGTTAAAAAAAAATTCAATTCGAACCAGTAGTTCCTGAGATTAGCGCGTTCAATCAAACAAACAAACAAACAAACTCTTTAGCTGTATAATATTAGTATAGATTATATGTCATATATAGCTTTTACGATAGCTACTCACCAAACTCAAGTAACCATGGTCTGTATTCTGGGAAATAGAAGCTACGTAGCTCCTAATCAGCGCCACGTGCAACAGATATGCACTGTATGTCAGCCGACTGGGTATAGTCCACCCACGCCATTCAAGAATGGAACGGTACAGATCTAGGTATAGAACAAATACATGTATCAATTACCTTTACACAAAAGAAACAATATACAAAATTTTCGAAAATGCAAGACGTATTAATGATTATACCATCAATTTTAAAAATAGATACTATTATGATTATTCCGATGGATATTGTGAATATAGGTTTGGCGAAGGCAGCGTAGAGCATCCTGATGTATACAGATGACCTCGGCGCGTCAGAGTAGAAGACACCTCCGCTGTAGCAGCACAACGCAGCCACGGGGAACAAAAGCCAACACAGGAGACGATAAGCGAATGTCTGAAATGTTTGTCATAGAATATTAACAATGCCTATATGCTGAGATTCACTTAGTCAAATAACTTTGAGACATACACTCTAAGCGAATATACTTAAGGCGTCAAAAGTCTGTCGTGGATTTGATATAAATGTAAAGTGCAACGCAACGCGCCAGGCGTATTTATCTGGGCTTGTTTCGTGACTCTCAAGTTAGCTTTTACATTAGGTGAGCTAAGGAAAAGATAAAGAGAGAATAAAAATAATGTTATTGTACTATTTAAATTAAAATCATATCTTTAAATCAAAATACCTGGTATTTTTTAAAATTAACTTCTTGCTTTTGCCAGTGGTAAACTAGGAAGCCCAGTGCCATGCCAATTATGTATCCTGTGATGTTGGTATGTGCGCGTGTGTATATGAGGTTGAAATAAGGGTCGTAGAAGAAGATGTTTAGTAGCGCTCTGTGGGCAACACATAACTCAAAGATAAATTTGCAGGTTTAGATATAAACTAGCGATAGAAAAATAATTTATCATTTTATGTTTAAAATAGATCAACATCACGTAGATGTATGTCGATCAAGTTTTTAGTCAATTTTACTGGTATTACGTAGCTAAGGTGTCAATATTTGTTAAGTTAAAATTACTTAGCTTATCGTGATTGTGTTTATTTCTTATGCAATTATGAAAATTATCCATAAAGTAATATTGATAAAAATAATGAGTTCTAGGACATGGTCTATCTCGCAGACACTATATTTCTGCATTGGGTATTGCTGGGTGGAACGCTGATGTAGTTTTAGTTCCAGCGACCCATCCACCATACCAAGCAGCGAGCTGGCACACCGTGGTGGTTTTAGTCGGTAGGGCCGAAGTCTTGAGAGAGCCCAATATACCCTCTCGCCTACTCTTATGACGAGAGGGTATACACAAGGAGCATTACCACACGTAAAAAAAGAACATGGTCTATCTGTGTGCCAAGTTTTATCTCAGTCTGTTTAGAAATTGTACGCGTAATTGAGTAACAAACAAACAAACATGTTCTCGAACTTTCATGTTTATAATATTAGTAGAATATCGATAGAACTAAAATATTACTAAGATCAAATACTTACTCAGGCGAAACCATCAATATACCATCCAAATCTTGGAAGTATGTATAGGCTACTGTGATGACAGTTCCAATCACAAATAATGACGATAACACAATTTTTCTGGAGCGAGCAGTTCTGCACGCCAAGAAGATGATAACAGCTACGATGTAGAGCTGCGTATCCACCGCTAGATACCTGTATACAAGTGATTTAGAATATGTTTGTAGTTATATCTATATAGGCATTGCTACTTTCACTACTATGAATTATATTATGTCTTTTAAAAATATATTGTACACATTTATAGGCATTAGGCAAAGGTGTAATACATCCATAATTTGCCATATATAGTTTTAGCAACCTCGGTTAGCTTATTGTCTACCAGACACATATTTAGAAACAATGCTGCTATTGAGATTACCTAATAGAAAAAACAATCATTATTTGCTCGACCTTGATATAGAACCTGATACCTCACCAGATCTACCCATTTGGACCAATGGGGCAGATGATGGTGAAATCGGCTATTGTGTAAACTAAGAAAATTCAAAAAAGATTTACATTCATATCTGTTCAGGCGCATACGCCTGCAAGATTTTAGAAGGCAAACGCTTACGTGCAACTGTCTCTTTGCTAACTTTATTTTTTTTTCTTATTAGTGTTTTCACCGCCACCGTCATTAATATTTACTTTATTATTTTTCTGAATGCGAACACTCACTTACCATTGTACGCGCTAGAGAGAACACCTATATCAATATTGTAATTATTATATCCAATAAATTAAGTTATCAAAGTGTAACAGAGGTTTGTTATTATTTCAAACTTCCATTGTGTCCACTACGAGACATAATTGGCGACCGTGACAGGACAACTACAAATCTCGGATCAACATAATACAAAACGAAAACAAAGAAAGGTCAAAGTCCAACTTCACATCAGAGGACGCATTGAGGATTAGAAAGTGGCTAAGCCAGCCAGGTCGGCCAGCAGCATACGCACCGCACCCAGCCTTAGCACCTGCTTCGACGTCCAGGATCCAGCGATATATCCAGCATCAAATATACAGCAACTGCCAACACTACATTACCTACCTACGGACCTACATGTACAGCAGCAATCAGTGAGGATCATTTAACCTGAGAGCAGCAGCACGCCTTTCAGATAAGTGCCTTTCCTATGACCATTTTCCCCCAATAATAGCTTTCCAGAAAAGGGTCGCTGTACAGTTCCTATATTTAAAGAAGTATACTTGTGCATTTGTTTTTTGAATATTTCAATGTTTCTTCATATATTTTCATCTTGTAATTGAATAATTTATTGCAATCTAAAAGCAATTAATTGTTCATTTAACTTACATTGTTATTTTTCTACCTCCTCGTATATTTATAAATTGCTTAGTCATGCAAAGTTCATTATCATATTTTAACGAAAGTTTTTATCTAAATAAATTTTAGTGTTTAGGACAATTTACACAGTATCTTCACGCTATACTCAATATTTTAGGGTAAACAGAGTTCCCAACTTAGATCAAATTTTCCGTTATTATTCCTATTGTTTCAAACACGTATTTGAATTGGATCGCCCGACTATTTCAGGGCTGTTTCAAGCTACTGCGCTTCTCCGCGATTCATCACCGCGAGCCGTGTTCGTGCTGCGGGTTCGTGCTTCCGGCTCATACAGCTGACGCATGCTCGTGCTCGAGCGCCCAGGTGTCGCCGAATCAGGATCTAATAGCAGCTAAGATTATACATTTATTTATTTTATCCCTTCATTTGCATTGATTTCTTAATTTTACAAATATTTTAAAATTATTTTAAGTGTACCGTCATCACCAATTAAATTATTTGAACAATTGAGTATTTATCAAATAAATTAAAAATGTCTAGTGACGAAATTAATGCAAAGCTATTAAAAGAATTATATCCTAAACGTAGCTCGATCAAAGGTCGTATAACAAAGTTTAAAAAATATTTGGACATAGTTATTTCATCTAAATTATCTAAAACACAAATTAAAGAATTAGAAATAAATATTGACAAAATTCGAGCCATGTCTAGCAAATTCGATGACCTGCAAAGTCAAATAGAGGTTTTAAATAGTGATGATATGGACAATGAGATTGACGAGCGAGATGACATTGAACAAATATTCACCTCTCATCTTGCTGCAGCTCAAGAACTGTTAGACAAACACGGTAACGTCAGCAATAACGACAGTAGTATGCATGACGTATCGCAGTGTCATTCCGATCGCGCACCTCATTGTCACAATGTTGCATTCAAGTTGCCACAAATTCAAATTGCTAAATATTCAATCATATAAATCTCTAATTATTATATTCAATCCATTCATAAATTCCATTATTTAGTTTCGTACTTGGAAGGTGATGCAGCGCGAGTTATTTCTAATCTTGAAATTTCCGAAACTAATTACGATAACGCATGGCAACTTCTATGCGATCGGTATGATAATAAGCGTCAGCTTATCAATCACCACCTCAATTCTTTATTTAATATTACGGCATTATCACGCGAGTCTGACAAATCGCTAAGGTTTCTAGTTGATCACGTCACTAAAAATTTACGAGCTTTATCTAGCTTAGGGCAACCCACCGAACATTGGGATACATTAATAATCCATATGATTTCCTCTAAGTTAGACAACAACAACGTCATGAAGTGGGAGGAATATCGCAATAATTTACCTGATATCCCCACTTTAAAGGAGTTCAACAAGTTTTTAACACATCGCGCTGACGTGCTAGAAACTTTATACCGTAATAAATATAATAATTCCAAAACATCACAAACACAATCACGCCATAGCGACACTTCACACACTTCTAAAACTTTCACTTCCACAACTCAAAATCCAGGGTCAGGGAGTACGACATATCGTTGCGTCGTCTGTAAAGGTGAGCACAGAATTTATGACTGCCCCACGTTTCTTGCCAAAAATATTCAAGAAAGAAAGTGTGAAGTATCTAAGTTAAACTTATGCTCTAACTGTCTAAGAATAGGCCATCATGTGCGTGATTGTAAGTTAGGCTCCTGTCGTGAGTGCAAGCGTAGGCACAATACGCTCCTGCACTTGCCCGGTACTGAAACCAGTGCAGTCAGTCATAAGACTGATACAGTGTCAGACAGTAATAAACCTAATGAAGTATTAGTGAATAATTCAACTAGCGCGAATCTCAAAACAAACCAAGTTCTTTTATCAACTGCCATGATAAAGGTTACAAATCCTCTTACTAAAGATCACATGGAAGTGCGTGCTTTATTGGACTGTGGAAGTCAGTCCTCTTTTATAAGCCAGTCACTAATGAAAAAACTTTCTTTACAACCATGCCCATCAAATACAATTAATATTATCGGCATAGGCAACAATTTGTCCCAACATGTAAATGAAAGTTGCATAGCACAAATAGACTCAAATAACAATAACTATAGCATAACTCAATCGTTTTACGTACTAAAAGAATTGACGGGTAGAATTCCAAGTGAATCTATAGACATAACTACAATTAAATTTCCCAAAGGTATAATACTAGCTGATCCTAATTTCAACCAGCCTACTATTGTCGAGGTCTTAATAGGTGCAGATTTGTTCTGGGACCTTTTAACTGACCCTTTTAACTGATTCTGAACTGATTTCTGAACAGATTTCTTTGGGTCAAAATATGCCCAAATTAAGAAGTTCGAGGTTAGGTTGGCTAGTTGCAGGCCCTATTCCATACAAGTCTCCTATTTCCAAATCGCCTAAGAACATTGAGTGTCATTTGTCAATCTCAAATGATAACGATTCTAATATACATAACCAATTAGCAAAGTTTTGGGAACTAGAACAAGTTCCCGAAAAACCTTTTCTAAACGAAATGGAAAAGGCTTGTGAAAATCATTTTTCATGAAATACTTACCGTCTGAGCTCGGGTAGATTCTGTGTCAGGCTACCTCTAAGTGATACACCAGACTGTTTAGGTGATTCGTATGCAATAGCAAAAAAACGATTTCTCAGTCTAGAAAGACGTTTTCGAAAACATCCAGATTTGAAATCGCAATATGTTAAATTCATTGAGGAATACGCTGACTTAGGTCATTTAGAGGAATGTCCTAGTATTAAACCAGATCCTTCTTACTATCTCTGTCATCACGCTGTATTTAAACAAAATAGTGAAACTACAAAAACGCGAGTCGTCTTTGATGGATCTGCGCGAACATCTTCAGGTTACTCTCTTAACGACATTCTTATGATTGGCCCTAACATACAAGACTCGTTATTTTCTATCTTAATACGCGCACGTCAATATAAGTACATTTTGAATGGCGACATCGAGAAAATGTATAGAATGGTTCAAACTCATGTACATGATCGTAACTTGCAACTTATACTATGGCGAGATGATGAATCAAAACCTGTCAAGACTTTGAGGCTAAAAACAGTAACTTATGGTCTAGCGAGCTCAGCATATTTAAGCACTAAGTGTCTATGGACGTTAGGACAGGAATGTAACGACGAGCTTGTTAGCACAATAATCAAACATGACTTTTACGTGGATGATCTTATTACCGGGTCTAATGACCCGGCTGAGTTGCTCCATATACAACGCGTGATATCATCTACTCTAAACTCTGGTTGCTTCAATCTCCGGAAATACAGATCTAATCTGCCCAGCCTATTGTCATCTGTAATTAATCCTAACGACAACGTGAGCCTCAGTGAATCCACAAGTACTCTTGGCCTAGAATGGAATCCTACATCTGACACACTTCACATTTCCATTGAACTTCCTACAAAAAATCAAGTAATTACAAAACGCTCAATACTCTCAGCATCATTTAAAATATTCGATCCACTCGGACTTCTTAGTCCGTGCATCATTCTGCCTAAAATCATGTTACAATCTTTATGGCTCAACAAGCAAGACTGGGATGAACCAGTCACTTCTAATATAGAACATTCTTGGAAAGAATTCGTTGGTGGCTTGTCTTGTTTATCAAACTTGCAAATCACGAGATTAGCTTTATGTGAATCTCCTAATAACATTGAAATTCATACTTTCAGTGATGCCTCTCAGGTTGCCTACGGCGCCTGCATTTACTTGAGGTCATCTAACGCAGCTGGCGAAACGAAGGTTACATTACTGTGTGCTAAGTCCAAAGTAGCTCCAACGAAGCCAACGACTATACCACGTCTAGAGCTTTGCGCAGCTTTACTGGCTGCCAAATTATGTAAGGCTGTTACTAGTTCTCTACGATATGAAGTCAATCGCTTAATCCACTGGTGTGATTCTAGTGTTGTTCTTAGTTGGCTCCAAGGCAATATTAGATCTTTAAAGACGTTCGTAGCGAACCGAGTAGTCGAAATTGGTGAACTAACTAATTGTTCTTCATGGCGTTACATTCCCACTGCTCAAAATCCGGCTGATCTAATCTCAAGGGGCGTAAATCCAGATAAAATTATTAATAATCAGCTATGGTGGTCAGGTCCTACTTTCCTAATGCAAACTGAAGCTCAATGGCATAACATAGTCAATTTATTGAATCAATCAGATCTACCTGAATTAAAATCTAATGCAGCCACTATTCAAAATTCAAATAATATTTTAAAATTTGAGATTTTTTCTTCTTTTAATAGACTTAGACGTACATTTGCATACGTACAAAGATTTATAAACAATGCTCGTTATCCTAAAAACAAAACTTTCTGTAAGCTAACTATTGATGAATTAGAATCTTCTTTCATCGTCCTATGTAGAATTGCTCAGAAGGAATCATTTTCCCACGAGTATGATGTTTTGATAAAGGACAAACCTCTCAGCAGTAAGTCTACACTCTTATCACTATCTCCATTTCTAGATGAGAGCAAAACTATACGAGTCGGTGGTAGAATAGATAAGTCCAATTACGATTATTCTAAAAAACATCCAATTCTTCTTCATTCATCTCACTATCTAACCAAACTCTATTTCAAATATCATCATTTATACAACATGCATGCTGGACCACAATTACTACTAGCCTGCGTTAGGGAGACTGTATGGCCAATAAATGGGAGACATTTAGCCCGACGTACAGTCCACAACTGCGTCATGTGCAGACGAGTCTAAGGAAAAACAATGATTCCCATGATGGGAAACTTACCTGCGCAACGCATCAACCCTGATTTTCCCTTTCGTACTGTAGGCGTCGATTTTGCTGGTCCGTTCCTCACCTTAAACAGGAAGGGTCGAGGTGCACGGCTTACTAAAACCTATATGTGTTTGTTTGTGTGCTTCCGATTCAAATGCTTGCACCTAGAAGCCGTTAGCGATTTGTCTAAAGATGCGTTCATATTAACATTACGTAGGTTTATCTCGAGACGGGGCAAGCCAGCTGAAATATTCTGCGATAATGGGCGCAATTTTGTTGCGGCTGCAAAAGAAATAGGTAATTTTCTAAAAAATAATCAAGAGCCTGTAATTGACTTCGCGGTCAATGAAGGTATAAAATTCATATTTTCTCCTACTTACGCTCCACATTTCGGCGGCATTTGGGAGGCCGGTGTGAAATCCGCGAAATATCACATAAAACGTGTTATGGGAAACTCTCATTTAACTTTCGAGGAGATATCAACACTATTTGCCCAAGTGGAGGCTATACTGAACAGTCGACCTTTATGTCCACTTTCACCTTCACCCAATGATTACCATTTCCTTACCCCTGGGCACTTTCTGATAGGACGTTCCCTCAAGGCACTGCCAGGTCCCATACTGGAAAATCATACCCAAACCCAACAGCGCTACAAACGACTCGAGCAAATTCACCAACATTTTTGGCAACGCTGGCAAAGGGAATACATTGCAGAACTCCAACAACGCTCTAAATGGCGCAAGAATACAGCAACTCTTCGTGTTGGAGATCTAGTACTTCTGCAAGAAGACAACGTGCCACCTCTCACTTGGCGGATGGGACGAATCAGCCGGCTGTTTCCCGGAAGCGATGGCATATCACGTGTCGCAGATGTCGACACCACAAGAGGCAGCTTTCGAAGACCATTTACCCGCATCTGCCCGCTATCAGTTGATGACAGCTATGATTGTTGAAAGAAGGACTCTTTCAACGGGGGGGAAGATGTTCAGGCGCATACGCCTGCAAGATTTTAGAAGGCAAACGCTTACTAGCAACTGTCTCTTTGCTAACTTTATTTTTTTTTCTTATTAGTGTTTTCACCGCCACCGTCATTAATATTTACTTTATTATTTTTCTGAATGCGAACACTCACTTACCATTGTACGCGCTAGAGAGAACACCTATATCAATATTGCAATTATTATATCCAATAAATTAAGTTATCAAAGTGTAACAGAGGTTTGTTATTATTTCAAACTTCCATTGTGTCCACTACGAGACAATATCTAATGTATAAAACTATAAATCAAAGTCTTAAATTCAAATCAATGGAATATCTGTGCTATCTGTAATTTTGTATAGTTTCTTGTTTATCTAATGAAAATGAATATTCATTGTTATTCTTTCTCAATTATATTATATGACATCATTGGTTCATTTTGACATAGCAATTTATTTCAAGAACCTGCCAGTTTTAATGTACCCAATTACTATGTAATTTAAAAATTACATTAATAATACTCTTAATAATGGGCTAAACATTAACAACTTTGTAATTAACACAGAAAAGACTAGGATCATGCTTAATTACCAACGACTACCACAACAACGTACTGATCAATTTAAAATCACTTGTGATGGACAAACTGTAGAAAGCGTCAATATTGCAAAATTTTAGGTGTTATTACAGATTACTAGAGCCAACGTGGAAGCTGCAAGCAGAAAATATATGGAAAGAACTACATCCATCTGCACATGCTCTTTATAACCTTGCAAGAAAAGTTAACGTCGACACTGTATTGATAGCATATCACGGATTAGTGGTTTCTACCTTAAGATTGGTGTGGTCTTTTGGGGGAACAATAGCTACAGAGAAAGTGGTTTCAAATCTCAAAAACGCTACATAAGATCAATTTTCAAGTAAAAAGATACAAATAGTCGTGTACCGCTATTTAAAACTTCTAAATTGTTAACCTTTCCCTGCATCTATATACTGGAAATAACCGTATTTGTAAAAACTAACAAACATAATATTGTCTTCTGTTTACGCGAATATTATTCATTGAAATTAAACTACTATATACGGATTTTATCGCGTAGTTTAATAAAGTGTCAAATAAACAACGCGATAAAATCCGTACATAGTAGTTTAATTTCAATGACTAACAAACAGCTATGACTGAAGACTATTCATGAAAATAGAACTCAAACAACGACTCTAAGGACTCAATATCAGAGCTTACTCTACACAGATGGATATAATATGTCACTACTTAAAAAGAGTGCAATGGGCATGGCGCCTGTCATTTATAATAAAGTGCTGAAAGATGTTAAGAAGCAATCAGTTATTATATTTAAAAAGCGTCTTGTAGTCTTACTCTTACAGTTAGACTGTTTGAAAGATATAATAATAAATATTCTTTTGCTACTTATTTGCTAGAGTTTGTAAAAGTGTCTTTATTTAACTTTAGTATTTATATTAGATTATATTTTTATTTGCACTTTCACTTTGTGTTAATTATTGTCTATGTTTCTATTTAAATCACTAAACTAATTGTTGCATACCGTAGGGTAGGATTCCAACTAATATATAAACATTTTAATTTGTGAACCTAAATTCTGTGCAAATAAATATGTCTATTTCTAATAATGTTACTGAATATTTACCAACTCTGCACCATGCATGATGATCTATGCAAGTAATTGTTGATGTAGAAGATGTGTTGCCACCAGTACTTCCGACAGTCATACATCTCTGACGCCACATATTTCTGTAGAAAATAAAATACATGTGGCACACAAATCTATATAGCAAGCAAATAGATATGTAACAAAGAAAATGCAATTATGTATAATTAGTATTAAGAAAGCAGGTTTCAATATTGGTTGGCTTTTCTTTATCTTTAAAAACGTACTGTTACTTTAGTAATACTTCCTTCATACAATGATGCATAATCTCAGCTAATTTGCTCGAAATTATGTAATGACGATCAAGACATAAAGGAAGACGTTCTTTATAAAATAAAATGAAAGAAGTCCATCTAGCAATGTTAAATTTTTATATAACATTGCTAGCTAGACTTTTATTTAGTTTTCTTCCTTTATTTCGAATGCTATTACTGTAGCAATACTACAATTATCATTTGGATATAGTACCCTAATGACTTACTATCATATTAATTACTTACATCCCAAAGTGGACCTGATGTGAGATGACGGAACCAAGTAGCCGTCAGTGCCAAGATGATTGCGTAACTGGGAGTTAATCTGTAAAATTTGCAACATTTTGTAAATGATAATATTTTACTTACCTGGCTTCAGAAACCATTACTGCGAAGATTGAAGGAACTACTCGTATATATTACACAGCGGTCAATTATTTGAATATTAAGAGACTAAAGCACATAACCAAATTCCATAAAAAAATTCTAAGCTATCTTTATAATAAATCTATCAGGATCTAATTTGCTTATAATTCTTCTTTTGAAGGCAAACACTTGATGTCGATAAGGCCAATTTATCTGGTCATCATTTTCTCATGATCATGTAAAATAGAATTTATGTACACTGGAGAGACTTTTGGAACAAGCGGTACGAACAGTACGTTCGAACGTTTAGAATTATAATTATAATGTAACAATTGAAAGAGGCCGCCGTGGTCTTCATTATAAGACTAAAAAACAAAATAACGTTGAAACTTAAGTATTATTAAAATATCATCAATTTAATAATATGGTGCTCACCTTAACCATCTAATGATAATGTGCTTTGGCAACATGGTCCATGACACCTGATGGTTCTCTGAGTGAATTAACCAGGTATACACGAGTAAGAATGCGGATATCAACAAAAACGTTTGCATTATCAACGTGCCGTTGAACAGTATAAGCATCGGTTTGAATTTGTAAATCTGGAAAATGGAAACTTGTATCAAAAGAGACCGACCACCTTGTATGGGAACTTGGCCTGGGCGTGAACAATTTTATATTGTAATAACAATATTAATTTTGAGTAGCCTAAACTAAGTAGAAAACATAATTCTATGAATTTTAGTATCAAGTTCATTAAATAATAAAATAAAACACATTGTTTAAAATAAATATTTATTTTTAAGTGTCACCATCACCTTCATAGGTTATTAAAATATTTTCCAAAAAAACTGGGCTGGTGGAGTGACATTTTCATATCTTGCCCAGCTTGGGTACCATATTACAGACATTATGTGAGCACCGCAACCAACAGTCCTTCGGCCAAGTATGCAGTTGCAGTAATACTGCCTTATTGCTTCCAGGCTGTGTGTATTATTTTGATATAATATCGTCAATTTAATACTACTGGATAGTATCCAATATTTATTATATATTAAAACAGAAGTTTTAATATTTTACTTTGTTTATAATTCTATTGGCCAAGTTCAAGCCGAATATGGACGGTCTTCTTTAGTTTTATTTTGGTTTGCTAACCGTTGAATTTGCAAATTGATTTCGAACCAGTCCTAACTATCGTTTTTTTTTTTACGTGGTGGAATGCTTTGACGCATACCTCTCCGCGGGGCGACGAAGAGGTTATGTCGGGCTCACCGGGGAAAAAATACCCCAGTAGTACCGACTAAACCTGCCACGGTGTTCCTCGACATAACCGTAGACGGCGAGGCCGCGCGAATCGCTTTCACATGCAATCGCGACCCCGCCGTGGTTTCGGCCCGCCGTGTGAAACGGCAGGCCACTGCATGAAGAATATTTCCTCCACCATCCCCCTGAGCGGGGGGTTAGGAGGAGGAGAGGAGGAGATTCGGGGGGGACAAAGACACGATACAGAGGCGCACATGGGAACACGTACGCAGCCTCTCGGACCTGGTGCTGATCGGGTGGCGAGCAGGCCCACGCAGCCCACCACCCCCAGGTCAAACTTCAAGGTGGCTGGAGGTCATCTCGCGCCCTCCGGTGCCCGGTTCTGCGGTTGGGGAGAGGGTTTAAGCGCTCTCTCTCCCGCTCCGCCGCCTCCTTGATGGAAATTACTTCTTCACAGAAGGAGGCGACGGCGTTCCATGATCTCTCACTCCGGACCATAGACTGAGCCACGGCCGGGAGTAAGAGGACAACCAGTCCGACTGCCGCGATCAACTCACGGCGCTGCAATGCCCAGGCGGGGCAAACCGCCAAAGTGTGCAGCGCCGTATCCTCAACAACGTCGCGGCAGTCGCCGCAGTGGTGACAACCGGGCGTCTCTTGCCGGCGTATACGACACAGGAACTGGGCAAAACAACCGTGGCCAGTCATTACCTGTGTCAGCCGGAAGGTGAGGGCGCCATGCCGCCTCTCCAGCCACTCCTCAAACACGGGACTTACCGCCACGATCGTGGCGTGCCCGAGTCCTAACTATCTTGTGCCATCTAGGCTTAACTTAAACAATAAGTAATATAAACAGAAATCCTTAATCAATATCGATTATCCAAAAGATTTCGTAATAAAACTGTTTCTAATTTTGATCTAGTCTAATTTAAATATTACAAATAGCCTCAGTGTCATAAATATTAGAAATAAAATTGCCCGAAATCAATAAAATAATTAAAATAAAAATTACCTGATACAATACGTGCGTTGTAAAATATTCTAATTGAGGCTTTCATATATCACATTCTATGTATTATTTGCGTATAGTATTAAAATATATTACCTGTTCCATAAATTTTGTCGATTTATCCGAGAGTAGAGGCAATATCATGGAATGGCCAATAATTACTAAGGCCGTCGTTAATACCCTGAAATAAATAGAAGTTAATTGAGATAGGATGACAGCAACACCGAATATTTATAAATATTATTTTTATATTATATTATATATAATAATATTTTTTAGCATTCGCGTTGCATGTAATATTTACATTTCGTGACAGGTATCTTCATCCACCCTTACTTGTCGTATATTTTTATATGATGGACAAATAAAAATATACGACAAGTAAGGGTGGATGATAACTTTTCTACCTCACAAACGGAGATATGATATCGCCGAACCAATCAGCTTGGGATCACGGCCGCTGTCGAAACGTGAAGCATCAGTAAGGTAAACATAATGCATGATCGAGGTAATACACGTTACGAATTCTATATACACCTTATAAATTGTTAGAATTACAAAATAAAGGAAACAGGGACGCTTTGATCGACATGACAATGGAACCTCATGGTCTCAATCACGATCCGCTTAAATGGCCACCTCGTCACTAGCATTGCGCTGAGTGTTGTAGGTTCGAGTCACACACGCGATACACACGACACTAGAAACAAAAAATTGTGTATTGCTCAAATTTTCGTTTCGTCTCTTGGTGATCTTTTCTTTCTGTCCGGTGTTCGAATGTTTATAAAGACAGTAATAATACTTAATGTGGGAGATGTCTTATTGTAGAGAAAGTACGAGTATGTGTGCCACGTTTATTAATAAATTTGTATTCGTATAGGAATTAAATATGGGTTTGGGTTTAAATATTTATTCCCATTAAAAATTATAATACAATTCACTTTACGTGAGAACATAATTAATACTAATACAAAATAATATAACTTGAGAGCATACACATAAGCGGTAGTAAAATAATAATGTTTTAACTGCAACCCGCACTGTCACGACTCACAACATCGAGCGTAGACGGACATCGCACTACACAAATATGTAGGATTTTTGTGCGCTTAGCTAGGAACGACATTTAATTTTTTCTTATTAATTTTCCTATAAATATGATGATATAATAGTTTAGTAATTCAAAACAATATTTGTGTTTTACTGTATTCTATGTATATGTTACGCCTAATAGCCGAAGTGCGGCTACACCTAGTTTTAGCCGGCTACAACTAGGTGCAGCCGGCCACATGCGGTTAGGTTATATTAGGTTACTTTTGAGTTGTAGCCGGCTAAAACTAGATGTAGCCGCACTTCGGCTATTAGCCGTAACATATATACTTATATTTAATCTATACTGATATATATTATGTGTAATAAAGTTGAAAAGTTTGTTTGTCTGCTTGAAGATTTTTTTCAATTTTATATTTTTATTTTTATTTTACTCCATTGATATTAACATTTAACCACTATTAGTTATAGTTTTTTATAACATGATGTTTAAGCAAATTTTAAAAGTAAACATGCTTTGCGATTCCTTAATATCTTTAGGAAGCTTGTTGTATAATTTCGCGCCTTTGTATATAAGATTCGTTTTACCATAGTTAGTCTTAATACTATGTTATTAGCATTTATTAGTTGAGTCTTTTGAAAGTCTCTTTTTGTGGTGAAACTTATTTGAATATGTATATTTTTTGTTAATATTTCACGTATTAATAAGCAGGTATAGTATACATAAGTCTGAGTAACGTTAAGTAGTTTTATGTTTCTATATACCTTATTAGTAGGCGTTCGACAATCAAAGTGAAACACGATAATAAGAAAAAAAAAACTTTACCTTATCCCATGGATACTTTTCAATAGCTGTATACGAGGAACTTGTCCCACTCCATCGGGAGCCATCAATTTGTTCCAATTGCGTTTTAAAGAGAAACACATCAAGAGTCTGTTCGCTGAAAATGCGGTTTCATAATATAGTAGTATTAGTATTTATAGATGGTAAAAAGAAACTGAAACATAATTAAAATTTTAGTAACGATGAACAAATTAAAAAATATACCTGTGCTATCTTCATTCTTATTTCGATAGATGTCACATATGGTTCCGATAAGGTTAAGTAATATAAATACTGAGCAAATTGCTGCTACTATGACGTCTAAGAGATCTATACTCGTTTTAGCTTTTCCAGGCTGCATGCAATAGTATTCGTCTAAAATTTGCACCTTCAACTCGTATTCCTCTGATAATGATTCGTTAAGGCATGCCTCAAGGGTCAATTTTGGAGCCTTGTTAAATTTTTCGTAGAATGTCTTACAAGTCTGTGTGACACATATCCCATAGCGCAAATATGTATGATTGAAGTGTGTGACACGGTGCTCTGAGTACTCCTGTAAGTTACGTTGTACAATATAAATACACCTATAATAGACTACAAATGTTTTAATTTGAAAACCCCTACTCTCTGTTGATTGAAAATAAACGCATACATTCCATTTAGACTATTTTTTTTGAAAACCTGCCTTAATCATGTCCAGACGTGAACTGGGCTTGTCTGAGACCAGCACGAACTCCGCGCTGCAATACAACGCGCCTGCATCCTGCTGACACGTCTCGTACGAGTCCATGTGCCTCACCGGAGGCATTCGCGCGTAGTCAGAGTCTGTATTGACAAAAATACCAATATTAACAGCCTTACTTATAATAAGATATTGCTAACTAATAATAATAATATAATATAATAATAATATTCTACCACATACACACAACACCATCTAGCCGAAACTAAGCAGAGCTTGTACTATGGGTACTAGACAATGGATAAACATACATATATACTTTTTTTTTTGTAAATACTTACATATTATACATAGAAACACCCAGACCAAGACAAACATCCATATTCATGCACACAAATGTTTGACTTGTGCGGGAATCGAACCCGCGACCTCAGGCGTGGCAGTCGGTTACACTAACCACTACGCCATCGAGGCCGAATAATATATAGGTATATTAATAGTTTATTTAATTCATTTGACTTTAAGTGGTTGCCTCGCCACGCTGCTACCGCGTCGAGTGCTGTGTGTTCGATCTCCACAAGGGACTAAAATGTGTGTGACAAATAGTTGCTCCGGCTATATAAATATTGATTAAAAAATATTACCTAATAAATATTTGATATTTAATTTCATACGTAAAAACCAAATAAAATGTAAGTAATATAATATATTTTATTTCACCATTAATCATATTTTATTTAGACAAATATACATATATCTACATTAATGGCGTAGTGGTTGGTGTAACCGACTGCCACGCCTGAGGTCGCGGGTTCGATTCCCGCACAAGTCAAACATTTGTGTGCATGAACATGGATGTTTGTCTTGGTCTGGGTGTTTCTATGTATAATATGTATGTATTTACAAAAAAAAAAAAAAAAAGCATATAATAATATGTATGTTTATCCATTGTCTAGAACCCATAGTACAAGCTCTGCTTAGTTTGGGCTAGATGGTGTTGTGTGTACGTGGTAGAATATTATTATTATTATTATAAACATAAGCTAATTAGTATAAAAAGGCTTTTGATTTTAAAGAAGATTTTGCCATGAGTTTTGCTCCTCAAACTGGTCGAGTAGCAAAATTCATGAAAATCAAGGAAAAAAAGAATGGCCTATCATTTTAATTGCCAATTGTAAAACGTTTGTTAACAATATGAATGTTATATAATAATCTCGTGAAGTGACAGAATCGAGTTTAATGCAAATATATTTATGCAATAAAAAAGCTTTTTGAGTAACATGAATAACAACAAATTACGTCTCCCCACTGAGCAGCGATAGCTCAGTGGGGAGACCAAATGACTGCAATGCAGAAGGTCTCGGGTTCGAACCCACGTCGCGCACCTCTGACTTTTTGAAGTTACATATATGACTTTCCGAAATTATGTGCGTATTGATTGACAATTATCGCCTGCTCCGTGCCTCGGAGAGCACGTTAAGCCGTCGGTCCCGGCTGCCATGAACATCTATAGCAGTCGTTATTGGGAAAGTCAGTACCCTCTATCCTGACACCGGTCTAGCCTTAGGGAATCGTTAGCCTTTGGGTTGCGGAGGTCAGGTGGCAGCCACTCCGTGTAAAAACTGATATCCAGTCAAATCCGGTTAGACTAGAAAAGCCAACCCCAAGTGACTTGGGAATAATAAAGGCTAAGGGAGAAGAAGAAGTTCCGTTAGGCCGAGTATCTTTATACACGTAATCAGATAATCTTGGTTATTTTTGGAGTGAAAAGACATCTCAATATTTATACAGACATATAGGGAACCTGTTGAACCTTGGCACTATGTGTACCTAGGCCATAGGGCTCGTTTCAAATATTCGCGCGATACTAATAAATTCTACTGTCTATGGTATTCGGTACGTCACTACCGACTATTCAATGTGAAGTTAGACGCATACCGCCATTAAGCCGGTGTTTGGTGTTATAGAAGTTAAAATATTTTTTTTGCGAAAAAGCAAGTATTTCAAATATATTTTGAAGTCTGATAGTTTTAAACGTTTTATAAAAGTCACTTAACTTTTATATGCTATCGGTTCTTTTATTTAACAAGTGTCAAATCAATAAAATACTTACGAGATAAGTAACCTCTAAACTATTTAAAATCCACTGTTTTGTTGAAGTTGGAGAAGTGTTGGACCTCGGTCACTGTCGACCAGTTGTTCCTTGGCCAGTGGCAAAAGTACAACCTGGGTGTTATACTTTGGCCGTGAGAATATTTTATTAAAATTATTTACACTCACGTAATATATTCCTAATCAAATATCTTAATTATTTCAGAAATCATGTCTAGAAGTAAAGAGAAGAAGAAAAAGACGCCTATTAATGTGGATGATCTGACAAATATCATTAAAATGATTAGGGAGAAGAAACTCTCCACTTTCGGTGCTTCCAAACATTTTGGATTACCAAGAACAACTTTGCGTCGTCATTTAAAGCACTGTTTGGAAATAGGTAAGAATGTAAGCAAGTCACACCAAAACCTTACAGTTAATCAAGTTTTCGATCGCACCGAAGAGCATATAAAATATATTAAAGACGCAGCACACTTGCAATTTGGATTGACTCTAAAAGACGTGAAAATTCTTGCATACCCATTTGCAAAAGCGAATGGAAAAAGTACCCTAAGAGCTGGGATATAAACAAAATGGCCGTAGATTATTGGCTGCGATTATTGAAAGAGGACTTGAATCGGTACCTGATTTTTCTAGAATGTCACATACATTATAGATAAATAAAATCTCGCAAAAAGTTAACAAGAACAGAGAAATTTATTATGTTCCAGAGATACAGAAGTACTGGAATTTCTACTAAATGCTTAAGACTAAATAATATAATATATCTACATATTAATAGTGTTCTTATATAAGCTAGACCTATTGACTGATTAAAAAGTTAAGAGAGAAATAATAATTTATAAAGTTAATTGATTAAATATTTTATTTTCTATGATTTGTAAGGTAAGATTGATATGTTATATATATATTACCTAGGTCTATGTAACAACTAATTTTAAAGTTTGTAATGTGCCAAAACAGTGGTTATAAGTTAGTTGCTTTCGTTTGAAAAGCAAAAAAATATCCTGGTATAGTGTTTTGTTAAATATGGTAATAGACCGAATAAAATTATTTTGGTTAAGAACAATTTATAGTTAACTTATATTATTAACTAATAATTTTTTTGTTATATAGATATATTGATAACATATATCACATATAACAAATTCTCAATGTGTCCTAGGTACACCTTAGTACTGGCCCAGGTACATAGGGTATGTTGTAGAGGTAGAGGCGCTCATAGCCAGTTGCACTCACTGATAGGTAAACGATTAGCGAGGTTAAGCAATGCTGGGTGCTGTCAGTCAATAGATGGGTGACCGCTTAGTGGTATTTCATCTGAGCGTCTCCGTGCAAAAACGTAAGACGTTACATCTTCTTTTATATATACATATATATTTTTTTGTTTAACTTATTTGGGTGAAACTTCAGAAAATTATAAATAGGCTGCCATATATATAATCATACTAGTTAATAAAAATAAACAATGATGTTAAAAAAATTATACAATTAATATATTTACCATCTAGCCTGTATATAACTGCGCCAGTGCCTCGCAAAACAGCACACAACATTAAAAAGACAAACATTTTTTAATTCACAATTTTGCTATCACGACATTGCCAAATAAAAGCCTAAATGTAACTAAATATATGTAGAAACTGTTATCATTACTTATTACAAATAATTAAAAACAATGGGTAATTATTCGTTTTTATAGTATTATAGAAACGAATAATATATATATAAAATATATAATAAATGTGGCGATCTGTCTGACAAATCAAATTATGGGCCAATATCGCTGGCAACGATTGTTGCGAAAATGTTTGATGGGCTGCTTGATACACACCTGCAAAAGTATATACTCCTGCACGATAACCAGTTTGGATTTCGACCAGGGCTTTCTACAGAAAGTGCGATATTGTGTCTCAAGCATACCATCAGGTACTACACTGACAGGAATACTCCGGTATACTCCGGCGTGTTTCCTTGATCTATCAAGAGCTTTTGACCTGGTTTCTTATGACATCTTGTGGAAGAAATTAGAGGCTGTAAATGTGCCTCAAGAAGTACTTAATCTGCTTAAATGTTGGTATGGTGGCCAGGTCAATAAGGTTAGGCGGGCGGGCACACTGTCGGAACCTTACGGATTAGAGTGTGGGGTTAGACAGGGAGGATTAAGCTCTCCCTTACTATTTAATTTATATATTAATGCACTGATAGTAGCGCTCAGTAGCTGCCGTGTCGGTTGTTATATAGATGGTGTCTGTATGAATAATATAAGTTACGTGGCCGACATGGTACTGCTGAGTGCATCTATCTGTGGAATAAGAAAAATGATAAAAATATGTGAATCATATGCGGTGAGCCACGGACTGAAATATAACACCGCAAAGAGTCAGTTCATGGTCTGTGAGGCTGGTTCTAAGTGTCCTACAACAGTTCCACCTGTACGCCTGTGCGGAGTGCTCTTAGACAGGGTGGAATGTTTTAAATATTTAGGACATTTAGTAACAACCGGTCTCAGGGATGATGCTGATATTGAAAGGGAACGGAGGGCTTTATCAATCAGAGCAAATATGATAGCCGGCGGCAGGTTTGCACGTTGCTCCAAATCTGTTAAGATTAAATTATTCACAGCATATTGTACTTCATTCTACACATGCAGCCTGTGGGTTAGTCACACGCAGAGGGTATATAAAGCCCTCCGTATTCAATATAATAATGCCTTTAGAGCACTAATGAGATTGCCGCGACACTGTAGTGCGTCATCGACGTTTGCGGAGGCGCGTGTCGATTGTTTTTATGCAATAATGCGAAAGCGATGCGCGTCTTTGGTGCGCCGGGTACGTAGCAGCACAAACAGCGCTATGGCTATGATAGCGGACAGACTGGACTGTCCGTTCATTACACGTTGTAGTAACTTGCATGTCGTCTACAACAATAGTAACTAATTTAATAATAGTTTTTTAGAATAATTATCGTTTTTAATTTTAGTTTTAAATTTTATATGAGTCTTTGTAACTTGTTTAATAAATAAATTATTATATTTTTATAATAAGTAATTAAGTATGTACATATATACTTACTAGATTTCGCTCGTGGAAATGTAGGTCAGGTTTGGTTAGTAACGATCGAGCACGTGGGATCGATGCCCTAGGACCTGGAAGCGGCGCTTCTGGCATCGCTCTACCGTTGGCGCCAAGAAGTACTAGCTCAGTGCGGAGGACCAGCTCTTCTCGAATCCCGCTTTAGAGGTGGCACGGTCCGAGCTCCGCCAGGTCCTGGTGGAAGAATGGAGAAATCTACTTATGCACCCCTGTGCCAGGCACGCTACGATCGTGGCGGTAAGTCCCGGATTAGAGGAGTGGCGGGAGAGGCAGTATGGCGCCCTCACCTTCCAGCTCACACAGGTAATTAATGGCTACAATTATTTTGGCCAGTTCCTGTGTCGCATAGGCCACTTATCACTGCGGTGACCGTCGCTGTTGTTGTGGACACGGTGCTGCATACATTAGCGGATTGGTTCTGTCTATGAGCGAGAGGTCTCGGAATGCCGTCGCTTCCCTCTCCCCAACTGCAGAAACGGGCGCCAGAGAGAGCGAGACGACCTCCAGCCACCACAAGGTTGTACCTGGGAGTGGTGAGTTTCTTGGGCCTGCCCATCACCCGATCAGCTTCAGGTCCGAGAGGCGGCGTGCGTGATCCCACGCGCGCCTCTCATTCGTTTTGTTTTCGTCTCCCCCACAAGGGGACAAGTAGGGCATAAATTGGTGTATATTGGAGTAGGGTAGTTTCGTGTAGGAGCCAGTCTTTCCACACGGCAGGCCAAAACCTCGACGGGGTCGTGATCCGCATGTGGAAATGATTCGCGTAGCCCCGCTGACTCTGGTAATGTCGAGGAACACTGTGGTAGTAATAGTAGGTAAAGTAGTAGTAGTATTCGGTATGACCGGGATGTTCTCATCTTTCCCCGGGTGGCTCCGACATACCCTCTACGCCCTTTGCCGCAGAGGGGTATGCATCAATTCATTTCGCCTTAGAAAAACAAACTCGCATTCGCATTTATAATAATACTGATTCTGCCCGCGGCTTCACTCACGTAAATATAGGTTAGGTTGATAACAATACTTTTTTTAGAAGAAAAGTACCTCTATCCTTTTCTGTACCCCTGACAACGAGTATGCAAATTTTGAGGATGATCGTTTAAGTAGTTAAAGCGTGAAAGCGCAATAAACAAACAAACGAACAAACGATTAAATTTTAAAAAAAATATCCGAGACAATACAAGCATGTCAGAAATCTTTAAACAGTCAATACGTCGACGTCCTTCATATTAGGTATTATTAATTTCTCTACTTCTCTAGAAGAAGCATGCTGTGTGCAGTATTCCATGCTGTGTGGCATAAATAAAAAATATAAAATGAAAGTCTAGATTTATCTCGTAATATTTTTATTATTATGATCCCTTATTCACTAAACATTACATTTATACAAAGGTTTTAGATAGGTAGATTGTTACATAATTGTCATTTAAACGTGAAGTAACCAAACTGGCGATGTGTCCTCATCTAACATAAGATTGCAGCAAAAAAACCTCGTCTTTTGTTCTTACTAATCATCCCCTAGGACTCCTAAAACTCCTTCGGAAAGCGGTGTGATGGCAGCAGGCGAATCTTTAGTGACATTGCGTTGAATAAATACATAACCAGATTATTTTATAGAACTAAATGGAAGTCAGGTGATTCTGTCGTGATGGATAATGTACGGTCTTCGTATGATAAGGGTGACGGGTAGGCAATAAAGACTTTAATACTTAATTCATTACACACTAGCTGTCCTCTGCGGTTTCAATTACGTTTATGTTTACCACTCTGTTCCCGTGGCTCGTAGCGTAATGTTATATAGCCTATGTTACGTTTGAATAAAGTAGCTTCCTAATTGTAAAAGAATATATAGCATCGGTCCAGGATATTTTGAGTTTATTCGTTTTTGTTTGTTTATTTAGTTTATTCAAACAAAAATACAAATATAACCTTTTTATAATATTTATATAGATGACACAATAAGTATGATAGCTATTGTGTCACTGTATAACTTGTTCAGATCCAATGTAATATGGGACCTAAAACTAAGGAGCCTATTGGAGGACTAGCACATTGAGATGATCCACTATTATTTACAACAATTAAAGTTAATTTGATTTTAGAAAAAAAATTGCATTCTGCAGAGTAATATTAAAACCAATGAAATAGTGAACAACTTCCGATTCAAATAAGGAAATGTATATAAAATAATAATTTTAATAAACATCCAATATAAATCCTTATACATAGTGGCGCAAATGTTATTACAATAATTTATACAAATTTTATCACATTAACTGATATCACATATACTACATGGTATTCTTTGACGATTTACAAATTATGAACCAAATGTATGACAAAACTTGGCACACAGATAGACCATGTTCCTTTTTTTTACGTGTGATAATGCTCCTGATGTATACCCTCTCACCACAAGAGTACGCAAAAGGGTTATTTCGGGCTCTCTTAAGACTTCGGGCATACTGACTAAAACCACCACGGTGTGCCAGCTCGCTGCTTTGTATGGTGGGTATTGGTATGGGTCGCTGGCACTAAAACTACATCAGCGTTCCACCCAGCAATACCCAATGCAGAAATATAGTGTCTGCGAGATAGACCATGTCCTAGAACTCATTAATTTTTATCAACCTTACATTATGGATAATTTACATAATTGCATAAGAAATAAACACAATCACGATAAGCGAAGTAATTTTAACTTAACAAATATTGACACCTTAGCTACGTAATACCAATAATATTTACTAAAAACTTGATTTACATACATCTACGTTATGTTCAACTATTTCAATGATGAAATGATGAATTATTTTCGTATCGCTAGTTTATATCTAAACTTGCAAATTTATCTTTGAGTTATCTGTTGCCTACAGAGCGTCACTAAACATCTTCTTCTACGACCCTTATTTCAACCTCATATACACACGCGCACATACCAACATCACAGGATACATAATCGGCACGGCACTGAGCTTCCTAATTTACCACTGGCAAAAGCAAGAAGTTTATTTAAAAAAAATCCAGGTATTCTGATTTAAAGATATAATTTTAATTTTAAGAAGTACAATAACATAATATCTTAGATTTTTATTTTCTCTTCTTCTTCGTCTTTTCATTAGCTCACCTAATGTTAAAGCTAACTTGAGAGTCACGAAACAAGTCCAAATAAATACGCCTAGTGCGTTGTGTTGCACTGTACATTTATATCAGATCCACGACAGATTTTATACGCCTCAAGTGTATCCGCTTAGAGTGTATGCCTCAAAGTTATTTGACTAAGTGTATCTCAGCATATAGGCATGTTAATATTCTATGACAAACATTTCAGACATTCGCTTATCGGCTCCTGTGTTGGTTTTTCTTCCCCGTGGTTGCGTTGTGCTGCTACAGCGGAGGTGTTTTCTACTCTGACGCGTCGAGGTCATCTGTATACATCAGGATGGTCTACGCTGCCTTCGCCAAATCTATATTTACAATATCCATCGGAATAATCATAATAGTATATATTTTTAAAATTGATGGTATAATCATTAATCCATCATGCATTTTCGAAAATTCACTGTATTAATTATTTTGTGAACGGTAATTGATACATGTATTTGTTCTATATCTAGATCTGTACCGTTCCATTCTTGAGTGGCGCGGGTGGACTATACCCAGTTGGCTGACATACAGTGCATACCTGCTGCACGTGGTGCTGATTAGGAGTTACGTAGCTTCTGTGACCCAGACTACAGACCATGGTACTTGAGTTTGGTAGGTAGCTATCGTAAAAGCTATATATAATGTATTATGTGTATATAAAAGAAGAGAATGTTGACTTTTAATCTAGCAATTGCTGGAATTAAACATAATTAATTTTAAAAACAATTATATGGTAACTCCGGCGGGCTGTTACAGCTCAAAATGCTAAAAGCTCTAAAGATCTCAGCAACCAAAGCTGCAAAATAATTTGTTGCTGTGAAGGATATTACCGATAGCGTCGTCCAGTAAACTAATATGAGAAAATTTTAAAAGAGTTATTGTAGCAGTAGATACAACATTCATAAGAACATTTTCATGTACTCTGGGCAAAGACGGCACTGTTTTTTTCTAAATTTACTTGAAGATCTCTAAGCTGGTTTCCAAACCGGTTAATCAGTGTCACTCTTAAAAGATCATTATCATATTTGTTTGCACACAGGTCCAATACAGCGGCAGATTCCTGATAATGACATTTGTAGTTGCTGTTCCTTTCTGGCTTACGGTGGAAGCCCCTTGCAGTAACATTATTAGGGAGTGCCTCTTAAAACCAAAAGAAGAAGATGAGAAGATAAAATATCCGATGAGAGCAACAAAGACGAAAGAATCGTAACAGAAGTATTCAACATTACAATCGTATTCTTGTACCAATTAATTTGATTGAAATATAATTATATTTGGGTTGCGTATATATGCGTTTATATGATTACTCCAGATTTTGTTTTAATTTTCAATATTTGAATTTGTTGGAAGCATTCAGAATAATACAATCCTAATTACAAGTGCGTTTCAAATAGGAAGTCCCATTTGACAGATGGTCGTTAACAGTGATAGTGTCAAGACCGTTTCAATCGACACATCACGAAATCGATTACCGATTAACTTTCTAAACAAACTGTAACTCGTGGGTTTAGAACCGAAACAAAAATGATAGAAACAGAAAAACAAAAAAGGTGTCCATCTAAGTTTGACATATCGAAAGAATAGTTACATCAAAGTAATATATAACGTGCTTAATAGTAAAAACAAAACTGGTCTCATCCTTGATTAATTCCTAGTATCACATACTTACTCCATACTTAGTTTAAGGGTGAAATAAATGTGGTATAACAGATTTTGATTCTCAAGACGACTACTCTTTAAAAACTATGGGATATTTAAACTATACGTCCAATATCGCATCTACAAAACCATTTATTAATAAAGAAAATATGTTAAGGGTTTGCAGAATAGGAATTAAGGTACGTTGCAGCGTAATAATAATTAATACCAAATACAAATTTACCAAAGCATTTGTCGGACAATTGTTTTAACCTCGAATTAGTTCGATTTTATTCGATTCATACTGTCACGTCACTATGACTAAAAGTAAAATAATACCTAAGTGCGTAACTATGGTATTGTAGTAAAATGTTATTTTATTTTGATGATTAAATTATTTAAGACTAATATCAATAGAAATTATTAGTTGATTATGTTTGTGAAACAATTACATAATTTTTTGTATAGATTCTAATTATTATTTTTAAATTATCTTTAGTACCATACCATACCATAAGTAATCATTGTTTATTTTGGCAATGTATATGAAATGTGCAGAGTTACGTGGTATGAAGTGTCAAAAGGGACTTCGTATTTGAAACAGACTATAATATTATAAATAAAAATGTAAGTTTGGTTTTTCACGCTTTAACTCTTCGACCGATCGTCATGAATTTTGCATACACCTTGTCAGGGTTCAGAATAGGATATATGGTACATTTTATCTTGAAAAAGTACTGTTCCAGAAGGATAGAAAATCTAGAGAACGCGGACGAAGCCGCGGTCAAAATCTAGTTCTAAATAATTACATTACCTCAGGACTTCTTAGCGACACAATTATGAAATAATTAATTATATAAATATTATTAAAAACCCAAAACAATAATGTTTTGTTTAAATTACATGTCATTGTGACAAAGAATCTAATTACAATATTAACTTAAACAAGTGAGACTTACTAACCTAGCAGTCATCTTAATTGCTTATAAAATTCCGGTAATTACATATTTACTCTGCAATTTTATACTAGATGAACAAATTAGATGATTATCTTGGAGCTGGGTTAAAGATCGAGAGTAATGTGCAGTAATACTTATTCTTATAAAATTATGTTGTTTGTAGCGTGTGGCAGAGCGGCCCGCCACGGGCGGCACTTTTAGGGAGCGGCAAAATTTCACAATGAATAATAATAATATCTTGTAAATATTTGAACCATTTGATGACAAACGAGAGGAATGGGCTCAATAATGATAAATTCTTGCCGAAAAGTCCTTTAAATTTAAATACCTACATAATTATTTAAATATGTTTTGTGGTACTGCAATTAAATGATTCTACTAAATTTATTAAGCTCAGCTTAGTTTGGGCTAGATGGCGTTATGTGTATGTGGTAGAATATTATTAATATTATTTATGAAATTAAAATGTTAAAATGTTATTTATTTAATTAAAATGTAATGTGACCAGCTAAAATTAATTGCATAAAATATCACCTATAATAATTTAAAAACATATTTTATTTATCATGTTAACGCTTGAAATAAGACTGTGAGTTTGGTTTGAATTTTTGTAGTGGCAATTAGGTATTAACTCAAGAACATACACGAAATTTCCTGTAGAAATAAAAGGCTACTTAAAATACTTGCTTTAAAATCAAACAACCAAATTATAATTAACTACTATAAAAACTATGAAAAAATACTAAAAAAGACTGTAACGACAGCAAAAAAATTACACTACAAAAACAGGATATCAAAAGCTGACAATAAAGTAAAATCCATGTGGGGTATAATAAACGAGCGAACGAACAAAAAACCTAAAAAAGACAAACAAAACATAAATTTACACATAAATAATACCTTAATAACTGAGCCTAGACAAATAGCTAACTATTTTAATAACTTTTTTGCATCAATTGGAGAGACGCCACACCAGCCTTCCAGTAATCCAAACGGGGAACGTGCGCACCACTCGATAGAAAATACTATATTTCTCAGCCCAGTAGATCCTTATGAAGTTAACAGAATTTTGAAAACTCTAAAAAATAAAATAAGCCATGGTATAGATGAGCTCCCACCTACCTTACTGAGACACTGCGCAGACGAACTAACCTTGCCATTTTATTTATTAATCAATCAGTCATTTAAAGAAGGCGTCGTTCCCGACCAACTAAAACATAGCTTAGTAAAACCAATACATAAGAAAAACTCAAAAACCGACCTAAATAATTATCGACCCATTGCCCTTCTGCCAACTGCCTCAAAGATCTTTGAAAAAGCAATGACAAATAGACTATATAATTTCTGTGAAAAATATAAAATATTAGATGAATGCCAGAACGGATTCCGCAAAAATAGATCGACGACCTTAGCAGTATACAAATACATCCAAGAAGCCTTAAATATTTTAAATAATAAACAATACGCAATAGGTATTTTATTAGACATGAGCAAAGCTTATGATAAAGTTCAATTTAATATTCTATTAAATAAGTTGTATGCGATAGGAATCCGCGGTAAAGCTTACGAATGGCTTAAGTCATATCTAACAGGTAGAGAACAAACAGTAGAACTAGAATTCTGTAACAAGAACACACATGAGATACAAAAAATCCGATCTCATACGAAAGATATAAAAGCCTCTATTCCTCAAGGTAGTGTGATAGGGTGCCTGTTGTTTATAATTTATATAAACGAGCTACCCAAAACAATAAACGGACCTTGTGTCTTATTTGCGGACGACATCTCTTTGCTCACTTCGTGTAAAACCAACGTAAACATAAATGAAAATCTTCACCAAACACTCACAAAAACAGTAGACTGGATGAACAAACACAATCTGGAAATAAATTTCTCAAAAACTAAATTAATTACTTTTTACCCCCACCAAAAATCACCAATAGACATACATTTTACATACAATGGATTAGACATAGAAGTTGTAAATGAGTTCAACTTACTCGGGCTAACCATAGACACTCACATCAATTGGAAAGCGCACGTAAAAAAGGTGAGAGCAAAAATATCAAGCTTTACATATGCCCTACGCGAAGTGAAAAAGGCCACGGATCTATCTACTGCGCTTGTCACTTATTACGCCTACGCTTATTCTTGGCTCAGCTATGGCGTAATTTTGTGGGGAAATAGTACCGATGCACCCACTATCTTTACTCAGCAAAAGAAATTAATAAGAATTTTAGTTAATATACAAAATACCGACACATGTAAACCACACTTTCAAGAACTCAAAATTCTAACATTACCATGCATCTATATCTTAGAAGTATGTAAATTTGTCCGTAAATATCCAGAACACTACACCAAACGCGAAGACATCCAAACCAAAATGAGCCTAAGACACAAAAATAGATTAAACCTTCCAAATTCACGATTAGCAATGCATTCCTCCGGCCCATTGGTCATGTCAATTAAATTATATAATAAGCTACCAAATGACATAAAAAATGAAAATAAATTCAATACCTTTGCTAGAAAGTTAAAAAAACTTCTAATAAATAAAAGTTATTACAGTATCAAAGAATACCTAGAGGACAAATTAAAAATTCCAAACAGCTAAAGCACCTACATAATAATAATTAACTAAATATTACAAACATATATAGGTATACATAAAATTAATTAATATGATTTAAAAATAATAATTGTATTTAAAATTAATGTAATTATAGGACATAGGTAGCAACTACTTGTCTACCTCCACTTATTCATATTACCATATAAGTAATTAACAACTACCTATGTAATAAATAAATTATATATTATTTTACTTTAATAATAATTTGTAATAACATTGTGCAATAATAAATGCAATAGACATAAATTATCAATAAATATTATTATTAATAGGTATGTATCACCAAATAATATATCCTGCAATTTTAATTTAAATATTAAGTTTATTTATTTATTCATCTTTTTCATTTCTCATGATTCTGTTAAATACTAATATATCTTAACTAGATTAAAAAGTTGATAAAATTGTGTTATGTTATGTCAAAACGAAACTTTAAAAATGGCATATCTAAACAGCTCCTCCTCTCTCCTAATAGTGCTGTGCCCGACAGGGTCCATAATTTGTTACTTATATTTAAGCCTACCACCTGTAAATGTACATTATGGAATGCAATAAATTTGAATTTGAATTTGAATTATACAAATAAATTACCGGATTCTAGCACATTCATTAGAAAACGTGTGGTATTAGAACCCACAACATTTAGTGCAACGGCAGGGACAAAGCGATCGCTTGACCGCATCGCTATTTTTTACTATTTTAATATAAACAATATTAACTATGTGAATAATTTTTTTAGGAGTTGGAGTTTTAGAATTACTCATTATTTTTAATATATTTCTAATTGCCTTCTTGGACTTGGTTTATAAATAAAACAATGTAATCTTTTTTTTGCCTTACCGCGTTAACAATGTATTCGAATTATAATTAATGTGTTTTTAAATTATATTTTTAATTTCTTTGATAGTTTAACATAGATGTTGTGACGTCACTGTTTACTATTTGTTTATCAAGCCCGGATGCAAACATAATAGTGTTATAAGTCTAACGTGTGTGCCTGTCTGTGGTAGCGTAGCTCCTAAACGGATGAACCGATATTGATATAGATTTTCTTGTTTGAAAAACTTCAAGAGCGTTCATAGCTATTATTTAAGACAATCTATTCAGTCGTTTAAAGATCATCATCTCACTTTAATTGATGAAGGAACGTCTGATTGATACGGAATTTGGTATCCTGTTACTTATATAATGTTCTAATGAATATACAGGGTATCCCAGAAAATGTGAATCAAATTGTAACGGGAGATTCCTTAGGTAAGGACCTTTAAAATATATGTATTTTAAAGGTCCTTACCTAAGGAATCTATATATTAAATATATATATATATACATATATATATATATATATATATATATATATATATATATATATATATATAAATCTAATGCTAAAACATTATATTCAAAATTGTAACTAAATATTGGATCATTATGACGGCCACTCTTGCATATTGGGTGATTTTAACCTTAGTAATATTAATTGGAATCTAACTGCATCTAACCAGTGTTCGAAATTGGGTCATTTTTTTTACTATTTTTTGCAGGTTGCCAACTTTAACCAACTAAATCATTTTCAGTAGTGGCTGATATCAAACCAAGACGATCAAATAACTTTGACGATCTCGAAAGAATATTCCTTTTGGTAACTTTTGGATCAGCCTCGAGTGTAATAAAAAAACGTAGAGTATCGCTTTGAGGAGACCATTGTAGCCCTAGAACCGTAGATTCCTTACAGAAGTCCTGACTTTGATTAGTTATAGGAATATTATCAGGCACATTCGTATGGACCTTTCGCAACGGCATGCAAGCTTCTGATAATTTATAAATAACTCGGGCTAAGTTATTCTGTAACTCTTTCTTAAAATTGGAGTCTGTATTTAGGTCATCAATATAAAAATCGTGTTTAATAATTTTCGCAACATCTGGTTTATCTTTGCATTCTTCTGACAACTGTAATAAACACCGCGTACTTAAAAAGGGAGCCAAAGCTGTTCCATAAGGTACCGTATTCAGCTGCATAACTTTGAGTGGCTGACCCTTATTATCCCTCCAAACTATTAGCTGCAGATGGCGCTGTGATTCATGTACTTCGATTTGCCAGTACATTTTTCGATGTCACCGGTCACGACAAACCTATTTTGACAGAAGCGCAGCAGGATTGAAAACAAATCATATTCGCCGCGATACAGGAATTATTTTAGTGCGAGCGTTGTAAAAAAGAATAAATAGCACCTCTTTGATGCAATCTATACTAATATTATAAAGCTGAAGAGTTTGTTTGGTTGAACGCGCCAATCTCAGGAACAACTGGATCGAATTAAAAATGCTTTTAGTGTTGGATAGCCCATTTATCGAGGAATGCTAGCTATGCTATACAATAAAATACAGGTGAGATTTCTATTCATATATTTATTTCACACTTTGGTTCTATCTACAGTAGGACGCTCGTGCTTCTTCGTAGCAAGCGCAGCTCTGACGAGGTTGGCGCTGGGCGCCTCTGCACACAGCCACAGCGCGCACGCACTTATATACGTTAAAAATATAGTCGCTACTAACACTGTAATCTGAAAATGAGCAAAAAATTATATACAAGTAAAAGCTAGTTTAATATAAAAATACTGGCAGATGCATCTTTTTTCGTGATTTCAAATATTTAAGAAGCCTATTTTCGACAGACATGTTAGATACGTCTTTTTTACTTATGACGGCAGTATAATAATAATAATAATAATAAGTCCCTCTGGGACAGTCCTTATCTCATCATGAGACTAACGCAATATCGGAGGGCACAGTACACTAGCTTTTAAAATACCACCTTGTGATATAAGCAAAAAATGTATCACCTGGTTAAATAAAAGCGCACAAACACTGCGGTCCTGAATGCCTTAGGGAGTCGGTTAGGGCCTCGTCCTCGGCTTGCCGTTACTGGCTGGCTGGGGTGGATCTTCAAGATCGCCCGTAGGGCTCTCATCTCTGGCTTGCCTTGGTCGGCCGGTCAGAGTGAGGCCGCTAGAGCTATATGCTTGGGGGTGGAAATGTCATTTTCAAGGGCATAACTATGGGGAAACCCGCTCCGGCTCTCCGTTGTCATGAGACCCGTAGTGGTGAAACCAGCGCCGCACCGCTAAACACCCATAGCCACTCGCACCGGTGCCCTCTGCTGCGGGCTTGTATGCCTATGGTGGCTATTCAGAGGACCCATCTAGTGAGTTGGCGAGTCACCGTCTGCCCATCCGATTGATACTATTAGAGTATTCAGAGCAGACGCCGTTTTTGATCCATAGTTACTAATATACCGGACCATCAAACACCCATACCCATATTAGAAACCATACGTAGTAATAGCCCTACGCCTGCTGCGGCTAGTGCCGCTGTAAGTGTTCCATCCCACTTTTGATTAAAACTCTTGAAGGGCCTCTTCAAGTTGGACCTATGTCTCCATGTAAGCCTCCTAAATCTTCCTTTTTAATATAAAATGTTAGAAAATACCTGTGATAAGAGAAACATAATAATAATGTCCTTCAGACCGAAATTCGGTCACGGCGATCAATCTGGCGGCGGCGATTTGCGTAGGAGATATTATAGTGCACAAGTATGTGCGCAAACACAAGTGTACTTTCTGTTCCCTAACCCTCATGATGCGATGCGACGGTAATCCGACACGACCGGGTAGAGATCAGGCGCAGCACCAACGGCTTTATGTGCTTTCCGAGGCACGGTGGTGTCTAACACTGCCAACTTTCTAACTCCTAACTGGTATTAAGATTTCTTAACAGAAAAGCCTAATAACTTTTTGTTGGCCTTACCTGTGATTCGAACCCAAGACTTCATGCACAGCAGCCGCAATCACTACCGCTGCGATACGGAGGCAGAGTCCCCTTTATTTCATGGGATTGCATACAGTCTCTCGCATCTTTATCCCCAAAGAGGGCAGGCAAAAGTTACACCAACATTCCAATTATGGTTTAAGGAACCTTGAAAGAATTAAACATACTGCTGTCTACTGGGCACAGTTCTAGACCCCGTGATTTTAAGTCAAGAAATCATGCTGGCCCATTGCGGGTTGGCAGAATTTACACATCTTCGAGAACATAATGAAGAACTCGCAGACATGCAGGTTTCCTCACGACGTTTATATATAGGCCTTAGTTATTATACATACCACATAATAATCTGACATATGAATAAGCTGTGTCTGCGCCCCAACCAGTCCTCGCTGGAACAGAGTGTGCAGGAGGAAAGCGCTATAGGTCACTCTGCCGGTCCACGTGAAGCCACGCCATTCCACTATGGGACGGTAGATATCTAAAAAATTTACATTATAATATTTTTATTTGAGTGTGACAGATTAGGTTATTGTTTGATTATTTACTTCAATGTTGCCAACTGTTAACGGAAGTCTGTAATTGTTATTAATTAAAATTAATTAGAATATATAACTTATACTTACAGATTGCCTACTGTTATTTTTAATATTTTCACAATAGATAATATTAATTATTTATAATATACTTGAATATTATTAGTAGATCGGTTGACTTATGAATTTGGTATAAAAGCAAGGCACAGTGATTGCCGGTCACTTCTTGTTTGGCCGCCGGAGGAATCACTTGTACAGTAAGTTAAGTATATTCTTATTTTGTTGGAATTATTATGTACTGTTGTTATATAAAATAATGTAATGTATAATTTATATGTAATATGTAATTTAATTTTGTTTTATGGTTATAATAAACAAACTTGATTTGTTTGTTTGTTTAAAGTAATATTAACGATTTATAATACTGAATAACTGATAAATATAAAACAGTGAAATGTTATTTGTAGTTTCTTTATTAACATACACCATAAATTGCAATATCCTTCATTTAGTTGAGTCAAAGTAAATGAATTGTCTATTACTTATATTTTTTTCCTTTTTCTGTATATAACATCAGAAGTGGGATTTTCCTGGCACCACATATACTAATATCTATGTTTTAGGATGGACGCTGAGACAATCGGTAATCTTCTCAAGGCTATCAGAGACGCTGTATCCACAACACAACAGAAGGATGACGACATCGCCTTGCCGGTGTTCGACCAAGACAGAAACGACTGCGGAGCGAAGAGTTGGTGCGACAGCATTGAGAGTCTCCGCGCGGATTTGAAGTGGAGCAGTATCAAGACAGCAGCTAAAGCCGGTAAGGCCCTGATAGGTTCCGCCGTGACGTGGTTCGAGTCCTGGGAACCGTCAGATTGGCCAAGCGGATTGTGGAAGGTACAACAGTCAATTAACACCACTGTTCAGAATTCTACAGGTTTCGCACCGATCCATTTGCTCATAGGCTGTAATGCTAATATACCCTCTATTCAAGCCCATTTAAACGACGTAAATATTTCCGGAGATAACATAGATATAAGAGCAGATCGTGAACTAGCTTATCAGCGTCTGTGTTCCAGGGCAAACAAATTCAAAACTCGATTTGATACAGTAAGGCGAGATAATAAAGTTTTTGCAGTTGGTAATACTGTTTATGTGAACCAAGACCACAGGCGTCATGATAAATTAAGTCCCAGGTTTAAAGGTCCTTACGAGATTTCCGCTATCTTACCTAATGATAGATACTCCCTAAGGGGAATAGGAAATTTAAGAAATATAACTGTAGCCAAAGATAGATTGAGACTATGGTCGGGTGAATGGATTGATAATATCGAATAGTCTAAACATTTGTGTTACCATTATTTTTTAAATGAGATCTTTATAAAATGTAATATTTTATTGTTCCTATTTTAAAATTATGTATCAATGTCGGATGTGACAAATGGAATAAAAAAAAAAAAATTCGATTGGAATGAGATCCATATGAATTGTGATTATACCGGTTTAGAAATTATGTATCGATGTCAAATGTGACAAATGGAATGAGAAAAATATATTTGATTGGAACTGCTGGAGTCAGTTGCTTTGCTTTAGCCCGTCTCATGTGCAGCAGGTGAGGGGCTTTGATTGATCAAAGTACTGACCGTTGTTATTTTGTCCTCTTAATGTGAAAAGTAGGACTATAACAATGAATAATATGTATTAATTAGCATTAAGTTTCCTTACAACAGTGTATTTAGTAATAATTAGTATTAGGTTCTTTTTTTTTATGTAGTCCGAGAGCGAACTACACGTCAGCATGGCCGTGACAGATTAGGTTATTGTTTGATTATTTACTTCAATGTTGCCAACTGTTAACGGAAGTCTGTAATTGTTATTAATTAAAATTAATTAGAATATATAACTTATACTTACAGATTGCCTACTGTTATTTTTAATATTTTCACAATAGATAATATTAATTATTTATAATATACTTGAATATTATTAGTAGATCGGTTGACTTATGAATTTGGTATAAAAGCAAGGCACAGTGATTGCCGGTCACTTCTTGTTTGGCCGCCGGAGGAATCACTTGTACAGTAAGTTAAGTATATTCTTATTTTGTTGGAATTATTATGTACTGTTGTTATATAAAATAATGTAATGTATAATTTATATGTAATATGTAATTTAATTTTGTTTTATGGTTATAATAAACAAACTTGATTTGTTTGTTTGTTTAAAGTAATATTAACGATTTATAATACTGAATAACTGATAAATATAAAACAGTGAAATGTTATTTGTAGTTTCTTTATTAACATACACCATAAATTGCAATATCCTTCATTTAGTTGAGTCAAAGTAAATGAATTGTCTATTACTTATATTTTTTTCCTTTTTCTGTATATAACAAGTGCATGGATGGCGTAATGGATGCCACTGCGCCAAGAATAGTAGGTTCATGATCCCCAATGTACGTTCCACATGATCCAAAAATGAATTTTCTACAAATACTTTTTATTGCCTATGTTCATGTGACATTTCAATTAGTATAGGTTTGTTTAAATCCGATAAGTAGTTTCGGAGGAAACATCTTACATCCAAGTCTACAAACTTTACTGCTTTACAATCTTAGTATAGTATAGATGAAAAGTGCCTAATTGGAGACCGTTGGACTGTCATGCAGAGATCTTCAGTTCTTCCCAAAGCACGCACCTTTGACATTTGGAAGTTATGTGCGTACTACACACTTAACCATCGCCCGCTGTAATGGTAAAATAAGGCATCGCGTAGCAACGAGAACATTATGGAAAACTTATAGGACATGTCTGAACGTTCTCCATAATGTTCTCGAAGATACATATGTGAAGTCTAGTAACCCGCACTCGCCTAGCGTCGAAGACCATGCCCTAACACTTCTCATACTAAGAAAAGGCCCGAGCTCAACATTTCAAATTATTATATACAAGGCTGATTTCAGCTGAGCTTATATGTACATATGTATATAGATAAATCCACCCACACCTGTAAAAGATTGTGCTATATAAAAATTAACTTACTTTCAAACTTGAACATGAATCCAAGCATGAGAATGATGAGTATGACCTGGCAGACTGGCTTGTAGAAAGTGGCATACAGCACTCGCAGTAGCATCGGAGCCCTACCGCCGTCAGAATAGAACAGGCCTCCGGACAGGATTAAGCCTACGCCCAGAGGGAATTGCAGCCATACCACCCAGCGGTGCTTCTGGCAACATGACAAAACTATCTGTATCAGGGTTGTTCAGGATGTTGATTTGATGTCCATTGATGTGTGAAGTCATCTTAGAATGACACCGATCCCAGAAATAAGGACTTACATATATTTTTTTAAAGATAATATATCTGTGTGCAAGTATACATTGAAATAAAACAATTGACTGATTTAATATAGCTATATATAAACACGCTGTTTGAAATGGATGTGAGCAATAACGCATCACGTTTTTAATCTAACGAAGAAAAATACAAGGCTTATCATTGTCAAAAGTTTTAGTTTTAGCCATTTGGTTTATTTGTACTACGTAGAACATATTAACTAAATGGTTTTAATTTGCAGTTTTATGATTCATACAAAAGGTTAATATCTGCACTATGCACAATCTTTAATTTTTTATAAAATTACCTTTTTTTACGCACTCTCCTTGGTAAATAATAATTCGAGAGCTTGTTTGTTCATACTTTTCTCACTGCTCACATTCGATATGGACGAGCAAAATATAATGAAATGTTAGTGTTAATAAATTCTCAGCTACAACACGGAGTCTTAAAATGTGACCGCTAGACGGCAAAACTCGCCCACCATCACTTAGACCTAAAACCATAGCTGGAAAAATGTGTTTGCAATACACCACTGACTATCCCTTCTGTTGGGGATATACTTGTAGGTATGACTATGTAGTTACCTTATACTTGTCCAAGTTTTTGCCGTTCTGCCAGTGGTACGCGAAGAACCCTCCCGCCAAACCGATCACATATGTAGACAAGTTTGTGTGACCTCGAGAATACACCAGACGAAATGTTAGCTCTGTTGCGTACAGATTGCGATACGACCTGAAAATATATAGATATATAAAATAAGTCGGTGAGAATCCCACGGAAATCCTCTCCTCCATCCTCCAACACATACCGGGAGAAAAATATCCCTTAAACCCTATGAGTTAAACTAGGACATGGTCTACCTCTGTGTCAGTTTCATCCAAACCCGTTCCTCGGTTTACGTGTGATTAGGTAATAGACTTTAAAACATTTTTGCATTAAATAATATTAGTAGTAGTCTCGTTGGTTGCGTCCAACAATTTACAGTTTGTTTGCGTGCGATCAAGAGTTCCCAGGGCAAATTGTTATTGATATTTTTGTCGAAAAATTTTCAGTAACTGTTCGGAGTCTGGTCGTTGTAGCCCACCCTTAATCAGACTCGACTGCGTATTGTAGAAAAGTATAGATTTTTTTTTAAATTACTTATTTCTTTAGTACGTTGTGGTATGAAGGAATGCGGGCTATCTGAAGATGTCTAGGATAGAGCGAAGTGGTAGAGCAAAAGCAGGAACGCAGGTGTAGGGTATGTAACAAGGAAGAGAGAGGTTGTACCTCGTAGTCTGATTTACGTCTTTCAATACAATATTGAAGGTAATTAAATCGACACTGCACAATATACATACTCAGGTGATTGTATAACAATAGCGTCCAGGTCTTGGAAGTAGGTGTGTCCAGCCACAATGAGTAGCGCCACCACCATCAGCGCTGACAGAGTGACAACTCTCGCCCTGCAGGAGCGAGCAATCACACACACCACCAGGCCCAGGCAGAATAGTTGCGTATCTGCTGCCAAGTACCTAAAGGAAAAAAACACACATTTAAAGAAGAAGAAGCGGTAAGAAATTTATTTGGAACTTCGTAATAAAGCCAACCAAGGTTGATTTTATTGTGAAGTTGTAGGTTGTACACCCTGTCAATTTTACAAGCAAATAGTTGTTATTTATCTTAAGCAACCGGGAGCCAAAATAAAATATAAAAGAATGTCTCCAAAAAGTACTGCAGGTATGTCATTAAAATAAATACCGTTTTTCACAATTCTTTGCTTTTCTGTATATCATGTCACCAAATAAATGTAAATCATTTAATAAATTGTTCATTAAATACAAATGAATGTGAAATATTTGTAAATAATATTAATAACGTAGACAGACATTTGGTACTAACTAAATTCAACTCTTTGGCTCCAGATATCAAAATTGTTGAAAAACATTCTCTTCGCCGGCTTGGGTCCCCAGTTTATGAAGAAGCTTTTGATCCTTTCCTGAAGAGAAAGTCCAAAATTTTTGTGAAATTTTAGACCGCCTTTTCAATATTAATATACATTCAGCTTTTACTATAATGCGATACTGCCTTTTCGTCACTAAATTTACTCATGCTCTAAGGTCATCTCAGTTTTGGAAAAATTTAACTCCATTAGTCAAAATTGACAAAATCATACAGAATACATTAAGGCAAATTTTAAATGTGGACTTCAACGACCGAGCTTGGCTTCAAGCTTCTCTACCTGTTCGTTTAGGCGGGCTCGGCGTTCGCAAAATTTCAGATGTCAGTTTACCGGCGTTCCTGGCCTCGGTTCATAGCACGGAAGAATTAACCAGGTACATTCTAGCACCCACACTGGTTAGTTCAGAAGTGTTATGTAAGACCGACGCCGTGAACGCCTGGAAAATGGCTTGTCCAAATACTGATTTGCCTACCAACCCATTCTCCCAAAGGCAGTGGGATAGGCCGCTATGCAACACGGTAAGAGAAAATCTTTTTACTACATCTGTAAGTGTTGCAGAGCGCGCACGTTTGCTGGCTGTGGGAGAATGGGAATCTGGTTTATGGCTTCAAGCACTTCCATCGTCCAACACAGGTACAATTTTGGACGATACAACATTCCGCCTCGCCACCTGTCTTCGTTTAGGTACCCCTTGTGTTTCTCCACATCGCTGTCATTGCGGAGAAGCCGTCGACAGCCTCGGACACCATGGGCTGTCTTGCAGCAGAAGCGCTGGTCGTATTTCACGACACACTCAGCTAAATGACATTATCCGTCGTGCTCTTATCACCGCCGGCGTACCAGCAGTATTAGAACCCATAGGCTTGGTACGTGACGATGGGAAGAGACCCGATGGTATGTCTTTGTTACCTTGGAAAATGGGTAGGCCTTTGGTGTGGGATGCCACATGCGTCGACACCCTTGCGCCATCACATCTTCCGAGCACGGTGAGCTGTGCCAGTGCTGCTGCTGTAGCGGCGGAAAACCTCAAACGGCGTAAATACAGTAATTTAATTGGTTATTACGTTTTCGAGCCATTTGGGGTAGAGACGCTGGGTTCATGGGGTCCGGGCGCTCGTGCACTTTTTAGAGATATATCTAAGCGGCTAATCGACGCTTCGCGTGACCAGAAGGCTGGACTTCTTTTGGCTCAAAGAATCAGCATTGCCATTCAGCGTGGCAATGCTGCCAGTCTTCTGGGCACACTCCCGGTCGACAGCGATGCTGAGGAATTTTACGACGCTGCCTAAACCGGCCATCCATTTTTATTAATTTTTACAGTCCCATATTTTGTTACTCTTCATTTTGTTCTATTTATAAGTGGTTAGTTTTGTTAATATTAGTTAAGTTGTAAATTATGATTGTTGCTTTCACTACTATGAATTATAATAAAATATATCTATATTGTTTATACATTGTTTAGAATGATATTAATCAGTATTTTATCTCGTATTAATACAAAGTTATTGCTATTAAAACGCAGAACGAGTAAAGGACAAGTAAAATACTGGCTGGTGGTGGCCAAAATGTTAATGATGGCTAAAAGAATCCTTATAATAGACAGGCCTTGCGACAGACTCCTACACTGGACGATAATATTATAGAACTTACCAGGTCTGCGGCATACAGAAAGCGTCATCATACACGTAGTTATTAATGTAAAGCAGCTGCGCCCACCAGTACTGTCTACAGGCCACGGCCTCGCTCGTCACTACCAGCTCCCACAGGGGACCTTTGAACGCGTGACGCATCCAAGTTACTATCAAAGCCATCACTAACGCGTATGTAGGAGTTAGTCTGAAATTCACAAATATTATTCAGTCAGTCTCGTTGATAAGTAAACATGGTCCTCTTTTTTAAAATGGTTAATTTCAATTTGAGTTACAATTTGCTAGTAGTCTTGTTAACCCCTCCACCTAGGCTAGAATACGTGTGTTCACATCGGTTGTGCAATGGGTGGAATTTGAACCTGCGACCGCTCGGCATGTTTAATAAACGTAGCAGTAGTAAAAATATAGAAATCGTATTCTTACTAGCTTACGCTTCACATGCCATTTTCAATGTGTAGATAACATGGAGACCTTATCAGCGTAAATAGTGGAATATTTTAGTAATTGATTAAGTATTTTTAGACGATTTGCAATCCCAACGTATTCTTTATGTTTTTCAGACCATACCTATTCATTTATTTTATTATTTATGCATTTAGAACAGTTACATTACCAATTTGAATTAATTAGTTCATAAGAAATTAATAGGAATCATCGTAAATATTTATTATATATTCATAATACATTTAAATAATATAAGACGATTGAACTAAAACAGGTCTTTTTGTATGTTGCTCGTGAAAATGACCACACTCCGCGTGACGGTAAGCAGTCATGTCAGGTCAGTTTGTCAGAGAAGGCCTTAGTGGACAGTTACAGATTAACCTAAAAACTTTAAAACATTTCTATGAATTGGAATCTAGCATGTTTCTAATTCATATTTATAATTTGGAACGACTAAGTTACCTTAACAACTCACTGCTCTACTCGAACATAGCTCAAAGACACTGAAATACGATGTCATATATGAAAATATTACCTTAACCATCTAAGTAGTATTCCTTTAGGTAAATGCGTCCAGCTGATATTGTGTTTCTCAGCGTGCAACATAAAGTTGTACGCGAGGAGGAAGCTGGACATTAAGAAGAATGTTTGAACCACCAGGTTGCCATTGAAAAGCAGCTGTTTTAGAGGATCGTCATAAGCCTGGAAAATACAAAAATATAATTATACAAAAGTGCTGACACCCGTGATATAATACTCGCATTAATCCAGGTGTCAAAGACACATATTACTTGTCATGTTCTTTTAAAATTGTGAAAATGTTTGTGAAGAAATTCAGTCAAATAAATTATTATCATATTATTATTATAACTAGGGTGCTTGATTGTTTATCTAGCCTGGCTTCAGTTGCTAGACATTGAGGCTACTTTTACTATAGAAAAACAAATTAAAGTCTGTGAAATAGTGAACAATTTCCGATTCAAATAAGGAAATGTATATAAAATAATAATTTTAATATACATATATCCATTAAAATCCTTATACAAAGTGGCGCAAATGTTATCACATTAATTGATACCACATATACTACATGGTATTCTTTGACGATTTACAAATTATAAGCTAAATGTATTCAGTAGTTTAGCCACAGGAATATTTTTTTGTTTTCATAATTTAGTAATTTTAGAACATCATGTAATGCAGAGATAACTGTACTTAGGTGTCAAAGACCTTAAGCAGCGATATTAAAAAACCGTCGTATTGTATTATTGTATTATCGGGTACGGGAATTTCCAGATCCTAGCGAGTTGACAAAGACGATTTTTCGACGGTAATCGGATTACCGTAATCTCAGTTACTCCTTAGTAGTTCTTAGTAGCCTCAGTTACTCCTTATAACATTAGCTATCTGCCAGTGAAAGTCCCGTCAAAATCGGTTCAGCCGTTTCGTAGATTATCCAGAACAAACAGACGGACAGACAAAAAATTTACAATTAGATTTTTTGGTATAGGTACCTTATATACTTTCATATGCATTAGGTAAAAGCTGTTATTTTGAAATTACAAACAGACACTTCAATTTTATTTTTTTGTATAGATATATAGATATAGATTATAAGAAAGGATAAACAATTAAAATCACAATGGAACTTGTATAACAAGGTATCCTTAATATTGAATACAAATAATATAATTATTCAAGAAATAGTTGAACATACTGATAGCTCTGGCATTGTTAAACAACGTCTCAATTTCAATGCGACAGTTAAATTTATTTTGGACATCCTTAATAGATATGATAACAACCTAGTATTATGATTATGATCAGCATTCAAAGCACGTGTTAGATTAATAAAAGATAATAACATCAAAATCTATTACCTAGTTGACCTTCAAAACGAATTACATACAATTAAATAGATTTACCCATGAATATAATAAAAAGAATGAGAATAAGGTCAATTATCTCATTGTTTTAAGTTAGAATTATCTATAGCTGCTGATGAACCTTGGACCTACTACACATGGCGAATTTTGAGTCGCTCTCTCATAACAATAACAACGTAATCTTTTCATAACTTAATCCAAAAATAGCTAAATAACAATTATCTGTTACATATTTAATAATAAATTACATTTGCCTGAAACTCTCCCTTGTACACGTGTACTGCACCTGAGTTTACAAGCTCACCTAATACGCTCGCTTTTAATGTTATATTCTTTGAATAAAAATTGTTACTGCAAACACTTACCGATTCAATGTATAAAGGATTATCCACGTATGAAAATGACATAATAAGAGTCGTATGTGAAAAAAATACACAAATCATTGTAATTGTCCTGTAAAAATAAATAAAATAATGACAATAATAAATACCAATCAACATTTTCAGATTTCTCATATCATTTGTAACAAAAAGTGTTATTCAAAATATCTATATACATTTACTATTAATATAATAAAATATCAAAACAAAATAACATCTTACCTTAGCCCATGGAATTGCTTAAGCCTTTCAATTCTTGGGTCTTGAGCGTTACTGCTTGGTGCTACCAATTTTGACCAATTTCGATGCAGTGAGAATGCTAGCAAATATGGATTGCCTAAAATAACATGCTTTAGTTAATAATCTTATCCATAAAAAACAATAAAAGATGTTAAGCAAGTACATGGTGAACGATTTTTCTGTGTCACCGAAGTATATACCTGTTTTCTCTTCTTTTTTGCAACAAAAGATGTCGTATAAGCTTCCGACAGCATTGAGCATAATTAAAACTAATAAAACCACAGCCACAATTATATCACTAGTGTCTAACTCCACGGGATCTTCCTCTTTATTACAATAATGTATATTAGAAAGTGTCGCTTCAAGACCGTATTCTAAATGCGTAGAGCTATTAAGGCATGCTTCAAGGACCACATCTAGGTCCGTTTCATTCATCGTAGAACTTATTAGGAATTCTTTACACGTTCTTGTGACACATACGCCTCTGTGTATTTGTGTGTGATTGAAGTGTTTTATTTTGTAATCCGAATATTCCTGGAATAGTAAATAAACATAGTGAATATAGTTTTAAATAAAGTCACTGTCACTCGGTAATGATATAGATTCCTAACAATGAAAGAATTTTTGAAAATTGGTTGTTTATTTTTTAAGTTAAATCCTTACAAATAAACAAAACATCAAATCATACCTATTTATAATATTAGTATAGATTATGTTACTGTATATTTTAGTAACCATATTATTTCTGCAGCAGTATACACAGCCAAATATAAAAGTGTTACATTAAGGATGATATTGTCGACCCCACGAAATAGATAAAATATTCTTTCATCATCAGTTTTCGTCATAAAATCGCCTTTGCATTGTTGTCAGTACTCTAAATATCTTCTCAGATAGAACAACCAATTTATTGTTTATATATTTGAATCAGATATTATTTTATTACATAAAATTTATAACTATCAATAAACCCTTATACTAATTACCACTATCAAAAATAATAAGGAGAGGTTGATAGATCTTGCACCCAGATTTGCCGATTTCTTTTGCAAAAGTCAAAGACTGAGACAAGGACTAGATTTTAAAATTTGTCCATTTCTATTATTTGCCGCCTTTATTATCTTTAAACCTTTTGTTGGAACCTCAGACGGAATTAAAGGCTTACGTAGAGAGTACCTATTTTTTTTCTATTATATATTATATTATAGAGGCATGCCAGCCTCATTGTACCCTAAATTACATTTTCTAAAGTACATATTAATTCCATGGACTGACATGATTATTTATCACGTACACATCGCCACCCTTAGAATTTATGACCAACATTCCTTTTCTTACTAGAATACCAACAAATTATGTTACATTAAAATTCATTATCATAATAAATCGTTCGTTTAAGTTCAGCACATATTCCTCAATAAATAATTTTAGTAGAATAATTTAATTGCATTACCACAAAAACCAACATAAATAATTAAACTAAGGGATATGTATAATTATGGCAAATCATTCATTAATTAGTGGTCAATTAGAAGCCTGCAGAGCCACAAACAAATTAACAATACAACTCTTAAAGAATAAGTATTACTGCACATTACTCTCGATCTTTAACCCAGCTCCAAGATAATCATCTAATTTGTTCATCTAGTATAAAATTGCAGAGTAAATATGTAATTAACGGTCTATTATAATCAATTGAGATGATTGCTAGGTTAGTAAATCCCACATGTTTAAGTTAATATTGTAATAAGATTCGTTGCCACAATGACATGTAACTAAAAGAACGATGCTGATTCAATATGATTTATAATATAATATTATTCTCTTGAATAGAATATTATTTCTGTTTTTTATGAAGATAACTAGTTTGGTTTGCAAATAACTGGCTATTAGCTAAGATAGAAAGCTTACGTTAGGAGTGGGTTCACGTCTCGGCGGGGTCGCGACCGCATGCGAAAGTGATTCGCGCGGCCCCGTCGATAGTGGTTTTGTCGAGGAACACCGTGGTAGGTTTAGTCGGTATTCCGGGAGGCACATTTTCTTCTTAACATCTTTCTTTTACCCCGGCGAGTCCGACATAACCCCTCTGCCTGCCCCCGCGGAGGGGTATGCGTCATACATTCCCCTACGTTAAAAAGTTAAAAAAAAAAAAAAAAAAGGAGTGGGTTCACGTCAATAATGCAATGGGCAAAATGTTACTGATTGGGTGGTGTTGTGGCTTAACTGGTTACGTGACGTTGCATCTGCGTCGATTGTTATGGGTTTAATATACCATTGGACAAATATATGTGTGATCTACATATAGTTGTTTTGTGTCTAGGTGTTCTCCGCGACATAGAAGTCATACACCAAACAGGAAAAGTTTTTAAAAAAATACGGGATTCGGACCTACGACTTTTTGACCGCGAATCTACCGCCATATTTATTGAGAACGGCCGTTTGTCACTAAGATGCAAATATGTTAGCGCAATATAATATCCTTGTTAAAATCATCGACCATATATAATTAAAAATAATTACGGCCGGTTTTCTAAATACTATTATTGTTTTATATTATCCATATAATCGATGTCTTACACGCGTATGGTATAATTATTACATATGGTGCTGATATAATTGCCTGCAATATTAAACTAACTGTATCGGACCACAATTTACTACCGATACTAGTTCATACATATTTTAAATAAAATATCCTTTAATTTTCTACTACGTAGTCAATCCCGATTACGCGCGAGCGACCTGCGCCGATTATATTATTATAGCAGCTCGCATGCGATAAAAGATACCTACAGTAGTGTTCAGAGCAATTAGTACATAAGTTGTGAACGCGCTCGATAGAGGGCGCCACCATTCAAATTAGAAGTCGGTGTTAAGATTCTCCGCCACTAGTATATAAGGTCAAACGAATATTGTCACATTAAGAATACTATTATTACAATATATCAAGTCGATAACGTTGTTTGATTTACTCCTATAACAGTTAGTCGACCTCAACAGTACAAATAGTAGTGTTCCGCGAGTTACAGTATCGGCAAGTTCGGTGCTTTAACATATGGTCCTACGACCCGGATCGAATCGACGATCCTTTTAGTGCAAGCAGTGCCAAGGCTAGCCTGCCCCCGTGATACTCGCAGTGGATCGCTGCGGCAAGGTACACGGAACATCGCGGCAGCGGTGATTGCTACGCCCGTCGTGGTAAGCAAGACCAGCGCCGACGGATTAGTGCAAAGTGTCGCCACTGGAGGAGGAGAACTGAGCGAAGGAAGAACCAGGATTCTGTGTGCGTGTCAGCACGTACAGCATCAGTTCAACAAAGCGCCGCAGAAGGCGCCTTTCAACGCGCCGCCTCACCTGCAGAGGGCGCATGCGGACTTGCACGTCAGCTACAAATACAAGTTTGTGTGTGAAGTGTATAACCGTGAGTACAATTAAATTATCTTTAAAAAATCGTGAGGTCAAGACAATTCAATAGTACAATATTCCAGACAAGCAACTTTGAACTTTATATGTGCCATATAATAAACTTTTAAAAATTTTGAAACTATTTGCAACTTAATGATTTTAGATATATTATGTTTTAAGCTTATTGTTTGTGTATTAATGTGTGCATGTTAGTTTTAGACTTAGAATAATTTATAAAAAACGGGGGAACGTGGAGTCTATGCCCGATTAATATTTGATCGTGTTATCTCTCAAACACTTGTAAAAATTTTGTGAATAATCTGAACCTTAGAAAAATTTCGATATTTTTCAAATACTTTGAACTATTTCCTTGATTGTGTAATTGTTTGTGTACAATTTTAACTTCCTCTCGTTGCTTTTGCTATTGATATATTTTACAATGGAAGGCTTAATTAATGTTTTAAGAGAGAAAAAGGGTGTCATAGCTTAAGCGCTTATCAATTATAAAAAATGTGGTAAGGACAGATTAACCCTAGAGTATGTCGAGACCAGGTTAGAATTATTAGAGAAGGATTGGGCTTCTTTTATCGAGGTCCACACTAAATTGTACGAACGTTTTAGTCTTACCGAGTTAGAAAAACATATAGGTGTACGTATGATATTACGCACAAATAAATGAAGACGACATACTAAAGAAGTTTTGGGAAATAGAAGAGCAGAGAAGTTTCAAGAAAATACTTACGCCAGAAGAGAAGAAATGTGAAGAATTTTATAGCAGCACAACTGAAAGAGACAGCGATGGTAGATACATAGTTCGTTTACCTTTTAGAGACGTACCTCCTGCTTGTATGTTTGGGAATTCACGCGCTATAGCTGAAAAAACATTTAGAGCATTAGAAAAAAGATTAAATAAGAACACGGATTTAAAGGTAAGGTACACACAAGTTATAGAAGAATATTTAGAACTAGGACACATGAGGCCTGTAAGAAAAGACGACACGAACAAAGAAAAGGCGGTATACTTACCTCATCACGCCGTCGTGCGCGAAGATAAAAGCACAACGAAGGTACGAGTCGTCTTCAACGCCTCGGAAAGGAACAGCAATGGCGTCTCGCTCAATGACACGTTGATGGTAGGACCTACACTGCAGTCTGATTTACGACACACAGTTATGAGATGGAGAGTATACCCCATTGCACTCGTAGCAGATATTGTGAAAATGTACCGTCAAGTCAAAATCGCGGAAAGAGATGCTATATTTCAACGTATTCTCTGGCGGGACAGTCCTGATAAAGAGATCACTGACTACGAGCTTGTGACTGTAACCTTTTTTACAGCATCTGCGCCGTTTCAAGCAGTTCGTACGTTACATCAGGTCGCCCACGATGACGGTGAAAACTACCCCCTAGCCAAAGATAAAGTACTTAACTGTTTCTATATGGACGATTTAATGGTAGGTTGTGAAAGCATGGAAACAGGCCTAGAAATATATAAACAAATAACAGGATTATTACAAAACGGAGGATTCAAACTACAAAAATGGAATAGCAACAATCAAGACATAGTTGAAAGAATAAATGCAATCAAAATCAGTAATACAGGAGAAGGACAAATAGAACAAAAAAAGGACAACTTGAATAAAAATGAGTTCAACAGGTCAAAGAAAATAGAGTACAATAATGAGAAGGAAGTAGAAATAAAATTAGATAGTACTATTAAAATTTTAGGACTTACCTGGGACCGCAGAGAAGACACTTTCCAGTACACAGTCACACTTCCGCCGCTGGCGACTGCATCTACAACTAAAAGATCAATTATTTCAGACATAGCCCGCTTATTCGATCCATTAGGATGGTTAGCTCCTAGTGTAGTGTTAGCTAAGGTTTTCATCCAAAGGTTGTGGCTTGCAGGTGTTAGTTGGGATGAACAGTTAAGCACGGAATTAATTAAAGAATGGAAGACTTACCGCGATGAGTTGTTGCTGCTCGCTGGTATACGGATACCTCGTTGGCTGGGTACAAAGTCTAATGATAATCTGGAGTTACACGGGTTCAGTGACGCCTCCAAGACGGCATACTCAGCTGTAATTTATTTACGAAGTATCGATGTAGAAGGCAAAGTTCAAGTGTCTTTATTGACTGCAAAAACCAGGGTAGCGCCCATCAAACAAATAAGCATTCCGAGGCTAGAGTTGTGTGGAGCTGTGTTACTGTCTCAACTTCTGACAGAAACAGCAGAAGTCTTGAACGTACCAAACGACAAAATCAAAGCATGGACTGATTCCACGGTCGTATTGGCATGGATAAACAGCCATCCCAGCAAATGGAAGACCTTTGTAGCCAACCGGACATCCGAGATTTTGACCAACATGAAATCGTCTCAATGGTTTCATGTTCCAACAAAAGAAAACCCAGCCGATTGCGCCTCAAGAGGTATACTTCCCAGTTCGCTCCTAACCACAGATATATGGTTTTCTGGATCAGCATTCCTTAAAAACAAATCAATAGTATATAAGAAACTTGATCACTACAGTGTAGATTCAGAACAATCGGTAAAAACTCATATTACTACAATACCAGAATTCACTCTTTTAGAAAAATATTCCAAGTTAACAAAACTAGTTAGAGTCGTTGCATACTGTCGAAGATTTCTAAAAAGGAACAAAAATCACCAAGGCCTATATTTGCAAAAGGTAGAGCTAGACGCCGCACTGAAATGCTGCATAAGAAAAATTCAAAGAGATGTATTTGCCACAGAGTATGAACAATTACAGAACAAGCGCTACATACAGTTAAAATCGAGTACATTAAAATCTCTCTGCCCTTATCTCGATAATAATGGTATAATGCGAGTAAGTGGTAGACTTGAAAGATCACAATTGAATGAACAAGTGAAACATCCCATTGTTTTACCTCACTCGAGTCATTTGACTCACCTCATCATAGCTGATGCTCACTCCAAGACATTACACGGAGGTCCTCAGCTTATGAACAATTATTTAAGATCATCCTACTGGATCATAGGCGTTCGAAACCTGGTCAAACAGTATGTCCGCAAGTGTGTGGTATGCGCCAGGCAAAAGGCAAATACCAAGAACCAATTAATGGGTTCACTTCCATCTGTTAGGTGTACGCCGGCGAGACCGTTCTTACATAGCGGTGTGGACTATGCAGGCCCTATAAATATAAGGACCACAAAAGGCCGTGGTTATCGTTCATACAAGGGTTATATATGCCTTTTCGTGTGTATGGCGACTCGTGCTCTTCATTTAGAAGCAGTCAGTGATATGACCACTCAGGCGTTTTTGGCTGCATTCAGACGATTTGTCTCTAGGAGAGGTCATTGTGCGAAACTATGGAGTGACAACGGTACCACTTTCGTAGGCGCGTCTAGGGAGTTGAATCATTTAAAATCAATTCAGCCATCTATAGTAGAGCATCTGGAATTAAATGGTACAGAATGGCATTTTCTACCCCCTCATAGTCCCAACTTTGGTGGACTCTAGGAAGCAGGAGTCAAATCCACAAAGTTTCATTTAAAACGGGTCATAGGTGAAACAACTCTCACCTACGAGGAGATGTCTACACTCCTTAGTCAAGTAGAAGCTTGTCTAAACTCTCGTCCAATGAGCGTGCTAAATGTTTCTGATCCTGGTGAACCGTTACCACTAACCCCTGGACATTTCCTAATTGGAGAGCCATTAGTGAATGTACCGGATGAACAATTTGAAAATTCAGACGTTAATTATTTAACTCGTTGGCAACATATTCAAAAAATGGTACAGTCGTTTTGGAAGCGTTGGGCTCAAGAGTATCTTACTACTTTAATGAACAGGTACAAATGGTCGTTCCAAGTTCCTGAGCCGGCAATTGGCGACATTGTCCTGATTAAGGAAGACGATTTGCCGCCAAGTCGTTGGTTGTTAGGTAGAATTTTAGAAAAACACCCAGGCCATGATCGCATCACCCGTGTGGTCACAATAGGCACAAAGTCTTCAACAATAAAAAGGCCTACATCCAAAATATGTATTTTACCTGTTGTTAATTAAGAACTTAACGTGTTAATTTAAGATTTATGTTTTATTTATAGTTTAGGTCAAATTGTTAACTTCTTTCTATGTGTATTTTATGTGTTTTGTTAAGATTTATTGAACTTTTATTTTACTGTGTTTATGTTATGTTATGTGTAGGAAAAGTTACTATGTTTCCATTGTTGATGTTATAGATCTTAGTTCAATTGCACTTTGTTTGCTGCAATCTATTTTGTATGTATGTTCAGAACAAATACCACCACAATATTCACTACATTAGTGTATATGTAGTTATAGTTCAATTTAAGAAGGACATTCGGCATTAATTGTCCTTGGTGGGCGGTATGTTCAGAGCAATTAGTACATAAGTTGTGAACGCGCTCGATAGAGGGCGCCACCATTCAAATTAGAAGTCGGTGTTAAGATTCTCCGCCACTAGTATATAAGGTCAAACGAATATTGTCACATTAAGATATTATGTTGTATATATGTTGATATATTGTTACAATAGATCAAGTCGAGAACGTTGTTTGATTTACTCCTATAACAGTTATTTAAACGCTGCTATCCGAGGGAGATAACGAGATATACGCAATACAGTCCCAATTTTTTTTATTTTGTTTCTGTTTTCACAAAAAGATTTATTTTAATACCTATTTGGTCCTGTGTGTAATAAATAAAACATAGGCAACATCTCTATTAAGTAAAAAATATATATTTATATTGTACAGTGCAACCGTGCATTGCAAAATTACAATATAATCATGTCAGCATTTACGCCACTACGTATTCGTAATTCATTAGATTTATATAGAAATTAGTTCACTATAATACCAGTCATCAACCGCGTCGCGTGTATCTCACTATCATTGTATCATTTTCTACTTAGCTTTAGAACTTTAGCAATAATAAACATATTCTTGAATCTTTCTCCTCGTATCATTCTATATCATCGTATCAATCAAAAGGTATTTGGTACAGTACCACACATATATTTTGATTACTCTTCTAACCATCACAAAATAAACTATGGTGTGTGGATTACCCGCTTCCTTGTAGTGGATATAATATACATTCCACGCGTTTTGCAAATAACTGGTTTTAATTGCTTACAAGAAACGATTTCTACAATTTACCATCATACTGCTAATGCGTCATATTTTAATAAATATAATTATTTGTAGTAAACAGGGATTTTCACATCAATTAGACTAGCTATCTAAATAAGGCGAGGCGTTCAAATGACATAATTTTGTTCGATGACTTCATACTCTGAATGTGTCACTCACGAATGTGAACTCCTGTATCACGGAGACAAACGCACAGTTTACAAACATTCAAACAACCGAAATAACAAACCTAGACTTGAAACAACTATTTGCAGATTACGTAATTTTTTGGCCCGTGTGGGGACTAGGATCAGACCGGGATCATACTGGGATCTGACTGGGATCTGACTAACGCAGTGGCAACGGCGCAACGTCCATTTAAACTATGACAAACCCGTGCAGTCAAATTCAGTCCATTGCATTTTGCAACCAAGGGGATGACTGGGTCTCTGGCACTCTCATCCACCGATTGAAACGCAACAGTACGAGTACTGGTTACTAACTTTCGTCGATATTTTTCGAGAGAATAGTAATACTACCTTTTTATGTTGGTTTGCTGGTCAATTTAATAAAAAGGTTATTTAAAAAAAAATATACCTTGATTGCAAGTTTTATTTAATATTACATGTTTTATAAAACAGCAGCAGTAAAAATGTGCAACGTTTTGAAAATATATCGCCTGTTGCCAACAAGAACTTGATTTTTCAATATTATATATTATAATATTGAAAAACGCTTGTTTGAGCTTCATGGTAAGCAGACGTGTGTCGGATTGTTTTCTAAATTTATTATAAATTCAATTAACTAAATTCGTGATTGGTTGAGTGCTTGGTTCGGTGCCTCTCGTTTATTCTTGAAGGATTCTTACGCCTAGCTCCTCCCAGTGGGCGGCGAAAGCGAGACACAAGATAACTGCACTAAATCATCGAAATTCCGACGAAATATTGGTGAGAAATTGCTAATAAATACTACAACGGTTTGAAATAAACCTCGAAAAGTGCTCGGGGTGACCGGGGTTTGAACCATCGATCGTCGCATCGAGAGCGGACGCCTTATCCGCGACACCAACGAGTTAGTGCCACAGCGGTGTGAATTTTGTAACTGCGTTTGTGAACGACTTAGAGAGGTCTATTCTTTTACTGAGCACTTTAATGTTTTTTTAAGCACTTTACTTCAACTTTAATAGTCTTTGTATAGAGTACAGTATATAAATTTTAAGCAAGATGTCTTCAAAGTATACTTGTGCCGGTTGTAGAAACACCATTGATGGGCGAGATTTTCTGAAATGTCATAAATGTCTTAAGATTTACGATCTACCATGTGCAAATATACTGGATAAAAAACAGTTCTCTGTTATGAATAGGGATCAGAAGCTTAAGTGGGTGTGTCACGAATGCAGATGTAAACAGCCTAAAGTAGGGAACTCAAATACTCCTATAAGAACCCTTAGAGAGGAAAATTCAGCCGTCTTCGACGCCTACGACGATAGCTCTGATAACGTCACCTCTAGAAGGAAACAAACCTGTGTACAACATTTATCCGGTGATAGTCCAATCCCTACCGGCTCGTCGGCGGAAAAAGAGGAAGTATTTATATCAGCGGTCAGTAAGCGCGTTCTTGAAGCGATCAAAACAGAGCTTCCTCAGATAATATCCAGTATATTACAGAGAGAACTAGCTCCTATCAAAAACGACATACAAGAGTTTCGAGAGTCCTTGAATTTCCTTAGTGACAAACATGACACTATGAAGAAAACCATTGATATGCTGGTCAAAGACAATGAATCTTTATCTAAGGCGAATAATTCACTTAAATCGACTGTTTCGGGGCTATCTGATCGCCTGAATAATTTCGAACAGCATCTACGTGAGTGCAATCTTGAGTTGCAGGGCGTACCGGAGCATCACAACGAGAAATTATCTCACATCTTGGTACAGTGTGCCCGTGTCATTGGCCATAACTTGTAGGAGGATGATATAGACAGGTGTACGAGGGTGGCAAGAATAAACAAGGAAAGTAAACTTCCTCGTGGTATTGTTGTGAAGTTTCGCAATGTAAGGATTCGCGATGAATATTATTCTGCAGTACATAGATACAATAAGTCGCACCCTAATGAGAAGCTACACACTGGCCTGTTGGGTATTGCGGGCGAACGGAAACCGGTGTATGTCGCTGAACATCTCTCCCCAGCCAATAAGTCTCTTCACGCAGCAGCACGTAAGAAGGCGAAGGAGCTCGGTTACAAGTTTGTGTGGGTGAAAAACGGTCGCATATTCGTGAAAAAAGGTATAGACTCTAAGCAAATATTTATTAAAAACCCTGAAAGTCTGGATCTCATTATTTAGCTTCAGTTTATATTTTAAAGTAATGTTTTTTGTGTTTTTTCCATTTTAAAATGTACCTTTCAGTGTATTATCAAAACATCAGGGGTATGAAGAGCAAAATTATTGATATTTATAATGCAGTATTATGTAATAACTTTGATGTAATTTGCTCAGTAGAGACTTGGCTCGACAACACCATATTATCGTCAGAACTATTTGATGATAGATATTGTGTGGTGCGCAGAGATCGCGATGCCACATTTAGAACTAGATTTAACAAAAGCTATGGCGGAGGTGTGCTTGTCGCGTATTTAAGAAAGTTTGAAGTAGTATTTAAGAACGAATGGGAGTCATTAGATATGGAGGACTTATGGGTACAAATTAAACTAAACAAAACATTTACAATCAGCTTAGGTGTCGCGTATCTGCCAGATTATTTGCCTGTAAATATATTGAATGATTTTTTAAATAAATGTAATAGCATCCTCAATGACTCCTCCAACAAAATTACGTGTATATTAGGTGACTATAATTTAGGTAGTATTAAGTGGTCGGTAACCACAGGGTTACCTCTTAACCATAACTGCGAAAAATCTAAATCTCTACACAATTTATTTCAGCTAACTACAATTTGTCAACTCAATCACATAACAAACACGAATGGAAGAATTCTTGACTTGGCTATTACAGATTGCCCGGAACTTGTAGAAATTATACCTGCTTTGCCCATTAGTCGTTTGGATACTCACCATCCACCTTTTGAACTTATAATACGTACTAATACGCCTTGTCTTATCAATAACTCGGCAATTAAGAGATTATGCTATCGGAAAACAGATTTCGAAAGTTGTATAAGGGATATTAACGGAATCGATTGGTCACAGCAAGCTTTGCGTTTGGGATGCGATAGTTTTGTTCAATTTTTCTATAACAGTATTTACACAATTATAGAAACACATACTCCAAAGATAAAAGTAACAAACAGATATTACCCAACATGGTTTACTAAAAATTTAATTACATTGCTTAAAGCTAAAAGTAAGGCACACTCTAGATTTAAACGTTTCCGTAATCCCAGAGATTATGATGAATTTTCTACGCTTAGAGCCAGGTCTAAAGTTGTTGCAGATCAATGTTTCAGGACATACATTGAACGAATCGAAGATGATCTTAAGCTCAACGTTAAGGCTTTTTGGCGTTATACAAAAAGTAAACGTGTCACAAATAACTATCCCAGTAGTATGTTTTATCAGGGCGTAAAAGGCAATTCCGGTGAGGATATAGTTAATCTTTTTGCAAATTATTTTTCCTCGGTTTACTGCTCTAGTTCCAACAATAACTATACTCCTACATTTCCAACTTCCAATTATAATATTGGTGAACTAGTTATAGATAAAGACGACCTGCTAAAGAAATTGAAAAATATAGATCTGTCCAAGAATGGTGGCTTTGATGGCATTCCACCTGTTTTCATTAGGCTCTGTGCAACTGCGCTAGTAACACCTCTTTTCATAATTTACAACAAGTCGTTAGATGAAGGCATATTCCCCGAACTCTGGAAAATTGCCAAAATTACACCTATTTACAAGTCAGGTGATAGAAAAGATATTTCTAATTATCGCCCTGTGTGTGTTCTTAACTGGTTTGCTAAAATCTTCGAGGGTTACATCTACAATCACATGTACAATCATTTAAAACACCAGTTGAGTCCACTCCAGCATGGCTTCATGACAGGCAGATCAACTACCACAAATCTCTTAATCTACACTTCTTACTTATGCGATTCATTTAATTGTAAAAAGCAGGTTGACTCAATTTACACCGATTTTTCTAAAGCATTCGATCGTGTCGATCATTTGAGATTATTAGCAAAAGCCCAGCACTTTGGCATTCATGGCAATTTATATAGATGGCTTTCATCATACTTACTTAATCGAACGCAATTGGTCGCACTCAGTGGATACGAATCTGTTCCTTTTTTGGCTGAATCTGGTGTTCCCTAAGGGTCTAACCTGGGACCCCTTCTATTTTTATTATTTATTAACGACTTTATGAATGATCTCAACAGTGAATGTTTAGCTTATGCTGATGACTTAAAGATTTTTAGACGTATTGCTGACTATCAAGATTGTTTAATTCTTCAAGCGGATATCAATGCAATAGTTAATTGGTGTGAGAAAAATTCGATGTCGCTTAATATAAAAAAATGCCAAGTTATCACGTTCACAAAAAATAAAAAGCCGCTTAACTACATTTATCATATTGAAGGGGTTGCACTGGAGAGAGATAAAGTTGTTCGCGATTTAGGAGTAATTTTTGATTCTGAAATGTCCTTTAGACATCATTACGACCACGTCTGCAGTAAAGCCAACCGCATTCTATCATTCATGCTTCGAAATGCTAGACTTTTCAGGCAAGCCAGTTCTTTACTAACATTGTACTACAGTTTGGTAAGAAGTATTATTGAATATTGTTCACCTGTATGGGCGCCTATCTACAGGACTCACATTGATCGAATAGAGGCAATTCAGAAGCGATTTGTCAGAACATTATGTTCAAGGTTTGGACTGCGGGGTAAAATAAAAGAATATGATGATCGACTTCAATGGTTTAAAATGATGACTCTTGAGAACAGAAGGTGGGTAAGTGACTTATGTACCTTACACAAGATTGTGAATGGTTCACTGGATGGCCAGCTTGTTGAAATGTTAAACTTTAAGACTCCAACGCGATCTGTGCGCACACCGCAACTTTTTACTATAAGCCATAGTAATAATAATGTTTCATTTAACAACCCAGTTTCACGAATGTGCAGACAATACAATAGCATTTGCTCTGAATCGGATATCTGCCACGATAGGTATAATGTTTTTAAAATGTTCTTTTAAAGAAAATTGTTTGAAATATCTTCACTTTTTTTTTTATAATCTTTTTACCATTGTTTACTTAGCTCACTAAAGTTTTAAATATCAACTGAGTGATGTGTATAGTTTTAATTGGACTTCAGGTTGGCAACTATTTAATGTTTAATTGAGTAATGTGTAAATATTTAATCTGTTGTCTGTTACTGTACCTATTTAATAAAAATAAAAATAAAATAAAATTATAGCATAGCATGTTGACCTTAAATGTCAATTAAACTAAACAGAAATATGAAGTACTAGATTATATCCGCGACGTAGCTTACGTTAATCTAGATTGAATCAATTAATTTCTATGCCTGGCGTGCCGGCGTTCTTTCTAACGTGTTCGCGAAATTTCATGATGATCGGTCGAATAGTTAAGGCGTGGAAGTGTAACGAATAAACAAACAAACTCACATTCTCATTTAAAATATTAGTTAGTGCACACAGTACAGGAATTTACATGCAAGCAGTATTTTGGAAGAACCTTGGAACATCACTGTTCCATCATCAAAGCGATCGAGAACTTTTGTACCTCGGTTAGGCAACGTACCAACATTTTATATATGTACATATATATAATATTAGCATGCACCAGTAATATCCTTGGTCTTTCCCAAATTACAACAACGATTTAAATAGTCATATAGGCCATGCTATCATCTCATCATCTCATATTATTTAGTGGTGTCTATATGCACATAATGTTTTTTTTTAGTTATATTTATAATTTAATTGAAAATATACAGATTAGGTATTTAAACTGTCAAAACGATGGCTATTGCAATATGGTGTCGTCGTCGTCGAGTACCGTAACATGTTTGTAAATAAACAGTGTACAGCAACCTATGATAGAAGATATTTACAAACGTGTGATTCTTTAGAGGATCGTCGTTGGGTTGCAGATCAAATAATTCTATTTTAAATTTTTGCTGGTAATCTCGACTGTCCACTGTTATTACAAAAATAATACTTTACTGTACCACATCATGGCCAAAGATTACAAAATTTCCGTCCATTTGCCTCAAAATTCTTTAAAACAAATATTGGATATCATAGTATGATTCCTAGATTATGTCGTGAGCACAACCGTCTGTTTAAACATAAGAATGTTGATATTCATGCCGTATCCTTTGCCGGTTTTCAAAAATGAATTGTACAGTTTTAAGTCAGCCAGTAAGTGACGATTCTTTTGTTTTCGTTTATGTAATTTCCTTTTACTCACTTATAATTAGTTTGATTTTGTTTTACATTTAGGTATTTTGTGATGCCACTGATGAGTATCACGTGAGTACCCGAGTGTTATACTCAGTAAATGTTTTGTGTGCCTAGCATTGGATTTACATCCTGTAAAAGTTTTTGTTAACTTTAATTGTAAGTTCACGTGAATGATGTGAAATCTGTTGGCAAACAATGTATTAAATAAATAAATAAAGCAGCCAATCGAAATCATTTACGATCTGTGTTCCAACCATATAGTAAGTTTATTTTGGATTTATTGTTAAAATTATTAAAATATTTTTGCAAATTAACTTTTGGATACACGGACGCAATGAATAACTAGTTATTTTTTTATACCGTCAAATAGTCTTTTAGATACGCATCGTAGCCTCTATGGGTCTATAACATTTGCATTGGCAATGGCTTTTAAAAGGTTCTCGATTTCCATTAGGTGAACTGTATGCCTGTAATTGCTATCTTAATTACAATCGTTCCTAATGAGTTCTTTTTTGTGCCGAGTGTTGTGGGTTGGATCACGGGACAAAAATTTGTAGGTACATACATAGAACTTCATCTACGCCTAAGGGTACGCATAAGCCCAACTATGTGTTATGCATATTAGAATAACATCTTGAATCTTCATAAATATCCTAAAAACTCATTGGTACACATACTTAAGCCGTTAGGTGTAAAAACACGGGGGCCATGAGGTCCAAGTGCTAGAACTGTTTACGGAAACCTAGCGAGAGCAAATTGGTTGATCAACGCCTCGCGTGACCAGAAGGCTGGTATTTTCTTTTCGCAAAGAATAAGCATTGCTCTTCGACGTGGAAATGCTGTCAGTCTTTTCGGCACGTTGCTAATTGACAGATATGTGGAGGAATATTAAAAAGCTATTGAAATTTCGTTTTGTCTTGTTTTTTTAGATTACCTTCGTGGTAATTTATTTTCTGTTTAAATTTTTTATGATGTATTTGTTTTTTATCAATAAAGTATTGGTAAACATTAAATTAACAGTCTTAAGAACTTACCTGTATTATCCTCATGAGTTCTTGATTACTACCAGCATGTAAATCCACATCGATTACGCAGTACATAGCTCCAGGGGAACTCATACATATATCGTAGTCATCCATCGAGTATAGAGGTGGCATTTTGTAGTATTCACTCTCTGTAAGAAGTATATACATAAATTTAATATCAGCAATGTATTAAACTGTCCCACTGTGAGACACGTGTCTCTTCTTAGTGAGAAGGGTTAGGCCATAGCCCACTACGCTGGCGCAGTGCGAAGCAGACATCATATATCATCGAGAACATTATGGAGAACTCTCAGACATACAGGTTTCCTCACGATGTTTTCCGTCACAATTAAAACAAGCGATAATAAACTATTTAGTACGCACATAACTTTGAAAAGTCAGAGATGTGCGCCTTGGGATCGAACTCGAGACCTCAGAATGCGAGGAAACCTGCATGTCTAAGAGTTCTCAATAATGTTCTCAAAGATATGTGAAGTCTGCCAACCCGCACTAGGCCAGCGTGGTGGACTATGGCTTAACCCTTCTCACACTGAGAAGAGGCCCGTGCCCGGCAGTGGGACAGTTTAATACAGGGCTGTTATAGGCACATAACTTGGAAAGACGGAGATGCGCGCCTTGGCATCGAAGATTGAGTCGAGATTTCTACGTGGCAGTCGAACGGTCTCCCACTAGGCTATCTAAATCAAAATGCTAGACATAAATGTATTATATCACTCATGTAATATGGGGCGAGTTTATCACGTTCTATGCAACGTGTTTCTTGACTATGTGCTAATAACAAGAAATTCGATGGGCTCAAAGTATCCTGAAGTGTGTTTTGCTTCGAGTTGGATTTGAATTGCGGCACAATGATTGCCGAATCCACATCCCACATGTCGACAACCTCGCGAGCTAAATCGAGATATTTAATTTGTTTAGCCTTTTCAGCTTTCGCGAGATTGCCATTATGCGGAATGGTGACATCGATAATCATTGCACGGCGCTCTGATCGATCTATCACCACAATGTCAGGTTTGTTGGCCACAACAGTCCTGTCTGTGATGATAGTTCGATCCCAGTACAACGTGACATGACCATTTTCGAGAACTGATTCAGCTATATATCTATAGTATGGCACTTCAACATCTACAAGTTTGTATTTCAGAGCAAGTTGCTGGTGAATAATCCTGGCTACTTGGTTATGTCTGTGCAAGTACTCGCCGTTAGCAAGACGAGAACAATCGGAAACTATATGCCTGAGGGACTCACCAGGTAGGTGGCACGCCCGACAAATGTCAACCGTACCGTCCTTCAAGATATATTTCTGGTAGTTATTCGTCTTGATAACTTCGTCCGCAATAGCACAGACAAAACCTTCGGTTTCCCCAAAGAGGTCACCGAAACGTAGCCAGTTCACGGAGGCTAACAGGTCTACATCGGCTCCATATAGAGCCTTGTAAAACCTACGTGAAGCTCCTTGCTCTGCCATACATCCCTGCGATCGTTAGTGCTAAGCACTACAGGCTTGCACCAGTTCTCTTTAGCCAAACTGAGCGGGGTGAGTCCGGTGTCCACAGCAACTACATCACGATGCATACATGCATCCACGTCTGCCTGGAGAAAGTATTCTCTGAGGTTGCACAACTCGCGGTTATGAAGGGCCTTGGCATTTAGAAAGCCTCGGCCCCCACATTTCCGCGGGATATACAACCTCATCACAGACGAACGTGGGTGATGCATACGGTATGCTGTCAAAAGTGTACGGACCCGCCGGTCCGGGGCATCCAGTTCAGTCTGAGTCCACTTAAGTATGCCAAAGGAGTACGTGAGAACCGGCATGACCCAACCGTTACAAGCGCACACCTTGTTGCCACCTGATAAAAGACTATTTAAAACTTTTTTCAGGCAACCAAAGAAACGCTCCTGCAACGATTGCTTCATGTCAGCCTCATTGATACTTAACGTCTGTGACATACCCAAGTACTTGTAAGTATCGGTTACAAGAAGTGATCGTAGGTTAATGGAATCCGAAAGTTGTATTCACAAAATCCATGCTGATAGACTTACTAAAAGTTTCAGTTACTTTGAGTAAATCCCTCAGCTGTAAATCAGTGTGGGCAAACAACTTAAAGTCATCCATATACAGCAAGTGGGATATTAGTCCACCGCCTCTTTGTAACCTGTAACCTAGCCCTGAACCCTCTAGTAATGTACTAAGAGGATTCATAGCTAAGCAAAACCAAAGAGGACTCAGGCTGTTGCCCTGAAATATACCCCGCTCAATTTTTATCAGTTTGCCATTCCCAGAGATCTGTCGACATCCTGGATAGCTAAGAACCGTTTTCCATTGCCCCATGCATGACTTCAAAAAGGTGCGCAGGCTCTCAAAATAGATGTAAGAAGCTTATAGATCGATGGTAAACATGTAATCGGTCTATAATTACCGGGCTCATTGGTACTACCTGTTTTATGGAGTAGGTGGGTTATTCCCATAGTCATAAAATCTGGTAACGACCCAGATTCTAGGGCAGATTGAAATTGAGCAGCCAATCAAGCATGTGAGCTACGCAGCCATTTTAGCCAGAAATTGTGCAGTCCGTCCGGACCTGGCGATCAAGCGTTTTAACGTATATAGCAATTGAATCTTGAATATCATATAATGTAATTGAAACGTATATATGTACATAGATCATATTTCAAACGCAATATTATTTTACAACCAGCATTTATCTAAACAAGTATACACATGTACTGTATAGTTGTATACTAACTGTCCCGCGCGGTTTTACCCTCCTTTATGATTATTCTGCCGCTCCCGTGGCTCGTATCGTGATGTTACATAACCTATGCTTTTTTTGGGTTAAGTAGCTTTCTAATGGTGAAATCCTAACTATCTATATATATAAAACTCTTCCGTTACTGAGTGACTGACAGACAACGTACAGCCGAAAGAGTTGTTCAAGCCTAGTAGGCCTCTGACATAGCTTAACGACTGCTGTCAAAACAACCGGGACGGACTTTTTACGTGCCCTCCGAAGCACGGAGACGCTCAGATGAAATACCACTAAACGGTCACCCATCTATAGACTGACCGCACCCTACGTTACTTAACCTCTCTAATCGTTTACCGATCAGAGAGGGCAACTAGCTATGAGCGCCTCATACTACCAGTACCACTACTACCAGTACCACTACTACCAGAAATAAATAAGTGTTATTAAATAATAATACAGGTCAACAAAAAAATAAAAATTATTTATCTCCTCTGATTGTTATTTGTTTTTAGTTCAGTTTGGTGCCTTATTTTTCGGATATGGCAATAAGTATCCGCTAACCGACACATACTAAAATAGATTTAGTTTTTGTTTTTGATATAGCTTGGTCAAGAAGATGTTGTTTGCGTTATCCAGATTGTTTTTGCTATATTTATGGTGAATAAAATCCTTGAAAATATCGAAAACCTATAAGATACGCTCACGTTTTAACGAACTCTGTCGTTAAAACGTAAGCGTATCTTCAATACTTTAAAATAAAATTGTGTAATCATAACAAGCCAAGTAATAATTTTGTCAAATTAATGACTGAAGTCGAATCGAAAGCCTGGAATTCACTTGTGTCGGTTATGAGTAACTTTCTAGACAACAAAAATTCTGAAACTATGTCGAGCTTTTGAGTGCATGCTATCGAATTTGCAAGAGCTAGTGTGCAACATAAACACAAAAATTCACTTCCTGCACTCGCATTAAGATCGATTCCCTCAAAATCTGAGCGATTTTAGTGAGGAGCAGGGTAAACGATTTAATCAGGATATGCGGACAATGGAAGAGCGATATCAAGAAAGGTGGGAGTCACATAAGGAGACTGACTACTGCTGCAGTTTGCAACGAAATCAACCTAATGTTGTTCATTCAAGAAAATCGTATAAAAGACCATTTGATAGTGTAGTATTGAAATAAATAGTAATTTACTTGTATTTTTTTGTCGAAATAGTAAAACTGTATATTTCGAAAAGTAACGCTGTTAGTAATCTTCCAGTATTTTTTCATAATCAGTGCCGTCGAAATACATACACAGTACAGATTAGAAAAAAAAGTTGAGAAAACCAAAACGGTGTTGACCCTTTTTCATATAGGTATTGAATTTACTATGGCGTTAAATGCCTGCTCTAGGAAATCAGTAAATAAAAATAGAGCTGGTTTACAGGAAAACGAGAAGTATTGTCGTCTATTTGACCGCAGTGACGAATGACCATCAAGGTCGTGACGTAACTCATGAATATCATACAAACATAGTTGAATAACATGAATTAGTTTTACTTCACTGTTGAAACAAGCGATAATGAACTAATTAATACGCAAAACGTTGTTCTAGTGCGGGTTGGCAGAATTTACACATCTTGGAGAACATTATGGAGAACTTTCAGACATGCGGGTTTTCTCATAATGTTTTCATTAAAGCGAGTGATAATGAACTAAACTTGGAAAAGTCAGAAGTGCGTGCCTTAGGATCAAACTCGAGACCTCTACATGGCAGTCCAACGGTTTACCACTAGGCTATCGTTATTCAACTATGTTTGTATGATATTCATGAGTTACGTCACGACCTTGATGGTCATTCGTCACTGCGGTCAAATAGACGACAATACTTCTCGTTTTCCTGTAAACCAGCTCTATTTTTATTTTGAACTTGAACTTTAGTTCAATGCCGGATCGTTTAATTGCCATTTTCTCATGCTGTATGTGTGCGAAAAACTTCCCGCACCATTAAGGGGGCGTAAAAGGTGTTGTTAAAAGCCTTTTTAGGTAAAAACGCGGCAACTGCGAGTAGACTTTGAATACAGATCGATGTTTAAATGCTTTGCCACATTTGTATTGCGCCATATACGCATCAAAAGATACCACTTAGGTAGTGAATTTGTAGGCATGTCTGATGGTAGGCGGTGTTCGTGGCATATGAATGACTCTACTCCACCTTTTCTTTTTTTTAAAGACATCTCCTAAACTGAAATAATTCTTGTGTCCCGAGGGACCAAGCAAACATTAAATCAACTGACACGAAAATCACCTAGACACGAAACAATTATTTGTCCACCAACCAACCACAAACATGACTAACATCTATATATGAGACCCAGATATCAAGATAAAACATTTCAAGAATTTCAGAATAGTGAATTTTATCTAATTTTGTGTCATTATAAGCTGTTACTAGCAAAAGTTTATTTTAATTACTCTAATAGAACACTATCTTGAAGACAGTCATCGATATATCGAAACATTAAACTTTATCCAAAAACACAATCTTCAAGAGTTATAACTTACATATATCCCAACATTTGGATACCGCTGCGTATTCTGTTAACAATACTAGTGACTATTGCAAGTGGCGAATGAAGATTTTCTAAACTAAAATTGATAAAAACTTATTTGCGATCTACAGTGCCTAAAACAAGAATGATTATTTGGTCGCGCTATCTATTGAAAAATCAAGTTGCAGTAAATCTAGATTTTGAAAGTCTTATCAGAGAAATTTTTGACTTTTTTTTTAATGGTTCCTGACGTGACTGACAGAGAATATAGATAGGTACGGTGCATTGTTCAGAGAATTAATTGTTAAAATATGTTATTATTAATAATAATAAATGCATACAATGTTTGTAGTTTACAATTAATTCCATAAAAGATATGAAACAAATATTTTTTTTTATTGTAATGACATATATATACCTAAAAGGGTGCCAAAGACTCGCCCGGGGCGCCTAGATGGCTAAGGACGGCCCTGACGCCATCCGTACAATCAATGATTACAACACCTTTTTCGCGTGGCCACATCTCTGCAAAAACTATTAGCTACTAGATTTTGCCCGCGGCTTCACTCACGCAAATATAGGTTAGGCTAGATTAGTAACAGTACTTTTTCTGGTTGAAAGGTCCCCTATGTCATTTTCTGTAACCCTGACAACGTATGTATACGAAGTTTCATAATGATCGGTTGAGCAGTTAAGGCATGAAAGCGAATCAAACAAACAATCTCACATTCGCATTTATAATATTAGTTATAATTAGAATGTAGCCATTGTGCCATAGCACAACCGGCATTGAACCCGTCAGGGTTTAGCGTCAGCTTCTGATAGCACATCTACTTAAGCTCTAGTAAGTCTTTTTTCACCACAGGTTAGTGTACACTAATGCCTAGTTTTTAAAGTGTTGTAGGATCAAAAAGTTGAGCGATTCAGAGTAGTTGTTCCTCGTCTGGGTGTTCTTTCTATCCGTTGTTTGAATGTTTGTGTAGTCTCCAGCTACATACGAAGCAATACAAGTGCAGTATTTGCCTTTTTAAAGTAAAAAGGTTTCTGAAAGGCAGATCAATACACACATTGGTTGGATTGTCCGACTTGATTAGCAACAGCCAATGAAATCATTTGGCCTGAGTTTGATGATGATACATTTTTGATTAGCCCTGCAGAAACTGAGTATTAAAAGAATCGATGATGCTTTTGTATGCCATTTGCATTAACATTTATTAGAATCATTATTCAAAATAGTAAGGCATAAATATAGCGAGATATTCCTACTTCGTCTAAAAATAATAAATGCTTAATCGATTTTGATATTGTTTCCATTATAATGTTCTGGTACCCATGTACCAGAACATTATACTATCTACCATTACTTGAGTAAAATGAAAGACGTCTCTATATCGTATGATATATGTACATATATGTATATATATGTATGTATATCATACATATATGACAGGAGATATATGTATATATTTAATAAATAAAAGTCATGAAGTAATCGGAAAGAGAGCAACCCGCCATGCATCCTCGGATTGCCCACCCCAACGATTGCAATAGAAAAATGTTGACAATACCAACTCCTCTGGATATGGACCGCCGCGTCGTAGGATTCGAGCTTACTCCAACTTGCAGTATTCCGCTTCGAACACAAAATATGCGTCGACACGTGTTTCGCCTCATCGCGAGGCATCTTTAAGGCAATTTGACTCATTCGTTGCCATAGTTGGGGTTGGCAACACGAGTGTGCGCTGCGGGTTAATCTTATCACAATTATTTTATTATCATAGATTTTCATCAAGTAACAACTAATTTGATTAAATACTAGCTTTTGCCCGCGGCTCCACTGGCGTAAAAGTGGGTTAGGTTACGTAAGTAACAGCTTTTTCAAGCTGCCTGCCCGCCACCCGATCCGCACCAGGTCGGAGAGGCGGCGTGCGTGTTCCCACGCGTGCCTCTGTGTCGGATATCCGTTCTCCCTCAAGGGGACAGACCCTTCCTCTACTGGCTACTCAAGTTTATGATATAGCGAACCCACTCACCCACCTTTCGGCATATAGCGAGAGCTGCTGTACCTTCCAGTGCCCGAAAGCAATTTCAGGAATCAGTTATAGACAGGTCTTATCCCCAAATCCTGAGACCCGGTTCTCGTTATAGTGAGCTACCTCGTCTCCGGTATGGTGCCGCATGCCGGAGCTGTTTAAGGCACGCTCATTTCCCGACGTACATCCATACGTATACCCATTTTGGCCTACAAGCTGGGTACTGCCCGTGTCACTCTAGCTATGACTTTTACTTGCTGAACAGGCAAGCGCCCGAGATGCATTGTGGCAGTGAAACTACACCGCCACTTCGCTAAAGACAACTCCGTGCCTCGCGCGACCTACTGGTTCACACTAGCCACGCTTGAGTCCGACGCTCGAATGCCACGTACTTGCCGAGCAACGAACATGTCGTCCTCTGCGGCTACCCACATAGCCACTACAAGTCCAACTCCAATGTCTGGCACCGCGCTCTCTAATCGGCGGTCGATAGAACACACCTTTCGAGGCGCAGTGGGCTAGCCTGACCCCTTAGTACCCTGATCTTAAGGGGGAGACCCGTAGTTCTCCCTCCGAAACCCTATCTACCCGGACCGGAAGATCGGGTCCTCAAGGTGACATCCCTCTCTATACGACTAGTCCAGTTTATGATATATAGCGTTCCCCTACACCAACCGTCAGGTTATAATAGTGGGAGCCGCTGTACCTTTCAGTGCCCGAGAGCACTTTCCGGGACCAGTTATAAACAGGTCTTGTCCCCAAATCTCGATTTCAAGGGGACAGTAGAGTTCAAATGTAGAGGTGCCTAAAGGATAGGTCTTTTCATGTAGTGGCCTGACGTTTCGATTCCTGATTCGTGTGACTCCGCCAGCTATGGTTATGTCGAGGAACACCGTGGTGGACTTAGTCGGTATTACCGGGATATCTTTACTCCGGTGGGCCTGACATAACCACAGTCTAACCATATAGCTCTTCGTCGCCCCATGGAGAGGTATATGTTAAAGCATTCCCACATGTAAAAAAGCTTTTAAATGGTGAAACGTTTTTTGAGATTGGTTTATAAGTTTTTGAGTTAAATCCTTACAAACAAATAATCAAGTCTTTCTTTATTATAATATTATATTATATGTAGTATAAAAATAGCAGTCAATTATATCGTATTTGATGATATCTTACAAGATTATTTAAATACTAAACACTATTCAACAATGATGACAGGACTGATCATTTAAGTACACCATAATTACGTCTGTTTAACAGCCCGCGTTATTTATTATATTGAACTGGTTTAACTGCTATTAAACTACTGCATTTAATTATTGTTTTATTGTATACGAGGTTTGTATTACCTCGTATAATAATAGGTATAATCTAACAATCATTAAATGCAGAAATAAAATATTGTGTCTTTACTATTCTTCTAAAGACTTTATTAATATAATAAAAAAGACAACTCCCGCGCTAGGAATAATTCCTGTGCCGCGGAAGACTTTACAAATATTCAAACGACAGATACAAAGAACGTCCAGACTCGGAACAACCATTTGTGAATCACGCAAAGTTTTGTCCCGTGTGGGATTCGAACCCACGACACACGGCGCAATGGCAGTGGTGAGGCGTCCAATTAAACCACTACGCCATCCGTGCAAACTATCCGTAGGCTTAGGTAAAGGTTTGAACACTTATATTTCGCGTTACGCTTTGGTTCTATTTAACAGGAGGCATGTCTACATATATGTATATATTAAACAATTGAGAATCGGCAATGAATTGCCGTAAATCTTAGAGTCCGAAAAAATGGTTCAAGTAATATGCAAAGGTCACGTGAGACCACGTGACCTTGAGGTCAGAGGTCAAAGGTCATAGTCATTTTGGGAGTATATCGACTATGCTGAGTCGAATGGCGTTGACCGCGAGTCTCTAGCTCTTACGGTTCTTGAGATGAAAGTTGTATTACAGACAGACGGACGGACGAACGGACGGACAAAGCTGTTGTATAAGAGTTTTTTGAACTCTAAAACAAAAAGGTGCGCAAATATCTTAAATATTTAAACACAATGTGTAGTATGTTTTGTATGAGCCTTTGCCCGCGGCTTCGCTCACGTAAAAGTATGTAAGTTAAGAACTTTATTCTGGGTAACAGGTACATTGTTAATTTAAATTAAATCAGCGGTAAGCGAACTTATGGCTCTAGACTAACATAGCGACTACTCTTTCATCATGAAATTTCGCATGCCCGTTGTCAGGGGAACAAAATAGTTTATAGGGTACCTGTTACCCAGAATAAAGTTCTTAACTTACTTTTACACGAGAGAAGCCACGAGCAAAATATAGTGCCTGTATACTTTTCTTACTCGGGTAGTATAGAATTTTTTTTATTTTTCATAGGTCGTAAAGCTCGTATGAACACCTATTTTAGTTTGTATACCTAATATATCGTAGAATAATAAGTAGGTAGGTATATTGCAAGTAATGAGATTTTCCATTTTTTTGAGAATCTAAGACATAATAGTGTTTAAACAATAGCTGATGAAGATCATTGCAAAAACGCACGCAAAAGCCAGTCGTATTATAATTACGAAAGTGTGTCCGTTAGTCTATCCTTTTTTACACGGCATCGGGGTAGCGTGTGGTCAAGAAAAATGAACTAATTCGTTAAAATTACAAATAAAACTTACCATTTAAACTGTAAATAACCGCCTCCGTTTTCGCAACCAACACAAACGACACAAAATATATGCGTAACATTATTCAAAACAAAATTTTATCGCCTTTCTCCTAAAATCTTTTTTATTATCTTTTTCCACACGGCTTATAGTAAACATTTAAAAAATGCCATCATAGACATATAACTAACATAACTAATATACTTTTCCGTTGACGAAACGCGACACTTTTTTTTTATTATTGTCAAGATTTCGACATTCAGCCTTGTAGTATTTTTTATTTACTATTTTACGAGCACTACAACTATTTGCGTAATAAATATGAATACTTAATGTTCAGTTATAAGGTGCTTGTGCCTATATTGGCTTTACTTAGCAGAGGTGCGTGGACAATAGAACACTGGTCACCGTAGCGGCTTGATATCCTTGTTTGATCTACATACCCGACCTTAAGCGTGTGACGTGACGTACGACAATTACATGTCTGTATGTACGTTTGTTTATCTAGTGAGTTTTCCGTAAAATCATAGTAATAAATCAGCTACGTGCGAGAATATTGGGGACAAAGTCGTTAGGTAATGTGCGACATTCGCGAATCTTTATTTTGGTCAATTTGAGTCATAGTGAATTGTTGAACAATAAAAGTATAAACCTATTTGGACTCCGAGGTCTCATAAAGTAGTATTTTTTGTCGTTAACTAATCCATATACATTTTTTTAATGACACTGTTTACACCATAAAGTTATCAGGACAATAAGAGCGAAGTCAACCAAAAGGAAATAAAAACACGGCAATTAAATCAAAATAAAATATAATTAGATAAGTTGCCCCTTCAGACTATCAGTAATCGTTGTGTCGTGGTAGAATTAAAATGAGAAAATCACCATCCGTCATAATGAATAATAATCTATACTAGCGGTCGCCAAGTGGTCGAAATTCGCCCATAACTTAATTTAAATTTTAAATTTGTTCGTTTTTAAGGTTTTATTGTTTATAACTATACCCTTATAATCACATTTTATTTAGTCACCTACTCCACATACATATGTATGTAACCATAGTTACGAAGCATTCTACGAATAATAATAATAAATGCCGAAATACTACAAACGCGATTCGACTGCTTGTATCAAATGCATGGTTAGGTGCGTGTAGTGTTTTTTCATTAATTTAATGTATTTTGAATACATATTTTATATAAATATTAGGATTCGCCCCTCCTCCGCCATATAAACTAACTGTGCCAAATTTATTACTCCTCCATCCGCGCAATTTTCATAAAAAGGGGTACATAGTTTTTGCTTCACGTATTCTTCTTCTTCTCTCTTAGCCTTTATTATTCCCAAGTCACTTGGGGTCGGCTTTTCTAGTCTAACCGGATTTGACTGGATATCAGTTTTTACACGGAGCGGCTGCCACCTGACCTCCGCAACCTGAAGGCTAACGATACCCTAAGGCTAGACCAGTGTCAGGATATTAGAGGGTACTGACTTTCCCAATAACGACTGCCATAGATGTTAATGGCAGCCGGGACCAACGGCTTAACGTGCTCTCCGAGGCACGGAGCAGGCGATAATTGTCAATCAATACGCATATAATTTCGAAAAGTCATATAAATTCCGTCTGCGCGACGTGGGTTCGAACCCGAGACCTTCTGCATTGCAGTCTGTTGGTCTCCCCACTGAGCTATCGCTGCACTTATACTATATACTATCGATGTAACCTACTATTGTAAAATCCCTGCAATTATTTTTGTGTAAATAAAGTTATTATTATTATCTTTATTACTCTTTTTTTCTAATAATTACATTTTTAAATATAAATATAAAAACTATACATATTTAAAAATATAAAAACTGAAATGATCCACCGACATCGGGAACAGGGTCTAAGCTGCCGGTAGTTAGGGCCCCAGAGAGGAATCTCCTCACAATACGCGCCGTGTCGAGTAGTACTGCCTTTTGCATCAAGGACTTGATCCAGCCATCTAACGCGGGCCTCTGCAGGTGGTGGTCGAGGCTCTTAGATATTAAACCATTGACTGTAATGACTATCGGCACAATGATCACCGAGTCCACACGCCACATGTCGACAATCTCGTGAGCTAGGTCCAAGTATTTCAACTCTTTTTCTTTTTCAGCTTTCACAATACTCTTGTCATGCGGAATGGTAACATCGATGATCATTGCTCAGCGCTCCAATCGGTCTATCAGCACGATATCTGGCTTGTTCGCCTCAATTGTCATATCAGTGATGATAGACCGATCCCAGTACAAAGTAGCACGACCATTTTCGAGAACTGGATTATTATTATTATTATTATTAACTACGATATTACCTGAGACCAAATTTAAAAAAAGGAGGGACTGTATTAAGCAAACGGCATTCATTATAATATTCTCAAAGTCGGTAAAACGTAACCAGCACAACAAATAATAAAAATTGTTCCTATGTAACCGAGACTTCGTATATTCTAAGAAACTTCTGTAAACGGCAAAAAATACGGTTTGATGACTTCCTTTATCACAAAAGCCATAAGGCAGACAAGTTTACTTAGCTGTTTAGTACTCGTTTAAATGTAAATACATTACTCTGTCAGCAACGCATGCGTGATCGACATCGTTGGGTAATTGTACCGACACTAGATCGTGATGTGTTCATATTAGCAAGTCTTTGTACCCAATAGCTAGACGTAAATCTATTCTACTATAGAAAAAAGAAAGAAAACAAATAGTTTATTCTGGTTCCCATAAAAAAATACACATTAACATAAATATACATTGAACACAGAAACAACACACAATATGAAAAAAAAAACATAACGCACTCTTTTAATAAAACAGCGACTTAACTCGAAATTTGAAAGTAAGGCAATTTGAACTCTAATTCTATATGTTCAATTCTAATATTATATTTGTGTTAAATCTTTGCAATAGAGTTCAAATTTGTTTAATCTAAAATACTGAGATAAGTCTGTTTTATTAAGGGTGCGATAATATGAAAATAAATCAAAAGCTAAAGTCTCACGTCGAGATCAAATAGGAGCTAATGTGGGACACCGTTGGAATGCCACGCAGAGGTCTCGAGTTCGATCCCAAGACGCGCAACTCTGAATTTTCGAAGTTATATGGGTATTAAATAGTTAAATATCGCTTGCCTTAACGGTGAAGGAAAACATCGTGAGGAAACCTGCATGTCTGAGAGTTCTCTATTATATTCTCGAAAATATGTGTCTCCCCGTGACCATGGCTGCTGAAAAGCAACCGAAACTTCGGGGAAAGTGTAAACTTAAATATAATAGTTTTAATAACTTAATAAGCTAAAAAATTAGTAAAGTTTAATAGTAGTAGTTTCTAAATTATGTAATAAAGTGTCAAATAAACAACGCGATAAAATCCGTATATAGTAGTTTAATTTCAAAGATAGGTGAAGATAGCCAACCCGCACTGAAAAAAATGTACTGTTTACTGATAATAAATGTTGGTATCCCCAAGCCAAACTGGGTAGACTCCAAACGCAGACACCTTTCCAAAAATTTAAATACATGTATCCATTGTTTATAAGTTGGTTCTCATTATTTACCATCTCGGAAATCAGAAAAGAAAATTCCTTTTCAAAAATGTTTGGTTGCACTTCTCGGAGATATAAAACCGTTCTATAAAGGGTTAATTAAAATTACTTGACTTTGACTTATTTATATCTTAATACAAATACTAATATTGAAATAGCTTTAATTGCACGACTAAGACTTAAAGCTACACGCGGTCGGGAAAAAAGCTGTGGCGTGTCCAGGTATTCACACTACAGACTGTGGGGTAAGGGGTTATGCGGGAGGCGGGATGCGTGTAATTGTTATTTTGTTGAAATATGTTTTTTGGAGAAAGTATTGAATTTTCACACGATTGAAAGGTTAATTATTAGTATTTTTTAATGAAACCTGTATAAAGCAATATATAGCTAGTTGTATATCGTTTTTTATAGTATAAAGGTGACAACAGACATATAGCCCTATTGATGATAAGCGAAAACCGTCATTTTTTTCGTTGGAGGAATGCCTTGACGCATACCCCTCCGCAGGGGCGGGCGAAGGGGTTATGTCGGGCTCACCGCGGTAAAAGAAAAATGGTATTGATGATAATGGACCTCCCAGTAATACCGACTAAACCTACCACGGTGTTCCTCGACAAAACCGCAATCGGCGGGGCCGCGTGAATAACTTTCACATGCAGTCGCGACCCCGCCAATGTTTCGGCCCGTCATATGAAATGGCAGGCCACTACACAAAGTCCCCTTGAGGGGACACGGACACGACACAAAGGCGCGCGTGGGAACACGCACGCCGCCTCTCAGACCTGGTGCTGATTGGATGGTGGGCAGACCCAGCCCTGCTGCACCCGGTTCTGTGGTTGGGGAGAGGGTTTAAGCGCTCCCGCTCCCGCTCCGCCGCCTTCTTAATGGAAATAACTTCCTTACAGAAGGAGGCGACGGCCTTCCACGATCTCCACTCCGGACCATGGACCGAACCACGGCTGGGAGCGAGAGGGCAACTATACCGTCTGCCGCGATCAACTCACGGTGCTGCGATGCCCAGGCGGGGCAGTCCGCCAAAGTGTGGAGCGCCGTGTCCTCAACAATGTCGCGGCAGTCACCGCAGTGGTGACAACCAGGCTTCTCTTGCCGGCCTATGCGATACAAGAACTGGTCTAAGCAACCGTGGCCGGTCATTACCTGTGTCAGCCGTAAGATGAGGGCGCTATGCCGCCTCTCCAGCCACTTCTCAAAAACGGGTCTTACAGCCACGATTGTGGCGTGTCCGATGATAAGCGGATACCGTAACTTAACAATACCTAACTTTGAAAATATTAAACATAGGATGAAACAAATATACTACATGGGACCTTAGTTAGTTGGACGTATGATATCCGCACTTAGCCCCACAATTGGGCCATTGTGCGTAAGTAAGCGACGCGAAAAATTGTTCGGTTAACCATACCACATCATGTCCGTCCAAAAAAAAAACGGGGCCGGTGTTGCGCAGTACCTCCTTCATCGTTTCTGGACTGTTTATATGTTTCGCCCGTTGGTTGCTCACGCTTTTACAATGTAGGAGCACATGAGCCGGTATCTCATCGGTCTCCATGCAGCCTCTACATAAGGGACTGTCAGTGATGCCGATGTTGAATAGGTGTTTGTTGAGTGAGCAGTGGCCTGTTATTATACCCACTAGATGGCGTAGGTTTTTCCTTGTGGAACGTAGCAGTTAGCGTGACAGATGTACATGGGACCTTATGACAAACTATAACTGGCCAGATATGGATATGATACAGCTTTGCCTACCAAGGCGATGATATAGGCGTCGGATTATGTATTGACTATGCATTATTTATGTAAGTCATCTGCATTGTAAAGAAGTAAGATATGTAAAACAAACACCATAGACCGCAATAATATGAATAAAGTGTAAGTTTATATAAATGTGTTGTATGGATACAAAGTCATGAAAACAAAGTCCTCCGCCGCGTCTATCCGTCTGTCTGTCTATGCGCGATAAACTCAAAAACTACTGAACGGATTTTCATACGGTTTTCACTAATAGACAGAGTGATTCATGAGAAAGGTTTAGGTGTATAATTTGCAGAGATGAGCATAATTAAATAATATTGTAATTGAGTGATTAATTTAATTACAAAGTTGTGTAATTACAACTTAATCTAGTTAAATTGTATTTAGTTACCTATATAGTAATTATAAATACTCAGAATATATAATGTAACGTATTATTATGTATTTAATTACAATGTAATCTGTTTGAAATGTAATTAAAATACTTTGTAAGTAATTCAATTATCTATGAATGTAAATGTATGAGCGACGTAGAAAAATAATATTTCAAACTCTTTGGTGCTATCAAGTTTGGCGTGTGTTTGTGTGACTTTGTACATGTATAATCAGGTTAATTTATTTTACAATAATTATATTCGTAATTTTTTATTAAATCGTATCATCACGTTTCAGTTTTATAATTCATAGTGTTACGCCCAGTGACATCTCTCGGCATTGTGGGAAAGACTCGGCAGTTCCGTCTAATAATTTATTACACCGCCATCTAGTGACATCTTACGGAACTACGTAGTACGGTACGAGAATCATAGAGATAACGCTGGTACTTTCTCGAAACATCGTACTGTTTACATACCGGCTATAGCGTTACTAGAAAACTCTAGAAACGCTTTACCCGCGTATAAATAGGGGGCACGCGCACCGCCGAGTCAGTTTACAATCGTAAGCGGTTAAGTGTTCATCGAAGCGAACGGAAGCGAAAATACTACGGAGTTTGAAGCAGTACAGTGAAAAAGTGTGGTATAGTGTTTGTTGTGTTTAAATTTAATTGTGTGTTTGAATAAAACGTGTTTTAGTCGGTAATATTGTTTGCATTCTTATCCGTCGAACCCAGCACGTAACAATATTTACTTTTGGCACTATTGTTTTCTCATCTTATGATTAAACATTTCGTCAGATAACTTGTTTGCTTTAGGACAGTTAATGATTGTAGCGTGCGAAAACATACATTCTACAGCCGCGCGTCCATACGCTCGCCGTCGTCGTACCTGTCGCGTCCACCTTCGATCAAATATACAGTAGATGCACGGTTTCATTCAAAACTAAGCACGAAAAGCATAATGATAAATAATTGAAAAAGTTCAAACATCTGTGAAAAATTATTTTAATCTTATTAAAATTATTTAGTCAGCCTCGATGGCGTAGTGGTTAGTGTAACCGACTGCCACGCCTGAGGTCGCGGGTTCGATTCCCGCACAAGTCAAACATTTGTGTGCATAAACATGGATGTTTGTCTTGGTCTGGGTATTTCTATGTATAATATGTATATATTTACAAAAAAAAGTATATAAGTATGTTTATCCATTGTCTAGTACCCATAGTACAAGCTCTGCTCTGTTTGGGCTAGATAGTGATGTGTGTATGTGTATGTGGTATAATCTAGGTACCTTGTTTAATAAATGGTTTCGCTTGCGTAATAACAAAACGCAGCTGGCAACTGGTGATTCACCAACATATAAAATAATATATTAAGAGAGATAAAAGGAGATATTATTATTAATTTATACGGATAAAAGAGACAATAAATAATATAGTTTATTTAAAAATATTCAATAAAAACAGTTATAATTTAAATACTTTGTAACAGATGACTTCTTCTTCTCTCTTAGCCTTTATTATTCCCAAGTCACTTGGGGTCGGCTATTCTGGTCTAACCGGATTTGACTGGATATCAGTTTTTACACGGAGCGGCTGCCACCTGACCTCCGCAACCCGAAGGCTAACGATACCCTAAGGCTAGACCAGTGTCAGGATATTAGAGGGTACTGACTTTCCCAATAACGACTGCCATAGATGTTCATGGCAGCCGGGACCAACGGCTTAACGTGCTCTCCGAGGCACGGAGCAGGCGATAATTGTCAATCAATACGCACATAATTTCGAAAAGTCATATAACTTCCGAAAGTCAGAGGTGCGCGACGTGGATTCGAACCCGAGACCCTCTGCATCGCAGTCTGTTGGTCTCCCCACTGAGCTATCGCTGCTTGTGCACAGATGACTGTGTAATCATATTTCATTTCAATTAAATTACAATTTAATTAAATATAGTGCGTAACTAATTTCTAAAGTAATCTGTTACAAAGTATTTAAATTGTCAATTACAAAAGTAATTGTAGTAATTTATGGTGCATAAATTACTATAATTACTACTTAGATTTCTTCATTTTTGCACAAAGGCCATAATTTAAATGACAATATTTTGCACATTTGGAAGGACCGTACCTAACGAATCTCCCGTTACAATTTGATTCAAATATTCTAGGGCCTAGGACATTCTGTATATGTAGCTAGAGCAAATCGCCTACTTATAAATTTATAGCAAGGCGAGGAGAAGGAAATGATACTAATATTATATCCGCTCACGTATACACTTTTAGCAAAGTTCGGTATGTATATTTTACTGTAGTAATGCGCCAAATTGTGTACATATTTTAACAATGGGATAAGAAACAAATACGTTGTGCTGTTTATCCAAGTGCCTTACTTTTGGTAAACTATGCGAATTCTTATCTTCATACTTGTTAAAGTGTAAAATATATTGATTAATAAGCAACTGCCATATGACATATCAATTCAATGAGGATGACCGCCGATGTGCCACTGTGACTCAAAAGGTTAATAAGCTAGCATTTATCTGCCAGCTGCTTTGCTTTCTCTTTCGCTGCGTTATTATGTAGGGTAGAGGTCTTCATCCCTGTCCACAAATAATTTGGCCTCTTGCGCTGGCAGCACATTCCTTCTATTGAAAATAAGCAAAGCCTTATCCCGGATCTATAGGATTGGGTATGGCATCAAATTAGATAAAAGCCGACGAATTATCTAAATATTCGCTGCGTTATACCTAATTTACGAGAGTTTGCGTAAGCGTTAACCATCAGGCGCACGCTATAATATATAATTTGATTATTTAATTTACCAACATCTGAAGCAGCTATATAGGTGATCGTTGAACTCCCACGCAGAGGTCTTCAATTCGATACTAAAGCACGCACCTCTAAGATTTTCGAAACTATGAACGTATTGAATATTTAACTAAAGCTCACTTTAACGGTGAAGGAAAACATTGTCAGGAAATCTGCATGTCTGGAGTTCTCCATAATGTTCTCCAAGATTTGTAAAGTCTACCAACGCTTACTGGGCCAGCGTGGTGGTCTACGGCCTAAACTATCTTACACTGAAAACAGGGTTTGTGCCTTGCAATAGGATAGTTTCAAACAGGACTGATACCTGTTCCTTTTAGTCGTTTAAATAGGAAATTAATTGTTACTGGGCATAGACTCAGATCTGGACACATTCAATGCAAAAAAATTCATATGATGAAAAAATCTGCTTTGCCTGACTGTTAGGTATTTGGAGTTGTGGAGGACTTACACCATTTGTTGATAGGGTGTGTCAGATATGAGTCAGCAGAAATAGTTTAGTGTCCGACTTGAATTTGAATAGAACCGACATAGGGATGTAACATAAAATTTTATCAGAACTTAATAGCGAAGACGCGAAAGTTCTGTTCAATTTCATGTCGGATGTATTGAAATAGTTTGATATGTTGTTAGCATTATGTTTAGATTATGATGGAATTGACATACGCTGTGCGTAAAGTTACAAAAAAAACAAGAATAAAAACAAATATATTCCTTTTAATTAATGTATATTTGAAGCTGTTCACGATTTATTAAATCAACTTCTAGGCCAATAAAATGACATTTTAAATTATCCATGTATATTTGCGACAGTTTATTTAATGGCTACTACGTGTAAAGTTAAGGCATACCGAGGGAGTAAGTAGCTCCATCATAAAGAAGATCGCAGCACCATTTTGTACTTAAACGAATCTGCACAGATGACGTAGTGATTTAGTGGTCACCTGGCGACTGCCACTGGACCCTCTCACAGAATATTGACGTGAAATAGCAGTATTCCTACTGTTGTGTTTCGTTTGGTGAGTGAGACTGCCGGCTTTAGCCATCTAGGCGCTCCTGGCGAGACATGCCTTTGGCGCCCTTTTAGATATATTTATTTCATTAAATTAAAGAAACTTATATTGTTGTACCATATCTTTTATGGAATTATTAGAAAATTATAAAAATCACATGTATTTATTATTACTAGCAGTCTTCCACTGTTCAAAATTCGACCATAATTGATTTAAATTTTAAGTTTGATCGTTATTAATGTCTATAATTTTACCCTTATAATCACATTTCAATTAGATTTCACCAAGGCCACACAGGTTAATTTACCTATCTTTTTCAAACAAATTATTTTTTACTTAACTATACTCTTTCATTGACGATATTCCTAAGCTTGCTACGTTGTTTTCTTGTTTTCTTTATTACATATAAATAAAGTATATGTAACCATAGTTACGAAGAATTGTACGACATCAGACGAACAATGCTGAAATACTACGAACGCGATTCGACTGCGTGTGTCAAATGCATGGCTGTGTGCGTGTAGTGTTTTTTGAAGTGAAATCTTCTTTAGGCGCGTTGAGCACTTTTTGGGTGAACAAAAATCATGGAACACGCGTCATCGTCACCAAAAAAATTGAAAATTCAAAATTAATAATCTAATAGCTCGACGATACAATTCACAAGTTACTTAGTGTTCACTTCTATCGGCAGTCCCCAAAGACTACCCGCATGTTTTTTTTATTAATTTAATGTATTTCTCTCGAATAATCGAAAAAATCGAGAGCTTAAAGAAGCATTATTCGAGATTACATAACAAAAAAATAATAATTCAAAAAGTAAATATCTGTTGTAACAGGAGTGAAAAGAACGAAAACGAACGAAACTAAAAAGACACAGAGTGTAGATATTTTTGATATTTTTTAAAATGCCTTAATTTTCAATATATGTATGTAACTTAGATGTTTTTTTATATTTTTCTGATAGCTATTATAACTTAACCTGTTACCTGATTCCGTCTTGACATTAAAATAATGTTAAATAATAAAAATATAAAAGTAAATATTATACGGTGGAATAAATTGTGTATGTATAAAAAAGAATGTCATTTGTAGTTTAATTGTATAATGTTGCTTAGTGTTTTTGTATTTAATATTGTATTGTTATAAAACTAAATTTTATTACTGTACTCATTTTTAATAATATTTGTTAAACACATAAGCGAAATCGCTAAAAAAATACATCATAATTTAGATTAATTAGGTTTAACTGTATGGTAGATTCGAATAAAAATTATGTTATAAATATTCGATAATATACTTATTCGATTAAATAATTAGCAATAGAATAATTTCGAAGGATTACACAAAGTAATTTTTCTATTTATAAAAATAGTGCTCGAATTCATGCTATTTAAATACTCGAATAAGTATTAACAGCTATTATTACATATATTTTAAAATTTGAAATAATATATAACATGAAGATCAATGATATTATACACAAAATATATCATTTAAATTTCAGAATAAAAAAATAAATTTAAATAAATTGTTATTAATGCCTAGTGTAAAATAGTCTGTACACTGGTGACAATGTGAACTTAGTAGGGCAATAGATATGGAAGGAATTTGAATAGTCGTGCTTTAACTGTTCTGCAAGGTCTTTTTAAATGACATCCTTTTCATTTTGAAGACAACAGGCATTAGGATTAATTCCAGAGTCGCGGGGGACTTTACAAACATTCAAACAACGAACACAAAAACATCCAGACTCAGAACAACTAATTTTTTGTCCGAAGTGGGAATCAAACCCACAACAATAGGCGCGGCGACAGTAGTAAAACGACTACTTAAGCCACTACGCCATGTACCGCTTGACAAGCCAAGATTTTTTTTTGTACATCCGTCGTGGCAAACAATTATTCCCCACCTGATGGTAAGTAGTCACCATAGCCTATGGACACCTGCAACATCAGAGGCATCACTTGCGCGTTGCCGACCCTTTAGGAAAAGAAGAAGGAAGTGGGAAGGAGAAGGAGCGAGAAGAGGGAAAGAGGGTGAATGGGTCTCCGGCACTCTCAAGATTGTTTTAGTACAATAAAAAACATTATAATTGAGACATTTTGTGTCTACTTTTCATACACTTGTAACGCTTCTGCTTCTGTTCTGTATATAATATAATTGATCAAGATCGTTTATAGTATAGTATTCTTTGCCCCTGTGGTTTAAACTACAAGTACATTACAGCTACTACTAAAATATAAAAAGATTAAACGTCAAATTAAATTAAAACATCACAAAATACAATTAATTATATTATTAGATACATAATTATTCTAAGAAAATACTTATGGTAACATTGGATTTACATCATATTTATTTGTGTACATTATATTGCATCTAATACTGAACTTCTTATATATTTACCTCACTGAAATACACCATCATCAAGATGACTATTTGGATTATCATATGTCAATAAAATGGATCAAAATGACGTACGTGTCTCAAATTTAAAACATAAAATATAATCTCAAATTGAACATGTACATTGTACATTGTCAACTTTTACTTCGTAATATTAACACGTAATACTTTTATCCCGATCTCCTTATATAGGACTCCAATATCAAACTAACGAGTACGCATATCTCGTTTATCAATTTCTTTTTTACATTTCCCGAACAGATCTTAGTTGATTGGGTCTTTAAACTGTTAGTAAATATTGCTACTTTAAATTCTCGGTCCTATCCTACTTTAGGTACCTGTAGCAGGATGACCTGGATGACTACTCGCTAATTGTATATTTTTTATATATTTTTTAATAGAGCCAATCATTGTCAAGCCCAGCACCAGCTGTCACCTAAATAACAGCATTCTATATAAAAAAATCTATTTCCAAAAGTTAAAATGGTAATTGTTATTAATTTCATCGATCTACTAACATACAGACATTGGGTCCAGTACAAAATTATTATCCATGGTTGACATAGTCATTCTTAGATATTACTAAAGATGTCAATGTAATTTAAACCCTACACCTAAAAACATAATGCTCAATATTGCAAGAAGGATCACACCCGCACCCGGACAGCACCACGCCACGTGTGAGACCTTTTTACCGACGCGATTTTGAAGTGCTGATTCGGTATCTAGTAATTTGTTTGATCGAAGATATGGTGTGAAGTCGTCTTATGCTAAACTTATTTACTATTATATAACGCCCCATCGCACGCAGTCGCTTATTAAACTGCCGTACCGCTCCGCGAACAGCTGGTTAGGTGAGACGACGAAGCTTTCGACAGTCTCTGAGCTTCCAAGCTGAGGAGCGCGGTCTGCCTCCACCAGCACTAAGGGAAGGATGAACGACGCTGTACGAAGAGCTGCGGGGAGCATCTGGAAACAACATTGCAGATACTTTAAAGATGGTATGATTAATGAAAAGGTGAAGACTGCTAGCTCTTTGACGTAGTGATTGATGGAAAATATCTAAGATACCAAAATAACTCATATTGGATGTTTACTGAATAGTTTTTAATGAAATTTGTCGTGCACGTGATAAGAAACTTTTTACTCTGATAAATCTTTGAATTTGGTGGAGTACGAAGAAAGTAGTGTCTAGGGATGTAACGCAAACTGACCTTTATTCCGTTGAAGCCAAGAGTGGCACTTTATTGCATAATTGATAAAAATTATCTATATGCCCGAAAAGGAAGACATTGACGTTTTACTTATTATGTCTTAGTTCCTAGACAATAGACGGCGACGTTATTGCCGTCTACCCAGCAAATACTCTGTGCTGCTACAAATAATTGCTAGCAGAAATCCCAACAAGGCTTTGCTTAAGTCAGGATTCGAACCTGGGACCTCGACATAATCGGAATCAGCGAGGGAACCTCAAGAACTATTATTAAGAGCAAATGGTCTTACTTCTTGAAGTTCTTTATCAAATGTTTCCCTGGAATAAACCTCATTCACATCCAATCCAAATCGGTCTAGCGCCAGGGTCAGTTCCTTAAAATAATGGTCCACCATTCTCTCGTGGTTCTCTCGACGGAACTCCTCGTCAGTGCCCATGAATTCCAAGTACAGCAGATCGATGGTGGGGCTCCCTGTGTGAACCGTTTGGTAGTCCAAAACTATGGTCTCCAGGTGATCTTTCTGGAAAATATAAAATGTGCTGTTTAATCAATGGTATTCTAACAGAAAATAGTCGAAGCACCGATAGGCCGATGGAATGGACAAGGCACTGGACTTTAGAGGTTGTGTTAGGAGAGGGTTCATGTCGGTAGTACAATGTAGTGCAATATCACCCAGGATCGAATTTAAGAGCGGCAGGGACTTCATTTCAGGCCTGCACTTTAATGCTGCTCAAAAATAGTTTTAAATTACCTACTTTTCATTGGCTAGGGTTCTTGAAAGCCCTGGGCAATACTTATTCAGCAATATATTGCTGCAACATACTGACTGGAAATACAAATAACAACTATATTATACACGCATATATATATTTGCATATGGCTATCCAAAGAAATATGCTCGTGCTTTGTGCTTGCCGGGCTATGGTAGGAAACATTGCAGGAATGTACTTCAATTACATATTGCCTATTTAGAAGCCTCTTAGAACAAGATCAAGTTGGGCTACATTCGCCTAATATAAGTAGACGTTTATACGTATATGCGTCCATAAACGCGACCTATTAACCCGACAAGCTGTATCTATTGAATTTGTAATGCCGGCCTTCTGTATCCACCTCTTCTTTATTTACTAAAACTGTGTCAACAGAGTTTCCGTCAAATTTCAACAAACGATTCGTTTTTGTCGTCCGACCCAATTTCATTGTGTCATAGCAATAGCGGATAGAAACTCATTGAACTTCGATAGCCTTGACAGATTTGTTATGATCTCGACGTGTTGCCATCAAGGCCGGTCGTGTCCAAAGTGATATCTAATTGGAGAAAATTGAATAGATGTTTCTATGCCCGGTGAGGCCATGACTATTCCAAAATATTTTAGTAACGAAGCGTTGGCTTGGGCCTATGTCGTGATAAATAAAACCCTTTTTAAGGCAAATTACTAACGGTTTCCTTTTAACTACCAAACACAAATTACTACGCGCTTCTGCTAAAGACGAAAGTAATAATAATATAAATACATATGTATATATTTTAAGGACACCGCCCACACTAGGCAAAAATCCTGTAAGCCAAAAAACTTATAATCTATAATGTATAATGTAAGAGGATTATTATGTTTGTGATAATAAATATATTACTATTGCATATATTATACACTGTGATCTTATACAAGCAAAAAAACCATTCGCAAGGATGCTTTTCGAGACTACTGAAATCAAAAAACATCCTAATTTTAATAGAGAAGATGGTTTGAATGTACCACCAGCTTGGGATCCAGTAATTCAAATAGTCAAACCCAAGAAGAAGCAAACCACAGCTAGACTTCATGATACTTTGAGCTCATTCTGCGTAAATAGAATCACCAATGATTAAATTATGTTCGGGTACTTTGAAATAACTATACTGGAGCATTGAGACAACTACCATCTTAGTCTCCTCGTGACCATGGCTGCTGAAAAGCAACCGAAACGTCGGGGAAAGTGTAAACTTAAATATAAATAGTTTTAATAATTTTGATAATAATTTAATTAGCTTAACGTTACGTTACGTTTAGCATTTGGGGTGGAAACCCTAAGTTCATGGGATCCGAGCGCTCGTATTTTGTACAGGGAGATCGCAAAACGCCTGATCGACGTTTCGCGTGATCAGAAGACTGGTCTTTTCTTAGCCCAAAGAATCAGCATTGCCATTCAACGTGGCAATGCTGCCAGTCTTCTGGGCACGTTACCAGTCGACAGCGATGCTGAAGAATTCTACGATGCCTAAACCATTTTTGTAAATATTTAGTATTATAATTATTTGTGTTTTTGTAATTATGTTATCTTTTTAATACGTTTGTAAATATAGGTTATTAGATTATTTCATTTTAAAATTAATTATGTAAATATAATTAAACTTATATTAGTAAAGTTTAATAGTAGTAGCAGTGAAACAGTTTTCAAAATTATGTAATAGAGTGTCAGATAAACAATGCAATAAAATCCGTATATAGTAGTTTAATTTCAATGAATAATATTCGCATAAACAGAAGACAATATTAACCATTCACAAACCTGAAAATATGATAGTTATTTGGGACGTCACCGTTTGGAACAGGCCACAGGGCATATACACTCTCAAGGCGCTGTACAAATCCTACCCTAAATATGTACTATTAACATGTATTGCGTAACATTGTGTTAAGGAAGATCAAATGGAAATTATTTATAAAAATTTTAAGAGGAAAGAGAAAAATGATTTTACTGCGTCGTGACATTAAATAGATATAGAATCCAAGGACGATAACAATATTTCAACTACAGTTGGAAGTAGCCCCGAGCCCAGTCAACTGTGACAATGAACAACATTTAGTTGGTACATTTATCTAAACATTTTAGTCGTTCTACCATTTCTTACAGCAGTATTATTGTATAGTGGCGTCGTTGGCGTAGTGGTTAGTTTAGGTAACCGACTGCTACGCCTGAGGTCGTCGGTTCGATTCCCGCACAATTCAAACATTTGTGTGCATGGACATGGATGTTTGTCTTGGTCTGGGTGACTCTATGTATTATATGTACGTATTTACAAAAAAAAGTATATATTTATGTTTATCCATTGTCTAAAACCCATAGTACAAGCTCTGGTTAGTTTGGGCTAGATGGTGTTATGTGTATGTGATAGAATAGAATAGAATCTTACTTTACTAAATATAGAGCTATGTCCAGTGCGAATATTATAGAGTTCCCTCGTATATTAGGTTATAGTACTATCAATTGTTAACGGACATTTATGTCACAATCAAGATACAGCTTACAAACACTGACCTTCTTACAGGGATACGGCATATACATACTAATTCAGTTACAGCGTTTCGCTCAGTAAGTAGGAATCTCAGAGGCTCACATAAGTACCTAACTCTCCCATCCCTTACCAGTCATCCCACCTATTCTCTATAGAAATAATTGCTATATCGTGAAGGACTTTACAAGTATAGATACATCGGCCACCTAGGTGTTCTTTATATCCATGGTTTGTATGTATGTATTTAGAAATTGAACCACAAATTGTTCTTCTGTCTGGACTCAGAAGAACAATTTGCCAATGAGAGAGTTAACAAGAGTCGGAAGAACGTTTTGTGGTTTACACAAAGTTTTGTCCGGTTTGGGTGTACCAACAGCACTCGGCATAGAGGAACTGACGATAGTACACACAGCGACACATCAACCTAGACTGTTTGGACTTTGAACTATTAGAAGTTGAACGCTGCGCATCGTGCGAGAGAGTGCGTTATATTTTTGTTACGCTCTATCCTTACCATAACATCGACACCACTATGCACTGTCCCTTTCCGACAATTCTCTATTTTGTATGTAGCGTAGTTATGCGTATATAGGGTGTATAACATGATGTGTAGCCGTGTGTACCACTTAAGCCACTGAGTCATACAATCACACATACCAACAAAATTTAAATAATAGTTCAAAAATATGGCTTCATTGTACTAAAGATGTTTATACAATAGTCACTGTAAGTCTTTGTTTCTTGCATCTTCACAAATCTAATGTTCTTTAAATATTGCAAATACTATGTGGATACAGTAAGACAAACATTATAATTATTCTTATTGTGGTAATAAAGCGCATTTGCAAGTGTGTGATGTAATTATGTTACATGATAACGAAGACAATGTCTTTCTATATTTATAAAGGCTCAAGAAATAAGAACATCATTGATAATATGGAAGACTAGCTGTCTACTGCGACTTCACTCATGTTTATGATTACTACTCTGCTGTCATGGCTCGTAGCGTAATGTTGTAAAGACTAAAACCTTCCTCAAGAATTAGGCTATCAAGTTCAAAAATGAATTTTCTAATCCGTCTAGCAGTTCATGAATCAGCCCATAGTTCAGAGTACCCTCCACCATAGACCGAGCATTTTTCTATATATTTGTTTTTAACCTCTGCCTGCCCCTTTCAAATTACATATTTTACAACTACAATTTTTTTTTATACAACTTAGGTGGCAAACAAGCATACGGCCCACCTGATGGTAAGTGGTCACCGTAACCTATAGACGCCTGCAACACCAGAGGCATCACTTGCGCGTTGCCGACACTTTAGGAAAGGAAGTGGGAAGGAGAAGGAGCTGGAAGGGGGAAAGAGGGTGATTGGGCATCCAGCACTCTCACTCACCGAACAAAACATAACAGTAGGAATAAGTACTGCTATTTTACGTCGATGTTCTGTGAGAGGGTAGTCCTTTCCCGGTCAAGCCGGCCCATTCATGCTGAAATCAGCGAGGCTCTACTACTAACTATTATTTGAGGACGTACGTTATGACATCTTAACTAATATTATAAATGTGGATGTCAATTTGCCTGTTTGTTACGCTTTCACGCCTTAGCTATTCGAGCGATCATCATGAAATTTTACATACACGTTGTTAGGTGAATAGAAAAGGATATGTCCTTACCTTAATAGAAACCTTTCACAGAAAATAACATCCAGAAGAAGGAGTGTTTCCGAGCGAGCAAAGCCGCGGGCAAAAGCTAATAAAAATAATTCAGCAGTAAGCAGCTAAATTGGTATATAAAATTCGATGATGGCACTAAATACCTGACGGTCCTTGAGACTGCGCCGAGCGAAATGTGCCAAAACAGGCGGTCACAGTTAAGTGAATAAAATCAACACTTTTTGTTTAATACAAGTATAAAATATACATTTATCATAACAATGAATGTGTTTACAATTACTTCGTGTTAAACACTTAAAATAATTAATATTTTCGCCTACAAAATTACGTAAATTTGCAAAAAATGCAAAAACGTAAGCTCGTGCTTCGTGATTTTTAATAATAATAATAATAATAATAATAATAATATCATTTATTGCGTCAAATATGGTCAATACAAAGGTGTTACATATCAATAATTGTTTCACATATTTGGCCGTTACACAGCATGCAACAGTAAATTAAAGTCAATCACAATTAAAATTAGAAAGAACTTATAGAATTATAAACAACTGAAAAAAAAATATAAGCGAGGACACAATATTATCTAAACCTCGATGAACGTTCCAGATTATAAAATTTACATGAGTATTTTTTTAGGTACTCCTCAACAGTATAAAAACATTCACTTATCAACCAAGTACGCAATTCAGTGCAGAACTTCCCATAAGGTTGAAGGGTTATCGAGTGTGGCAGACAATTGTAAATTAAGGGAGCCATATAAACGCAGCTTTTTCTAAAATGTTCTAGTTTAGGTATGGGTATTTCAAAATCTAGGTGATTTATTTTTCGTTTGTTAGTATTGTCCCTTCTGTTAAAAAGCATGGAGTTACATTTTACAAACTCGGCAATTTCGTATATATAGATGCACGGAACAGTAAGAAGGTTGTGAGCTTTGAATATTGGTCTGCAGGAATCACACCAATCCAAATTAAATATTGTACGTATGCATCGTTTCTGAGCCACAAATATTCTGTTTATCTCACTAGAGTTTCCCCAAACAACTATACCGTAGCGGATTATTGAACAGACATATGTGTGATAGACTACTAAAGAAATGTCTCGAGATGTAATGTCCTTTACTTTTCTTAAGGCAAATACAAATTGATTTATTTTTGTACAGATTTGTTCAATGTGCTTGTGCCAAGTAAAATGTTCATCGATTATTACGCCAAGGCACTACATTGTTGGTCTATAATATTACTGTCTAGAACAACATTAAGTTGTAAAGGTTTACTTTTCCATGTCCTAAAATGAATAATATTGGTTTTAGGGATATTAATTTTTAATTTATTAACATCTAACCATCTCATAACATCAGTTAAAGCTTTATTAATTTCTGTACTAGGATTTTGATTTTTATCATGCTCAACAATAATAGTAGTGTCATCTGCAAATAGGACACATTTAAGATTAATGGATTGCGGTAGGTCATTAATATATACAAGGAAGAGTAACGGGCCTAAAATGCTTCCTTGTGGTACACCAGTGTGGTTTATACGAGGCTCAGAATCATAATTTTCTAATGTGTTAGTACCTTTATTCATTTTTGTTATTCTGGTAATCTGTTTCCTATTATATAAGTACGATTGAAACCATTCTTTGGCTGGGCCTCTGATGCCGTATGTTTCTAATTTTATCATTAGCCGTTTGTGATCAACTAGGTCAAAAGCCTTACTCAAGTCTAATAATAAGGCACATGAAGATTTGTTTTTATTTATATTTTCTATAACTGTCTTAACTAGACTGAATACTGCTAGAGAGGTCGATTTATTTCGCCGAAATCCATATTGTTGTTCAATCAAAACATTATATTTTTCAAAAAACTTTAATACCCTATTGAACATCACCCTTTCAAATATTTTTGATAGAATTGGAGTAAGTGCTATCGGTCTGTAATTTCCAACATCGGTTTTTGTGCCTTTTTTGTATAAAGGTTTAATTAAAGCTAACTTTAACCTGTTTGGAAAGCAGCCCTGTTCTAGTGAAAGATTTATTATATGAGCAAGTGGTGATGAAATATATTGTGATATATCTTTTATGAGATCTGTTGTGATATTATCATAGCCGGATGATTTAGTATTTTTAAGCGCTTTAATTATATTCAGAACTTCGGCAGGGCTGGTAGGTTCTAAAAATATACTGTGATCATTTGATTTTATCTTATAAATGTCAGAAGCGTCAATTAATTTATTAGATGAAATGTTATTTGTAATGTCAATAAAATAATTATTAAATTTATTAGAGATGTCATGTCCAGAAGTTAATGTAGTCAAATTATCTATTATATTTGTTATGAATTGCCTAGAGGTAGCGTTACCCATATTGCGTTTTATAACAGTCCACGTAGTTTCAGCTTTATTGTGAGAACACATGAGAAGCTTTGCATTACACAAGGTTTGAAGTTGATTCATACACTTCCGTAATAGTTTTGAATACACTGTGTATTGGTTCCTATTCTCCCTATTTTTGTTCAGATAGTATTTATATCTTAACAATCGTTTAGTTTTGCTGCTATTTTTAATACCTATAGTTATCCATTTAGCTTTTTTATTATTATGTAGTAACTTTTTTATTCTTATAATTGGAAAACATAACTTATATAATAGAGTTATCATGTCATGGAATTAATCAAAAGCTATTTCGGCACTAGATAATTTAAATATTTCATTAAAAGATAGACATCCAACATGACGAACAAATTTGTCAATATTATCCCTACGTAAATCGTTTATCAACATATAATAATAGTTTTTCCCCATATTGTTAATTTGCTGATTAATTGTGACAACCTGTGCTGTATTATGGTCAGAGAGACACAAATTATAAGTTTTACCTGTCGCATTATCAATGTTACTAATAATATTATCTATGCATTTATTAAGTCTAGTTGGCTCATTTATATGATATTTCATTCCGTAATTATAAATAATATCTTTAAATGTCTTACTATTTTTGTCAACAATCTGTAAATCTATATTAAAATCATCACAAATAATGATTTTATATTTTTTATGTTGCAATTTTTTCAGTGTTTTGCTTAGATTATTAAAGAAAATACTTATATCCGAGTTAGGTGTTCTATAAATGCAAAGCACTATGATTTTGACATTTTTTATTTCTATGCCACAAATTTCAAAATGTTTCTCAGTACCAAGTTCATGTTTTATATCTATTAGTTCGTTACTTTCATACCTGTTTTTGCATAGTATGCATGATCCTCCACGACGTTGATCGCGGCGTGTGAAAATGGCAGCTAGATAAAAATTGTGAATATTTAAATACTTTTCTTCATTTTTCTTTATAAAATGTTCAGTTAAACATAATATTGTGACATTTACTTTTAATTCTTGTAGCTCATGTAGCGATACTTCTAAATCTTGCATTTTATTTAAGACACCGGCAATATTTTGGTGCATTACAGAAAAATTATTATATTTAACTGCGAAAAAACTGATTTTTGTTTGAAGTATTGGGTTGACCTGATTTTTTTATAGTGTTGAAATAATATGGTATGGTACCTTTTTTAGACTGTAAGCCATCAGAAGTAGTTACTATTTTTATAGGAGTAGAATTGGGTTGACCTGTTTTTTTTATAGTGTTGAAATAATATGGTATGGTACCTTTTTTAGGCTGTAAGCCAGCAGAAGAAGTTACTATTTTTATAGGAGTGGAATGTAAACCATTATGAGATTTCGATTGCATACTGATAGCCTTTGTTGGTTTATGAAAATTGTAAGCTAAATATTTTGTATTATACTGAGTAACACTTATGAAATGTATTATTTGCTGTGATATAATTTGAGTTTTACTAGTTTCAATGTAAGTACAGATTTTAAAATTTTGGGTAAGTAGTTGTAATTGACTATTTAGTTTACGTTCATTGAGGTATCGATTATAAAGGACATTCACGACAAACACGTTAACATTTTTAAGAAAATTCAAAGCTATAGACATTTCAGATATGAATTCGATTGGGTTCGAATCATTACTTCCGGTCATAATAACTACGTAATCATTCTTTGTTAATGTTTTGGCAATGGTACTACAGTCTGCCAATACGTTTCCTGTCTTAGCGTTCGGTTTTCTTATTGATTGAATACGACTCACCGGCGATATAAGTGAGTTTTTCGCATTCAACATTCTCTGCACAACACCTTTCCCTTGATTGTCAGATAAAAGTATAATACTTCCAGAGTTATCAGTATTTTCTTCTGCTTGTACAACTTGCAAAGTATTTTTGTCAGTACTCGTGCTACTGAAATTTACAGTGTCTTCTGTTTGTTTAATATTGACAGGTTTTTGATTGGATGGACTTAATTCGTTTACGATGGGTTGCAGTTGATGAGAAGGCTTCGGCGACAGGAACTCTAGTCTTCTAATGTGCATTTCAGATAAAGTTTTAGGTTGTCCTTTTCTATTCTTCTTTTTTGAGTTAATCGTTGATGGAGCACTGAGTTTACTTGTACTTAAACTGGAACACATTATTTTTAATTGTTCGTTTTTATTCGTCTCTTCTTGTAATTTTTGTTGTAGCGAAGAGTTCTCTAAACTGAGTGTTTCAATTTCTGCGTGAGCGCTCAATAATTGTTCTTTTAAATTTTGTATCAGATTTTGTAATTCAATTATTTCGTCATTTTTTATATGACTGGAAAGATCGATCATACTCTTAACACTTAAACTTGACGAAGAGGAGTTTAAAGATTCCATGGAGAGACTGGATTGGGAACGCATTAAATTTCGCTTTCTCAGAGTAATATTTTCCATTTTTATATATGTATGTATATTTCTTATAATATTCTGGTATATATTCTTTTAAAATTTTTAATATTCGATTGCCAGTAATTAATCTGTCAGCGAACTACTTAGGCGGGTTACTTTGGCCCAGTGATGCTTAATTCCCGCACCAGGCGTAAACTGGAACGCGTTCGTGTTATGTGTTTATAAGTTGGTAGCACTTGAATTCTTGCGAAATGTAGTGATATATTGTTTTGAAGTTAGAAAATTAACGAACTCAAAATGTTATTTTGCACTATATTGTTTTGAGTCTGGATTTAATGATGGATTATCACTTTATTACTCACTGTTCCAAATAGTGTCTGCAGAAACGTTCACTTAATCACATATAACTATTAAAATGTTGATGTTATTGTCGTAATAGTGTCACACATAATTTGTTCGTAATTATTGTAAACGTTAATAATATGCCGTGAAAACGATATCTTAGATTCTTCAGATCTTCTTTTAGATTATAGCAGTAGAAATCTATCCTATTTTACAGCTTAAACGACACATAAATAGTTATATTACAATTTGTCCGTCCCAAATATTTAAGTTATTGGTTGACAATAAGTGTTTATCAAAAAAGCATTTCATATCCTGCATACAATTTTACTATGGCGGCCGCGCGCCTATTTGAATATGCGCCGCACGAGCTCTGTCATTATCTGTCTTATGCTCGGCGCAGTCTAGTAATGTATAATTTATCTAATCTTATGTTCAAATATTTACATGTTCAAAAGCTATTCCTTTCTTTCATATCTGGTTCACTTTATATAGAAAATGGAATAGGTAACAAATATAGAGTCATGCCTGTCAATAGCCGAAGCGGTAGGCATATTAAACTTATATTTTGCTAGTTATGATCACCTACTAGAACAGGATATCAAACCCAAGAGCTAATGATCGCAAGTAAAGGTAAAGGTATACTTGTCGGTCTCGATGCCGTAGTAGTTAGTGTAAGCGACTGCCACGCCTGAGGACGCGGGTTAGATTCCCGCACAAGTCAAACATTTGTACACATGAATATCGATGTTTGTCTTCGTAGGGTGTTTATATGTATGTATTTACAAAAAAAAAAATATATATAAGTATTTTTATCGATTGTCTAGTACCCCATGTAGCGACACTGCTGACGCGTTAGTTTTGTGTTGTCAGGCGCAAGTATACAGTAGCGCCGCGCGGCAGTCGTCTCCCCGCAACCACCAAGTTAGGTCGTAGTCCATTATGTATTTATTTTATATATAACTACATAATGGTACCAGAGAATATACACCCATATCTACAACGAAGCATTTTATTTGTACACCTTTTTTTTTTTTTTTTTTTTTTTTTTTCGTGGGGAAATGCGCCTGATGCATACCCTCTCGCCACAAGGGGAGGTGAGAGGGCTATGTCCGGCTCTCCCGTTCTTCGGGCCTACGGACCAAAACCCCACGGTGTGCACGCTCGCTGCCTTTTATATTGGATGGGCCGCTGGCAAAAGTTACTACCTCAGCGACCCACCCAGCAGTCTACAACGCCTCGGCGACGCCCCGGCACTACATAGGGCGTCGGACCGACTCAATGGCTGGCGGGCGGGCGATTCCCGTTCGCCCGCCCGCGGCCTTCATTATGGCGGCATTAGGCGCGCGAAAGCGCGCCTGCGCCGCCCGGTTCGCCGGCGACGGCTCGGATCCGCAAGGATACTTTCTTCACGGATCCGCTCCGCCGCCTCCTTCTGCGAGATGACGTCCTCGCAGAAGGACGCGACCGCTGCCCACTTCCTCTCGCTGTCGACCATGGCTTTGATCACGGCCGGCAGCGAGAGATTTTCACCCACAACCTCAATGAGTTCACGGCGCTGCACCGCCCAAGCACGACATTGCTCGAGCGTGTGCTGCGCCGTGTCCTCCTCACAGTCGCAGTGGTGGCAGACGGGACTCGGTTCCCTCCTAGCGACCGTGTGCAGGTATTTGCCAAAGCAACCGTGCCCTGACAACACCTGCACCAGCCGGAAGGAAAGGGTCCCATGCTGCCGCCCTGCCCACCGCTCCAATACCGGCTGGAGGGCCCCAACGGTTCTGAAACCAGCCAAGGGCGCCTCCAGCCGCGCCTTCCACTTTAAAATCATGCCTTGATGGGCTCGATTGCGCGCGCACTCAATCACTGTCGGGAAGGGACGACAACCCGTCTCCTCCCGCACCGCCTCCCTCACTGCAAACACTTCGGCGAGCACTTCAGCCTCCAAATCCCACGGGGGTGTACCGGCCAACGCGCAAGCTGCGTCGGCCGACACCGTGCGGTATCCACGTATTACCCTGACCGCTATGACTCTCTGCGGTCTCCGCAAGAGAGTCCTACACTGAGCGGTCAGGGAGTCCGCCCACACCGGTGCGCCGTAAAGCGCCATCGACCGGATGACCCCCGTGTAAAGTCGCCGGCAACCAGCACTGGGCCCGCCCAAATTTGGCAATAGCCGCCCAAGGGCGGACGCAGCGCCGAGAAGCTTCGGGGCGAGCTGTCTGAAATGCTCGTCGAAGTGCCACCTTCCGTCCAGCACCAAGCCCAGATATTTCATGTGGGCCTGGACGGGAACGCGCGTCGAGCCCACCATTATCGAGGCGCCGCGGGGTGGACTGCGACGGGGCCCATGAAAGACCAGGGCCTCCGTCTTGTTAGTAGCCACCCGTAAACCCAGCGCCTCGATACGCCCGACCACCTGGGAAACCCCCACGGTGGCCAAACGGGCCGCCTCCTCGAAGGTACCCACGGGCTGTGACGAGGGTGTCGTCAGCGTAACTGATGATGCTCAGCCCGGGGAGTAGGACAGCACGTAGGGCCCAGTCGTACCCCATGTTCCACAGGAGTGGACCAAGAACCGATCCCTGTGGAACACCGCACGACATGGGCCGCCGCCAAACCTCGCCTCGAACCTCGAGGAGGACACTCCTGCCTCTCAAATAGTCCGCCACCAGCCGCTCCAGGTAAAAAGGTACTTCGTGATATCGAAGCGCCCCCTGGACACAGCTGTATGGCAGACTATTAAACGCGTTGGCGATGTCTAAAGACACCGCCAACAGAACACCGCCGCCGGCGACCGCCTCCTCGGCCGCGGCTCTCAGGCGCATAATGGCCCCGACCGTCGAACGTCCTTCCCGGAATCCGAACTGAGCGTCCGACAGGTTGGGACCGACCGTGCTCAGGTGCCGGATGATGCGGGTGGCGAGAATTTTCTCAAACATCTTGCCCGCCTCGTCCAGCAGCACTATGGGCCTGTACGCCGCGGCTGACTCTGGAGGCCGTCCCGGCTTGGCCAGCAGTACCAACTTCCCCTCCTTCCAGCACTCAGGGAATCGTCCCGACACCAGGCTCGCGTCGAAAAGCTCCCTGAGGCGGACATCCAGGTGATCGAGGGCCAGCACGAGAGCTCGCGCCGGCACACCGTCAGGTCCAGGGGCGGTCGTCTTGGAGCGGATCCGCAAGACAGCCGCCCCCATCTCCGCATCTGTAACCGGGGTAGCACTAAGGTCCACCTCCCGATTTCGGCCTCCCGATGGGGCCATTGTCGGAGGCATGTGCCCTGCCCGGTCAGGAAATAACTCCTCGACCACCTCGGAGAGGAAGTTGGGCTGGAGAGTCTCTGTAAGGGGGGGGCCCCGCGCACGGAGCTTGTTCAGCGCCGCCCGATATGGGCGCCCCCAGGGGTCAAGGTCTAGACCCTCCAGCATCTCACTTTTCGCCCGTTCCTTGGCGCGGCATATGGCCGACTGCAGAGACGCCCTCGCTTCGCGATACGCGTCATACAGTCGGCCCTCCTCTCGCTCATCGCGGTGGCGACGGCCTCGGCTGCGTGTGTACAGCCTCCGGGCACGAATGCAGGCCGCACGGAGGTCCGCCAGCTCCTGGGACCACCAGTAGACCCCCTTCGGGGTCCAGTGTCGCACTCGGGGCATGGCCGCGTCGCAAACAGCTTGGATGCTGTCGCGAAAGCGGACAGCCCCAGCGTCTACCTCCCCAGACGGGGGTGCAGGAGACAGCCAAGCTTGAACTATGGCTGCCTCTTCCAATAGGTCCCGGTTCAGCCTCTTCACAGCCCACCGCGGAAAGCGAGAAGTTCTGCCCGCCGACGGGCGATGACCCCTGCTAGGGTCCCGGAGCAGGGAGACGTCCAGACGGACGTAGCGATGGTCCGAAAGGGTCTCTACCTCCTCCAGGACACGCCATCCCCTTACGCGTGCGGCGAGGGCAGGGGTAGTAAACGAGAGGTCCACTATCGACCCCCCCTGCCGTCGCACGCATGTGTTGACGGCGCCCCTGTTCAGCAAACAGAGGCCCGCCGCATCGGCCCACTCCTCAACCGCCCTTCCTCGGACATCCGTGCGGGGGGACCCCCACGCAGTAGACTTTGCGTTAAAGTCCCCCATCACAAGGATGCGGCTAGATGATATCCGCCGTATCGAGGCCTCCAAGTTGTTGAGAAAGGCCTCGAAATCTGCCAGACTCCTGTTGGGGGAGAAGTACACACCAACGACTATGACCCCTCCCCACGCGGCCGCAACGTATCCCGCTCCCCTCTCCTTAACTGAGAGGGAGGGTGAACGAGGCGCCGTGGAGCCGACGACTGCCACGGAGCTGTCCCGGTCGCCTGCCCAATTGGGGCTGGGAGGAACGTAATTTTATTTGTACACCTACAACAACATTTCATTAACCCCTATATTGGTGACCCCAACGTGATAAGGAACGTGAGGGTTGCCGAAAACGATTCCCTGGTAGTTTAATTATCTCCTATACTCATAGTACAAGCTCTGCTTAGTTTGGGCTAGATGGTGTTGTGTGTATGTTGTAAAATATTATTATTATACTTATTAAGATATGTTGTTGCTTCTAGAAATCTCCGTCTTATCTTACCTCCTACATCGTATTATATTGTCTTAGGTTTACACGAATATTAAGCATTAAAATTAAACTACCATGAACAGATTTTATCGCTACTTAATTTAAAAATACAATTTTAAAATTATTATGTTTTTAAAATAATGAATTATTTAAACGTTTTGGTTGCTTTTTAGCACCAATGATCACGAAGAGACTAAGATGGCAGTCGTTTCGTTGTCTAAAAAGGTATTTATTTCATAATACCTGACCATTGTTCCTATTTACGCAGAATGAGCTCAAAGTACCATAAAATTCACACGGTGCTTTGCTTCTTTTTGCATTCAAGTAAATTAATCATTGGCCCCCAAGCTGATAGTACGTTCCAACTTAATATAATCTATTAAAACCACATTATAACGGCGATAACACTTTGTTTCGTTGTTCGTCACTTAATACGATGCGTAGAATCTTTCAACGAGTCTTGGCTCATCACAAAGTTCAATGCAAATCCGTGACCAAATACTGAAGACAACTCATCAATCAATATCATGAATGCGTGCTGAGTACATCATAATAAATTATTTGAAATTGCACATACTTATTCTACATGTACCTACTAGCTTTTGCCTGCGATTTCGCACGCGTAGGCACGATAATGTTATCTAAACATGGCGTATGTAAAAACAGCTAATGTGTCTCTCTCCGAACCTTTAATAACTACTAACTATATCTTGTTGTTACAGTTTCTAAGCGTGGCGTATCAAATATGTTATTATTATTTATCGATTTTTAGGCGGCGTATAAAAAAATGATCTTATTATTGATATTTAATTGATATTTATACTTTTATTAGTGCGAAAGGAAAATACATATCATTCACAAGTATGTACTTACACAAGTAAGAACTTGACTGGGAAAGCAATTTCGCAACTACATAACCATGTTCCTGCGGTGAGTAGGTTTTCTTATTATTATTACTCGACTTCTAGGCGGCGAATCAAAAATGTACTTATTATTATTACTCGACTTCTAAGCGGCGAATCAAAAATGTTCTTATTATTATTACTCGACTTCGAGGCGGCGAATCAAAAATGTACTTATTATTATTACTCGACTTCTAGGCGGCGAATCAAAAATGTACTTATTATTATTACTCGACTTCTAGGCGGCGAATCAAAAATGTACTTATTACTATTACTCGACTTCTAGGCGGCGTATCAAAAATGTACTTATTATTATTACTCTACTTCTAGGCGGCGAATCAAAAATGTTCTTATTATTATTACTCAACTTCTAGGCGGCGAATCAAAAATGTTCTTATTATTATTACTCGACTTCTAGGCGGCGAATCAAAAATGTACTTATTATTATTACTCGACTTCTAGGCGGCGAATCAAAAATGTTCTTATTATTATTACTCGACTTCTAGGCGGCGAATCAAAAATGTACTTATTATTATTACTCTACTTCTAGGCGGCGAATCAAAAATGTACTTATTATTATTACTCGACTTCTAGGCGGCGAATCAAAAATGTTCTTATTATTATTACTCAACTTCTAGGCGGCGAATCAAAAATGTACTTATTATTATTACTCGACTTCTAGGCGGCGAATCAAATATGTTATTATTATTACTCGACTTCTAGGCGGCGTATCAAAAATTTTCTATTATTATTACTCGACTTATAGGCAACGTATCAAATATGTTATTATTATTACTCGACTTCTAGGCGGCGTATCAAAAATGTTCTATTATTATTACTCGACTTATAGGCAACGTATCAAATATGTTATTATTATTACTCGACTTCTAGGCGGCGTATCAAAAATGTTCTATTATTATTACTCGACTTATAGGCAACGTATCAAATATGTTATTATTATTACTCGACTTCTAGGCGGCGTATCAAAAATGTTCTATTATTATTACTCGACTTCTAGTCAGCGTATGAAGGTAACACATACATCAGGTTTTAAGTTAGACCTCCAGTAATACAACTGTGAAAACCGCATTCAACTTTATGCAGTAGTATTTGCGTGATACGCGCACAAACATACAGACAGACAAACACGCTAAAGTCATTTGTTTAGACTTTACAGCTCTTATAAAGACACACATTATTATTTTTATATTTTCTACGTACATACAATATTATTATATGTATGGATTATAATTGTAATTGTAATTGGACTCCCTTTTCCGCATTTGAACTCTAAGTTGGTCCATTATGCGTGAGAGTCGGCTGGTTACGGAAATAGCCAGCCCAACTCCGCCCAGAAGCACAGAAGTTTCCTGGGGTCTTCGCAGGCTTCGCGGAGTGACCTCGGGTTGTTGAGGATTTCCTTACGTTGTGCTGTTACTCCCACACATTCCAAGACTACATGGGCAGCAGATTCTTCTTCGGTCAGACATCCCCTACAGAGTGGGCTGTCTGTTGCTCCGATGTTGTAAAGATGTTTGTTCAGGGGACAGTGTCCTGTTAGGATCCCCACGATGGTCCGAAGGTCCAATCTTTGTAGGTTGAGCAGGCGGTGTGTCAGACGTGGTGAGATGGCCGGTAGGGCTGCTCTCGACTGTCTACAGTCCGTTGTCCGTGCTCAGCGTTTATTATGTTGGCCCTGAGTGCGAAGCCGCATCCATGTTTTTAGTTGTGAGAATGGTAGAGGGAGGAATGGAGATGGACCTTCCGTGGTGGTTCCCGACCCTCTTCTAGCCAACTCATCTGCAGCATCATTGCCCAGCGATTCACTATGCCCCTTTATCCATTGTAAGGTCACTGTGTTTTTTATGGATATTTTTATATTACATCTAAAAGTATAAGTTGTATTATAATTATGATAAATTAGATAAAAAAACAGGATGTCTTGTCGTAGACATGTTTTGATTCTGAGAAATACGTATAAAAACATTCAAGAATAAATAATAACGTAGTAAAACTTGAAATCATCGTGACGTGTTGTTATATACACATAGATAATCACATAAATACACACATCAATCTTCAACGATTAGTTTTTAGGCGTTCCGCAGACGATGGACAGCGGTGGACCGGATATTTGTTCGGCATTATAGAATACTAGATTTTGCCCGCGGCTTCGCTCGCGTAAAAGTAGGTAAGGTTATCGCTGATAATATAGCATTCTATTAGTAAAAGAATTTTTTAAATCGGTTCCCTTACAAACAAATAAAAATATAATATTTCGTCTTTATAATATTAGTATAGATATGGGATCCTAATCAACAACGCGCATAAAAGACAAAGCTAAGATGTCTGTTAGTGCCCAGCGAGACCGTTGGACGTTGGGCAGTAAAGCATTCCGAGGCGGATTACCGTGGTGGCCAGGACAATGGACAGACCCGTACTTTGAGCTCCGTTGAGAATGAAAGACCGTCGTAGAATTCCGTATGTTCTATAATGGCGGTCAAATGGCTCAGTGCGCCGTTGTCTTTCGTTTTCAAAACGCATTAATTATACTGTTTATTATTTTTATATGAAGGAAAAAATAACTCCTATGTCTGCTTATACGAGGAATTTTGAAAACATTCAAAGAACGAAGAGGATTTTATGGGCAGATGTGTGATTATTCGAATGCAAAAGAATGGTGATGGATGAATTAACTGATTGAGAGATGAACGCTTGAGTTGCATATAGAGTTGGTTTCCATATTCTATAACTGTCTTATGACTTTCAGATGAATCTGATGAAACTAATTATGTTACGCTGTCTCCAACTGGACTCAGCAGCAGGTCAAATGCAGTCGAGGACGACGCATGATCAGGAAAGGCCGTGTTAGGAATCAGATGACTCGAGTGACATCGTGCCTATAAAAGGAGCTGTCTAACGAATGGCGGATTCTTTTTATGTTAAGGAAAAAATAACTCCTATGCCTACTTATACGAGGAGTTTTGAAAACATTCAAAGAACGAAGAGGATGTTATGGGCAGGTGTCCTACGACTCATGACTCTTTCGCGCCAGAAAGGACGCCCATGATTAAGACCCCGATTGAGTTCGTAACTAGTCGGGCAAACCCAAATGACAAATATGAATTTAGCCGTCTTTTAAATTACATTATGATTTCCACTTACAATAGCTTCTATAATATTAAAGCGAATGCTGGTTCTGGGCGTTTAAAAGTGTGGTAGGCATCTTCTGCATCTTCTTACATGTGCTGTATTTCGCGAACGAGGTTTGCCCAAAGGTATATTATTATTTTCTTTTTATTACATCGTTACATTTTATATATACTGTCAACCCCTTGCCTGAAGAATTTCAAGGTTCATAAGTGTTACTTTGTGCACTAAAAATATAGATGATTTTTGAGTTTGACTATAAATAGATATAGTAAAATTGTATCTAGTCAATATTTATATATAGGAGATATGTAAGAAACATTAATATGCGGGGTCTTTATAAAACGTATAAAGCAAAAACAAATTACTTTAGAATTTTGTCTGGCTGTCCGTCTGTATGTTACGCGCGTCACACAAAAACTACTGCACGAAATTGAAAGCAGTTTTCACAGTTGTATTGCTGGAGGTGTAACTTTAAACCTGATGCAAGTTTGATTTAGATACGCCGAAGTCGAGAATTACTTTTTGTGTAGATCACCTTTTTTTACATGCAGCAAGGAAAAATATAGATAGGTACCTAGTTCCAAATTCGTGAGAAAACTAGTTATTTAATAAGTTCATTGACGCATCCAAGAATGGTTACAAATGTTTATGGAAATTATGTTTTTTTACTTTGACTATAAAACATGATAATATGTTGATTGTTGAGGTTGATTCATCGTTATAATTCCATCCGACAGGTGCATATTTAACAGATATCTAATTAATCAAAATTCTTAGTGAGACCCTAGCTTTTTTACTAATATTATAAAGAACAATGGCAGGTCTCCATACTAAAAAATGTTTGGGATTAAATAGCAGCGTGCTGTCATGAAAAATATGTCCAAAGATTCGGCGTTAGTTCCAGACTCTATGAGTCAAACTATTTTCACTTGGAAAAGCCGAAAAAATTTGATATTGTGGTTTGAATTGTTTAGGTTACGAACTGTGTACGAATATAACAATTGTCGCAATAATCAAATAAACGTTTTATACCATCAGTTTAATCAAAAATAGAAGAATTACAGTGCATATTAATAAAGATTCAAACAAATTCAAAAAAAGTTAATTAATCCATATCGATCATTCGTTTAATTTAATCGATACAGATAACTATAGAATACTACTTGTACTTACACCCCTACTTGTATGGTTGACATTTTGAAGGTAATTCGTAATTCGTACATACGTCATTTAAAATACTTTTATTAACATAAATAAGCTTTACGGCTTTTAGAAAAATGAATGAATACTTGATGAAACTTAGTAAATTAATTTAATTTCTTAGCTATAAATGAATCTACGGACGTCAAAAAAACACTAGACAAAATTCTGCCATTGTTCTTTGTATGTTAGTTTGTTTGTTTGTTACGCTTTCACGCCTTAAATACTCAACCGATCATCATAAAATTTTGCGTACGTCAGAGGTACAGAATAGTATATAGAGTAACTTTCATTTAGAAAAAATACTGTACCCGAGGGATACAAATTTATTAACATATCTATCTCTCTACAGTGATGCAAGCGAAGCTGCGGGCAAAAACTAGTAATATTATAAATGCGCATGTGAGATTGTTTGTTACGCTTACACGCCTTTACTACTTGACCGATCATCAAGAAATATAGCATACACGTTGTCAATGGCACAGGAGAGAGTACCTTTCATCCAGAAAAAGTGCTGTTACAGATGCATAGCTAGTATTAAATGAATCGGTAAACATTGATGTTAATAAACCATAGTTAAACTAAGTTAAGAATATTGATTAACCTTCAAAGATCAATTTGACCTCTTTTTATGAACAAAATGAAAACATGATTAAGGAAGGATAAAATAGAACAAAAACAGCAACACTCAATTACTCAGTCTTAAGCTTATTTGGCGGAAGCGTAGGCAGAGTCTATCGATTTTCTGTTGTTGCTACCCTGGCATATTTTACTCGCATTACTAACTTCTTGCATGCTCGACGGTTGAAGGTATTCTTAACCTCGCCCTTCTTTGAATCTCCTTGGAACACAGAGAATGTTGGTCTAATCTTCCTCAAAAAGACACAACCAAACGTCACCGCTAGACCAAATTCGTCGGCCTCGATGGCGTAGTGGTTAGTGTAACCGACTGCCACGCCTGAGGTCGCGGGTTCGATTCCCGCACAAGTCAAACATTTGTGTGCATGAACATGGCTGTTTGTCTTAGTCTGGGTGTTTCTAAGTATAATATGTAGGTATTTACAAAAAAGAGTATATATGTATGTTTATCCATTGTCTAGAACCCATAGTACAAGCTCTGCTTAGTTTGGGCTAGATGGTGTTGTGTGTATGTGGTAGAATATTATTATTATTATTATTAATTCAAGCAAAAACGTTGTACCCCTTTTTACGAAAATTGCGCGGACTAAGTTTGAGATTTGGCACAGTTAAAGTTCATAATTAGGATTCAATTATATTGAATTTGGCGAATCCTAATATTTTTATAAAATATGCATTAGAAATACATTAAATTAATGAAAAAGCACTACCTACACTCACACAACCATGCATTTGACACAAGCAGTCTAATCGCGAGAATTCTTTGTAACTATGATGACATACTATGCATGTGGAGTAGGCGACTAAATGAAATGTGATTATAAGGGTATAGTTATAGACTTGGCGACCGCTAGTTTTAATTAAGATGTCAAATGTCTTAAATAGTGTGGTTTAACTTTCGCTTAAGTTTTATTTTCCTCCTTCGTAAAGGCACAATCAAACGTCACCGATAAACCAAACTCAACATTTTAATTAAGATGTCAAATGTCTTAACAATGCATTATTCGTTAAATAAGAACATCACATAACTAAAACTATAATAATTATACAAAGTACGCTTCTGGTAATAGATATTATTTAAACAACCTTCCCATACTGCATAGTAATAAACACAATTTTTGACAATTTTAGTCGATGTGTCATTACTTTATTTTAATATTAACATACATACATAGATTCACGCCTGTTTCCTAGAGGAGTAGGCAGAGACTACGGATTTCCATTTGCTACGATCCTGACACACTTCTCTGGCTTCATTCACTTTCATCACATTCCTCAGACACGCCCATCGGGTCAAGGTGCTCTTAACCTGGCCTTTGTCCAGAACGCCTCCGATCTGATCAAGAAACGTTCGCCTAGGTCTTTCTCTTGCGACTGTTCCATTCACACTAGCCTTATAAACTTTCTTAGTCAGTCTTTCCTCGTCCATTCTTTCTACATGCCCAAACCAGCTTAACATACCCTTTTCTATTCTTGTCACTATATCCACTTTCATGCCGCATCTCTCTCTATTCACACTATTTCTTATTCTATTTTATCAGAGTCACAACACATATATTTCTCAGCGCTCTCATTTCTACAGCATTTATTCTGCTCTCATGCTTCTTTTGCCATACCCAACTTTCACTTCCATACATAAATGTGGGCACTAATAGTCCTCTATGAACAGCCAAACGTGCCTTTTCGGAAACATTTCGACTGTTCATAAAAGCGCGTAGAGCTCCATTCACTTTTTAATATCAGCCCTATGTTAAGCTGTCCCACTGCTGAGCATGGTCCTCTTCTCAGCGTGAGAGCCATAGTCCACCACGCTGGCCCAGTTCAGGTTGGCAGACTTTACATATCTTCGAGAACATTATTGAGAACTCTCAGACATGCAGGTTTCCTCACGATGGTTTCTTTCACCGTTAGAGCGAGCGATAATTAACTATTTAATACGCACTTAACTTTGAAAAGTCAGAGATGCGCGCATTGGAATCGAACTCAAGACCTATGCGTGGCAGTCCAACGGTCTCCCATTTATAGTTCTTGAAATATCGCTTACTTGTCTAATAGAACATGAGGATAAATAATATTATAAATACAAAATTCAAATGGCTGGAATAAAAATTATTTTAACAGAAATATGTGGTTGCAAGCCATATAATAAAATACGCGACAATGTTTTACATACTCAAAGAAGTTTTAAATATAACTACCCGTCGCCTAGTGGTCAAAATTCGACCAAAATTCCTAAGCTTACTACTTTGTTTTCTTTTTTTTCTATTATCGAGGAAGACTACAGGTTATATAACATCACGCTACGACCATAGGAGCAAAGCATCAATGATAAATGTTGCAAAAAGTTCTCTTATGTGAAGCAGATGAAGTTACGCGGGTCAGCTAGTAATATTATAAAGAGGAAAAATTTAGATTTTTTGTAAGGATTTACCTCAAAAACGAATCATTCCATTTAATAAATTGTTTCGCCATTAGAAAACTGTATTCTCACCGAATATCATAGGCTATATTTTATTTTAAAAACAACTACTGTTACTAACATAACCTAACCCACTTTTATGCAAGCGAAGCCGCGGGCAAAAGCTCGTTATTTATATGAACAAATGCTTTTTGGCTTTGATTATCATAGCTATACTATCGTGATCATTCGACTTAGAAATAAACGTACCAATTAAACCACTATACAAAACATAGTACTGTGTACCAGGAGTAGGTCACATTTTTTAAATGATTCAAATCACTTAAGCTCGCTAGTTGAGCCGTTAATTGTGTACAAATTGAACGTTTATGTACAGTCCTTAATAGACTAACCACACGCTGTATTTGGTCAAGGCTACGAAAACGACCGCCTAAACATGATTGAGAACCTGTTGAGATATGACAAGTAGCGATTTAATATTTACATGTGTTCGTACATAGCATGCCAGAAGAGCTATGGCAAACAACATAATTATTATGTATATTGACAAAGAGGCTTGTACCGGTATTCAGTGAACACATTTGCGTCCACTTCTTCTCCCTTAGCCTTTATTATTCCCAAGTCACTTGGGGTCGACTTTTCTGGTCTAACCGGATTTGACTGGATATCAGTTTTTACACGGAGCGGCTGCCACTTGACCTCCGTAACCCGAAGGCTAACGATACCCTAAGGCTAGACCAGTGTCAGGATATTAGAGGGTACTGACTTTTCCAATAACGACTGCCATAGATGTTCATGGCAGCCGGGACCAACGGCTTAAAGTGCTCTCCGAGGCACGGAGCAGGCGATATTTGTCAATCAATACGCACATAATTTCGAAAAGTCATATAACTTCCGAAAGTCAGAGGTGCGCGACGTGGGTTCGAACCCGAGACCCTCTGCATTGCAACACATTTGCGTCCACTGCTGTGCCATAATTCAGCAAAATCGGTCCAGCAGCTCAAAATAATATGATCAATATGTTTTGTCTGTAGCCTGATAGCTAAGGCTTTTCAGGGGACATGGCTGCTGAAAAGCAACCGAAATGTCAGAGAAAGTGTATACATAAATATAAATTTATTAAATAATTTATTAGCTTAAAAAATGGTAAGTAGAGTTTAATTAATACAGTTTCAAAATTATGTAATAAAGTGTTACATAAACAACGCGATAAAACCCGGATAAAGTAGTTTAATTTAATAATAATAATAATAATATTTTTTTATTTATTTTTCAATGAATAACATTCGTGTAAACATAAGACAATATAATGTAAATGGCATACATAGATAGTATCACTGTTGTTTACTTAAAGGGGTAGGCAACTTATATTTGTGATTTTAGGCCATTCTGAAAAGCAACACGGCAGAAAAGTCACATCCCAACCCGAAATCGAATCCAAAACCTAATGCACAAGAAGCACAATCACTACCGCTGCGTTACCGAGGTATATTATAATCAGCATGTTCAGTTAATTTTTTTCCATATTTGTATTGAGCAGAATCTAGGAAAAACGATAAGCTACCTATATAAAAATGTTAACCTCGGTCGTCGAATAAATTATTACGAATGCGTTCGACATACAGACTTACGTATTAAGATAAATATTCAACACATGTACATAAAAACGAGTTCCTCTATAAAAAAAGTTATTGTAAATAATCAGCCTTAGTAGCGCAGTCAGTGAATACGAAGGCTATTCATGAGGTCTCGGATACGATTCCCGGATTGCAAAGTATTATTGTATGTTTCTGTCAATTAATTATTAGAAACAGTGTGACAAAACAGTAATAGATTCGCCCTCCATTACGTAGCACCTATGACTGTAGCAGTAAGCAGCGATAGCCTAGTGGGAAACCATTGTACCGCCACGCAGACGTCTCGAGTTCGATCCCAAGGCGCGCATTCTGACTTTTTGTAGCTATATGCGTATTAAATAGTTAATTATCGCTCGTTTTAACGGCGAAGGAAAACATGAGAAAACCTGTCTGAAAGTTCTCCATAATGTTCTCGAAGATATGTGTAGTCTATCAACCCGCACTGGGCCAGCGTGGTGGAATATAGCCTAACCGTTCTCACACTGAGAAGAGGCCTGTGCCCAGCAGTGGTACAGTTTAATACAGGGCTGATATTATTATATGACTGTAGCTGGAGAAAAGTGCAAGTGCAATATACATTTGAGGATATAAATGTAAAGGTATATGTGGATAATTAATATAAACACACTATTGATTAAATTACCTACAAAAAAATAATACACATCACGATTAGGGTTGCCAACCGTACTTATAATAAAGTATAAGTACGTTATTTCGGGTAAACGTACTTGATACTTTATTAAAAAAATAATACATGCATACATAGATTCACGCCTGTTTCCCAGAGGGGTAGGCATAGACTACGGATTTCCATTTGCTACGATCCTGACACACTTCTCTGGCTTCATTCACTTTCATCACATTCCTTATACACGCCCGTCGGTTCAAGGTGCTCTTAACCTGGCCTTTGTCCAGAACGCCTCCGATCTGATCAAGAAACGTTCGCCTAGGTCTTTCTCTTGCGACTGTTCCATTCACACTAGTCTTATAAACTTTCTTAGTCAGTCTTTCCTCGTCCATTCTTTCTACATGCCCAAACCAGCTTAACATACCCTTTTCTATTCTTGTCACTATATCCACTTTCATGCCGCATTTCTCTTTAATCACACTATTCCTTATTCTGTCTTTCAGAGTCACACCACATATATTTCTCAGCGCTCTCATTTCTACAGCATTTATTCTGCTCTCATGCTTCTTTTGCCATACCCAACTTTCACTTCCATACATAAATGTGGGCACTAATAGTCCTCTATGAACAGCCAAACGTGCCTTTTCGGAAACATTTCGATTGTTCATAAAAGCGCGTAGAGCTCCATTTACTTTGTTGCCCGAAATCGTTCTCCTTTCAATATCTCCCTCATGTTTACCATCCCTTGGAAAATAAAAGACGTGAAAATACTTTGTTTTAACTATGTCAACATTTACAGGTTTTTTATTTAATTGTTTACTTAAAGCAACACTGTAGAGACTCCCTAAACTGACTAAAAGCAATTGTTTATCTATTTATCTATTTGAATATAGACATATATTGTAAAGATGCGGTTAAGAGGTTCCTTGACAGTAAATATTTGTTAGATGATTACAAGCATCAACAAAAATATGGTTACAAAAAAGCAGGTTAAGTAAATAATAGTTACTTTTATTTTACCACAGATAGTAAATGTACTCTATTTGTTCAAAATAAAGGTGGCAACCCTAATCATGATGTACCATCGTTATCAGCAAAATAAGCACAAAAGTACGTAATACTCGTATTTTATCAAAATATCCGTTAATTTTCTAATACTCAGTCAATACGAAAAATGCTATCGAAGTGTAGTTTAATACCATATATCGGTTCAACGTACGATTGTCTTGTGTGATTGAGTGGATTGTTACACATCTTATCTGCGTCTGTTTAGGATGAGTTCTAATTTCATTATCTCGTGTTTTTTTACCAAAACAATTAAGAAGATAGGTTTAAATATGAAGTTACTGTTTTGTAGCAGCGATAGCTCAGTGGCGAGACCAACAGACTGCAATGCAGAGGGTCTCGGGGTATAACCCACGTCTCGCACCTCTGACTTTCGGAAGTTATAAGACTTTTCGAAATTATGTGCGTATTGATTGACAATTATTGCCTGCTCCGTGCCTCGGAGAGCACGATAAGCCGTCGGCCCCGGCTGCCATGAACATCTATGGCAGTCGTTATTGGGAAAGTGTCGACACAAAAGATCCCAATGGGTCGAAGTGTCGCCGGTCTGCACTGACTGGCTGACTGACTGACACTGGACTGACCCCACATAAGATACATACTGTTTTGTATAAACAAAACCGGTAACGTTGTGTTTTTCAAACTATTTCATAAACATTTTATCATGTATAGTTGCTTGTATTTAAACCACTATGGTATCTCTTAAATTAACAAATACACCAACCATCATATAATTATGGTGAATTGAAACAACGAATACAGGCAGACACTAAGTGATATAACTTTTAATACTAATTGTATGAACGGTTATTTATTAATAAATACATGTTGTCTTTTCTTGAAATATAAATGATTTTTTATAACTATTGTATTTTGTTCATACACAACGAGATTAACTGATGTAGGACATAAACGGCAATGTATGACATTGCCGTTTATGTTAAAGATCTAATATTATTGACATCCGTACTACACCAGATTGAAGTATAGCTGGTGAAACAGCAATCTATACAAATAATAGTTATGGAATAATAAACTTACCGATCTATGGAATAAGAGATTACTGACTCTGTAGTCACCGTGACACAATACTGGAACACTCAACGGCATCCTAAACTTGTAAACTTCTGTAGAATCTATCTCACAATACAGAAACTTTGATATTTTCTCCTTATGCTCTTCCTTTGCTACTTCTACACCACCGTCCATCATTCTTTTCCATGTTGCCATCAAAGCTGGATCTCGCTTTTCTGGCGGCTGAAACGTCAATGTTTCCAAAGCTTTGGCGAAATTCCCTGGTTCCTCTTTAGCAAATGCAAAAGACAACGCGTGGAATCTAGCTAGGCTTTCAAGAGCAACAGCAGCGTGTTCCCAATCTATTGACCTAAACCTACTGTAAGGATTATATCCTTTATCCACCAGGTTTTCCAACACCACAGTTTCTTCTCCCTCGATATCACTACCACCAAAAAACATCGGGAACACGAACTTATGTTCTGCAGGAACATTATGCTTCGCTTGTATTCTTTCATACGCTTGAACTAAATCTGAATAGATGAACTGTTCTACTTCAAACATTCGCCGCACCGGCATTACTTCACGAAGTTTCTCGTTGATGTTTGCGATTTTGGCAAACAGTTTTAGAGGTTTTTCATTTTCCGGATTGATTGTTATTGAGTACAAAGCTGAAGTATAGTTAGCACCGCCGCTTGTTAGTGCTTTAAATGATATTTCTTCATTTGTAAATGTTTTTTCAAATACTTTGTTGAGTAATTTGCGTAGCACGGTCTCCGCGTGGTGAGCGTCCGACATGGTGAGCGAGTGTACCGCGACTGTAACACGATCTCAATTCGCGTTTGGGACAAACGTTTGACTAGTTTAGTTATCTATATTACGACACCAAACATAATGACATTTGAACTGACGCTATACGGTAGTTATTGGTTCAAGGTTTCGTCGCAAAATAAACAATTAAGGGGCCTTCTTTCAATCTCTAGATAAACATTGCTTCAGGAATTATGCATTGGCTTATGCCAGTTATACACATGAGTAAATATTTTTAAAACTAATTTAACAGTATACCTACATATAAAATAAAAAATATTATAGGCTCCTAAAATATATATGTAGGTATATAGGTATAATAAAGTTTATAGTATAATAGTGTCGTAGAATTTCTCAGCAGCAATTGTATTAACAGGATAAGAAATCTGTTTTATATTATATTCAGTTAAGTTATCCGCCAATTGATACCCGGAACTAAGGCCCAATTATAAATTTTTGGCACGTCTTAATTTATTGAAATGAATTGTGGCATAATATTATGAATTCTAAGTTTAGTATTCATAATATTATAAGCAGTTGCTTTATATACCTAAAGCAATTTCATTTATATTTTACGGAGGTTTATTTTATTCACAGACTTTGAACTAATAATGTTAAAATGTAAGTGTAAATAATAATAATAATAATAAAATATTATTGCAAGGATGACAGCCAAGCACAAGGTCACATTATGTTGTATCTTATAGGTTCTAATTCCACACGGAAATAATATTTCTTTGTCCAAAAATTGTACAAATAATAGTCCAAAAGTCAGGTTATACTTAGTGTTACATAAATGTGTGTGATGTCCACAGTAAAACATGGCTTTAGGTATCCTTAGCGCGGTTGTTGTCTAACTTAATAATATAAATAAAATCTGTATAACGTAGTACAATTTTGTGGTTTAATAAAACTACACTACAATGAGTTAATAACTTGCGCATTTTACCCATGCCTTCGTTACCGATAAGGAACCCTTACGCTAGAAATATAATTGCACTTGAAACTGAATAAAATTTGTACATAGTCGTATGTAATTTAACTATATAAAGATATTATTATGTACGATAAGTTGCGAAAACCACAAAAAACCTGCCTGAAAACAATTGCCACGGCCATTACAAAAATACCAGTGACGCCAGCCATAAAACATTTTACAAAGAATTTAATGACCACCATTATTCGAATATAACGATGAGTATCGTTATATTCGAATAATGGTGGTCATACCTAGGCCATACCTAAGGCATACCTAGAGCCTAACCAGTAGATGGCTGAGTAGCCATCCACTGGTTAGGCTACAGATGCTACAGACCATTAAAAAAAATAAACATACATTCAAAAAGCATTACCTACTCTTTTCCGAACGCAGTCAGGTTAAAAGTGGGCTTAAAGGAAAAAGGCAACACCTCTTCGCCAATTACATGCAGATACCAACAAGATAGATGTAAAAACTCAGGATTCAACCTCTTCGCTTTAAAAGTAAAAGTAATAAAAATAAATAACCTCTATATCTCGGGGGTCTTTTGACCCACAGGGCCCATATATAAACTCGACCGAGGTATGAATCCAAGGTGTCTGCACACCAAGTAACAAGTCAATCGGTCCAGTGGTTCCGCAGTTATGCTGGTCACTAACAGATAGACACAGAGACCCATGTATAGTGTTTTCATTAACCTCTTCGAAGAAGACTCAGAGGTTAATATACGTGAGGAGCCAAACCTGTGACTGCATGGATGGCGTAGTGGAGTAAGTGGTCACCTCGCTACTACCACTGTGCCAAGTGTTATCAGTTCGATCCCCACACAGGACAAAGATTTGTGTGATCCACCAATGTCTGAGTGTTCTTTGTATCTGTTGTTTGAATGTTTGTAAAGTCCTCCGCGACACATGAATTATTCCTAGTGCAAGAGTTGTCATTTAAAACTAAATTAGTGAATAAAGACCTATTGCCGTCTACTGTGCATAGCCGTTACAGTTCTCCGTACAAAGATTACATAAACTTCTGAGAATTTGTCGGTGAGAACTCAAAACCAATTAGCCTGCATTGCCCACTAACTATATCACAGATTGAAAACTCGGTACCCGAAGGTTTTTCTCGTAGGTATTGTCCTTTACCCATGTGCAAGGCAATTTCAAAGATATTGTTACCTATACAGACAGAACTTCAAAAGTCACAAGAGACACTGAAAAAGATACAGCCATTTAGAAACATGAAAGTTTACAAGTAATTTTACAATTCACTATATTAGACAGATAATTTTCGTTCGCTTTGTATTGCGCTCGTAAAGTAAATCATTGTAAGGTAATTTGCATGCCTGAGAGTTCTCCATTGTGTTTTTGAAGATACACTTAAGTTTATTTAGTCTATCATGCAAGTTTATTATGTGGGATCTAAAAATAGAATGGGCGAAATGTGGCTGCAATACATATCTGCTTGTTCCTTCAGGGCCACACAGAGGTATGTATTTATTTAGTTTCGTCTACATATTATCTTTATTTTATGTTCAAATTATCATCTGACACTAATAAAAGGATTTTGTTTAAATAAAACAGATATACACGTTATTCATTGTTTTGGGGTTAATCCCAAATTCTTCTCCAAAATTGCAAATGCAAAATACTGTCTTATTATGATTTGATTGTAGTTAAAATAACGTAAACGTTATCGTTTCCACATGAAAGAAGCTTCTAAACACACCTAGAAAACTTATTAGCGCAAGACTATTTGCGTTTATTTTCTCTTCTCTTCTTATAAGGAGCTTTAGACTGGCTTTATTTTAGCACTAACTGTTCCTCACGGTTTAGCAACGTTTGTGATGGCTCCGCCGTCGCTTGTAGCTTGATATTAAGGCGCAATTACACTTGGTCGTTAACTCGTATTCGATTGCCTATGGAATTCGGACAAACGACTAAGTGTAAATGAACAGAGTCGATTACGCCCGTATTCGAACAGCTTTCGTTTTGGTTACCTGACGCCGATTTCCTTTCAATTGTCAAGCAGTACTTCCCTGCTCATCACGATGAGTAGTGTTGCTCTCCGAAGAAGCATACATATTGTTTGTGATATTTTATCCATAGAATTGGCTCGCAGAATGAAAAAGAGTTTGGGTTCGAGATTTATTCAAATAGAGAGACAACTTCACCGCCTCCTTGACGCTATGCCAACAATTATTAAATGAGAAGCAGGAATTTAAATATTTTTTTCGTATCGATCAAAATCATTTCGGAAGGTTTTCACCTTACATAAAAAAGAACGATACAACATTTCGCGCCTCTCTCACTCCCCGAACGTGAGTAAAACAATGTAATTAATGCATCGGATGCCCGAATTCGAGTAACGTCTTTCGTGCACCCGAATATGGGCTAACGACCAAGTGTAATTGCGCTATTACGTAGCCTATGTTACTCCGGGTAAAGAAAGATTTAATTTTTTTTGAGAATATTTATATCTAGCTATACAAATGTTTTTTATCTATGTATTAACGAAATCATCTTGTATTAAATAATATTATGCGGTGCCTTTAAGTAATTGTTACATTGTCATCAGATTACAACAAATATATTACTCCTAAGATCTAATGTAAACAATTGTTTGTGAACCTTAATATATAAATAAATCAATTTAGTGGTTTATGAGCTAATTCATTACAAACAAAACTATTAACTTACAAAAATACATCTTTTCTCTTTATCATATTAGTATAGGTACAAACTACAGTGCTCATAGTAAAAGACTATGAATGCTTGCAGCACCACAGCTAACACGAACGCGTTATTGTAGAAGACTACAAACAAATCTCTGAAAACCTGTAATTAATAAGGGTCACGATGGTATTATTCAGTGCAAAATGGTGTCTTTATAAATACTAAAAGTCATCGAGTTAATTATAAACATAGATCCACATTTGTGACAAGTCGCGGGCTGAGACAAACACGAGGCAATATATCTAAAGATATTTTGTGCATATATTTAGTTCATTCCTGTTCGAGCATAATTCCACCAGCACCCTCCATGAAGTGATGCATTTCTATAGGATTTAGGCGGTCAACGTCGAAGCAGAAACTAGTAACGCAATCTAAAAAATAAAGTTATCAATAAGCAGTACTTATTGATTACCTACTTTATTTTACGAAGGTATGAGTTAATTTTCTTAGTAAGTTTTCCGTAAACGACTTGCGAGGTATTCTGTACATATTGCATTTTTTTATTGTTATTATTGCGCCATATTGTTTTATATATCTTGTATTAATATGAACCTATTTCTAGTATGAATTCTGGATATGTTGGGTTCTTTTTAAATATTTTTGCACCAAATTTAGCATACATATATATTGTGAAATTCTGCATAAGATGCTTCCTTTTTAAATATTTTTACGCCGAATTTAATCACACACACTCTATATGATTGAATTGTGCGTAAGTTTTAATCTTTTGAATATTATATATAACCTAATTTATACATATCGCATCCTTAATAAAACAGAGACTTATCTCAGTATTTTTGATTAAACAAATTTGAACTCTATTGAAAAGATTTAACACAAATATAATATTAGAATTTAACATATACAATTAGAGTTCAAATTGGCTTAGTTTCAAATTTCGAGCTAAGTCGCTGTTTTATTAAGAATGCGAATTATATGCCTTGTATGAGTTCTGAGTAAGTTTGGTCCTTTTAAAATATTATTGCACCATAATTTTTTTACATATACGTATGTTTTGAAATTCTGTGTAAGATGCTTCCGTTTTAAATATTCTTACGCCAAATTTGAACATCATTTTTTTTTTATCCAACTGTTTTGGCAAACGTGCATACGGCCCTCCTGAAGGTAAGTAGCCCAAGTTACCGTAGCCCATAGACGCCTGCACCACCAGAGGCATCACTTGCGTGTTGCCGACCCTTTAGGAAAGGAAATGGAAGGAGAAGGAGCGGGAAGGGGGAAAGAGGGTGATTGGGCCACAGGCACTCTCACTCACCGAACGAAACACAACAGTAGGAAAACTGCCATTTCACGTCGATATTATGTGAGAGGGTAGTCCTGCCCCGGTCGAGCCGGCCCATTTATGCTGAAATCAGCGAGGCTCTACTACACAACTACTACATATTGTATGAATTCTGCGTAACGTGCAATTTGTTTAAATATTATTGCGCCGCATTTAATATGGCTATAGCAGCGATAGCTCAGTGGGGAGACCAACAGACTGCAATGAGAGGGTCTCGGGTTCGAACCCACGTTGCGCACCTCTGACTTTCGAAAGTTATATGACTTTTCGAAATTATGTGCGGATTGATTGACAATTATCACCTGCTCCGTGCTTCGGAGAGCACGTTAAGCCGTCGGTCCCGGCTGCCATGAACATCTATGGCAGTCGTTATTGGGAAAGTCAGTATCCTCTAATATCCTGACACTGGTCTAGCCTTAGGGTATTGTTAGCCTTTGGGTTGCGGTCAGGTGGCAGCCGCTCCGTGTAAAAACTGATATCCAGTCAAATCCGGTTAGACCAGAAAAGCCGACTCCAAGTGACTTGGGAATAATAAAGGCTAAGAGAGAAGATTTAGTATGGGTATATCATGAGCTATATTTTGCAATTGTGCGTAAGTTTTAATCTCTTGAATATTATTGCACTATATTATGTATGGCTTCATCTTGCATGAATTCTGTATAAGTTGTGATCATTTTTAAATATGTACTATGCCATCGATAACAATTTCCTAATTGCAGTAAACATGTATCTAGTTGATATATTTTAACAATAACAAACCAATTGAATAAGGTTCTATAAATAGGAACGTGTCTATTACTTGATTGAATTTTATTAATTATATGCTGCACTTATGTGTTCAAACGCCTACTTTAATGATTCTAGCAAAGGGATGAGAAGAAAATCTTAATAATATAATTAAATAACAGCGCTCACTTATATACTTTTAGTGAAATTTGCTTATATATCCAGAAGCTGACATATTTTTTGGTAAAATTGATAAATTTGTAGAATATTGTACCTACACTATTTTTAAGTTATAAATAATGATAATGTATTATGGGTCACTGCACGTGTTGAGCAACTGTAAGTGTAGTGAGCAGTTGATGCAAATAAATAAATAAAATAGAATATTGTACCTACACTATTTTTAAGTTATAAGTAATGATAATGTATTATGGTTCACTGCACGTGTTGAGCAACTGTAAGTGTAGTGAGCAGTTGATGCAAATAAATAAATAAAATAAATAAATATAACTATAGCAAATCGCCTACTTGTATATTTATAACAAAGCGAGAAGGAAATATTGATACTAATATTATATAAAAGCACTCACGTATATACTTTGAGCAAAATATGTTATATATTTTCTGTAGTAAAGCGCCTACGTATATATTTTAACAATGGAATAAGAAACAAAAACTTGATGCTGTTTATCTAAGCGCCTTTTGGTATACAATGCGAATTCTTATCTTGATGCTTGTTAAAGTGTGAAACATATTGATTCACGGTTACGAGCCCATTCGCCCCTCAAGGTTCATCCCTAGTAGGTATTTGTTAGGTTTCTTCTTAAAATCCACCCAAAAATAGGAGCCTCGCGAAGCGGGGCTCCGTCTTTCTATGAAAGGGGTGAAAGTCAAGGGGCGTACGAGCTCGTAGCCTGATTAACAACTGTCATATAACATATAACTTCAATGAGGCTGGCTGCCAGTGTGCCACTGCTACTCAAAAGGTTAATAAGCTCAGACACTTCTTCTCTTCTTTCTTCTTCTTGTTCTACAGTTAAATATTGCTTGTTTAGAAGACCCTTAAAACAGAACAAGTTGGGCTACATTCAGCTGGATATAACCTGGTTTATGCGTGTGTGAGTCAATTAGCCTTCGTATCCACTGACTGCGCTACTAAGACTGATCATTTACAATAACTTTATTTTATTATTGATTGTTAGTATGTAGCTCGTATATAGTTAAGGCAGTAGCGGAACTCGTTTTTATATACATGTGTTGAATATTTATCTTAATACGTAATAGTCAGTATGTCGAACGCATTCATAATAATTTAATTTATTCGACGACCGAGGTTAAAAATGTTGTATAGCTTAAAATTGTTTTTCCTAGATAAGTTCTGCTCAAACTTCAACTAATATGAAACAGAATTAGCTGAACATCTAAGATAAGGCTGAATATCTATACAAACTATCGGTCGCCAGGTCGTCGAAATTCGACCATAATAGATTTAAGTTTCAAATTTGATCGTTATTAAGGTTTTATCGTCTATAACTATAACCATATAATCACATTTCATTTAGATAGCCTATACAGGTTATTTAAAATAACCGTAAAAAACCGTAAAAGGTTCCTCCTAATTCCAATCAAGGTGATCTAGGTGATATCTTTTAATTATTACAAACCAACTGAATAAGGTTCTATAAATAGAAATGTGTCTATTACTTGATTGAATGACTTGAAATATGACAGAAAGATGATTTACTCAATCAATTAGACTGCTGCTATATCCTATTTAGAATATATCAACACTCATAAAGGCTTGTAAAGGTTATAATTGTGACATCCTATATACTAGCTTGCTCAAAACAAATAAAAAATAATCAAATTTGCAACATTGCAAATCCTGCCCATATTAATTTTACTAAACAATACTAAGTTATATTCATCTTAATCCTTATATTATATTACTGTCCACAATAGGACCAAAAACGAGGTCATGATTAATGTAACCACAGAGGCTCAATGTAGTTCGTATTCATTCAAATCTCTCAGAGCAAACTATTTGATTACGTAACGACAACGTACCATTATGTTGTGACGATAATCAACCTACTATCAGTCCAACGCGTGTAGTTGATACGCACCAACGTACTACCAAATTAAATAAACAAAAATAATATATACGCAGTTTTAAGTGAGTGCTCAATTTAAATAAACATGGCTAAATCTGAACAAATTCTGAACAAACTATTAATACAAATCGCGAAAGAACAAGATTTTGTAAACTATGATTTAAAAGTTGAACCGATTTCAAGTGGTGGCGCCAACTATACTTCAACTTTGCATAATATAACTATTAGTGAAGGTGACAAAGTCGTTCATATGTTTGCAAAAGTTGCTGCTGTAGGTGAAGCAATGCGAGCGCAAGCTCCTAAATTCTTCATAACGGAGAACTTTGCTTATACAAAATTGCTAAAGATCTACGACCAGTTGCAAGACGAGCATCAAGTGCCACAAGAACACAGGCTGGTATTCTCCAAATTCTACGGCTCCATCGATGAAGTTTATGAAGAAACTATAGTTCTGGAGAATCTTGTCAAGGAAGGCTATCTAGCTTATGATAGATTCAAGACTATCGAATGGGAGTACGCACAGGCTGCGTTGAGGGAGCTTGCCAAAATGCACGCTCTAGCAATTGCATATAGCGAATACCGTTCAGAAGAATTTAATGGAGTACTTGAAATTCTTAAGTTTGAATTTGATATAGAGGGTGAGATGATGGCTGCTTACTTTGACAAAGTAATAGCGAGGGCTATTGATATTATTCGGGCGGATAACAAAGAACTGGTACAAAGATACTTCGAAAAATTTGATAAGTCCATGTTTCTCGAGTACTACAAATGGACCAAACGGCCAGTGTTGGGACACGGTGACTTCAGGCCCAGCAACTTGATGCACAGGATCCAGAAAGTAAGTAGATCTACTCTATTTTTAATGGCAAGCCCGATTTCTATGATATTATATCTTTATGCAGCATGATTTTTGTAAAAGAAAAATCATTCCTTACATTCACCTACAATAATAAGAATTAATAGAAGTATATTTAAATATTACAGGTAAATAAAGAGTTGTCTCTAATTAGCACAGAAATTAGCAAATACCGATTATTAACTAGTAGTAACTGTCCGCCAACTCTTTATAAATTATAATAATAATAACAAGAAAGTCGGTCAGGGCCTCGCCCAGCTTGCCGTTATTGGTTGGCTCGGGTGGAACTTCAAGAGCGCCCGTAGGACTCTCAACTCTAGCTTGCCTTGGTTGGCCGGTCAGAGAGGGGCCGCTAGAGCTATATGCTCGGGGGTGGAAGTGTCATTTTCAAGGGCATAACTACGGGGAAACCCGCTCCGGGTCTCCGATGTCACGAGACCTGTGATGGTGAAACCGGCGCCGCACCGCTCGACACCGCTAGCTGCTCACACCAGTGTTGTCCTCTGCTGCGGGCTTGTATGCCTATGGTGGCTATTCAGAGGGCCCATCTATAGTCTGTTTAAAATACGTAGTCCCTTTTGACACTTGATAGCACGTAACTCTGCACATTTTATATACATTACTTAAATAAACAATGATTACTTATGGTACTAAAAACTATTTAAAAATAATTAAAATCTATACAAAACATGATGTAATTGTTTCACAAAAATAGTTAACTAATAATTTCTATTGATATTAGTCGTATTAGTCGAATAATTTAAACATCAAAATAAAATATCATTTTACTACAATACCACGGTCACGCACTAGGGTAATTTGTTAACTGTCAGTCATAGTGACGCGATAATATGAATCGGATAAAATCGAACTAATTCGAGGTAAAAACAATTGTCCGAGAAATACTTTTGTAAATTTGTATTTGGTTTTAATTATTATTACGTTGCAACATTGATATGTATGCATCTTTGCAGCCGTGTGAGTGCACACGCACACGCGCGCGCGCCGCCGCCGCTTCCGTGCGGCCGCGCCTCTCGCGGCAGTTCAGTAATAAAACTAGTGTTCTAATGACGAGTCGTTTAATTGTGCTCCTACGTACGTACCTATATATCAAACATACCTTAAATCCCATTCTGCAAACACGTAATATATTTTCTTTATCAAAAAATGGATTTGTAGATGCGATATTGGACGTATGGTGTAAATATCCGATAGTTTTTAAAGAGTAGCCGTCTTGAAAATCAAAATCTTTTATACCACATTTATTTCACCTACAAACCAAGTATGGAGTAAGTATGTGATACTAGGAATTAATTAAGGATAAGTCCAGATATGTTTTACAATTAAACACGTTTTAAATATCTGTGACTTTTCTATTATTTCGATATTTCAAACATAGATAGACTCCTTTTTTGTTTTTCTGTTTATATCATTATGTTTCGATTCTAAACCCACGATTACAGTTTGTCAGGAAAGTTAATCAGTAATCGATTTCGTGATGTATCGATTGAAACGGTCTCTTCACTATCGCTATTCAACGATCATCTGTCAAATGGGACTTTGCATTTGAAACGCACTATAGTGAGTTGGCGAGTCACCGTCTGCCTATCCGATTGACGCTATTAGAGTATTCAGGGCAGACGCCGTTTTTCATCCATAGTTACCTATATACCGGTCCATCAAACATCCTTACCCATATATTAGAATCCATACGTAGCAATAGTGCTACGCCTGCTGCGGCTAGTGCCGCTGTAAGTGTTCAATACCACATTTGATTAAAATTCTCTAAGGACCTCTTCACGTTGGACCCATGTCTCCGTGTAAGCCTCCCAAAGGTACAGGTATTTTCCTAATATTATATGTTAGAAAATACCTGTGATAAGAGAAACATAGCAATAATAATAATAATTTATCATCAAAAGCCAAATACAGTTTGTCCATCTCAATCACATAATATATAAAAATACTATTATGTACAACGCTATGTATTTTTAGAGATAGAGTGAACGTTAGTGTTTAGTGTTAGCGTAGCAGCGATAGCTCAGTGGGGAGACCAACAGACTGCAATGCAGAGGGTCCCAAGTTCGAACCCACGTCGCGCACCTCTGACTTTCGGAAGTTATATGACTTTTCGAAATTATGTGCGTATTGATTGACAATTATCGCCTGCTCCGTGCCTCAGAGAGCACGTTAAGCCGTTGGTCTCGGCTACCATGAACATCTATGGCAGTCGTTATTGGGAAAGTCAGTACCCTCGAATATCCTGACACTGGTCTAGCCTTAGGGTATCGTTAGCCTTCGGGTTGCGGAGGTCAGGTGGCAGCCGCTCCGTGTAAAAACTGATATCCAGTCAAATCCGGTTAGACCAGAAAGCCGACCCCAAGTGACTTGGGAATAATAAAGGCTAAGAGAGAAAGAAGAGTGAACGTTAGTGACTGTGCTAGTATTAACTGTGCTACAGACACAAATTACACTTTACTAAAACAGCACATAATGGTCACTTATGATACCTATTATCCTCATTACCATTAAAAGACGGCAATATGTTGCCTGTGTTTCTTATTTTTAGTTTATTTTCTGTGTATGTATTATGTATCTTATGTGGGGGCCAGTCAGTGCAGACCGGCGACACTTCGACCCAGTGGGATCTTTTGTGTCGACACTCTCCCAATAACGACTGCCATTACATAGATGTTCATGGCAGCCGGGACCGACGGCTTAACGTGCTCTCCGAGGCACGGAGCAGGCGATAACTGCCAATCAATACGCACATCATTTCGAAAAGTCATATAACTTCTGAAAGTCAGAGGTGCGCGACGTGGGTTCGAACCCGAGACCCTCTGCATTGCAGTCTGTTGGTCTCCCCACTGAGCTATCGCTGCTATTTTCTGTGTAACTATATAATCAAAAGGACAGCCATATACGACCTAAATTATACTAAAATGAGAAATCTATCACGTTTTCTTAACATTAAATTATGAACAAACTTAATCTTTGCTGTCCCTAAATGAAATGACATTGAATATTAGATATCTTCATATTCAATGTCATTTCATATCAAGCTACTTAAATATATAATCTAGGATTATTTATTTATTATTATATTATACAACATGTCACAGATATAACGCACAACCTCAAACACCCCAATTAGATTATTAAATCGTAATAATAATATAATCATTAAAATGTTACTTTCATGTACTTAAATATTTTAATTTAACGGATTAGTTCTCCTTATTGTGCGCGGATAGTATCGGTATATTACAATAAATCTAACATTATTGCCTTTATTGCATCAAAAATCTTATTGCCTTGAATTATGGTACATTTTCGTTTATTTCAGCTGTTTAATAAATGGGTGACTACAATTTAATTTGTTTTAATTATTTTAGGGTTAATAAACTACCAATATTAAAATCGGTTACTGAATCAATTCCAGTAATTTTAATATAGGTAGTCTATATTAAAAATTGCTGGAATTGATTCAGTAGCCAATTTTGAACAAACTACTTTCAGGATGTGCGTTTATTATGTTACATGTTGTATATAACTTATTGACTAATAGTATTCTGTAAGTGCCCTTGATGCCAGTGGCATTGGTTTACCGAATACAAGCATATTATATATTAAATACTACAAGAACTATATTAAGGATGGCTTCGTGGTTTAAGTGGTCGCCTCGCCGCTGCCATTGCGCCTAGTGCGGAGGGTTCGAATCCCAATTTGTGTGATCCACAAATGGTTGTTACGAGTCTGGGTGCTCTTTGTGTCCGTTGTTTGAATGTTTGTAAAGTCACCCGCGACTCAAGTATTATTCCTAGAGCGGGAGTTTCTTTTTATAGTATAGTAATGAATTAATGATAATTATTGTTATTACAAACAAACTTAGATATGCTGTCGTTGTGGGTTCGGACGCCACGTAATAGTCAATGCTCTTTATTTTCTATAGGTAATATCTTTAATGTACAGCCTAGTTACATTTTTATAGGTAATAATAATAACTTTAGTACTAGGCAATCCTAGCCTCAACCTGATATTTATTACTTATAAGGAAAGTAATTTAATGTTATCCCCGTTATCGTGGGCAATTTGTTATAAAAGCTAGATAAAAATGCAAATATAAACATACATGCTTATGCGAATGTTTTAAATAATCTTTGATGGGAATAATTGTAAGAATTAAAAACTTAGTGCCCTTTTGTTATTTTTAATCAATGGCGTAGCAGTTAGTGTAACTGCCTGCCATGCCTGAGGTTGTGGGTTCGATTCCCGCACAAGTCAAACATTTGTGTGCATGAACATGGATGTTTGTGTTGGTCTGGGTGTTTCTGTGTATAATATGTATGTATTTACAAAAAAAAAAGTATATATGTATGTTTATCCATTGTCTAGTACCCATAGTACAAGCTCTGCTTAGTTTGGGCTAGATGGTGTTGTTTGTATGTGGTAGAATAGAATAGAACGCCCGCTCTAAGCATGATTCCAAAAATGATTTCAAAATTCGTCGTACATTGATAGACTTACTGTTTATCCATAAAATCCTAAACCACAAGATCACATGCCTTAACTACCTATCTTCCATTAACAATGAAAGTTAATACAGTTGGACTCACAAAATTCTAAAATGTTTGCTGGCAAAACATAGACCTGAGTCAGAGACTACGCAACTGAGTACCAAAAAGAAACGTTCGCTTTAAGGGCCTTACTAGTCCTGTATGTCTGTAGGCCTTAATAGTCCTGAAAGGCAAACAAAAAAAGGAAATAATTTATTATGTGACTAAAACAATGGTGGTCACAGATTTTTGGGCATCTATTCCTACCCAAGATGCATTACTAGCTTGTGCACATAGTTAATGATATACCACCGAAAGGCTTGTGGTTCTTTAGGTACATAACTCATATCAGGTTTGTGTATAACCAATGACTAAAATTCTGCATCCCTTAGTTGCTACTAACTGCCTGTCGGGCTTAATAAAGCCTCGAGTTTGATACAATCGGGTTCTTAAATAGGAATTTGATTATAGCAACTAGCACATAGACAAATGCAAAAATCTGCCTTTGATTGTTGTGATATCTGATCGGCTACGAGTGGAAGAGGAAATCTATCGGGGATAGTATTCAAATCGGTTCGCAATAATGTATCACCATGCCATCCGTACCATCTCGCTTGTTTTACCAGGATTGACTGGAACGGTTAATATCTTCTTCTCCCTAGCCTTTATTATTCCCAAGTCACTTGGGGTCGGCTTTTCTAGTCTAACCGGATTTGACTGGATATCAGTTTTTACACTGAGTGGCTGCCAACTGACCACCGCAACCCGAAGGCTAACGATACCCTAAGGCTAGACCAGTGTCAGGATATTATAGGGTACTGACGATCGAACGACCTATTTTCATACCTACCAAATATAAATAAAATATTTTATAAAAATCGATCCAGCCGTTTCAGAGGAGTGCGAGCACAAACACCGTGACACGAGATTTTGAAGTGAAAATTTCTTTAGGCGCGTTGAGCACTTTTTGGGTGAACAAAAATCATGGAACACGCGACATCGTCACCAAACGCATTCAAAATTCAAAAATAATAATCTAATATCTCGACGATACAATTCACAATTTTACTGTATACAGTACACAGAATACTTTTTTAATTTATGACGTATGTAATATATGTATGTATTATATATAGATTATAATACACTACCATTATAATTCTATACTAATAGCCATTAGATGTGGGCAATCCTTTTTGCACTGAACAAGCAAGATAAGTCATATAAAGCACTTCGTTATCACATAATGATTATTGTGTTCCGTATCTATAGAGTTGCTATCATTGATATGCAGATCCACATACAATAAAGTTTATAAATACCTAGATTATACCAGCGACTTCGCTGGCGTTAATGTAAATCTATATCTATACTAATACCTATTATATTACCTATAAAGAGAAAAGATTTGATTTTTTTTCGTGTGTAACGATTTGACACAAAAACTGTGCAACCATTTTTTTTAATTCTTCGCCATTAGAAAGCTATATTATCACGGAGTAACAAAGGCTATATTTTATTTTAAGAAAATACAGTTACTAACATAACCTTACATATTTTTTGCGAGCGAAGCCGCGGGCAAAACCTAGTTTTGTCATTAAATTTCTATCCCTCGAGAACATTATTTTTCTGGATGAAAGATACCCTGTTTCCTTTTCTGTTCCACTGACGTTTATGCTGATTTTCATGATAATCGGTCGAGAAGTTAAGGCGTTAAAGCGTAACAAACAAACTCACATTCGCATTTATAATATTAGGATTACATAAATAATTTGCTGAGTGCATTATTCGTAAACTTAATTATCACAAGTCACGTTTTATCTCACATTACATCTGCTTTCCACTAGGGTTTTTCTACCAGCCAGCAAATTACAGAGTGCATACTTCGCATCTATTTCGCTCATTCAATAAAAATTTTTGAGAGGTTTTTCTAGGCCAGATCTACAGATTGTAATAGTTAGATGTGGTTATAATTTAGAGTAATCTTAACTTAATATTAAAAAAGGGATTGTGAGTTTGTTTGTACCGCTGTCACGACTTAACTACTTGACCGGTCATCATGAAATATCGCCGACACGTTGTCAGGGGTACAGAAAAGGACATAGAGTGCCTTTCATCCAGGAAAAGTACTATTTTCGTGAAAATAGAAATGTCCCATTCTATCCCTGACAAAGTGTATGCGAAATTTCATGACGATCGGTCGAGTAGTTAAGGTGTGAAGGCGTAATAGACAAACAAACTCACATTCGTACTTATAATATTAGTTAGGTTTAGTTTTTCTATTGAGTTCTTATTATAGAGAATTTAATATACAAGTTACATACGCAATTACTTTTCAACAAAGTATTAGCCATGGAAACTTACGTTATATCATAAATCATAGAATATCTTATCTTATTATCACCGTTAACTTATTATTATAGGTATTTAAGTATGTATCTTATTGTGATATCGCATGTTATCGTTAATTATATTGTGATACGTTTTATTATAAGTCAAACAATCTACATAATTATATCGAATCTAAATCATATATTATATTTTCTTTAAATCTATGATGCCTTAATTTAACAATTAATACAACGTTCGTATGAGTTAAAACTTTAATATATCCTGTTTAGGTATCAATTATCACACTGCTGGGTATATACCTAATTTTGATATGGGAAGACAATACTCCACCATGAGCAGCAATAGCTCAATGGGGAGACCAACAGACTGCAATGCAGAGGGTCTCGGGTTCGAACCCACGTCGCGCACCTCTGACTTTCGAAAGTTATATGACTTTTCGAAATTATGTGCGTATTGATTGACAATTTTCGCCTGCTCCGTGCCTCGGAGAGCACGCTAAGCCGTCGGTCCCGGCTGCCATGAACAACTATGGCAGTCGTTATTGGGAGAGTGTCGACACAAAAGATCCCACTGGGTCGAAGTGTCGCCGGTCTGCACTGACTAGCCCCCACATAAGATAAGATACTCCACGATGCTGGTCAATTGCACGTTAGCACACTGCCTCCGTGGCGCAGCGGTAGTGAATGCGACTGCTGTGCATGAGGTCTCTCTCGGGTTCGAATCCCGGGTCGGGCCACCAAAAAGGTATTGGGTTTTTCTGTTTAGAAATCTCAATACGAGCCCGGAGTTAGGAAGTTGGCGGTGATAGACACCCCCGTGCCTCGGAAAGCACGTGAAGCCGTTGGTTCTGTGCCTGATCTCTCTCCGGTCGTGTCCGATTATCGTCCCATCGGATCATGAGGGTTAGGGAACAGAGAGTGCACTTGTGTTTGCGCACACGCTTGTGCACTATAATATCTCCTGCGCAGATGGCCAGTCTCCGTTAAGATTGGCCGCCGTGGCAAAATTTCGGTCTGGAGGACATTATAGCACACTGCAAATAATAGTCGAAAACGTTATGGAGAACTCTGCGCACATAGCAGAAGAGCGATATTGTACCGTCCATGCTGTCGATTGTAGCGATGTGCATGCTGTCGATTGTAGCGATGTGTATATTTTATTCGAATTTTAAATATCATATTTGAATGTCTTGACAGCGCTATACATAAATACGTAAGTTTTGTTCTAATAAAATGGATACCGGATATTGCAGAAATGTGTATTCGAAAATCGTTTGAATTTTATTATGAGTATTTCTAGTGATAGCAATATAAAAAAAATGGATGCGTATTAAAAATAATAAATACTGTTAAAACAATACAAAATTAATAAAATAATTCTTAATTGTCTGGTTAGAACTGCTTACACATTAGGACAACATCGCAATAATTTGTCAAGAACTGATAAAAAATCTTCGTTTGCAACTGGTTACAAAATTCAGTTGCATAACAACTGAATCCATTTTCAGGCAAGGGGTATTTCAACATAAGACTTTGATTAACAAAGTTTGTAAGATAGTATACTTTTATTAAATCAATTTCGATCATTCAACAGTAGATTAACTAAAATTAAAATGTATGAACACCGCTAAACAAGTAGGCAAATCATTACAAAGACTTACCTAGACTTACGTAGTCCAGAATATACGATAATTTGTATTTAAGGTTAGTTGAACTGTCTTGGAAAATAGTTTAATCAAAAATATATATATAAATGTTGGTCATATAATTTCCCTCATTAACTATGCATGGGTTTAAAAGATTTCTCATGCACTCGAAACTTATAAGTAATAATCAAAACTTTTAAAATTAACGCAATCTGTTATCTTCTTGCAGGACGGCAGTGTAGACATCAAGATCGTGGACTTGCAGACAATGCAAGGCAGCAGCCCAATAGTGGACTTACTGTATTTCATCTTCACCGGGTCTGACGAGCAGTTCCGAGCTCAGTACTACGAGAAGCTACTGGATCATTACTACACGCAGCTGCACGCCGCCATGAAACGGCTCCATCTGGATCCCGAAAAGGTCTACTCCAGGGAAGACTTCGATCACGAATTGAAAGAGGTATTACTATTTAAGAGAGATATTACTATTTTACTCTAGAAAGACCACTACACTTGGGACTATACTTTGAATCGTGTCGCTAAAAGAAAGCTCTGTTCTGTCCTGGAATGTAAAGGACAAAAGTAAGAACACAGTGTGGCTTTAGCAGCAGTTACTTTTATTATCATGGTTTCAGTCAGCATAAGTTCGACATTCCCCTTCGGTCCGCATAAACCACAATCCTAAAAATGGATACCTCACATGTTTTTCCATCAACAGACACAAAGTACACGCAGACTCAACACGACCATGAAGAAAACCTTAGGTTTGAGAGCCTGTTCTTTCCATTTAGTTGGTAAAAGTACAAGTGAGGCAATTTGCCCAAAAAAGTTCCATGCTTTTACAGGTACCTGCTGTAAGTTTAGGAACTGTTACTTGTCTGCTAATTAAGGATGCCGGAGGTTCTAAAACGTACCACATATATTCCTTTCCTTTCGTTCGTTCGTGAAATTTCATCTTTAATTTCTTCTTCCTGATAAGACAACGTAGAAATGTCACCCCTGGTATAACGGTTATCGCTTACCATCAGGCGTACAGTATGATTGTTTTTCCGTTTGTTAGTTGTACAAAAAAACGACTTTCAAAGCACTCAGCGCATTGATAATGGCATAGTAACTAATTCGTTCTCTAAACATTCCAAATTGCGTTCCAAACATAAATTAAAATTTGCCACACCCTCTGACAATTTTTTAAAGTCCTAGCGACCTGTATAGCTACGTGGTTGGTCTCTATTCTCTGAGGAACTTGTGTACTCAACGAAGTAGTATTTTAATTGGACATTGTCAGAAGTACAGAATTCATAATTCTGCATTACAGGTGTACGCCTGTAATGATAATTACAGGTTATTAAAGAATAATTAAACTAATGCGGCTTCCGGACCTGTATCTACCTATTCATCTAAATATAGAGTAATCTACCATGACTTGTATTTAAAACATCATTTGTTGTAGGAAGTCAACAGCTATTTCTGCTGATGACTGCAATTAGTGACCTTGAGTTAAATATATACAATTTATATGTCACTGTCATGGAGCACAATTATACTACTAATTTGGTTGCACGTATGGCATCGTGGTTTAAGTGGTGGCCTTGCCATTGACACTGTTCTAAGTTTTGTGGGTTCGACGTACGAAAATTTGTGGGTACCACAAAAAAATTTTTGTGTCCTTAATGAATGTTTGCAAAGATCCCGGCGACACTAAATTTAGACCTAGTGCGGGTGTTGTCTTCAATGAAGAGAAAACAAAAATAAAGAAGTATTCCTCGGTGTCGCAGCTATTATGAATACTGCCGTGCATGAGGACTCGGGTTCAAGATATTTTTCTTGAGTATTTCTGCTAACGAAATTTTTTGTGGCAGCACAACGCGGCGTTTGGAACTAGACTCTATAGGCCAATAGAGGCTCGCCCCTATTACGTAGGTTATAAAAACATAGCTAACATAATGTGGTTGTAAAATACCTCTGCCTTCCCATCGTAAACGAACAGACGTGATTGTACGTATTCATATTACGTACTTATCTTGAACCTTCTATTATAATTATATGCCATACATAACTTCATAATTAATTATTAATTTATTATTACATCTTGTCAATCAATCAATATAAGTCAATCAAGATGTCAACAGGAAATCTTTTAATTATCTCATGTCTTATTTACATAGATGCATACCTGTTTCCTGGCAGATGGGTAGAGGATACAAATTCCATCTTGCAACGATCCTGTTATATCTCTCTTACTTCATTCAGTCACATCATATTTTTACTTTAAACCTGGCGTTTCTTATACCGTTTGGCTTAGGTTTTAATCCCACAGCCCTCGGCGTAATGGTTAGGCAATTAATTAATCTAATCTTTCAAGTCTTAAAATAGCAGACATAATTAAAAATCTATTGAGTCTGGCCACCGGTGTGCTGCTGCGACTCAATATGTTTAAACACTACGCGAGCCGTGCAATCAATGTCGTTTCTCCAGAATATCTCCGATCTGGGGCCATAGAAGCATAGTTTTATTGCTGCATACTCGAAATCGGGACAGCATGTTACAGAATGCATAGTTTTCTTTCGTTCCCGCAATTGCACATGCAACATCTTTGTTTTAAGAAAGTTTACCAGTATACCAAGATTTCGGTATAGGTACTGCGATAAACTTGTTTTAAGAGATGTTAGTATGGCCTCCGCTTATAGAACGTTCGCTTAATAACCAATACAATTGTTCCAGAAACTTCCATTCGGGTTGACTATCGCATTGTTCACGTTGCCTGTCATCACAGTGGAAACGGAGAACGCACCACAAGTAAATGAGGACCTGGATTTATCAGCCTTTTCCGTGGAGAAAACTAGCGCCCTCTACACGGAACGTCTGAATGGAGTAGTAAATGACTACGTTAGATGGGGCGTGCTTAAATAGACCACATTTAAAAAGTTACACTATTTCTTAGTCTTAAATAATTCGTAGTACAATATTATATCTAGTATTATTATTGTAGATTTTAAAATTACTTACGTAATGCTTTTGATTTGATATAAGTAATGTTTTTAGAATGATAAGATATGACATGAATGTTGGTCTTTAGATAAATAATGAACAGTTGTAAGAAGAATCAAGATTTTGGATTGGCGTCCATTATGAAAAATGTGTAATCGAAACAGGGAGACACACACGCACGCACGCACGCACGCGCACACGCGCAAACGCGCACACGCGCACACGCGCACACGCACACACGCGCACACGCACACACGCACACACGCACACACGCACACACGCACACACACGCACGCACACACAAAATTAACTTAATTAATTAAATCTATTGTTTAAGTATGTTCTAAACTATGTTTGCTCCAAATGTTTTTTGTAACAAATTTGTAGTATCGTTTGTTTTTGGGGGAGAACTGATTGCCATTATACAGTTTACGCTAGTTTGGGAATCAGGGCTTACACTTTAATTGTGTATAACTTTTTGTTACAATAAATAATTTATTATTTATTATTATTATTAATAAATTCTGTCAGGCAAAAATAATTTTCATACATTTCAATCTTTGCCCTGGCGTTAAGCATTAGCAGAAAAATTTGACGCGCCTTTGACAACCACTTATATTTTTTTATTTGTTTTTATATATGACAACTCTCGCTTCGATTTGGTTTAACCGGTATTTTGCGAGAGGCTTTATAATTATAAAATTATTGGACAACCATAACCTGAATAGCAGTAAGTATGTGCCTCACACTATGTCCTTTTGATTAAATTCAAACATATGGCTTTCCTTAGAACAGAATTATTATTATGTGACGTAACCATTGCGGTTAAAATCAAAATTTTGAATACCTACTGTTTAATCTAATTTCTTTCTTTGTCATACAAATAATAATTATTACTACTATATACAAATTACCTATATTATTGTCATTAATCTTGGTTTGTGAGTTCCGTATTTTTTTTTTTGTATATTAAGTTGACTACTCAAAGCTATGTATGTAAGTACGTTACCAAGGAAAAACGTCTCACATTTTGTTTGTAGAACGCACTTATAGTTTTTGCTGTGGTATCTCTCCTTGAATTATTATTATGTTTAATATAGATCAACCGGACTTGTAAGTACTTCGTTGCTGCAAGGTAATCTATTGATAATATTTCTGATAGAGTGCACTTATAATATTCGTTTTAGAATGAATGTTGTGAAATTTTAATATATTATTTGAGACTAATGACTTGAGAATATTAATTATGTTGAATTGTATATGTATCTTATGGCTACTTTTTATTTGGATTCTTGTACATGACGCAAGTCGCTAGTTCGAGCTACATGTGCTAGAACGCAAGCTACATGCGTGAGCTAATCTAATGCATGTTCTCCTAAATCTCGCCATATGTTATTAATAATAATAAATAATAATTTATTTATATTAAGTACAACATCTTGAATGCCTATTGCTAATTTACATCTTAATAATATACATGATATGGTTGTACAGTTTGTAACTAATTCTAATTTGATTCCATTGATATAAGTAGTCCAATTTTAAATATAAATCTGACAATAATTATGTATTTGTTTATTTCATATAGTTCGTTCTCTCTTAGTTCTCTCTTAGCCTTTATTATTCCCAAGTCACTTGGGGTCGGCTTTTCTGGTCTCACCGGATTTGACTGGATATCAGTTTTTACACGGAGCGGCTGCCACCTGACCTCCGCAACCCGAAGGCTAACGATACCCTAAGGCTAGACCAGTGTCAGGATATTACAACTTGGTACTGACTTTCCCAATAACGACTGCCATAGATGTTCATGGCAGCCGGGACCAACGGCTTAACGTGCTCTCCGAGGCACAGAGCAGGCGACAATTGCCAATCAATACGCACATAATTTCGAAAAGTCATATAACTTTCGAAAGTCAGAGGTGCGCGACGTGGGTTCGAACCCGAGACCCTCTGCATTGCAGTCTGTTGGTCTCCCCACTGAGCTATCGCTGCTCGATCATTTCATATAGTGTGGGATAGAAATGATCGATATTGGCTTCAGATACATATTAATTGCAGCTACTAAATACTAATAAATCGATAAATTGAGCAAGTTTTTGAGGAAGAACTTAAAACACTGACGAACTTAAGAGCTTTCGACACGAAGGCCAATTTCTGAAAGCTATTTATTATATTATCTTAATACCAACATACTATTTCGGCATGTAGTTTTATATAAATACTAGTATTAATAACATATCCAGCACAAATTTGCTTGAAAGGTTTTCAATATTTATGATACTTGATCCTGATTAAAATCATAATTAAATAATATCAAATGTCCCAAATGTAAAAAATATTTTCGATAAAATATCTATTATCGAAACTGCAGCCTACAGGTTTACTGATACTGGCATTGCATAATAATAGCTAACATCAATAATTGAAACATAATAAAAAGTGATGAAATAAGAGAGATGGTCCTAAATCTATATATGTATATAAAACTCTTCCGTTACTGAGTGACTGACAGACAACGCACGGCCGAAGCTACTGAACGCAAAAAGCTGAAATTTGACATGTATGTTTCTTGGAGAGTGTAGGGGAGCACTAAGAGAGGATTTTTGGAAATTCTACCCCGAAGGGGGTGAAAGGGGTGAAACCCGATATTCACACGGGAACGGGACTTACGCGGGTGCAACCGCGGGAAAGCTACTAGTGTTATATAAGCCGCTCGTTTAAAGCCGTTTCGTACTGCGACTTTCTGAAACGATTCAAAAGCGATACTGACGATAATTGTCTACCATTATACACACGTGCGATTTTAAGCAGTGATACAGAACATTGAATATCCCGTTTACAACAATACCACCGGCCGTTTTTATTTATTCATACAAGGAACTAATGAATAGCAAGCAACGTTTGTACAATTGCTCGGTTGAAATGTCTGTATCTACAAGCGCTGGAGTCGCATTACAGTCGTGAGTTTATATCACTGCACCCACGTCGCGCACCTCTGACTTTCGGAAGTTATATGACTTTTCGAAATTATGTGCGTATTGATTAAAAATTATCGCCTGCTCCGTGCCTCGGAGAGCACGTTAAGCCGTCGGTCCCGGCTGCCATGAACATCTATGTAATGGCAGTCGTTATTGGGAGAGTGTCGACACAAAAGATCCCACTGGGTCGAAGTGTCGCCGGTCTGCAATGACTGGCCCCCACATAAGATAAGATTATATCACTGCAATAAGTCGTCGAGTATCACCGCCCTGACCTATTAGATAAAATATTATATGAGTGTTATGTATCCATTGGTGCGATGCTAAAAGCCGGCCATCTGTTTCTATTTAATATGTTATCTTAAAACGTATATAAGACAAGCGACTTTTCTATTACTCTCTCTTGAAGCTCAAAATCGATATCCCGCGTAATGCCTTGTCCTTCTTTGCAACGAAACCTTAGAGATAAAAAGAGTTCCTTTTTGCACTGTATGATGGACCAGTGAAATTATTGATATAGTCAGCAGTATAAGATGATACCTACACACTTGCGAGATTTCGATTGCATCTACCTACCTTTCAAAATGATAGGACATGTTAGTTTTATAGGAGTAATAACTAAAATATATATGATATACCTAATTACATTTAAAATATAGAATATTAATAGGGATTTCTAATTCATAAAAAACCATTAAAAGTTAAATGTCCAGCTACTTATGTAAAAAAAATCTGTATTTTCACTAAAAAATACAGGCGATAATAATGATTAGAGAGAAAAACAGATGAACATAGAATTGACATAATACAGAATATACAATAAAAACACATCTGTGAGCGAAATTTATTAGTTTTCTAGACATTACTCCATAGTATTGTGTCAACTAGTATTAATAATTTTTTTATCTATTTTTAACAAAGATCAAAGACAATAAAAGTATGAGAATGTAAAACTTCGTTGAATTTTTAAATTCGATTCAGTTCTGAAAGCTATCATGCTTACTTAATAGATTATTAATATTCTATTATCTATGGTCTTTGGTAGAAAGAAATTTAAAATTACATTAGTTTTATTATTATTATTGGTTATATTAATTTGTAATGCCGTGAATTTAAATAATAATGTCAAGTAAATAAAATTGTTTTATTACCTTGGACCTATTACATTAAAGAAGGCTCTTCTTAAACAAGAAATTGTCTTCTCTTAATTCAGCAGGTCTGCTCATTATGTACGAGCGGTGACACTCACACTACTGCAGTCGGCCGAAACACCGACATTACGCGATACGACGGAGAAATATGAAAATCAAAAATTTCCGTAAAAAATTAAAAAAGGGTGGTGTAGAAAAAAGTCAGTCCATGCCTTTTTTTGCCGAAAATACGTAATCTATGATTACTAAAATACATTCTTACGCTTCCGCCATATTTGTACATGAAAGGTGGTGTAACGTAATGGTGTTCGTAAGATCTAAAGTCAATACCTTAGGTAAGTATAGTCTGTTTTACTATATTAATATATGAGCAACAGAAAATCCCACTGGCACTCTTAACCCCTAACCTTTAAAAGAACTATTCAGCTTAGTTGAAGTTGCAGTGAGACAATATACACATATTTTGAGCGTCCAATACAGTCAGATAAAAATATTGATAAAGATATTTTTATTTTGTAAAACTTGAGTAAATATATACAAGTTATGTGGTCCGTACGCATGATCCGTATTAAGATCAGTTTTATCATTTATACGCAGAAGAATAAAGTCGGTAATAAGACGGATCCCTGGGTTATGCCAGTGTCCACATTGAGTTTCTGCAGCACTTAAACCAAGCATAGGTACCTATAGCTAGTGTGAGATTTATTACGATTCTAAATAATTTAATATTGACAAATAATCAATAGAATGTTGACACAGACAAGACTCTTTGCCTATATCTATTTACCTACCTGTATCTATTTATGTCGTGTGTGACGACATATTGTACTGAACACGTCGCTGATAAACGCTTCGCCCTCAGTCTTGTGCACAAACCACACGCAGCCGCGCCAACTAGCGTCACATTAATTAATAACGTATTTATTTTCATATGCTTGTGTAATAGTGTAAGCAATCATGGCACAGAATGAAATAATTCTAAACAAACTCCTCGTACAAATCGCGAAGGAACAAAATTTCGGCAACTACGTCATTAAAATCGAACCAATTTCTAGTGGTGGCGCTAACTATACATCAGCTCTGTATAATGTTACAGTTACGGAAGGAGGCAATGTCGTTCACATGTTCGCTAAAGTAGCGATCATAGGTGAGAAGCTGCGGTCTGGTGCGCCAAGGATGTACGAAATAGAAGGAATAGCTTACACAAAAGTATTGAAAGCTTACGAAAGGTTGCAAGACGAGCACCAAGTGCCACGCGAACACAGACTGACATTCTCCAAATTCTACGGTTATAATCCTATAGTTTATGAAGAAACTATCATTCTGGAAAACCTCGTGATGCAAGGCTACCAATCTTACGATAGATTTAAGTCTATCGACTGGGAATACGCGAAGTCGGCGTTGAGGGAAGTGGCCAAAATGCACGCACTCGCGTTTGCGTATGATGAATATTATTCTGATGAGTTCAATAAAATTATTAAAGAACTTAAGTCTAAATGGATGTTTGAAGGTATGCAGGCAAAAGATTACCTAGATGGTGTGTTCCTTAAAGCCGTGAAGGTCACTCAGCAGAAAAATAAAGATAAGCTACGAAGATTCTTCGACGGAGTCAACGAAGATATATTTGATAAGATCTACGGTAGTTGGGGACGGAGAGCAGTATTAGCCCACGGAGATTATAGACCCAGCAATCTGCTGCACAGGGTCCGAGATGTAAGTTGAACACTTTTTTTTTCACTAAAGAGCAAAGAGTATATTATCTTAAATAATTTAACAGCATGTCATGCTGCGCCATAAATAATAGTGTCTTCCATTGCATAACTAATATTTTTTAAGTTACATTCCCTTATGTAAACGGGCTGAATATTATATATACTGCCTGACCTGCCACGCCTGAGGTCGCGGGTTCAATTGCCGCACAATTCAAACATTTGTGTGCATATTTGTTTCTATGTATGGTCTGGGTGTTTCTATGTATAATATGTACGGATTTACAAAAAAATAAAGTATATACTTATGTATGTTTATCCATTATCTAGTACCCATAGTACAAGCTCTGCTTAGTTTGGGCTAGATAGTTATATCTATATATATATATATAGTTTTACTATAAATTTCTAGTAGTTTTCTTTCAAATTCTAATTGTTTGTTTTCTTTTAACAATAAATTTCCTAAGTTAGATTGTGGAGTCTCCTTTTAAGCATTTAATGCCTGTGTTAGGAGGCTCCGCTCTTCCATATCGAAAAATAACGTATAAAAATTAAATTTATTGTTAATTAATAACAATTTACAATGTTATAAAATAATGAATTAAAATAATTATATGTGACATAGCAAATAAAGTCGTTACAAAGCGGTGTTGCATGTATGTGTTAGATAAGATAAGATAAGATGCGTTTATTTGTGAAATTATTTGACACAGTTGATGTTACATAATAACATTTTGGTTTCAACATGCTTGGTCCCTTATTTTAGACATACAAATATTAATTCTTTAGTCATTGTTATCATTGTAAAAGTAACAGAAATTCAGCCCACATGCAAACTCAACAATATCATAATAATTCTACTTTAATAGTCATTTTAAAATATATTATAAAAGAGATTGTTATATTGTCTACAAAGCCAAACACATCTACATTTTAAACACATTAATTAAGAAATATAAATATTAGTTTCAAATTCATTTTAGTTCTTATTTTTATATATATTCAATAATATTACATACATAACATAAGAAGCATATTATAGTTTATCATTGAGAAAGTCATTTACATAATAATATCATTTACTTATCAGCAGATTCGACAAGTGTTTTTCAAATCTTTAAAGTTCGGCACTTTATTATAAATTTTCGGAGTCATACATACATATAATGATTTTTCCCAATAGAGCAGTATTTGCAGGATGCACACTTAATTAAGCAACCGGATGTTCTTTCTAAGAGCTTCATTATAATTACAGAGTGGGAGTATCGACCATAAGTAACATAATAAAAGAAATATGTCCTCTTATCTGGAACGCATTAAAAGATGAATTTTTAATGTTGCCAAATACTACAGAAAAATAGGAAGATATAGAAAAATCTTTTAAAATAAAAGCTGATTTCCCTCACTGTCTAGGTGCAATTGGTGGTAAACACATAAGGATAATTAAACCAAAAAAAATAGTGGCTCCGTTTATTTTAACTATGTATAAGGATTATTTTTCAATTATTTTACTTGCAATAGTCGATTCAGAGTACCGTTTTATCTATGTGAGTGTTGGATCGTATGGAAAGGAGTGTGATTCTTCGATATTATAGTGCAATTGGCCTGTAATAAGATATTAAATGTTTATTATCGTTTTTAAATATAGTTTTTATTATAGCCTTCTTTAAACTATCTAGGAATATGCCTGCACTAATACTTAAATTTAGCAAATAGTTTAGATGAGTACAAATCAGATCACCTACTAATTATTCTAGTTGCTATTCCGTCATAGCCTATACGTTTAGTATTTTTGAATTTTTCATATATTCGGTATATCTTGTGGTACACTAGGAAACAGAAACATTGAATTTCTATTACAAGTTATAGTTGATGTAATACTTTTTGCATCCTTCACACTTTCGGGTAGCGGTACCACTTTATCTACGAAATAGTTATTAAAACTATTGACTACCTCTTTTGGATCTGTATCAATGGTAGGTACTTACCTATTGTTCATATTCAAGGTTTGAATAGTATTTGCTGGAGCATTATATTTTGCTTTGTTTATTATTTGTCATATTTGGATTTATTATTCGAGGTATTAATTTTATGAATATTTTGGGCTCGTTTGGTTAAAATAATAATTTTTCTAAATTGCTTTAAGTAATCTATATATTTCATTTTTGTATCCAGTGACGGCTTTGATCTATACGCCCATAGTAATTATCTTTTCTATCTGCTGCAACTCTTTATACCTTTTGAGATCCAAGTGACTTTTTTAATATCTCTAATATTGACTAGTTTTAACGGAAAACATAAATTATAGAACAAACTAAAACTATCAAAAAATAATGTATATGCCTCATTGGGATCAATAGCATTATATATTTCAGAAAATGTCAAGCTTTTTATACAGTTATAAAATTTTAAGATGTTTTCTGGTAAAAAGTCTCTTTGTTCTTTGCCCCAAAACTTTAAAACACAAGATTTTTCTACAGAATACTTCAGAATTTGAGCTGTATGGTCGGTTATACCCAGTTCTATTACAATCGCTGGACATGATTTGGAAAAGTCGTGAGCAAAATTGTTGTTGCATGTTTTACTAATTAAACGAGTTGGCGTTTCTAAGGCTAATGTTAAATTAAAGTTACAAAGCAGATATCTTTATTCTAATGTCGTAGTATTAGTTTTGATTATGTCAATATTGGAATCACCAGCTATTATTATATTAGAAAATTTATATTTATTTAAATTAATCAAAACTTCCACTAATTTTTGAAAAATATATGTTATTAATTTGGTTTTGGGACTCGATATACACATACGACAACCAATTTATAGTGCACCAATTCAATAGCACAGCGTTCGAAAGTACCACTTATACACATTTGTAATAGTAATATGCCAGGTAGATCTTTCCATGTATTACAGGAACCGGACTGGGCTTTTTACATGAATTTGTTTGGTAGTTCATATATCGGATTTGATAGTCAATACATAATACTTCCTTTAGCAACACTTGACATACATAACGCACAAATAAGCCACGACAAGGCACCTGGGTACTAAAATTCATGTCTACATATTTTACATTTATAAATTTGGAACATAACAATCTTAATTCATAGATTAATTTTATTTCGCTTAGATATCTATTGAAAGGTATTTCACAGATTATAACATTTGTATGTATTGTTAAGCACAAAAAATGTGTGTGTATGTTGCAGTTTGAATTTGAGTATACAATACTTTCAGTATTAGCACTTCCGGAACATTGGCTTATATTAGCAGAGGCATAGTCAAGTTGGGCAGTAGTCTTGTTTGATGGTGTGCTGTGTTGACTTTTGAGTTCTCGGTTACGACCAGGTGTTACACGTGCGATACTGTCCGATGTCGCCTTTTTGAATGCATCAGTTATCCTTATGCTTTTTTCTAGGTCCATATTTAATTGAGAATTCTCACTATTAAGATTCTCGATTTCCTGATGGGCACTCGCAAGCTGGTCAGTGAGGGTTTGTATCTTAGCATAAAGATCGACTATGGTCTGGTCATCGCTAATCGAAATTAAACTCATCATGGTTGTATCAAAGAGTGAGACATTTGCATTTGAATTATCCAGTGAGCCAGTCTGCTGTGGTCTACGTGCACGCTGTGTGACGTTTTGATCGAGATCCATATTCATGTCTTTATTTATTCGGCTACAAAACTTTTTAATTTCCCCTGTTTGTGTAATGTATTTTTACTGTAGCTATACTAAATTTATATATGTCTAAAGAATAATTTCATGTAACAGGGGATTATAGTCTATGGTATGTTACTAAATAACATATCGTTCATTCTTTGACGGCACAACACTAATATTGTCTTTAGCGTGGTATGATTGTCTATTGTTGTTGTTTTGGTACAAAGTTCAAGTTTGAAATCTTATTAATAAACGGTACGGTAACTTAACAATGTTTTTATGTTTGCACATGAATTGTTACCGTAGTGGTGACACTACGGTAACAGTGCCAAGCGTGAACTTGGCACTGCGGATATAGTTTTAGGTCTTATCTTACGAGTTGGGTATAATACAGCTACTGTAACACAAATTGCACAAAGTGTTGATGTAAGAATATAAAGTCGGTGTATTTTCCTTCACAAAAACTTATGGTAGGTCCGTATTTGCAAAGGATAGTTATTGATTATTATGCGCTTATACATAGTTTTATACGATTGCTTCACAACTTTTACCGTGTTTACACTGACAGTTGTTTTTTTTTTGAGTAGAGTATTAGGTATATTATATACTATCAGTCTGATGTAGCTTTAATTGCAACTTGATTATAATTAAGCGATATATATACATACATACTTTATCATAGACTTATTTTCCTAACTATCATAGCAGTTAGCTTTCTAATGCAGATGGATAACATATTCAAAGCAAATAAAAATAACCCCGTGATATGTGTAAGATTGAATTATAACAGAAACAGACAAGTGTGATGCTTGAATATGTGGCGTATGTATATACACATAGGCAACATATAAGTTTATGAGGAACCTGGAATCAAACGGAGCATCATACGTCTAGCTGCGCCGAAACCAAACGAAGCGCGAAGGCGATCGAACAGAGCATCATACGTCTAGCCGCGACGAAACTAACTTACAAACCAAGCGACGAGCGAAGTTTGCCTCTGTTTTTATACGTGGCAGTATTTATAGTCGCCGCGCCGCACGCACACACGCGCAAAATTTTCTCGTAAAATTGTAAAATTGTGTTTAAGTACTTGTCACTGATTGGTGTAAATAAATATTGTGCACATTAGTGCGAACGATACTTGTAAGAACAATAAATGGGATATAAGAAGGCTTAAAAATTGTAAATATATTCTCAGTTGAATCAGTCTACGTGTTTCAATATAACCCTAACGGTTACCAGCTACGGACCTGGCTTATGCCCGCCGGCTGATAATGCGTTAAAAATATTTCGCGTTATACATTTATCTACAAGCTTACATAAATAAATAATGTATGTACGTACTTAATGCAAATATATGTATAATGTTATATGAAGATCTGCCAACGATACGTATGTATCTTATGTGGGGCCAGTCAGTGCAGACCGGCGACACTTCGACCCAGTGGGATCTTTTGTGTCGACACTCTCCCAATAACGACTGGAGGTCTGGACTGGAGGACTGGAGGCACGGAGCAGGCGATAATTGTCAATCAATACGCATATAATTTCGAAAAGTTATACAACTTCCGAAAGTCAGAGGAGCGCGACGTGGGTTCGAACCCGAGACCCTCTGCATTGCAGTCTGTTGGTCTCCCCACTGAGCTATCGCTGCTGAGTAACGATACGTATAATCAAGTTTAAATAACAACACATGTAGTATGTCGTTAATAAACGCGCAAGCTCTTACGCAGCGTCCTACGTGAGCGATCTGGATGCGAACGAGAAGCGGCGCGGTGCGGCGCACTGTGGGCTGAAAATCGACCTCCATAGACATAGAAATGAAAGTTGCTAGATGTTCGTTTTGTTGACGGATATGGCTTCTATTAGCTATTATACACATAACAATGTCATCTGAGCTAACTCCGCACAAAAATGAATTTATTATAAGGTTTTTTCGAAAAAAATGTATGGAGCTGGCATGAAAAATCTGATTATCTCTGAACTTGCAAGGAAAACCGTAATATCCTCAGAGATGGTTATAGGACTAATTATTTGTGATTTTTTGACATACTTCATATAACGGTACCTGCTGCAGACTTTTTTTTTAAAATTATCGAATTTTTAATTAATTTTTTTTAACATTAAACGATTTGTTTTGTTGTATAAGTAATAAAGAAATATTTTCGACAACTGTCTAATGAGGTCGTTAACTAATGTTGGACTGAAATATAAAAGGGTTAACATTTTGCATCATAATATAGTTTATTCTAAGCTTTGTTACCCCTAACATATCACTGTGAAATTTTATAATGGAAAGTTTAAATACCAATTTAGACCTATTCGTTCTTCTAAAATGTAAGAGTACTTCATTTGATCATGAGGTATTGCTTAGTGAAGTTATATCCCGCCTAGACGTTTGTCTTTCCGTTGAAGATCAAGTGACTCTAAAAGAATTTTGTCGGAGATTTGTACGAGCTACATCACAAAGGTGGCAAAAATCTCACCGAATTCTTGATACTTTTAGAAAACAATACGAAATTTGGCTGCAAGCAACTATCGATTGGCCAAGTTGTATAAATTTAGTCGCTCAAGAACCAACTGTTGCTGAGGGATCAAGATCAATCTCTCCAGAACCCTCAACATCATACTCTATTGGTACAATGACAAAGAGGTCACGAAAACCATTCGAAGATCTGGGAAGCAAACAGAAGAAGAGAAGATCTGATGAGCATAAAACTGACAATCCCAGTGAATTGGCACATACAGCAGCAGCGCGTTTTAAGGAAGAAGGTTGTGAGGATATCGCATCTGTAATCGAATATATGCTGAAACATCCTGAAGCAGTCTCTAAAATTAAGGAAACGCTTAAGCAACCGGTGAAAACTATCTTATTTACACCAGAAAAAGCACTTGGATTACTCCTTTCATTAAAATTATCAAAGTGGCAATACATCACTTTACGAGAGTCAGCTATTCGGGAAGGTAGAAAGGATATTTATCCATCCTACTATAAAGTGCAACAAACCAAGCTGGCATGCTATCCTCCGAAGCAATCAGTGTTAGTGACCGATTCATCGGCAAGAATAACCCTTCAAGCTTTACTCGACATTACGGTCAAAAGAATCCTCCAAAGTTTTCCTAACGATGATGTGCAAAATAAGGATTTAAAATTGATATCTAAATGGGGTTTCGATGGTGCGTCAAACCAAAGCCGATACAAGCAGAAAATGGATAGCGATCAAGACGATTCAAGTATTTTCATGACTTCCTTGGTGCCACTAAAACTGACTGATGGAGACAATACTTTGTGGATGAACCCAAAACCATGCTCAGCAATGTATTGTCGTCCAGTTCAATTTACTTTTGTGAAGGAAAGCGAAGCAGTAGTCATCGAACACAAACGACAAATGGATGAAGAAATTAAGGCTCTCATTCCTACAGAGTGCAATAATAGAAACAGGGTGAATCATCACCTAATGATGACAATGATCGATGGTAAAGTTTGCACGTATTTGTCTCAAGCCAGATCAAGTTCATCATGCTATTTGTGTTTGGCAAAACCGACAGAAATGAACCGTTTGGGTGTAGTAACAGCAAAGACCGTATCTTCTGACATATACGAGTTTGGATTGTCATCTCTACACGCCCGTATAAATTGTATGGAATGTTTACTACATATTTCGTATAGACTAGATTTTAAAGAGTGGGCTGCGAGAGGTAAGAGGTTTCACAAAGAAATGCTAAGTAAGAGAAAAAAGATTATTCAAGACAAATTTAAAGACGAATTAAATCTATTGATTGACATTGTTAAACAAGGTTCCGGAACTACTAATGACGGCAACACTGCAAGAAAGTTTTTCAAATTTCCCCATAAAACTGCAGCCATTACTGGGTTGGACGAAGAACTAATAAGAAGATTTGCTGTGATTTTACAGGCAATAACTTCCGGGGAAAAAGTAGATATAATTAAATTTAAAGATTATGCCTTCAAAACAGCAGAGAGGTGCGTGGAATTATATGACTGGTACTATATGTCATCAACCGTCCACAAATTACTTATACACGGGGCAGACATAATCGAGAAGAATGATGTTGTACCCATAGGAAGTCTCTCGGAAGAAGCATCCGAGTCTCGCAATAAAGATTTTAGGAGATTTCGGGAACATCATTCGCAGAAAAAGAGCAGGCAAGATTCGAATCATGATATCCTTAATATGTTAGTTGTTTCTTCGGATCCTTTTATAAATGTACAAAGGCCCAAGTTAGATGCCAAGAAAAAGGAGGATTTATTTCCTGAAACCCTCAATTTAATTCAGTTTCAAGAAACTGACTTTGAGTTTGTAGGCAATCTAGATTCTGATTCAGAAATCGACGAGAGTGATAAGGAAAACTAGAAACTTTTTGTGCTTTTAATTATAATTCTATTCAATGTAATTTTTTCATGATCTTTCGTTATTTAGCTTTGGTACGTAACTATGTTTTGCAATTGATTTATTTTTAAATATTTTATATTACTATTCTTGTACCTATTTATATTTTTGCATACTTTTGTACCTATGTTTTGTTTTATATAAATTTTATCAACTATTAAAAAATACCTTTCTAATTTATTTTTCTTTTTATTTAATGCCTATTATTAGCGTTAATAAAATAACTAACTTATCGATTGATCTTTACTTTGACATAAGTAGAATTTAATGATTTAAAAAATACCTTCATTTAGACATAATAATAAAATTATTAGACAGTTGTCGAAAATATTTCTTAGAACTCGTAACATGTCTAATTAACTAATTAGTTTACTTATGTACTTACCTGTAAGAATTTAATTAGTGTAATCCGTAGTTACCATTGTGCGATATTGCAAATCACTTAATCTCTTATCAGAACTCATTAGAAGGCTAATTTATTATTCAGTAGTTTACCTGTATGCAAAGTTTAGTAATGGTATCCAATTACCTGTTTTAAAACATATATACTATGTAAGGCAAAAATAATTTTCTTGATATTTTAACAAATAACTGGCGAAGATTTAGTATTATATGCATATAACGTGTTGTTTCTTTACTTTTACAATAAAACAAATCGTTTAATGTTAAAAAAAATTAATTAAAAATTAGATGATTTTTAAAAAAAAATCTGCAGCAGGTACCGTCATATGAAGTATGTCAAAAAATCACAAATAATTAGTCCTATAACTATCTCTGAGGATATTACGGTTTTCCTTGCAAGTTCAGAGATATTCAGATTTTTCATGCTAGCTCCATACATTTTTTTCGAAAAAACCTTGTAATAAATTCATTTCTGTGCGGAGTTAGCTCAGACGACATTGTTATGTGTATAATAGCTAATAGAAGCCATATCTGTCAACAAAACGAACATCTAGCAACTTTCATTTCTATGTCTATGGAGGTCGATTTTCAGCCCACAGTGCGGCGCGGCAACAATAAACTGTCGATACCTATGGAAGTGGCCTACGTGACTAATCGCACGTAAGGTGCGCTGCGGCGCGGCACGAATTGAATCGAACGCGATCAGTTGGCTTGATATTTGACAGCCGCGCGCTGTAGGTAATTATTTAAAGGACAGAGCAGAGTTAAAATACTGTTAGATAACGTTACCGTGGTGATGGTGTAGGACGATTTGCGCGCACGTAGGACTGAGTCACACCGCACCGCATTGAATTGGCATCGAATCGGTTCGCAATCGCGTTCGCGTTAAGTTGCTCACGTAGGATGCTGCGTTAGTCTCGTGCACAGACTATAAAAACAATCTCGTATTATAATAATAATTCAATTTAATCTCTATAGTACCAAATCTGTCTATCGTCAATAATATTATTATTAACCCTAGATAGATAACCTACGTCGAATCGACGTAATCGATTTTGAAAAATCGATATAACTCCTTGTTCTTTCGCGTCACTAAGCAGGCCGTTGCTGCCAACTCAGTCGGCCGTCAGAGCTTGCAGGATACGCCCGTATCGCTACAGTAAGTGCCACACTTTCGTCAGTATTTACCTACCGTACGTCGAAGTGACGTATGGTTATCTTTAGTGTAAGTTTTTTAACTTTTGGGAAAATGTGTTATTGCCACTTTTTTGATTTCAAATGTACATATCTTTTATTAGTTTTTTACTTGTTATAGGTCACGATAAATAGAACATAATGTCGTCACGAATTCATATAGATGACTCAGAAATCTGTGGATTGTTGCATGAAACGAGCGATGAAGAGATTCAGGGGTCGGACAGTGAAACCGAAGACAATTTACTAGAAGATGATATACAGAGTGATGCTGAAGACCATGAGGTGCGTGCTCCACTAGTGGTTAACCCCTTGAGCACAGAAAATGTGTCTGGAAATAACCCTGAAACTTTTGAAAATACTTCGCCTAGTATGTCGAGTTATATTGTCATGCCCGAGCGTCAAATCCTTAGAGGCAAAAACGATCATCGTTGGACTGCTACTAAAGGCAGAACAAGTGGCAGAGTGTCATCGGCTAATATTATACGGACATCTAGGGGTCCCACTCGGATGAATAAATGCCTTTACGAGCCTTTAGAATGTTTCAGTATATTTATTACTGAGGACATTGTAGAGGAAATTACAAAATGGACCAACGCAGAAATCCAGCGGAAGATGCAAAGGCCTGATGCAAAAGCCACCTTCAAAACTACAACATGTGAAGAAATACGAGCTCTTTTTGGCATACTGACACTAACAGCTGCTATGAAGGACAATCATTTGACCACGGATGAGTTATTTGATTGTTCGTATTCAGGAAACAGGTATGTTGCTGCCATGAGTAGAGACAGGTTTGATTTTTTGATAAGGTGTTTGAGAATGGACGACAAATCTTTGCGGCCAGAACTAAGGGCTATTGACACATTTATACCTATTAGAAAAATATGGGAGATCTTCATAAACCATTGCCGATCCAATTACATTCCCGGACCCTATGTAACGATCGACGAACAGCTTTTGGGTTTCCGAGGTCGGTGCCCTTTTCGAATGTATATTCCCAACAAACCTAATAAATATGGACTGAAAATTGTAATGACATGTGACAGTGCCACACGATACATGATTGATGCCATACCATATCTTGGCAAATGCACTCAAACCAATGGCTTGCCACTTGGTGAATTTTATGTAAAAGAACTTACAAAAGCTGTTCATGGTACTAATAGGAATGTAACATGTGATAATTGGTTCACATCAGTTCCATTAGCCAAAAACTTGCTAAAACAGCCATACAACTTGACCTTGGTCGGCACTATCAGGTCAAACAAACGGGAAATCCCTGAGGAGTTGAAAAAAATACATTCGAGACCAGCAGGAACATCCGTGTTTTGTTATGATGGGCCATTGACGTTAGTGTCGTACAAACCAAAACCGAGCAAATTGGTGTTAGTTCTATCGTCTTGTAATGAGGAGGGGACTGTTCACCCTACAACCGGCAAGCCAAATATGATTCATTTCTATAATGAAACAAAAGGGGGAGTCGACACTTTCGACCAAATGTGCTCGTCCATGTCATGCAGCCGCAAAACAAACAGGTGGCCCATGGCTATGTTTTATGGGATCATGAATATGGCATTTATAAATTCATACATAATTTACTGTGATAATGTTCTATCCAAGAAAGAAAAACCAATGGGTCGTAGAGACTTTATGAAAAAACTCAGCAATAGCTTGATGGCCCCATGGATGAAGACAAGGCAGCAAATGCTTACTTTGCCGACCAATATAAAAGACAAAATTAGTGATATATTGCCAAAAAGACCAGCTGAACCTCTCACACAACGTGAAGGAGTATCTGAGCCCAAAAAAAGAAAATATTGTGCCTTTTGTCCATCAAAAATTAGAAGAATGACAAAGACAATGTGTGACAGCTGCAGAAATCCCATTTGTGGAGAGCACAAGTCCAGCGCCTGCCCTAAGTGCCTTTGAGGCCAATCTCAATAAGAATTGATATTTATTTAGTTATTTTATATTACAGATATTATAAAAAGTTGATTTTGAAAAGCTTTTATGGTAAATTATAAGACTGACAAAGAGATTCCTAAATGTTTAAGTTTTTCAAAGTAAGAAATACCTTGTTTTGTTATTATTTTTTTATTTCTAATAAAAATATAAGTAAACTCTAATGTTTTTCATTTATTCAGCCCACTATTACATACATTAAGATATATTATCACATTTATAAGCGTAGTATATATATAATCCAAAATATGCTCACTCATATATCCGCACGTCGAACCGACGTATGGTTATCTTTAGTGTACAGTGAAATATGGTTATCTATCTAGGGTTAATAATAATAATGGATCCCTATGGGACAGTCGTTATTATCTCATTATGAGACTAACGCGATATCGGAGGGTACAGTAGACTAGCTTTTAAACTACCACCTTCGCCTTGTGATATTAACAAAAAATGTATCACCAGGTTAAATAAAAGCGCACAAACCGCAGGGCAGCTTGTGGCGAGTTGAATGTGACTGGCGACACTGCGGTCCTGAATGCCTCAGAGAGTCGGTTAGGGCCTCGTCCCCAGCTTGCCGTTACTAGTTGCCTGGGAACTTCAAGAGCGCCAGTAGGTACTCTTAACTCTGGCTTGCATTGGTATATGCTTGGGGGTGGAAGTGTCATTTTCAAGGGCATAACTACGGGGAAACCCACTCCGGATCTCCGCTGTCATGAGACCCGTGATGGTGAAACCGACGCCGCACCGCTCGACACCCTTAGCCGCTCGCACCGATGTTGCCCTCTGCTGCTGGCTTGTATGCCTATGGTGATTAGCCAAGGGGCCTATTTAGTGAGTTGGCGAGTCATCGTCTGCCCATTGCATTCCATTTTTCATCCATAGTTAGCAAAATACCGGTCCACCAAACACCCATACCTATAGCCCATATATTAGAATCCATACGTAGCAATAGTCCTACACCTGCTGCGGCTTGTGCTGCTGTAAGTGTTCCATCCCACCTTTGATTAAAACTCTCGAAGGGCCTTTTCACGTTGGACCCATATCTCCGTGTAAGCCTTCCAAAGGGCCAGGTATTTTCATAATATAACATGTTAGAAAATACCTGTGATAAGAGAAACATAGTAATAGCACACAATGAAAAAAATCTAAAGAAGCTGCTCTCACAAATCGCGAAAGAACAGAATTTCGTCAACTGCGACGTAAAAATCGAACCGATTTCGAGCGGTGGCGCCAACTATACGTCGTGTTTGTACAACATAACGATCACTGAAGGTGATAATGTGGTGTATATGTTCGCGAAAGTAGCGATTATGGGAGAAAAGATGCGGGTAGAAGCTCCTCGGATGAAATAGAAAGTTTTGCTTACACTAAAATATTGAAGGCTTTTAAAAGATTGCAAAACTAGCATCAAGTGCCACACGACCACAGGCTGACTTTTAGTGACTACTCACAACTCGATATCAGCTCTGAATAGGTGGTATCAGAGAGATCAAAGAGATGCATCAAACTTACACACAATTCCCCACCTGTTTTCGATCCTATATAACAAGGGCAAGCGTATTGCTGTTTAACGGCCATGATGTTTATTATGACTAAATACAGTCTATATAGAGCAACTCAATACGGCCTGCTGACAAGTGTAAAAAGGTGAATAGTCAGGGTGGCGGCGACAAAGAAGACAAGTTGTACAGAAAAGCACTTATATTATTTTGAATGCACGTTTCAACGGTTAGAATATGAATGTCTCCAAAATATTCTAACCGCCGGTATTTATACAAAGATTTGACCTAATTTAATACTAAATTCACAAGCTCAATAGATAATATTAAACAGTGTTTATCTTAATTATTCTGATGATTATTTACATACAATTATTATTTAATAATACAGGATTATGTAACATTAAGGATTTATTACACCGGAAGCAGAGGCGCCGGTGTGACAAAATTATGCCTAACCCAAAAGCAGTAAGAATCTAATAGCTTTATCATTATATTATACATAGTAAAACAAAATGATTATAGGATTGATTATTCGACATAGTGTAAAAAAAGTACAGAGATCAGTAACAATACGTACTATTTATTAATCGCGCCGGAAGCTGACAAGCGAAAGGCGCCAAGCTAATAAATATAATCTTTATACTTAATAAAGAAATATGAAATAACTATTTAGATTATTGATTATAAAATTATTAATTAAATTATAAAACGATAATAGGTTTTAATGTACATATAGTGGTTAAGATGTACCCGAACTAGCAGTATATGTGAGGCCGGAAGTGTAACTTGATAACACAAGATAATTTTACTTAAAATATTATTCCTTACCAGAAATAATTCCTGCATAGTACACAGACAAAGATTTGGAATAACTATTTGTGGATTATATCTGGAAATCGAACCCACAATACTGGACACAATATAATGGCGAGATGACCACTTTAACTATTGCGCTATCAATGCAGTCAGCCGGAAGACATACGGTGGCATTGAGAGAGTACCTACTTCGATAAGTGTACTATTATAATAATATTCTATCACATACACACAACACCATCTAGCCCAAACTAAGCAGAGCTTGTACTATGGGTACTAGACAATGGATTAACATACATATATACTTTTTTTTTTTTTTGTGAATACATACATATTATACATAGAAACACCCAGACCAAGACAAACATCCATGTTCATGCACACAAATGTTTGACTTGTGCGGGAATCGAACCCGCGACCTCAGGCGTGGCAGTCGGTTACACTAACCACTACGCCATCGAAGTCGTTATTATAGTAAGATGCTTGTACCCAAATATTCATAATATCTTCATATACAATAGGACTGATAACCATTCGTTTTCTTATCTAGCACTTATTTACTAGTACTAACGTTCAATGCCACGTTACTCCTATGATAATATCGAGATACGAGTGTACCTCCTTAAGGGATTAGGCAGAGATGTATAACTACCATATGGCTGTTTTCGGGCTCTGCCGTGTAGTGTGTACCTTGTTAAAGTCATTTGGTGCTCAAAAATGAAGGTTACCATGGAAGGTTACTGTGGAAGGTTACCGCCACTTAAAATCTAAAACACGTGTTTTTATAGATTACGACGAATTCTCATCGAATTTTTACCTCGTATCTTTGACGTTCGCGCTACCTTTTCTCTCTATCTCGTATCTTTTGGTAAATGGCGCCTGAGAGACTTTTGACAATATCTCCTTTCCAACTTATTTTACGATAAAAATAATACCTTTGATATTACAAGCATTATTAGATTACAATAAACCGCTTGCCATTTCGGTTATATAAAAAGCTACCACAGACCAAACCAGACAGTCAACTCTGAAATATACTAACTTTATCTTCTCCAATTCCAGGATGGCACAGTAGACATCAAAATCGTGGACTTGCAAACTATGCAAGGAAGTTGTCCCGTAATGGACTTACTGTATCTTCTCTTCACCGGGTCAGACGAGCAGTTCCGAGCTCAGTACTACGAGAAGCTGCTGGATCATTACTACACGCAGCTTCACGCCTCCATGAAACGGCTCCACCTTGACCCTGATAAGGTCTACTCCAGGAAGGACTTTGATCACGAATTAAAAGAGGTGAGATTATTGCTACAACAAAGTTTTTTTTTATTTTTAGAAAAGATTCAACCCCTTCACTAGGAATAATGCCTGTATCGCAGAGGACTTAACAAACACTCAAACAACACAAACAACATCCAGACACGGAACAACCATTTGTGGACCACACAATTTTTCCCGTGTAGGATTCGAACCCATAACACTAGGCACCGTGGCAATGGCGACGTGACCACTTATATCATTATGCCATCCGTGCAGTAAAATAGTGCAATATTATTCGTAATTAACTACACCATCGTTACATTACACCATAGTAATTAAGGCCCACAGTGCACACCTATAAAGGCTAATGATAATAATAGTAAGCAATGCCAATAATTAATTAGCATAAGAAGTGATTTACAAAAAACTTGGCATTTTAAAGTTATCAAATATTTTGATATCTCATTAATACAATTTATATTAAATACTAGCTGTCCCGACAGGTGTGGTCATGTACACATGAAAGAAAAAAAAACCTATATAAACCATCCTTGAATCCACATGAACACACACAAACATTTTTAAACAAACTCAAATTTATTACTATTGTATAGGTCTATAGGACAATTGGAAGTAGCGATAGCCTATTGGGAGACCGTTAGGCTGCCACGCAGAGATTTTGAGTTCAATCCCGAGGCGCGCATCTCTGACTTTTCAAAGTTATGTGCGTATTAAATGTGTAATTATCGCTCGCTCTAACGGTGAAGGAAAACATCGTGAGGAAACCCGCATGTCTGGGAGTTCTCGATTATGTTCTCGAAGATATGCGAACTCTGCCAACCCGCAATGGGCCAGCGTGGTGGACTATGGCCTAGCCCTCGTCACAGTGAGTAGAAGTCCTTGCCCAGCAATGGCACAGTTTAATACAGGGCTGATATTATTAATACAATCGTGGCAAACAATCGTACTGTAGCTGTATGCCTATGTATGCTTGCAACACCGAGGACCGTAAACTGTGCTGTCAGCTCAAGAGACAAAATCGACCTAGTTATCTTTTCTTTCACCCGAGGAATACTTACAAGACAGTGCTCTTTGGCCGCGATCTTCTGTAAGGTGGAGGATCTTTTCCTGTCAGGATACACTTTTTTTAATTCCACGTATAGGCGGGGGAACCGCTGTAAATACTGCTGAATTGAGAAGCATCGGTTCCTGGCTAAAATAAATAAGCTATCATTAAATTGTTTGGAATTCTAGAGATAGGAAGTTGACAGAAGCTTCATAGTAGTTATGACAAATATCTATATCTAATGTGCCAAACAACCTGAAGATAGTTTATTAATTTAAGCCTGTAATGTGCTCATTAATGCACTTGACTCTTAGAAGTTTAATTATTAGCCTATTAAAACGTAAATTAGTGTTCGTTTAATGAGTGAAAGATTATGAGCGCATCGCTTGTGCTCGTTTACAAGTGAGTAAAGGAAAATTACCATTAGAAAATACCCAAGGGTTCAATAGATTATACCAGGCTTCATATGAAATAAATCTACTAGATGGGATCGTATGCTACTAACACTAAAATGACTAGGACATTTCAGTTCCATAGAAGTACTGGCCCCGTCGATAAATACTACCTACGTTCCTAGAAATGCAATGGACCATACCCATAGACCGCAACAAGCTTGCCCTCAACTACGAAGCACTTTTATATAGCTGCCTAATATTTCGAAAGACAAAGCAATATATTACTAATATCGCTTTAAGACAGATATCAATCTCAGATTAATTCATGTCAATCGAGACGTCACGTGAAAATAAATAACGTCCAAACCATGGGTTTATAACTACAACCGTATATATTTTTTCAGAAACTACCATTAGGATTGACGATCGCTGCATTCACGTTACCTGTCGTGACGGTAGACACGGAGAACGCGCCACAAATATCCGAAGACGCGGGGTTGGCAGCGTTCTCAGTGCAGGATACCAGCGACCTCTATGTGGAGAGAATGAACGGAGTTGTAAACGACTACGTCAGATGGGGAGTACTCAAATAATTTAATTCTTTACATATTTCTGAGTCTAAATAAAATTTGATTCCTAGGAAGCCTAGAACCTGATTTAAGTTTATTTTTGTTTATCTTAACCCTCTACCGTATACAAACCCATAAATGGTTCACCAGCTTTAGTATTTTTTTTCCACGTAATAATGCATAAACAACAACTAAACGCATCGTTTACATTATGATTAATATGTTGGCAATACGAATCACAGAAGATCTATTGTTATCCCCGAAACTGATAGTGATTCTTCTGATGACGAAACTAACCCTCCACCAGCCCCACAAAAAAAGGAAAGTCAAAGAATAATAAGCCCACCAAAATAAAATGGGCAAACAAAAAATTAGATGCAAATAATCACAAATTTACTGGAGTTACACAATTACTACCGTTTATTGAAAAACTTGAAACACCGGCAGATTTTCTTGTTTTTATTCTCTGAAGATCTGTTACAATCTATTAAAATCAATCTAATTTAAAATCTGTACAAGACAATATAAACAAGCCCGCTAACATAAGTAATCAGGAAATAGACCAATTGATTGGTATTGTCATTTTCATGTCTATAGTGAAATTACCTGTATCACGACATTACTGGAACAAGACTGTAGGACAGTCACAAATTTACGAAACTACGACATGCAATAGATTTAAAACAATAAAAAAATTACATTTGTTTAAATGTAAATTTTTTGGCAGTCCAGGTCATGATAAGTTATTTAAAGTGCACCCACTGCTAGATGGCATTACGCAGCAACTTTTACTAGTACCTAAAGAGGAATATCTAGCAGTCGATGAGCAGATAATCACCACAAAAATGGACATGACCTGAAACAATACAACTCTGCAAAGCCTCATAAATGGGGATATAAGAATCAAGTACTTAGTGGAGTTTCAGGATTCAGTTACGATTTTGATATTTTTGCTGATAACCAATGTAATACACGACCTGAAGGTGCCCCAGACTTAGGTGTTAGCGGCAATGTCGTGACTCGACTCACTAAAACAGTACCGAGACATGCAATCTTTTTCGATTATTGGTTCAATAGTCCTAAACTTCAGGTACATCTTACAAAGATCGGACTTTTGCCCCTAAGTACAGTGCGCCTGAACAGAGTTTCTAATATAGATATGCCACCAGAAAAGGAATTAAAAAAAACAAGAACGTGGATTTTTCATTGAAAAGGTCACCATTGACAGAGTTAGTGTAAGTGTCGTTACTTGGTTTGATAATAAATCCGTTCATATGCTTTCAACTTACGCACAATGGCCCAATTGTAGGGCTAAGTGCGGATAACACACGTCCAACTAACTAACTATGCTTTCAACTTATGTAGGTAGTGGTCCAACCACTACAAAACGTAGATACTTCAGAAAAGAAAAGCAATAAAAAAACATTAATAATTATCCTCAAGCAGTTGAGTTATATAACCGGCACATAGGGGGCGTCGATTTACTGGACTCTATGTTGGGTCTGTATAGAATACACTTGAAATCCAAAAAATGGTACTAATGAAATTTTCGTATGGTGGATATGTGTATTGTAAATGCCTAGATCCTCTGACGCAGAAACAATCCAGAGAATTATATGCCACTATTCGATTTCAAACAAGCCGTTTCAGAGAGAGCACTTACGCAAATCTGGTAAAGCTGTAAGTGCTCGAAAAAGAGGACGTCCTGTAAATCAAAGTAGAGATGGAACACCTGTAAGTTTTTCTAGCCTCGTAAGTCCTACTCCTTCTAATCCAGGAACACCAACTCGGCCTAATAAAATGAGGAAAGTTTCATTCATAATTCATAATTCATAATAATTTATTTGTGGAATATAGGTTAGTTATTACAGATCTTAAATATTATGTTAGAGTACCACTATATCCTACCACATTACGCGGTGTACAAATAATAATAAGGAATAATTAATTATTACAATTGATACATATACAACTCATATTTATATATAAATTATGTAATGTCCAGATTAATTGATTTCAAATGATTAAATAATAATTACAAATGTCAATTATTTACAACACATTTCAAATTTTAATAATTATGTACATTACATTATTAATGTATCATTGAAATATTCATCTACAGAATAATATGCTTTAATAATTAAGAATTCTTTCAATACATTTTTGAATGACAGGACATTTTCAGCATCTCGTATAGATTTGGGCAGTTTGTTATAGATTTTAGGTGCCATGACAAATATGCTGTTGTGGTATAGGGTGGTTTTAGCTTGAACCATATGTAACGTACCAGCTCTGCGTTTACTAGTCACTTTTGAAAATTTTGACATGTTTCGTCTAACAAATAACGCACTTTCATATATATAGATTGATGGCACTGTAAGTATTTTTAAGTTAATAAAATGCGGTTTACATGTGTCGGTAGTACAAATTTTACATATTGCCCTTATACAGCGTTTTTGAGACTTAAAAACTAATTCTTTACCAGTTGCATTGCCCCAAAATATAATCCCGTATCTTATCGTGGATGCAACTAAGCCGTGATAAGCAGTAAGAAGTGTGTCTTCTGCAAGACATGAAGATTTACCATTGAACTCCGTAAGAACCGACAAAATCGACAATTTTGCGGCAACAAACTTAAACAAAGTGTAGAAAATGTATGGTTTTCTATGTTATAATGACAAACGAAACTGTTTTTCTACATTTCATGATTGAAAACATGAATTGTCGGTAAGGTCTGTACTAAATACAGAGCTCTAATTATTTCTTTATTTCATACGAATCCATATTTGTCCGTCGTAATTAAGATTAAAATTTGTTCAGGCGCATACGAACCCATATATGACCTTAACTTTTTTCAGTAACTGCAAATGTATTTTTTTAATTTGTTTTGTGATTATACCCTAATTAAAGCCTCAATGACCATCAAATATTTTTTTATTCATTTCCTTCATAATTCATGCAGTAGAGGGTTAAATTCGTTTCACTTGTGGATTAAATTCGATTGACTTTCTGCATTAGCATTGCCTTACCTGCCGCTTTCAGATGACACAAAGGTAAATTTAAATTTAAAAAATACATATTAATTAACAATGTATTCGTAACTAGAACAACCTGCAGAAAATAGCGACGGTATCTTAGAGGGATAATCAATTAGGTACTTAAAAGGCACACCTCTGTTCGTAACGATCGTAACGATCAACTATAACAATCGAAATGAGCTATTGCTGGTAAATATTCTGCTAATATAGAGCCTATTATGTATGTATGTATATCGCTATGTGTGTCTTTTAGTGATGGTAGCTCGCGAGCGAGTGATAAAAAGAGCCAGCTCCTTTCGATTAATGTCGCTCCCAATCGCTCACTAGCTCTTAAGTAGCTCAGAGCGGCCAACCGGCAATCGGTCCACGCTATCGAGCGACTCATACGATTCGCTTCGGCAATATTCGGCACACTTCGTGTCATATCGTTAGCTCTTTTCAAGGATAGCTCTATGTCGCTGTAAATGCAACTTTAATCTAGATTGACAGTCCTAAGCCTGTGTTAAAGTATAAAGAAAAATAAATGACTTTCACAATATTAATAACCTAAAATTCATTCATGATTGAATCTTGGGTGATTAAAAGAAATATGTTTTAATGTGTTTGTTATATTGTTTGTCTACTTGTGGTATATAATTATGTCATAAATAAACATTAAGAAAGAATGTAGACGTTCAAAGAGCGATTGAGCTGTCGGTCGCTTTCGATTCGCGTAAGTCAAATGTATTAAGAGCTACTGAGCTATAGAAGAGCTAAAGAGCTAAAAGAGTGATATAGCTCTTTACAGTGAAAGAGCTACTCGCTCTCTTTCTTTTGTGTGAGCTAATTCGCGCATGTCTAGTGTCTTTGGCTATCAGTTTGAAGGCGTGAATAGGGGTCCATGGACATATGAGAGACCACATGAATAATAATTTGAGATGTATAAATAAAACGAATGTTTGTAATATTTTCCTTTTTTATTATTTCAGGAATTGTTTGTTTTCATATTAATATAATATCATAGTTTCATACAGTGAATACATGTCAGCGGGTAATGACGAATGCACGACCTGGTACCGAACCAACTGCCTCTCATACCTACATACATTTCTTTACATAATAAATATACAATAAACTTTCATAATAAATAAATCAACACGAACACTTTTCAATATATATCGCGCCATGTTTAAAAGACTACATTTATTATTTTACCATAAAGATATACACTTATGATTCTACCATTCAGCCTATTGAAAAGTGGTCAGTGTGACCAGTATAAAGATTAAAATTCTTCCAAACTTGAATTACGCGGCAGTAGAAAAAGAATTGTCGCAACTTAACGTAGGCACAAAACGAAATGATAAGCATTAGGTCGTGTTATGTGCATCTACCGTCTACTTCACAATCAACTTCGCAACCTTGGAGTACTGAAAATTAATAAATTATTTGGTCGTACACGCTATAGTAATACAAACACAACTTTTACTTTATATATAAACATTTATTTAATTTTATCGTAATCAATATAAGTTACCTATGTAGTAGAATTTTCTATTCTTGCATTTTACTAGAACAAAGTGCAATAAACAATTATATAGGTATTTATTGTTATTTTTATATAAGCTAATTTATTGTTGAACAGTATTAAATCAGTTTCTGAGTGTAAATAAAATGTATTTTAGTAAAAAATGCAGTCGTTTTACATTAGCGCGAACTAAAAGCGAAGACGCGCAATAGGTACACTTACAGGCGATATGTGATTCGACCAGTTATAACAACATTAGCTAATTTATACAAATTAGAAGTCGCTCAAAATTGGACATTTTACAACATGTATTCGCAAGTATATTTCCAAGAGTACACTTTGTTTTACGTATTAAAATGTCATATTTTGTTGAACTACTAATCGTATGTATCGCAGCGTTTCGAGTTACGAACGTTTATTGTCAAAACAATCAGGCATACTACACTAAGGGTCGATTACTTTAACATGACATGAAAGGCCTCCATAATATAGATATAAATCTATGCAAACATCGCTAAATCACAAGAATTTGATTATTATATGATAGTTATTGTACGGTCAGAACAATCTTTATGCATCCCCTGAACAACGAAATCTTGATATGAAGTATTGTACTATAATAATAGATTAATTAGATCTCTATCATAAACACGAACATATATTTGAGCATCTGATAAATATCTTTATCCCAAAGTACCTATATCATGTGCTGTTCACAATATAATAATAATAATAATAATAATATTCTACCACATACACACAACACCATCTAGCCCAAACTAAGCAGAGCTTGTACTATGGATACTAGACAATGGATAAACATACATATATAGTTTTTTTTTTGTAAATACATACATATTATAATATGATTTCTACTAGTGACGGAAATATACTTGAAAACTTTCAACATTAAAATAACGTTGATAAACCATTTGTACAGATATATACTCAATACTCAATACTTTATTGCTTCCATAATGTATAATTACAGGTGGTATTCTTAATCTATGGTAGCATTTATGGACCCTGTAGGGCACTGCACAGTGTAGGAGAGAGGAAGAAGAGGGCTTACTTTGTAATTTCTTAGAACTACTGACTATTTATTTATGTTAATTAAATTTAATAATTTAGATTATTAGTTCATTATGTTAAATTATGATATGTTCATAATACAATATATCTGATTATTTATTCAATATTTAATAAATTACAATACTTATTATTATTTATAACAGCACTTATTGCACACTATAATTGCTACTTAATTATTATAATTATTTTATTGCGTTAAGTATTTAATGGAATTAGATTATTTGCTGTTATATTTATAATTAAAATTGATGTATAGGTAAATATATATTTGTTAAGTTATAATTTATCATTCAAGAATTCTTGTATTGTGTAGTAGCTTTTATTAATTAAAAATTCTTTTAGCTTGCTTATAAAAATATTAAATTTGCTTATATTTTTAATGTATTCCGGTAGTTTATTATATATTTTTATAGACATAACCAAAGGGCTTGTAGAGTGCATAGTTATTCGTGAAGAAGGAAGATTTAATCTACTTTTATGTCTCAGGTTAAATTTAGTTACTTTATTTTCTCGTGTTGTGTAGAATTCTGGGTATTTACGAACAAACTTACTGATCTCTAATATATATATGCTAGGCAAGGTTAGGATTTTATGGGATTGAAAGTGTGGTTTACATGTGTCTGTTTCCTGTATGTTAACTAAAATTCTAATTAGTTTCTTTTGTATTCTAAATAGGGTTATTGCATCTACGCTGTTTCCCCATAGCATTATACCGTATGAGAGCCAAGAGTAAGCATAGGCATAGTATGTAACCAGCGCTGTGGGTAAGTCTGTGGTGATTTTAACTTCTCGTAAAGCATATGCGAATTTAGATAGTTTCATTCGGACGTTTTTTACATGAGATTTCCAATTTATATGTGAATCTATTGTTATACCCAGCAGAGTAAATTCATTTACAGTCTCAATATCTAACCCTTTAAACTTGTAATTTATATTAATAGGTTTTTTTTGGTAGGGATAGAAGGTTATTATTTTTGTTTTTAAAAAATTAATTTGGAGATTGTGGTCATTCATCCAAGCTACTGTTTTGTTGAATATAGAGTTGAGGTTTTCATTGAGATTTAAACTGATGTTACATGAGGTAAGTAAGGAGATATCGTCTGCAAATAAGACACAAGGACCATCAATAGTTTTTGGCAGGTCGTTTATGTATACAAGGAACAATAAGCACCCTATTACGCTACCTTGAGGAATTGAAAATATTTATTTTGTTAGAGCGGATGTATTGTAATTCATTTGTTGCTTCATTAAAATATTCGATTTGTACAAGTTGTTGTCTGCCTGTTAGATATGATGTAAGCCATTCGTGAGCTTTGCCACGTATGCCTATACCATATAATTTATTTAGTAGTATTCCGAAGTGCACTTTATCATAGGCTTTGGTCATATCAAGCAAAATCCCTATTGCATATTGTTTGTTATTTATTATATTGAGGGCTTCTTGAATGTATTTAAAAACTGCTAATGTTGTTGATTTATTTCTTCGGAAACCATTCTGGCACTCGTCAAATACTTTAAATTTTATATAATAACTAGTTAGTATAATGATCGTGATCATACATTACATACATCTCGTACTGCGGCCGTAAATTAGAGAGTACCTGTTTCACAGAAACAGCATGAAAATATATATAGAAAATACTTACATATTCGTTGCACATACAAAAAGCTGTGAAAGAACGCTAATCATAACACGATAGCGTACACCGACGAAACTTTTATAACGTTATATACGCGATAATATTAATTACAATAGTTACAGCAACGAGGGGATTCGAGTCAACGGTCGGGGTCAGTGTCTCCAGATAGTTTATTTGAAAATACGGTGTTACCAAGTGAAAATTACGGTAGACTACGGTGTCAATAGAAAAAAATTAGACGCTTAATTTTGCCAGTTTTTATTCATAATCAGTCTTATAATCAATCTTGTATCAGAAATTGGTTTATTATTCACTTTTGTAAATAGAGCTGTTCATCATGTTTATCATTTTTTCTGTTGGAGCAAAATCTATGCAGTTTTTACCATTCCTTTGAATGCCTTGTTCGGCTAATATATTGCCGCTAATAGTTTTTGTAGCTAATTTGTTTCTCTTGTCCGTTTTTATGTTATTGATTTGACTGAAAACTCTTTCACAGTCAGCATTAGAGTGTGGTAGGCACAATATTTGAAGCATGAAGTTGCACAAGCTTGCGAATGGTTTCTTTCCATTTTTGTCTGTATTTGGATAATCTGAAAGTAAAAACAAACGAATCAGCTTTCTATAAGAGCCATCCATAATAAAGTATAACTACTAACAATATAAAATAACAAACCTCATGCCAAAATTTGTCAGGAGGGTAATTGGTATTCAGTTTATTGTGTTCGAAAGATGGCAAATATCTCCATTCGTCATCTAAATTCTGCTGTTCTTGCAAAGATTTGGGAGCTATGCGTGGCAATAGCGTAAAAAAAGGTGCCAAGGTGGAAGGTCTTTCGTGTGACAGACAAGCTTCTGGGCTTAGGGTAGAAATTGCATGAAGAAGTTGATCATCGAGGCTGTACCTTATTCTTATTGCAATTAGAGCCCTAATAATGAATTTTCGGCAGTTACTTTTGAACTCTCGTATGTCATGCTCATTGTTTGCCATTTGAGGTAACGATAATTGTTTGCGGACACCGAGGCCAAGGTATATATCGTCAAGATTCAGGTAAAGATTTTCGTTGGTGGGATCAATTTCGTCGAGCTTATCATTGCGCGTGCACTCCGGCCGCATAACAAGTGAGATCAGATCTTTATATAATTCTCTCATTTTAGTGTGCATTTCTGTGATAACAGTACTTTCACTTTGAAAGTACGCATTTGTTTTTGTAAATTTGGGTAACATCCAAGAAAGAAAATAGTAGTAGGCTTTAATGATTGGGTCATTTGGGCGTTTATGGATTTCTCTACACTCGTGATCATCTAACCATTTACTGTCGAAATAAAGTCGTAGAGCGTCCCATTGTTCCAACAATCGGTCGACAACTGCTAATAGCGATAACCACCTTGTTTGGGCTGGACGAAGTATTTTGTGTACATCAACTTCCACAAAAATTTGGAAAGGCTTAAACTGACTTTGACGTTTGCTGCTCGATTTAAAATGGTTGTAAACATCACGTGCTAGTTGTTCACAATCTGATGGTACTTCTTTAGCGGCGTCACTAGCACACAGGTGCAACGAGTGGCAGATACATTTGAGAATAACAATACCCGGGCAGGATTGTCGAAATCTGGATGACACTGAGTTGCGAACCCCCATCATTGTATTACAACCGTCCGACCCAAAACCTATTACGTTTTGTAGTGGTACGTTCTGTTCTTCAAATGATTTTACTATTGCATTATACAGATAATCTGCATTTGCGTTATGGTCGTCTGTGGACTCTTGAAATAGTTGAATAAGGTCCCAAAAACGACTTACTATTCGACTGATTTTCGAGTCGTAGTAATGGACGACAACACACATGGTTTTTACAACACCTATGTCTGTACTTTCGTCTACTAAAATTGAAAACTTCGTGCTTTTTAAATCAAATACAATAGACTCCTTTTCACTGACACCCAAGACATTAGTTATGACGGCTTGCAATTTGCTATGCTTCATTTTTAAACTTGTCACTATGCGAGAGTCGGGGAAAATATCGGCAAGTAAATCATTTAAATGATCCATCACAACATGTGAAATTTTATGTTCTGCCATGAAAGCTGCCAGCTTTAATTCAGCTCGTTTCACACTTTTATCACTCGATGACACCTTTGCATTTTCAAAAATCTTTGATATCGACGGCTGTTGACAGATACCTTTTAACTTATCCTTATGTTTTGTACCTTCTTTGTGTCGTTTTATGACACTTATTTCAGCCGTCATAGTTACTGCACATACAGTGCATGATGCTTTAAATGGATCAGTTGGGTGTTCCCTTAACCACGATGAAAAATCCTTATTGGTTAACCATTCCGACCGAAGCTTTTGTTTGTATATTTTACTTTTTTGTTTCTCACCTGCCTGGATTTTTTGTTTTTTTGGCGTAGATGGGCCATCACTATCACTATCACTAGCCATTTGAATTCGTAAACTGATAAAACAATAGATAAATGCAGCAGAATGAAATTTTCTCGTGCAAATCGAAAAATTACACCAACATCACAATCTTATAAATGAATGTCATTATGCTGGTCAAATAAATAATCGTTAATTTTATTTAATTTATTTGCAAAATGTTACAATTTTATTTGGTCGGGTATACAAAGCAGGGAATCCCTAACTTTTTCTACGGTGCATTACGAATGAACCATGGAAAAACTCAGGGATTCCCCGCGTTATGCATGTCAGCTGTTGTTGTTTATTAAAAGGTTTGTTACAGTTATTAGATACCAGTCCTTTTAGCTTGAGCATCAGTATTGTCATATTAATTAATGTTTCTATCTCTAACAAAAATAATGGCTAATAAATCTAAAAAAACAAAGTTGCAAATTACGGTAGCTTTTGCTACCGTAACATAGATGCTACGGTAAGTGGTAAACCCGGCAAAATTACGGTATGTCTACCGTAATTACGGTGTATATGGAGACACTGGTCGGGGTCTACGTGTGAGTTCAGGGTCCTACCGCAACAATATACCTCTCGCTCTATACCTACGCTATACTCCTCTAACCTCTCGAACAACAGAACAAACTCGTCGAAACTCTCTGGTCTCTATAACCTTTCCCTATATCGTGACGATTATATTTTTGTCTATACTAAGAAGCTAATGGCGAAGTTACACGGTTCACACAAATCGAAGCAATTTCGTTTAAATACCAGAAGTGAAGCGAGTCCGGTATTCTTCTATGTCTACATTATTCAATGTTATTGTTTCGTTCAAAAAATCTCTCAGTAAATTCGCCACAAGGAATGAAAACGAACGAATGGTGGTGTAACGTAAAATCTAAAGTTAATACCTTACGTAATAATGGTCTTATTTACTATATTAATATATGAGCAACAGAAAATCCCACTGGCACTCTTTAAGGCCTAACCTTCAAAAGAACTATTCAGCTTAGTTAAAGTTGCAGTGAGACAATATACATATATTTTGAGCGTCCAATACAGTCAGATAAAAATATTGATAAAGATATTTTTATTTTGTAAAACCTAAGTAAATATATACAAGTTATGTGGTCCGTACGCATGATCCGTATTAAGATCTGTTTTATTATTCATACGCAGAAGAATAAAGTGGGTAATAAGTCGGATCCCTGGGTTATGCCAGTGTCCACATTGAGTTTCTGCAGCACTTAAAAATCAGTAGATTTGAGGCAACAGCAACAGTTTCTAAACAATTTGCTAACGTCAACAGTACGTCATATTGGCTAATGCTACATGTGTGTAGATGTTATTCATACAGTGCTATTTTTATTTTCAGATATGAACATACACTATCTTTATAAATATTTTAAACCAAGCATAGGTACCTATAGCTAGTGTGAGATTTATTACGATTCTAAATAATTAAATATTGATAACTAAATCAATAGAATGACGAAACAGACAATACTCTTTGCCTGTTTCTATTTACCTACCTGTATCTATTTATGTCTATCTATTTATGTGTCCACGTTGTACTGAACAAGTCGCTGATATACGCTTGGCCCTCAGTCTTGTGCACAAACCACACGCAGCCGCGCGCCAACTAGCATCACAATAATTAATAACCTATTTATTTTAATATGCTTGTGTAATAGTGTAAGCAATCATGGCACAGAATGAAATAATTCTAAACAAGCTCCTCGTCCAAATCGCGAAGGAACAAAATTTCGGCAACTACGTCATTAAAATCGAACCAATTTCTAGTGGTGGCGCTAACTATACATCAGCTCTGTATAATGTTACAGTTACGGAAGGTGACAATGTCGTTCACATGTTCGCTAAAGTAGCGATCATAGGTGAGAAGCTGCGGTCTGGTGCGCCAAGGATGTACGAAATAGAAGGAATAGCTTACACGAAAGTATTGAAAGCTTACGAAAGGTTGCAAGACGAGCACCAAGTGCCACGCGAACACAGACTGACATTCTCCACATTCTACGGTTATAATCCTACAGTTTATGAAGAAACTATCGTTCTGGAAAACCTCGTGATGCAAGGCTACCAATCTTACGATAGATTTAAGTCTGTCGACTGGGAATACGCGAAGTCGGCGTTGAGCGAAGTGGCCAAAATGCACGCACTCGCGTTTGCGTACGATGAATATTATTCTGATGAGTTCAATAAAATAATTAAAGAACTTAAGTCTAAATGGATGCTTGAAGGTATGCAGGCAAAAGATTACCTAGATGGTGTGTTCCTTAAAGCCGTGGAGGTCACTCAGCAGAAAAATAAAGATAAGCTACGAAGATTCTTCGACGGAGTCAACGAAGATATATTTGATAAGATCTACGGTAGTTGGGGACGGAGGGCAGTATTAAGCCACGGGGATTATAAACCCAGCAATCTGCTGCACAGAGTCCGAGATGTAAGTTGAACACTTTTTTCCCACTAAAGAGCAAAGAGTATATTATCTTAAATAATTTAACAGCATGTCATGCTGCACCAAAAATAATAGTGATAAATTACATATCGCACCCTTAGAATCATAGCGACCTATTTAAAAATATAATATTGTCTTCTGTTTACGCGAATGTTATTCAATGAAATTAAACTACTATATACGGATTTTGTTACGTTGTTTATTTTACACTTTATTACATAATTTAGAAACTGTTACACGACTACTACTAGATACTATTAAACTTTACTAATTTTTAAGCTAATTACTAATAGCACGGGGACACTCTCCCCGTGACCATGGCTGCTGAAAAGCAACGAAACGTCGCGGAAAGTGTAAACTGAAATATAAATAGTTTAATAATTTTAATAATTTAATTAGTAAAGTTTAATAGTATCTAGTAGTAGTAGTGTAACAGTTTCTAAATTATGTAATAAAGTGTAAAATAAACAACGCGATAAAATCCGTATATAGTAGTTTAATTTCAATAAAAAATATAAATGGTTGGGAAACGTTAAATAAAGATTTTGCACCTTTAGAATCATAGGACCTAATTAAAAAAAACATGATTTTGACTTTGTGTCAGAAAAAGACCTAAAACGACTTTCTTTATCGACTTTTATTAAAACACCGACCGATTTTGGCGTAGAAAGCTACATAACGTATACTTCGGTCTCTTTCACTCCCCTCCACTTACCGCGTTTGTTCGGTTTGAGAGTGACGCAAGTTGTAACGTGCCCTGAGTGTCATGCGCAGGTCGTTACGTGTTTAGTTTTATAGTGGTCTAATCCGAAATAGGCCCGTACAGAATTAAATGTAACGGTAAGTACAAGTAATACTTTTCAATTAAATAAAGACCCTCTTCATAATTGAGTCTATATCATACTAAACGTTATGGAGTAAGTTGTGACTTTTTTATCATTGAGACCATCTTTAATTGAAAATCGGTAATAATAAAAGACCCATTTTTAATTCGGTCTCTTTAGTTATTGTAGTTATGATTATAATTAAAATTTATTATTGATGTGTCCCTCTTATAATATATACGTTTTATTTATTGACTATTTTAGATATGAGTCTGTCTAAGTATTGAACTATTGTGATGTCTTTCTAATTATTACTCAACAAGGCTAAGGTATTTTACATTATATTCCAGATTTCCAGCCCTTAGTATTCAATTAAGAGGAAATTACATTGCAAAATAAAGAAACGTGCTGATTACATTTCAGGAAAAATAAATATCCACACTAAAGATCACAATAACACTGATGAGGAAAGCCATTTGTGCCACTCCGAGGAATCAAATTATAATTATTGAAGATACGCCCGAAAACCAAAGTAACTTCTCAACTTGTTCTTCAGCAAGCAATTCTACCAAGAAAAGAGTCTAGCAGCACCACTAATAGTTCTTCATGTACAAAATAATTACTTTCAGTCACCGATCAATTCTGATGAAAGTGATGTAGATTTAAGTGACAACTACCCTACTTATACAGTCGATAGATCTTGATCACAACTTACAAAGACTACTCGTGTATCAGCATCCAATTCTTCTAACAATGATTTAAATACTAGTTTTGTTAATACTGTTCCTGAATCTACCAGGAGATCTATAAAACATACCCGAGATCCATCAAAATGGAAGCAAAATGTAGCAAACATTCTGAGGAACTCCGGTAAAACTTATGTTTTATGTACGACTAAAAACCATGTAAGTGTAGACTTAAATGTTCTGAAAATATAAATGACACAGACAGACATACATTATTTGAAAGATATTGGTCTATAGATAGAATTGATTTACAGAGATGTTATATCAGATCTTGTATGATGGAAGTTCGTCCTAAATATAAGAACACTAATGCAGCCAAACCTAGATTACCGAATACTGCATTTTATTTTACGGTTGAGGGTAATAGAATTCGTGTTTGTAAGACCTTTTTTATTAACACGCTCGGTATAAGTGACCGCAATTAGAACAATAAAAAAGAAAACTGATCCTGAAAATTTCGTCAGTAAAGATAATAGGGGTAAGCACGTGTCAAGAAAGCCTACAGATGTGAATCTCATTGAAAGTATTAAGGGACATATAAATTCGATTCCAAGGATAGAGTCTCATTATTTGAGAGCTTCTACTAGTAGGGAGTATATTAGTGGTGAGAAGACAATTATGGATCTATGGAAAGATTTTAATAAATTACAAAAAGGAGAAGAAAAGCCTACAAGTGACTACTGGTTGTATCACAAGATCTTTAACAAGGAATTTAATGTAGGATTTTTCAGGCTAAAAAAGATAGGTGTGACCTGTGTTTAGATTATGAATTAACGAACCACACTCGAAAAATAGGAATTCAAGAAAAATATGATGATCATCTAAAAGAAAAAGATTTGTGTCGCCAAGGAAACGTGTAGATCTTCAAAATATTGACGAGACAGATATTTGCGCAGTCAGTGATTTGCAGGCTGTTATGCAGTGCCTTTTAATGTGTAAGAGTTGCCATATAATTTTTTTTATACATTTAAAGATCTTACAAGATAAATGGGATTATATTTTTTATGAAGATCAAAACATACACGATGTATCATGGAACAAATGTGTTCTAAAATTTTGTAAAGCGGAGCCTTTCGTATTTTTCTATAAAACTTCATAATATATGAAGTTTTATAGAAAACTAATAAATAATATGAGTGCCTAATAAAAATATATAAAGAATATGAGTGCCTAATACTTTTATACTTAAGTATAACTAACAATGTGATTTTATTGTAAGCAATTATAAAGGCTAGAAGCTATGCTAAGCAATGTTAACTTTAATAAATTATCTTTTAAAGTTTTCAGTTTCATTTACAACCTGTTATATTGAATTGATTAAAGAGTGGATTTTGATTAATATCTGGAGTGATTATTTAATAAGTTTAATTTCTAATAAAACTTGTTTACTATCTTTTATATTTTTTGTATTAATAGTAACCACAAAAATAATCAAACATTTACTAATAGAGTGACTTACTAACGAAAAATACAAGATTTTGACCAAATATTTAGAAATAGAGGGACCTTTATAACAAAGAGTATTTTTAATAAACTGTGGCTAATATGCCTTTAATATTACAAAGACATAATAAAGACTCCTTTATTAAAAAAAAAAAAAAGTATACTTTATTGACGTTTTTATTTTATTTTCTCGTAATACATGTAGATATATTAGTTACCAATTAAATTAAATGATATTTATATGAGTTTTATGAATTTTCATTCTAATATCCTCCATTTTTTACAAAAGAAATAAGTGTACAAATATGTGAAAACATTTAACACAGTTGAAGTTACATAATAAAATTTTGGTTTCAACATGCTTGGTCCCTTATTTTAGACATACAAATATTAATTCTTTAGTCATTGTTATCATTGTAAAAGTAATAGAAATTCAGCCCACATGCAAACTCAACAATATCATAATAATTCTACTTTAATAGTCATTTTAAAATATATTATAAAAGAGATTGTTATATTGCCTACAAAGCCAAACACATAACGGAAAAAAACACGATTATATTATTACAATAATGTCGTTTCAGACTACATTTTAAACACATTAATTAAGCAATAGAAATATTTGTTTCAAATGCATTTTAGTTCTTATTAATAATAATATTACATACATAACATAAGAACATATGCGTATTATAGTTTATCATTGAGAAAGTCATTTAAATTATAACAGCATTTACTTGTCAGCAGATTCGACAAGTGTTTTTCAAATCTTTAGAGTTCGGCACCTTATTATAAATTTTCGGCGCCATACATATAATGATTTTCCCCAATAGAGCAGTATTTGCAGGATGCACACATAGCCTCTTATTATCCAGTCTGTTTCGGTCTATAACGTCTGAAAGGCAAGGAAACAATTGGGGATTGTTTTGACAAAAATTGCGACTTCTGAAATATACAATGAAGGAAGCGTCAATATTTTATATTTTTTGTAATATGGTATGCAATTGTCGGTTATTTGTAAACCAAACATTGCTCTTATGCAACGTTTTTGCTGTTTGAAAGCAATCTCCTTATCTACGGAACTACCCTAAAAAATTATACCATATCTTAACATAGACGCGACCAAACCATAGTAAGCTGTAAGGAGTGTGGAAATGTTTACCTTTACCTTTTACTTTAATGGACAGTTTGTAGAGAGCGTAGGAACTGCTACTAATTCCTTTACACAATTGCGCAATATGTGCTTTGCAATTAAGTTGCCTATTTCTTGTCAGTCTGAGAAATTTGGTTACACTTACATCATTTATTTCCAGATCCGCATATTTTATGTCAAGTGGTTTTATAGGACACCTTTGAGAAAAATGCATTATTTGCGTCTTCTAATATTAATTTTAAGATTATTGTTGTTTAACCAATCTATACATACAAAGTTGACATACTTTTCAAAAAAAATTGCGCTACTTGGAATTAGTGCAATTGGCCTGTAATAAGATATTAAATGTTTATCATCTTTTTTAAATATAGTTTTTATTATAGCCTTCTTTAAACTATCTAGGAATATGCCTGCACTAATACTTAAATTTAGCAAATAGCTTAGATGAGTACAAATCAGATCACCTACTGATTTTATTATTCTAGTTGCTATGCCGTCATAGCCTATACTATTAATATTTTTGAATTTATTATATATTAAGTATATCTTGTGGTACACTAGGAAACAAAAACATTGAATTTCTATTACAAGTTATAGTTGATGTAATACTTTATGCATCATGCATAACAAATGGTGTTTTCCCTAATAGTCTTAAAAAAGTAATTATTAAGCCGTTATTTAAAAGAGATGATAAATCTGATGTCAAAAATTATAGGCATATTGCCAAAATTCCTATATTTTCAAAAATTATCGAAAAAGTAATCTTCAATTCCATTTATAATTATTTTGAAAAATATGAGTTATTTTGCAGTGAACAAAAAGGGTTTCGAAAAAATATTAATATCAATATGGCATTATTCGACCTCCTTTCTCATATCTGTCGATGATAGAGATCCGGTATGTGCTATATTTACCGATATGACGAAAGCGTTTGACTATGTGAACCATAAACTTTTGCTAAATAAACTTTATGGCTATGGAATTAGAGGAAATATTTTAAAACTTTTAGAGTCATATTTGGCTAATAGATTCCAATGCACAGAAATATCACAACTATGTCCAAAAAGCAATTGAGTAACTATTTACACATCTCAATCAAGAGTTTTAAATTACGGGGTACCTCAAGGTAGCGTACTAGGGCCGCTACTTTTTTTAATATACATAAATGATCTCCCTAAAGTCATATCTCAAAAGATGGTTCTTTTTGCCGATGACAGTACAGCTGTTGTGAAGTGTACGAGTCCTGTTTGTTATGAGAATGATATTAATGATTGTCTAAATAAAATAATTAAGTGGCTAAATAGCAATAACCTAGTAATTAACTTAAACAAAACAAAAGTAACGCATTTCCATCAAAGGTGTAAAACACCTACAGTTAATGTTACATATCAAAAGTGCAAAATAGCAGATACAATAAAGGCAAAATTTTTAGGTATAACAATTGATAGCAAGCTAACATGGAAGCCCCATATCGATGAAATTGGCATGAAATTAAATAAATCCGCATATGCACTCTTTCAGCTGTCAAAAAAAGTTAGTAAACAAACACTTTTGATAGCATATCACGGTTTGGTTGCATCGGTTCTGAGGTTTGGTATAATTTTTTGGGGACAATCTACTGAAAGAGAAACTGTTTTTAAAGCGCAAAAACGATGTATTCGATCCATGTGTGGCTTAAAAACAACTGATACATGTGTACCACATTTTAAATCTTTAAAAATATTGACTATGCCAGCTATGTATATTTATGAAACGGCTTTGTTTGTTAAAATTAATTTACATCTTTTTCAAAAAGTATCTGATGTAAAGAAAAATCCAATGCGTTCGCAATACATTAATCAATTGTGCAACAAAAAATGTAAAACCGCTTTGCTGAAAAAGAGTTTTTTTGGAATAGCTCCAATAATCTATAATAAAACACCTGATACCATGAAAAATATGCCGCTTTCACAATTTAAGAAGAATCTCTATTCTCTGTTAATTGAAAAATGTTATTATTCTGTCCAAGATTTTATAAATGATAGTTTTTAAGATTTGTTGCTTTTTTCTTTGTATTTTTATTGTTTGATTTTGTTTAGTTTTTAAGTTATTATATTTGTACGCCTTCACGGCAAAACATAGCGCCCAGATATATGTATCTAACACCTATTTGTAAATTTTACCTATGTTTCACAAATAAACATTCTGATTCTGATTCTGATTCTGATTCATCCTTCACAGTTTCGGGTAGCGGTACCACTTTATCTACGAAATAGTTATTAAAACTATTGACTACCTCTTTTGTATCTGTAACAATGGTAGGTACTTATTATTTATATTCAAGGTTTGAATAGTATTTGCTGGAGCATTAAATTTTGCTTTGTTTATTATTTGCCATATTTGGATTTATTATTCGAGGTATTAATTTTATGAATATTTTGGGCTCGTTTGGTTAACATAATAATTTTTCATTGAAATTAAACTACTATATACGGATTTTATCGCGTTGTTTATTTGACACTTTATTACATAATTTTGAAAAACTGTTACATTACTACTACTATTCAACTTTACTAATTTTAAAGCTAATTGAATTATTATTAAAACTATTAATACTATTTAGATTTAATTTAATTTTACACTTTTCTCGACGTTTCTTTTCAGCAGCCATGGTCACGGGGAAACTAAGATGGTAGTTGTCTCAATGTTCCAGAAAAAACTACACTGGAACATTGAGACAACTACCATCTTAGTTTAAACTATAATAAGGCTTAAAAATTGTAAATATTCTCAGTTGAATCAGTCTACGTGTTTCAATATAACCCTAACGGTTACCAGCTACGGACCTGGCTAATGCCCGCCGGCTGATAATGCGTTAAAAATATGTTATCCATTTATCTATAAGCTTACATAAATAAATAATTTATGTACGTACTTAAGAATGCAAATATATGTATAATGTTATATAAAGATATGCCAAGGATACGTATAATCAAGTTTAAGTAACAATACATGTAGTATGTCGTTAATAAACGCGCAAGCTCTTACGCAGCGTCCTACGTGAGCGATCTGGATGCGAACGCGAAGCGGCGCGGTGCGGCGCGAAAACAATAAACTGTCGATATAGTCCGATGCAAACTTAATGGCGGCTCTGAACATCGTACGAGTCATTGCGCAGAACCCAATATTAGGTGTCAGCGGGACGTAGCGGCACGGGGCAGCAGGACACCTCCCCGCCCGCCTTTTCTTTCACCCGCACTTGCCCTTCGCGTCTTGTATTTAGTGTGTGAGTTATATCCGTATACTGCCTACACCTACCTACCTGCGCACACCTGCACTCGCAGCTAAATGCCGAGCCGCCATTAAGTTTGAATGTAACTGTACCTATGGAAGTGGCCTACGTGACCAATCGCACGTAAGGTGCGCTGCGGCGCAGCACGAATTGAATCGAACGCGATCAGTTGGATTTCGGTTATATAAAAAAGCTTCCACAGACCAAACTATACTAAACAGTCAACAGTACAACAACAAACAGTCAACTCTAAAATATACTAACTTTATCTTCTCCAATTCCAGGATGGCACAGTAGACATCAAAATCGTGGACTTGCAAACTATGCAAGGAAGTTGTCCCGTGATAGACTTACTGTATCTCATCTTCACCGGGTCAGACGAGCAGTTCCGAGCTCAGTACTACGAGAAGCTGCTGGACCATTACTACACGCAGCTTCACGCCGCCATGAAACGGCTCCATCTTGACCCTGATAAGGTCTACTCCAGGGAGGACTTTGATCACGAATTAAAAGAGGTGAGATTATTGCTACAACAAAGTTTTTTTTTGTTTTTAGGAAAGATTCAACCCCTCCACTAGGAATAATTCCTGTATCGCAGAGGACTTAACAAACACTCAAACAACACAAAGAACGTCTAGACACAGAACAACCATTTGTGGACCACACAATTTTTTTTCCGTGTGGGATTTGAACCCATAACACTTGGCACAGTAGCAATGGCGACGTGACCACTTATATCATTATGCCATCCGTGCAGTAAAAAAGTGCAATATTATTCGTAATTAACTATACCATCGTTACCTTATTCAAAGGGGCATGCCAAGACACCATAGTAATTAAGGCCCACAGTGCACACCTATAAAGGCTAATGATAATAATAGTAAGCAATGCCAATAATTATTAAGCATAAGAAGTGATTTACAAAAAACTTGGCATTTTAAAGTTATCAAATCTATTTAAATCTCATTAATAAAATTTATATTAAATATGTGCTATATTATTTTACAAATTATTTTAATTTATTTATGAGTAGGTACAATCTATTAGGAATGAAATAAAACAGAATAGGTACATTGCAGTTTTATAGATTATAGATAAAAGTGGTCAATATTAACCGCAACAAATAAACACTAACCGTCACAATAGAGTTGCAAAACAAGCAATGATATTATTGACATTTACGTTTTCCGGCGTCATACAAGTTAGAGATGGTGTTGCCATAATAAACACAAAACCTCGATACATCGATAATAGACATTCTCTACTTAAGTTAATCAAAGCAATCTTGCAAATATAAAACTAAATAATAATTATTAGTTTTTGTATTACCTTTGTTTAAAAATGAAATGAACGATTAAAATAATAATTATATAATATAGGAATGGTAAATTACTATTTCGATTAATTTCCTGTCAACATATTCTGTATAATGGCAACATTTTCACGTTAATGTACTTGCTTCCAAGTTCTAATACATAGTTTAGTCGTTTTCTAGTTTAATATTTTAAAAAATACTACCAAATTGTACAGAATAATAAATACAAGGAAAAACTAGGATAAATATTAATATTTTTTTTTTAGTATAGCAAAGTTCTTGTGCACCTCTGGGCACTGGCAACTGGCATTTGGAATTGACTTTATATGGAAAAAATTCCCATTGTAACTCACGTAAGATTCATGGTCATATTCACGATGAAGATGTTTTTACAGCAGCCGACGTTACGCTGTTTACTGTTATAAAATATTGCGATTATTTTATGAGAGATCTCTCGAGGATTTTGTTGTTCGGTTGAACGGCTCAGACGCTGCTTGACCACCGCTACCAGCGGTAGTCAAGCAGCGTGGGGTATTCGAATAATAATACAATAAGAAACTACTTCATAGCATGACAGCTAAATAGATTACCTTGTGTTATAGGTACTGTAAGGATTGTAGAGCTTCATAACGAGGTTCATGAGAACCAAATCTCTTTGCTTTTACCTAATCTGTTACGTTGGCAGCGCCATTACTCCTAGGTATTTTGAAGAGTTAGCTACATGCAAGTGTTAACCCTGGCATTGCAAGCCACCATTTTATGGATTTCATGTTGCTATAATTCTTCTTCTTTTTTTAGTTTAAACAGACATTTCCCGCACTTGGAATAATTCTTGTACAGCGGGGAACTTAACAAATATTCAAACAATAGATACAAAGAAAACCCAGACTCGGAACAACTATTTGTGGAACACACAAATTTTTGTCCCGTGTGAGGATCGAACCCACAACACTCGACGCGGCGGCAGTGAAGAGGCGACCACTTAAACCACCACGCCAAACGTGCACGTGCCTTGGTGACGTTACTTATCAAATAGAGGAAATTGTAGTAACCTCTCAGTTAAAAGTACGTACTCCATACCTAATAAACAAAATATGATATAGCTATATCTATACTAATATTATCATAAAGCTGAAGAGTTTGTTTGTTTGTTTCAAAAACGTTTCAAAAACGGGGAAAATTCTCTTATATGAAGCAGACGAAGTTGCGCGGGTCAGCTAGTGTAGTATAACTATAAACATCTGTTAAAGCGAAGGTCTCTCGGTGCGCTAATGATATGCATTAACTTCCTACAAGTGACGTCGTTTATATAGCAGAGTAAATTAGCATAATAAACGTTGCAAACCCATATTTATATGTACATAATAGCTATAGGTACAATATAGTTACGATATTCTAAACATCGCTTACTACATTAGAATGTTCCTTTGTATCTAATACAATTGTATAGGTGTATAGGACAATCGGAAGTAGCGATAGCAATGGGAGACCGTTAGACTGCCACGCAGAGATCTTGAGTTCAATCCCGAGGCGCGCATCTCTCTGACTTTTCAAAGTTATGTGCGTATTAAATGTGTAATTATCGCTCGCTTTAACGGTGAAGGAAAACATCGTGAGGGAACCTGCATGTCTGGGAGTTCTCGATTATGTTCTCGAAGATATGTGAAGTCTGCCAACCCGCACTGGGCCAGCGTGGTGGACTATGGCCCAGCCCTAGAGCAGCGATAGCTCAGTGGAGAGACCAACAGACTGCAAGCCAGAGCGTCTCGGGTTCGAACCCATGTAGCGCACCTCTGATTTTCGGAAGTTATATGACTTTTCGAAATTATGTGCGTATTGATTGACAATTATCGCCTGCTCCGAGAGCACGTTAAGCCGTCGGTCCCGGCTGCCATGAACATTTATGGCAGTCGTTATTGGAAGAGTGTCACACAAAAGATCCCACTGGGTCGAGGTATCGCCGGTCTGCACTGACTAGCCCCCACATAAAATACATGGCCTAGCCCTCGTCACAGTGAGTAGAAGCCCTTGCCCAGCAATGGAACAGTTTAATACAGGACTGATATTATTAATACCATCGTGGCAAACAATCATACTGATGCGTAGCTGTATGCCTATATATGCTTGCAACACCGAGGACCGTAAACTGTGCTATCAGCTCAAGGGACAAAATCGACCTAGTTATCTTTTCCTTCACCCGAGGAATACTTACAAGACAGTGCTCTTTGGCCGCGATCTTCTGTAAGGTGGAGGATCTTTTCCTGTCAGGATACACTTTTATAAATTCCACGATTAGGCAGAGGAACCGCTGTAAATACTGCTGAATTGAGAAACATTGGTTCCTGGCTAAAATGAATACGCTATCATTAAATTGTTTGGAATTCTAGAGATAGAAAGTTGACAGAAGTTTCATAGTAGTTATGACAATTATATATCTAATGTGCCAAACAACCTGAAGATAGTAACCTGTAATGTGCCCATTAATGGACTTGACTCTTAATTCTAATTATTAGCCTATTAAAACGTAAATTAGTGTGCGTTTTATGAGTGAAAGATTATGAGCGTATCGCTTGTGCTCGTTTACAAGTGAATAAGGCTTGTTAGACACGTACCACAACCACACGCACCGACACTGCGCGCACGCCTGCGCCCTCCCCCTTCTTCTCAATAAAATCCATAACAAGGATAGCAACAACAATGTTTCCTCTTCGAATTCTATGAGTTTGTTCAGTCAAGGCGTGTTTCCTCAACGAAAACCGGTGTCGAACTGTCTGTCTGCACTCGTGAGCGTCATTGCGTCGTCGCAACCGCATCGCAACTACTAACGACACCTCAACCACATCCACATTTTGTAGGAACCACAACGCAACTGCAAAATGCTGCAACGACACTATTTACACGTAACCACTGCTTGATCACCTTTTGTCGCGTCGATATGGTGTGGTTGTGGTATATGTGAATGAAGCCTAAAGGAAAATTACCATTAGAAAATACCTAAGATTATACCAGGCTTCATATGAAATAAATCTACTAGATGGGATCGTATGCTACTAACACTAAAATGACTAGGACATTTCAGTTCCATAGAAGTACTGGCCTCGTCGATAAATACTACCTACGTTCCTAGGAATGCAATGGACCATACCCATAGACCGCAACAGGCTTGCCCTCAACTACGAAACACTTTAACATAGTTGCGTAACATTTCGAAAAACAAAGCAATATATTACTAAGGGATTCAATATAATGACCACCAAAAATACTAATTGCGCAGCAAAATATGCTTACTAAAATACTATCATAACGAACACCTATACGCCTCAAATCACTGCATTCCGTCTCGGAAGGGTTAGGTTATGTTAGGTTCCTTCTTAAACCCACCCAAAAATAGGAGCCCCGCGAAGCAGGGCTCCGTTGACTTATTTTAATCTCTTTAAATATAATGCGGTTTTAATTTTGGTGATCATTTACTATTTTTTACTGTTATATTTTACTATATCTGGTGATAAGTTAAACATTAGCCTATTACTAATATCGCTATATGACAGATATCAATCTCAGATTAATTCATGTCAATCGAGACGTCACGTGAAAATAAATAACGTCCAAACCATGGATTTATAAACCGTATATATTTTTTCAGAAACTACCATTAGGATTGACGATCGCCGCATTCACTTTACCTGCCGTGACGGTAGACACGGAGAACGCGCCACAAATGTCCGAAGACGCGGGGTTGGCAGCCTTCTCAGTGCAGAACACCAGCGACCTCTATGTGGAGAGAATAAACGGAGTTGTAAGCGACTACGTCAGATGGGGCGTACTCAAATAATTTGAAGTTTTACATATTTTTGAGTGTAAATAAAATTTGATTCCTAAGAAGCCTAGAACGTGACTTAAGTTTATTTTTGTTTATCTTAAATTCGTATCACTTATGGACTAAATTCGATTGACTTTCTGCATTTTGTATGCGATGTATTCGTAACTAGAACAACCTGCAGAAAATAGCGACGGTATCTTAGAGGGATAATCAATTAGGTACTTAAAAGGCACAACTCTGTTCGTCAAATATTACGTTTTGTCGCAGGTCATCAGCTGTAACGAACAACTATAACAATCGAAATGAGCTATTGCTGGTAAATATTCTGCTAATATAGAGCCTATTATGTATGTATGTATATCGCTATGTGTGTCTTTTAGAGATGGGTAGCTCGCGAGCGAGTGATAAAATGAGCCAGCTCCTTTCGATTAATGTCGCTCCTAATCGCTCACTAGCTCTTAAGTAGCTCAGAGCGGCCAACCGGCAATCGGTCCGCGCTACCGAGCGACTCATACGATTCGCTTCGGCAATATTCGGCACACTTCGTGTCATATCGTTAGCTCTTTTCAAGGATAGCTCTATGCCGCTGTAAATGCAACTTTAATCTAGATTAACAGTCCTAAGCCTGTGTTAAGGTATGAAGAAAAATCAATGACTTTCGCAATATTAATGACCTAAAATTCATTCATGATTGAATCTTGGATGATTAAAAGAAACATGTTTTAATGTTTTTGTTATATTGTTTGTCTACTTGTGGTATATAATTATGTCATAAATAAACATTAAGAAAGAGTGTAGACGTTCAAAGAGCGATTGAGCTGTCGGTCGCTTTCGATTCGCGTAAGTCGAATGTATTAATAGCTACTGAGCTATAGAAAGCTAGGAGCTAAGAGTGATATTGCTCTTTACAGTGAAAAAGCTACTCGCTCTCTTTCTTTTGTGTGAGCTGATTCGCGCATGTCTAGTGTCTTTGGCTATCAGTTTGAAGGCGTGAATACATCCTTCTGAGAGGCCATCTGAGAGGCCACATGAATAATAATTTAAGATGTATAAATAAAACGAATGTTTGTAATATTTTCCTTTTTTATTATTTCAGGAATTGTTTGTTTTCATATTAATATAATATCATAGTTTCATACAGTGAATACATGTCAGCGGGTAATGACGAATGCACGACCTGGTACCGAACCAACTGCCTCTCATACCTACATACATTTCTTTACATAATAAATATACAATAAACTTTCATAATAAATAAATCAACACGAACACTTTTCAATATATATCGCGCCATGTTTAAAAGACTACATTTATTATTTTACCATAAAGATATACACTTATGATTCTACCATTCAGCCTATTGAAAAGTGGTCAGTGTGACCAGTATAAAGATTAAAAATTCTTCCAAACTTGAATTACGCGGCAGTAGAAAAAGAATTGTCGCAACTTAACGTAGGCACAAAACGAAATGATAAGCATTAGGTCGTGTTATGTGCATCTACCGTCTACTTCACAATCAACTTCGCAACCTTGGAGTACTGACAATTAATAAATTATTTGGTCGTACACGCTATAGTAATACAAACGTACACAACTTTTACTTTATATATAAACATTTATTTAATTTTATCATAATCAATATAAGTTACCTATGTAGTAGAATTTTCTATTCTTGCATTTTACTAGAACAAAGTGCAATAAACAATTATATAGGTATTTATTGTTATTTTTATATAAGCTAATTTATTGTTGAACAGTATTAAATCAGTTTCTGAGTGTAAATAAAATGTATTTTAGTAAAAAATGCAGTCGTTTTACATTAGCGCGAACTTAAAGCAAAAACGTGCAATAGGTACACTTACAGGCGATATGTGATTCGACCAGTTATAACATTAGCTAATTTATACAAATTAGAAGTCGCTCAAAATTGGACATTTTACAACAGGTATTCGCATGTATATTCCCAAGAGTACACTTTGTTTTACGTATTAAAATGTCACATTTTGTTGAACTACTAATCGTATGTATCGCAGCGTTTCGAGTTACGAACAAACGTAGAAACCCTCACGTTCATTGTCAAAACAATCAGGCATACTACACTAAGGGCCGATTATTTTAACATGACATGAAAGGCCTCCATAATATAGATATAAATCCATGCATACATCGCTAAATCACAAGAATTTGATTATTATATGATAGTTATTGTACCGTCAGAACAATCTTTATACATCCCCTGAACAACGAAAACTTGATATGAAGTATTGTACTATAATAATGGATTAATTAGATCTCTATCATAATTACGAACATATATTTTAGCATCTGATAAATATCTTTATCTCAAAGTATATCATGTGCTGTTCACAATATGATTTCTACTAGTGACGGGAATATACTTGGAAAATTTCAACAAAAAAATAACTTTGATAAACCATTTGTAACAGATATAACAAGTTAGTATAATGATCGCGATCATACATTACATACATCTCGTACTGCGGCCGTAAATTAGAGAGTACCTGTTTCACAGAAACAGCATGAAACAATACATATAGAAAATATACTTACATATTCGTTGCACATACAAAAAGCTGTGAAAGAACGCTAATCATAACACGATAGCGTACACCGACGAAACTTTTATAACGTTATATACGCGATAATATTAATTACAATAGTTACAACAACGAGGGGATACGAGTCAACGGTCGGGGTCTACGTGTGAGTTCAGGGTCCTACCGCAACAATATACCTCTCGCTCTATACCTACGCTATACTCCTCTAACCTCTCGAACAACAGAACAAACTCGTCGAAACTCTCTGGTCTCTATAACCTTTCCCTATATCGTGACGATTATATTTTTGTCTATACTAAGAAGCTAATGGCGAAGTTACACGGTTCACACAAATCGAAGCAACTTCGTTTAAATAACAGAAGTGAAGCGAGTCCGGTATTCTTCTATGTCTACATTATTCAATTGTGTTGTTTCGTTCAAATGGCCCGTGTAAATTTGCCACAAGGCGCGCGGTCCCGATTAATACTGAGCGGTTACATACAGTATATAATGAGCATTCTCAGTAACATAGCTGCGAAATTCACCATAGATCAAAATCATCGGTTATACTATAAGGAAATGTATGAATATCTATTATAAATCGAACTCAACAACTGACAGTTTGGACGTGGACATTTTATATTCTTATTTATAAGTATCTAAGTCCCGCGCACCGTCACTACCGACTTAAGCTTACAATTATCCTGTATTTATCAAATTTGATTTTATTTGTTTTTTTTAGCTTTAAATACACATATACACGTCAACGATGAAATTTAAAGTTTAATTTTATTTATTCGGCTATCACTGAAAGGTACATACATTATAATGTATACTTGATAACAGACAAGGATCGACCGGACCGCGTGGACTTTGTGTAACACGAACATACAAAAATATATTCAAGAAAAATAATTAGCTACACAAAATATACATTTCTTTAATACCAACAACGCAATAGAATTTTGCAAAAATGATACACAGCGTAAATATTCACATCTATAAAATTGAATTTGAAAATATATAAAATATTGTATAATAGATATCTACATATTTATATCTAGACTGTATACTAGTCGTCCATGCGGTTCGTCGAGCCACAAACAACAGCGCCTAAGAAAGAGATAACAACTTTAGGATATACCCATAAACACATCGGTTTTTAGTAATAGTTACAATTACATCATTAATTTATCCTATCGACTAACTGTTGCTTGCTGAGACATTCAAACTTATACACGATGCAGAAGTCATAAGTGTTCATACGCGGTACAGCAATTATTTTTTTTATATTTTTCTATAAATGTCTCGGCAAGCGTTGTGTACTAAAATAGTTATTGTATCAGAGGCGGCGCATTGGGCCCGTGCGCACTCAAGCAAGACGTTGCGTTTCTACACAGCTAAACCAAGCTAAGTAAAATAACTACCATTTTGGTAGAAATATTTTTATTGGTAATAATACGCCGATCACTCGAACGATGTTCAAATACAACGGTATTTATAACTGAATTCGAAGATTTGAATATTTTTGTTTATTTAACGGATGATCTTCACGGCTTATAATTTGACAAGGACTCCATTATTTTAAATACGCATACGTACATTTGTTCTCTCGTATGGAAGTAGTATATACATTACAGACAACGATAGATAAATAGGAAAGGCACTACCGATGAGAAGATACGATGAGGTGACTCCTTCAAATGAAAATAGTACGATATTACTTAAATTATGATACGTTTTCTACTAGTAGGGTGGTGTAAGACGGCGCGGGCGATAAGTTGGCGCATTCGCGATTGGCTGGGTCTGGTGTGACAATAAGCATTTAACTTCAGTCGTGTTTTGTTGACTTACAGAGCATTACACGGTCGCAAAAAAAAAATTTGCTTACGAAACGATTGTTGCAGGTAAGTCTAAAGAATTTGACCACTTTTGATCTAATTTTATTAACATCTGGAAGTAGTGTCGTTCAAAAAATAGTGTATATTCGATGTGTTGAATCAATTTTTGATTGAACACAAACTTAATCTTAGCCTAACGACCGAAATAATTCGGTCATTTCATAAGAGATGGCGTAAGTATATCGATTTCTGCATTATGGGAGAGTATGTAAGATGGCGCTCTGAGTGGGCGTACAAGATGGCGCGTGGCAACCTACAATATCCTATTCCATTGTTAAGGGTATAGACAGCTTTATAATTGTTTCTTAATTTTTCAATTGCAGAATGTCAAGGCGCGAAAAAAAAGGTACCAGACAGACATTACCACCTTCTATTGTTGAAGAAGCACGCAAACTTCTGGACCAAGGAAAAAGTAAAAGATTTATTGCAAAATCAGAATCAGAATCTTCGTTGAGAAGATTATTACAAAAAACTGTACGTCCAACAAAACTTGGTAGATATGACATTACCTTCTCAACAGAGATCGATAAAGGTTTCTGTGATTATTTGACGACTCTAGATACAATGTTTTTTGGCATGACCACGAAAAATTTAAGGACACTTGCTTATGAATTCGCCGAAAAATACAATATTCCACACAGATTTAATCGAGAAACAAAGACTGCAGGAAAATAATGGCTTCGTGGTTTTTTATAAAGACCGTATTTGTCAATTAGGCAACCCACATCAACAAGTATTACACGTGCTATTGGCTTTAACAGACCACAATGCGAACGCTTCTACATTACGTTGAGTGCCAAATATAACTTTCCTCCTCATCGTATATACAATATGGACGAAACAGGCTTATCCACAGTTCTTACAACTAAAGGCAAACGAGCAGTCAATAAAATAGCAAGCGCTGAGGGAGGTATAAATGTGACTGTTGTAAATGTTATGTCTGCAAGTGGCCACTTTGTTCCACCAGCGTTTATATTCCGTAGAAAACGTATGAAAGCTGAATTATTAGATCGAGGACCAGCTGGATCAATAGGAATGATCTCTGATTCAAGCTTTATTGATACGGATCTCTTTATTGATTGGTTAAGTCATTTCAGAGATCATACTAAGCCCATTGAAAATGACCCCATTCTCCTCGTGTTAGACAATCACTCGTCACACTGCTCGATTAAAGCTGTGGATTTCTTAAGGGAAAATAATATTGTTGCACTGACATAGCATCACCACATAGTAGTCATAAAATGCAGCCCCTTGATAGAGGTTTTCACGGTATACTGAAGAAGTACTACACTGGGGAGCGTGAAAAATGGTTAAGGAGTCATCCAGGAAGGGCAATAACAGTATTCCAGACTACATCTATATTTGCATCTGCCTACAACAGAGCTGCGAATATTCAATGTGCTGTGATAGTTTCAGAGTCACAGGAATATGGCCTTGAATCCAGATGTTTTAGCGAAGCCGATTTTATGGCCAGCACTGTCACAGAACAAGAAAATCCAGATAATTTCGCATAGGTTGTATTGTGTTACAACCAAAACCAGACCGGTACATCACAAGATTCCCATCCCAACAAACAAGTTACGGATCAGACTACCACTGTTGATGCCCAATGTCCCCAATCGAGTCTATGCACGATTTCTAATTGTGTTCCTTGTAAAAATACGGACATAATGAAACCTTCTACCTCAATCAACGAAAATCTCACAGAAACAAATGTAGAATGCTCAAACGACATTTCAGTCTCTGATAAAATTCTAAATATTAAACCTTTCCCTAAATCTCAGACAAAAAGCTGCACCCAAAGAAATCGTATGAAATCTGAAATAATTAGCAGTTCACCATACAAATCTCAATTAGAACCAGCAAGTAGTAAACAAAAAGCTGAACCAAAACCCAAAAAAACCTAAAAAATCTTTCAAAGCACCGAATAAATGTAAGCTTGAGAAGATTTGGACAGAACACGTCCAGGGTGTCTAGAAATATACAAGGAACCTGTCAAAGAAGATTGGATCGAATGCTCAGTTTGTCAAGAATGGCGGCATGAGAAGTGTACAGGATATCTTGGAATTGGTGTGTTTAAATGTGATATCTGTATTCCGTAACCGATGTAAAAATGACTTCGCATCACGTGCGCCATTTTATCGACTTTGCTGTGCCAACTTACCCAACAGGTTGTATAAAAGTGCACGTTTCTATTTTTAACCCAAAGATATAAGATGTGATTTGATTTAAGTTTTCTTTTGTTACCAATTAATCAAAGATTTAAAATATATAAGCTTGATTTTGAAACGTTGGTTTTTCATTTTATTTTGACCAAGTCTTTCAAAAATGCGTCATCTTACACCACTTTACCCTACTACAAAGACAGCGAATTATTATGACAGATTGTTTCAAACATCAGAGGGTACGATTCTCTTATAAAAGCTTTTGAAAATAGAGTTCCAATCGAATCGAATGTCTATTAAGCGTTAAAAGAGAACTGCAGTGTATGTTTTATTTCCATTTGATATTTATTTTAATTTAGGAAAATACCGTTTGTTATATTTTTGAGACTAAGACTACATCAGTATCCTATGTTGAACAGATATTACTCAAGAATTCGTCCGCTGATACACAAATCCACTTATTGTTTACATTAAATAATTTTGATTACTTGGGTAGTAAATAGAATTGTTTTTAACCGAATACGTTTTGATAGTAATCATTTATATATTCCTGTTGTTAAGATTGTATTTGCATTATGCATTCATTTCCTACATAACGCGACGACGCGATTTCTGTGTTGCGACATTCATATTTATCAATTATATTGCTAATTGATTTACTAGTTTTAAAGCAATGAAGTATTAACACCAATGAATATACAGGACCTATCTGCCGGCTATTATATTAAATGAATAAATCACAGCTTTATAACTTCGCAAATTCTGTAAAGATCTCGGGTTTGGTGCCGCATTCTTATTTAATGCCATATATGGATTTAGTACCACAAGTAAAGTTAATGCCACAAGTGGTTTTATACCAGAAGTGATTTTAGTGCCACAAGTAGACTTAGTGCCTTAGGGTAGATTTAATGTAATAAGTGAATCCGTTCCACGCAAAAGTTAGCAAGTTAAGCACATGTTATAAACATTCTGAGTTACGTCAGAATAAGAATGCTATAGTAACGGACTGGCAGACAAACTCTTCTTAATTATGGCAACAAGATACGGTTTTAGCGGTCCAAACAGTGTGTAGATATATAGCGTGGAATAGTAATACATTTTGTAATAGAACATGCATATGCATGCGCAGCACCAAACCCATAAACCAGTGCCTAAAACATATTACTTACACAGCTCGTAACAAAATGGTGTCAAAACCGACAAAAGCTGCTTACGTACATAACCCGCATACATTATACTGCCAACATAAATAAAACATAATTAATAATTAAAAAATAATTATTTAACATATAAACAGACACGCGACTCTCATTGCACAAACATTTAGTTGTACTTTGACATACGTACATTGGAATTTTTACATACAACACATACACCATCATTTGTTTTTATACAAAACGTAAAATGTGACATTCATTAATACAATGTTAAAGTAATAATAATTTAATAATAAAAAAATATAATTATTAATAATAATATCAGCACTATTTATAATTTGTTTAATAGTTGGCCTTTCTGTCAGCATGAAAGGTATAAGACCACAACGCCTACCAAATAGTGTCGCGGATATTTTATTCGAACGTTATTCGCATAATTACACTACGATCTACATAGTTTACATGGTCAAGGAAATTACGCACAAGCTTATGCGTAATGTTGTTGAGAAATTCGAAAATAACTCGAAAGCACATCCCTAGTACCACATTCGGGTTGACAGTACTTTACACAACTCTTCGAACTTTATGCGGAATCTCATATACCTATGCAGACTTTTCACATGATGTTTACCTTTTAAAGCTAAAGCTAAAATTAAGTTACTTATTCACATTATAACTTTGTAAAGTAATAGATATGCGCCATGATCTCAAACTTCCAACAGCCTAGCATTATTTAGTATTTAATCATGAAACACCTTTTTACACATAAAGTTAACGAAAAACTGCTTTCGAATTATATTCGAATGAATCGATAACACTTAAATACATTAAAAGCATTCCAACAATAAATAAAAATGCGTGCGGTGCCTCCTTGGGTATGTTGAACAGGTAGCGCATTGTGCACAATTTTATTCGAAAACCATTCGAATACAATTATGCGAACCACTACTAATGTTTTAGTCATCAAATTAATCAATGCCACATATTTACGACAACAATAATCTATTTATACAAAATGAACAATACAATTAACGCAGAATTCTCATTCCAACTAATTGAATTAATATACAAGTACCGGCAGATATTCAACGTTTACTAAACAAACGTGCTGGCGTTACTTGTATTCGGTATTCTGGCATCACCATTGTTTAGTATACGTTTTAAGTTATTAGCTATTTGTAATGTTACTATTTTTATTGAGCCATAGAAAACTGGCACCAAATAGACTGGACCACTCGATTTCTTAACCCACAATGGCCAAATTATTAAACATTTTAAAGATGCCATTTTCACAAACAATATCTATAAGCAATACACTTATATGTAGTTTTTGTAATAATTTATTTATAATATTGGAGCCTTCAGGAGATTAATAATATAACTCATATCCAAACCAATTAAAAAAATACTGATGCCTCGTATTTTATGTTTTCTTTGGCTGTTCGGCTCTATTTGGAACAAATTAATAAAATAGACCTTATTGTTTAAAAAATAAGTTTCAGTTTCGGGTGGTACGTTATTATTATACGATGGGACCATAACTAGTTACTTTACAATGTGCGCGAGTGAGACTAATATATTGATGTCTCACTCAAACGCAAGGAAATACACAATGAACATTATATACTGATATAAATCTCATATATATTACATTATTAAGAACCCACTCCTTTCAAAGATATTACTAAATGAATGAATACACTCGCCAGCGTATATAACTGACAGTTATTCGGGCACTGTGGATACTACCCAGACAGTTGTAGACATTACCTGGACAATGTCCACAACATCCATAGATAAAATTATAAACTAACTGATAGTGAGGAAGCTATTAGGCCTCTTGCAGACAACAATATATTACAGATTATACATTTAAATTTATTTATAATTAAGTTTCTCGCTATAGTACACACAACACCGGATATTTCGCAAATTGACTGAATTAATTCAACTAAGCGTAAAACTGAAAATGCTTACTCTGGTTATGCAACTACGATATATAAGCGAACATCGCGTCGCAAGCATACCAGGAAGGCAACAGAGATCTTTCATCTCGTACTACTAAACTCCACTCTTTTCTACGCCTATCGAACCCATTTTAAGGCGATTGCCATACGCCCAATAGCAATCCTGCAATTAGTATTCACTATACGTCATTGCACTTTATAATATACCGTGATAACGATCCAAATATGAGCGTATTGAATTTACCTAATGTTACGTCCCAGCATTATATTTTATTCGATTATTCACCGTCTTAATTTAGCTACATTATGTGAATAATGCTTAATACATTGAACGTGATAAGCGATATATTCGCGTAACAGCCAGTCATTCATGAAATAGCCAGTATCGTGGCACAATAGCTACATTTTTACTATACACGCCCAGACGCCACGCTTTGATCGAGCCCCCAACATGCAATATTGAAATTGACTAGTGAATTAATTTGTTATTTTTTGTTGATTTTGTACAGCCAGGTGCAAGGGTTTTACATTTCTTCGTGTTGTCTTTTGATTTCGTTTTCTGCACTACCCAGAATAACGTGACATGATTGCATGACACAGCTATGTCACGGTCTAACGAAATTTATTGGATAACATCAGTATCACGCTAGTGTCACGTCAGTGTCACATCAATGCACGTCAGTGCTTCGCCAGTGTCACTTCAGTGTTACGTCAGTGTCACGTCGGCATCACGTCCGTATCACTCAATGTAACTGTGACATATGTAACAGGTTTTACTATTGTTTGAGTAAATTTAGTCCCGTATCCTCTAACTTCTTATTTTAGTAGTTAAGCAACATGGCAACCGATTGGCAGACATAAAAGAGCATTTAGAACTTTATGTATGCGAAGCAGATATCTATTTATAGAACAATATACGTCGATATGCGTTTCAGTCAAACGTCACATGTTTTTAAGCAATTTTACGTATTGACTTGTTTTTAAACAGTTTACCATATATTATAATGGCAAAATGTTTGGCAAGATTCTTTGACTATATCGGATTAATTTATTTATTATTATATTTTTACATACTAAGTCCACCGATCAGGATTGAAACCATTGAAACAGTTGTTTTTCTTTTTTTATACTTTTATTAACATTTTTCGTGGCACATTGCCTTTTATAATAATTATGAGCTTTCATGATTCTTTATTAAACGACATTTCCCTCTACTTATCGAAACTAATAAATGATGTAAATTGATTGCAATAGACATATGTTGGCTATACTTACCAATGCTGTTGTTTTTCAGAAACCGCTGAATTCTATTGGATGATTCTGCTTTCTATTGCAAACGTTGCGATATTGAAAAACCAGAGGGAATGTATTGAGTACCTAAATATATAAATTACTTCCAAATTGATTACTGCCAAGTACCGTCTAACTTATTACTTGGATTTCCTAACATAGACAATGATGATCTAATCCTATATTCTCAAAACTAATAGTTATAAACAGAGGAATACCAAAATCCGTTTCTATGAAAAAATTATCCGTGGGTTTCTGCTAAAGAACGACCGGGGTTAGTAATAGCATTTCGGAAATATGTTATTAATAGATCAGCAATTCATAATAATAGTTATTAATGCGTGTCATTCAGACAAAACACGATCTATGGAACTTACTTATTTATATAAGACTTTCAGAGCCCTCTCTTTACAACGTGTCTTGCTGTTTCGAATCAAGACAGCCGAATACGTAAATTGACATCAAAGCACTTCAATTCGAACCAGTAGTACGCACGCATCTGACACCGAATGAATCTGCTTTCTAGAAACGGGTTTGATCATATTTTGAATATTTAAACTATTAGTTTTTTTAATATAGGGATAGAGGATTTGTCTACGATTTAGAAAACTGTTTACCCGTAACACTGGCTGTACAACCAACGCCTAATTTAACGATAATCATTTATAATGAGATAGATATGCAATATTTAATCATTATTTAATATCAGGCGACAATCTCATCGAGGACTGCCACCTCAGCGGCTATGCCTCATTTGGAATGCAAAACAACTAAACAAGAAATATCAATTTTATATACATATACACGCTAAGTTTGTTGAATGAATAATGGCGAGCGAATGTTTGTATCTTTTTTTTTGACTTTTTGTGATGTATTTTTTACATTTATATTTTAACCATAGATTATGTAATACCAGTTTTCTACTTGTTATACTAAGGAGTACAGTATAGTATAAATATCTATGGTCCGATATTACATAGATCAATGGCTGCTTAATGAAATGATTCATAAGAGGTCGTAGCGTTGTCAGTGAGTTACAACTTTACTATTATTAGTTATTTTTTTAAACAATAACATATTCTGTACACGCCCAACGAGCACGGCCATCTCTTTATCATAAATAAAATCGGACGAACGGATTCAAATGCAATAAATTATACTGCATCTAATGAGCGACAAAAACCTAATCCGGCTTCTGATGACGTCACTTTTCTTGTCTCGATATCGCTAGAGCAAATTGCAGTTCGGCCTCTTCCTGTCTCCTTCTTTCTTCGGCCTCGACCTGTAGCCGCTTTGATTCGGCAGCAGCCCAGACCCACTGTTGCTCTTCCGTGGGCAAAACTTCAGCGCTGCGAGCCTCTAAACTGGCCTTCTTTTTATCTTTCTGTTTAGTCCGACCAATACCACCTATCGTATGAACTAGAGAACGCGCGTATTTGACAGGTTTAGGTGATTTTTCTTTTTTCGAGGGCAGTGTGCTTGACGGCCAGGTTTCGTTTAAGTTTTTATTGTTGTCGGACGCGCTCCAGTCTGTCGCCCAGTTGTCTGATTTGTTCGCCCAATTATCGGTCTTCCAATCGCTGCTAGACGTGTTAATGTTCTTTTTGGTAGTTTCGTCTGAGCCCCACGCGTCGGACTTTTGCGTGGCGGGTTTGGCCCACGCGTCTTCTGAGGCCCAGTTGTCGTTAGGCCAGGCGGCCCATGCATCGTTGTTGTTATTCGTATTGGGAGTTCTCGGAGCGAGTTTGTATTCAGATCGGCTTGCGAAGGGGTCATAGGCGACTGGAGGGGCAGAGACACGTCCGCTTCGTTTCTCTGGTGCCGTAAAGCTGCCGTTGACTGTGGAAGACGCTGCGAAGAAGTCGTCAGTCTCGAAGCCTGCGACGGAGGTGGGTCTGCCGAAGGGATCACTTTTCCTGGCGTCAGTGACGTCAGCGAAGGGGTCCTCGATGTTGAAGGGGTCCTCATACCTGTAGTCCTTGAAGGGGTCGTCGGTGAAGTCCATGGCGCGGTCGACAGTCTGGGTCGACACAAGAGTGAGTGAGTCGGGTATAGCTAGTGGCGTGGGTGGGAGAGAGACAGAGAGTACGCACGTGTGAGCCGAGCCTCCTCCGCGTCCGCTTAGCGCTGCAATGTGGGGACAAGCACACGAGCAGTGGTTAGCATGTTAGTGGACAGTGTTACATGAGACATGACACGTACGAGCACATCACACCACCACACCGGTGTGTACCAATCCCAATGGAGAAACCATCATAAAAAATGTATATAAGAATAAGGTACTGCATGGTACCACATCACATATGGCATACTTAGATATTAGAAAAATGATAATATGGGTATTGAACGCTGAAGGCGCAAGATCTGCTTCTATATTTTTAAGTTATCAGTTAGCTTGAGATTTTGTATTTTAAGACAGGTCTTAGAATTGTATCGATTGTATCAACGTGTAAAAAAGTTAAGCCTCTTTTTTAACCTTGTCTTATATAGAGGACACTAGTGGACTAGTATTTTATATAATTGAAGCCGGCTGTCTAATGTCGTATAAAACGAACAGCGGCGGTTTAACAAGCGTCCATAGACTACACTATTCATTGACTATAAGACGTGTCGTATCATAAGAAATTAAACATTATTTCACGTCTTGATAAACCAGCCTATTTAAACAACATCTTTTTAAAGCCGCGTCACCCATCGAAATCAATCCTAACTAATATAATAAATGCGATTTGAGTTTGTTATTTGTTTGTTACGCTTTCACGCCTAAGCTACTAGACCGATCATCATGAAATTTCGTATACACGTTGGAACGTTTGTCAGGGGAACAGAAAAGGACATAAGGTACCTTTCATCCAGAAACAAGTGAGAAGCGGCAATGAATTGCCGTAATACTAGAGTTCGAAAAAAATATTTAAGTAATATACAAAGGTCACGTGATACCATGTGACCTTGAGGTCAAAGGTCATAATCATTTCGGGGGTATATCGACTATGCTGAGTCGAATGGCGTTGACCGCGAGTCTCTAGCTCTTACGGTTCTTGAGTTGAAAGTTGTATAACAGACAGACGGACGGAAAAAGCTGTTGTATAAGAGTTTTTTCGAACTCTAAAAAGTACTGTTTCTAGTTCATACTAGAAACAGTACTTTTTATTTGCTTTCGCTTGCTTGCTTTTTTTTTTTCTTTGCTTTCGTAAATGTTGGTTAGGTCATCCTAACCAACATTTACGAAAGCAAAGCCGCTTGTCAAAATCTAGAATTGTATAAAATCTAAGAATGCCATATGCAACCATTCACGATAAACAATTTATATTTCAGCGTAATGTGATGTACTTATACATAAATCACCATAGGTATATACAAGTATATTAGTTATCAATACAATATAAAAAAATAAAATATATAAAGTAATGAAATAATAATAAAAAGGAGTGGATTAAATGTCACTGTGAACTACAAGCTTTTAACATGCGACCTTACATAAAGCTCATTTAATTTCTAACTTTACTCTTTAGTATCTGTAGCGAGAGAAGACCATTTTGTTTACCAGTAGTATGTCCCACTGAGAAAAAGCTGCCTATTAAATTCTGCCTACCTATAAAAATCGTTCTTCAATACTATTTATTTTTCTATCAAAAAGACGACCACCGCTCTAGGAACAATTCCTGTGTCGCGGGGGACTTTACAAACATTCAAACAACGGACACAAGAACACCCAGACTCGGAACAACCATTTGTGGATCACACAAATTTTTGTCCTGTGTGGTATTCGAACCCACAACATTCGGCGCAATGGCAACGGCATGACGACCACTTAAACCACTACGCCATCCGTGCAATCAGGTATGTCCCACTGGTGGGCAAAAGCTACCTATTAAATTATGCTGCCTTTAAAAAACGTTTTACAATACTATTATGTTATACATCACGCTTATATAATCCTATAAGGTTAAGTAGGAATTCACCATAACCAAATATAGGCTACTTAGTGTCACATAATAGAGGGTTACTCTAACGTTGTGTACCGGGCATGAACCGACCAGGAATCGAACCCGAGACCTCAAGAAAGGCGGCAACAACTCCGAACTGATGCACTGGGATCAACAAGATAGTCTTACTATCGCAGTATTTCAAAAAAAATACACTGTCTAAACATGTTTTTAACCTATTGAGTCACAGAGATACACCGGCGGCCAGACAATAGGTTTTTAATTCTGCCTGGCATTCCACCAATTGACAGGTTAATATTCTGTATAATCCCAAAATTCCTAAAACATACATCGATAATGTCACGCCTGTCGCTCCGAAGGCATTGAGGTATATAACACCTAATTTAGCCAGCTATAGCTTTATGTACTATGGGGGTTTTACGTAATAGGGGGCAGGTGTATTACCATCTCCTGGATGCTCTCTTCATGCTGCTACAAAGAATTTCAGCAGCCACATGGCTGCTGAAAGAAAAGCAACCGAAACGTCGGGTCGTGTAAAATTTAATCTAAATATGTAGTTTTATAATTTAAATAGCTTAAATGGAAGTGAACAGTAACTAGTAAAAATGTTTACAATATTATTTTAAAGTTTCAAAATGATGTAATATTAGTGTATTATAAAAAATAAACAACCCGATAAAATACGTATAAATTTTTTAATTTCTATGAATAGCAGTCGCGTAAACTTAAGACAATATTATGTAAATCCAATAACAGTTTGCGTCTTCGGTATCGAACCCGAGACTTCATGCACAATAGTCTCCACTACTGTCTAAAACATATCTTACATACCAAAACCCAAATTGTATTTGTATTATTACATCCAGTTACTTACCTAATAATAACAACAAAAGCACATATAATATTAAAAAGAACATACATAAAATAAAATACATAAACGCATACACTACAAGCATAAAATATAGAACATGCAATAGAAAATATAAAAGAATGAACGATATGAACGTATGAACGAAAAGTGAATGGTAACAGAACAAGCGTGTGGCGTGTTGCTTGACACGAACATTACAGCGTGAGCGTTGTGAGAATGGCATTCGACAACACAGAGAAAGTAAAATATTTGCTATTTTTTTACACAGTGAATGTCTGCTTTATGATATAAAGGCTATCTCCGAAAATATTACAGATTGAACTACTTGCCATCTAATAATTGTATTATTACGTTATAAAAAATCTATCTATCTTTATAATGCTGTTTACTTATTAAATGTATACACTAACATTTGTCTGTGCAACCGATCAAAATTTTCGGTTTTGTAAATACACTAAATATAACTGAATAAAAAAGATGGCTTTAGTTTTATCAAGAAATGTGGCATACTGTTTATTTTATTTAAGATTAGAAAAGTTCAATTACTTTCTCCTATTTTAGAAATATCCCGAGCTATATTGTTGTCTAGGTGGACTAGGTCGGAGTTTTCGGCTAATTGTATGTGTTATATAATATATAATTTTAATATCGAATGGCATATACTTATTACATTTAATTACATGTTGCTTATTACTTCTTTTTTGTACTTTTATTCCCGGTCAGAGTTGGCTTTCAAACAATGTTTATTCAACTTATTGTCAAATTGAAATGCTTTCGCTCGGTTTATTCTTATTCAAGAGATTTACCATGAGCGATAACATCGTACAAGAAAGTAGCTACTTAATATTTTGAATATCTTTATACCAGAAAGCAGTACTGATGAGACTGACATTTTATGAAACGCAAATAAAAATCATAAGCAAAGGAAACCACAATAAAATGCCATTCTCTACTACATGCAGCATGTTTCTTTACGTACATTTTACTTTCTCTGCAGCAAAAAGTAAAAATAAAAATAATTTTAGCTTTTCGACGTTCTATCCGTCGGCCACCATGCTACGGCAATGGGAGGGGAGGTAAATAAACATCAAATAATCATAAAAATTAACACAATCTGAAAATAAATTGTTAGCTTCATTTAAAATCTTTCCATATTATTTAAGAACATTTATTTGGTTAAAATATGTACTGATTCGAAGATGAGAAATAATATTGGTGCATAATATATTTTATTACATTTTATTCTCTTCTCTTTTATGACATTAGCTGCTTCAAAGATTTTATCAGTGGTGCACTGCATGCCTTTAACGGCAACTCGACAGACGGTAGGGCAAAAGATTCGCGAGTTACGGCTAAGCAAAGTATTATGTAAATATTTTAACCAAATTTCCATAAGTTTTGTGTAATAAACTACAAAACAAGTCAACCGACGCGGTTAAATAATATTAAAACAAATACTATTTCGTGTAGATACTAAAAAACTGTCTAACAATGGTACTAAGATAACTAACTTTGCTAAAACACATTTATTTTATTATGAGATATAAAGAGTATCACAGAGCTTTAACATAAGCATCGGTTGACTTATGCAGCAGTCATTATTAGAACATTATTTATAAATTTAGTTTTAAATTATACTGCAACACATAAAAAGATATATGATCATATCTAAGGAACGTATAAACATCGCAATCCAAATAAAATAGAATGGTGTATGTTTCCCAAAAAATGGTATGGGTATTAAGGTTGCTTGACAATTAGTATATCCACCGATATACATATGTGCGTATTATCATTCAATTTACGTGATTTTACTAAAAACAGAGGGTAAATGTTTCTTAGATATGTCCACATATTTTACTACATGTTGTATTTTATGTTTCTGTATTAAGTTTATTTAAAAACGGACTTGCTAAATTTTGGCTGATTTACTTTTTAATTAATAAGGTACTGTATGAAAAGTATATATTGACTTGTTGCAAGGGGATAGTAAAATAAGACGTATACTTGGAATTATATAACAAATTTATTTTGATATTGGTAATATTGTTTTACGTTTACGCGAATGTTATACATTGAAATAAAACAACGCGGTAAAATCCGTATAAAGTAACTTAATATCAATTATTTTAATGTTTTGCACTTGCATATACTAATATTTTGATATTCATGTAATCGATATCGATATTTCATAATATAGTTTTTTTGTCTAAACCTACGAGAAGGATACTGTAATATAGTAGAAAATTGCTACTGGCAAGCCTAACTTGAGCCCTGTGGCCAATAATAATTAAATAATAATATGAGCCCCGTATTAAACTGTGTCACTGCTAGGCACAGGCCTCTTCTCAGTGTGAGAAGGGTAATGATTGCTAAACGATTAAAGTATGCACAAGCAAGTCCATTTTTTTGCCAAGTGTAGGATAATAAGAGCATAAGTAAGTAGCGCGTGTGGGTACCTTGTGCGGCGGGGTGGGCCTGGGCGGCGCGGGGCGCGGCGGCGGCGTCTTGTGGTGCTTGGGCGGCAGCGCGGGCGTGGCGCGCGTGGGCGCGTGCAGCACCGCGAATGGGTCGGCCTCCCACGCTCCCTGGAACGCCCCAACACGGTATAACTTTTGTACAGGACTTTAGTTTTAACGAGCTTATATAGACATCTCCAAAACTAAATCGTAAACTGTATGATGATACCTTTCTAAAAATTATTTGCTGCGGTACTCAAGACCAAACAATACACTTCACAAAAAATTTGCAAACATAAATATATATGCAAAAAGAGAGGGACATATTAGACATTTTTACTATTATATTTATAGCAAATACGTATTATTCAAACACATTATAAAACATATACCTTTTTTTGTCAACCATCCAATGTAAATTGAAATTGATAACCCAAACCTACAGCAATTTATCAAAAATCTTTACACAAATCGACTTTCAATGTTATATACTTACTTATACAGTGGTGGACATACAATTAGAAACAGTACATAAAACTTAGATAAACACAGAATGAACTATCGTTACGAGTAAAAATATATAGATTAAATCACTATTAACTATGCCAGAATATAACCAATGAGTTAAAAAACTCATAAAATATAAAAAATAAAAATTCTGTTCTATCTTTAATTATTAAAAGAGTTTAAATATGAATGATAGTTGAATTTCTATTACTGGTCGCTTCGACAACTAATTAGGAACAGGATCCATGATTCGTTCCATTTTTGAAATTACGTGTTTTGGTATTACGTGAATAATAAGTTTTGTTAAAAATGGGTAAAAATAAGAGTTGTGACGAGTCAACTAGGCAATTAATTGGTAAATTACATTTAGATCGAAAGTGGACTTATAGAAGAATTGCTAAACATCTAGAATGTTCTGTGAAGAAAGTTTTCAACGCTATTGCTCATTATAAAAGAAACGGAACTACTAAAAGTATTGTTAGAAAGGCTCGTCCAAGGAAAACGTCTCCACGGGAAGATTTGAAAATAATACGTGTAGCTAAACAAAACCCGTTTAAAGGCTCCAACGAGATTAGAAATGAAGTTTTTCACCTGATGACCCAAGGAACATTTCCTCGAAACTGGTACGCCGCAGATTAGTGGAAGCTAAATTGTTCGGGAGGGTTTCTCGAAAGGTACCGCTTCTTACCAAGCAACACCGAGAGAAGCGATTATTATTTGCAAATAAATATCTTAACTACACGAATGGAAAAAAGTGGTATTCTCGGATGAAATAAATATGGTGAATTCAGACGGCAAACGCTACGTTAGACGTCCAATAAACCATGCTTTTGATTATAAATACACGAGGAGCATAGTCAAACACGGCGGTGGTAACATTAAAGTATGGGGATGTTATTCTGGTTGCGAAGTTGGACCCGTCCGTAAGATTGAAGGTATAATGGATCAATTTCAATGCAAAAACATCTTAGAAGAGACAATGATTCCCTACACCAACGATCATTTGCCTGTCACCTGAATCTTTCAGCACGATAACGACCCAAAACACACGTCCCGCATTGTTAAAACCTTTCTTAGTGAGCAACGTGTTACCATGTTAGACTGGCCTGCAAATAGTCCCGATTTAAATCCTATTGAAAATTTGTGGTACTTCGATAAAAAAAGTCTCCGTTAAATGTAAATCCAGTCAAAATGAACTTTACGAAGCCTTTGTTGAAGCATGGAACTCGATCCCACTCGATAAATGTATGAAATTACTTAAATCAATGTCACGTCGTTGCAGAGCCGTCATTAAAAACAGTTGCTATGAAACTAAATTTTTAATTTTTTTTAGTTTAAATTTATTAATCCAAACATAATTTTACATAAATAATAATATGAAATTGATGACGTTAACACGTTAATAACTTGTCCATGACGGATGGTACTGCAAATGTCGTTTAGTTGTTTGTACGTAACTAAACATCTAAATGGTAGTTGTAACTCGCATATTTTTTAATGAATTATAAGTTGTTGAACGTATTCTATGCATTTTATTGTATTATTTCCAAAAACAAAAGTTTTACGGCAATATGCCTTGTATAATGTGAAATACGTCGCAAGTGTTTCTAATTATATGTCCACCACTGTATATGTATATTATTTTTCTGTACGTATGTATGTCATTAAAATACTACTTAAGCGCTAGAACCGATTAGGAATAGGGTCCGAATCAGGACCCAGGATTTAGAATTTTTAATTTTATGATAGCTTTCAGATAAAACAACGTCTGCCGGGAACGGTCGTTATGTAATTTATGTATTTTATATTGTTTAGAATATCTTAGTTGAGATATATAAAAAAAATAAACTCACGTCGTCGTTAGCCTTTGTAGTATTGTCTTGTGAAGCGAACGCGTCTCCGGCAAACGGGTCCGCGTTCGATGCGAACGGGTCCGTGCCGAACCCGTCCTGTAAAATAATAAATCATATCAATAAGAAATTAATCTATCATATTTAAATAACCGATGCCCTTTCGCCCTATAAACAAGATCTTCGAAATTGTGTAATGTAATAGAGGCTTTAGGAAAGTCGGTGTGTCAATAGTGTACGTTACACAGACCGCTGGTATGTACTACGCAACGCCTTTTGCATAAAGATTTACTCATTGCAGGAACAGTATTCAAGTTTACTGGTCTACAGTAATCTGCAAAGGTACTTTCCCAATAACGCCACGTTTAAGTTAAAATTAGCTATAACGAGCACATGTGTGTACGTGCACGTTACCTGTTGCGCATGCGCGGCGGATACACGCTCCACAATGCCTTCTGCAGAAAAATCTACTAATTGCAGAAACAGTATACAAAGTTTTTGTGCTGCAGTCTGCACAATGCAGATAAATACACAGTTGAGCTGAGAACTCCAGGTTGTAAAGATTTGTTATAACGAGCACATGTGTCACGTAACCTGTTGCGCATGCGCGGCGTGTACACGCTACTGATTGCAAAAACAATATACAAGGTATTTGGGCTGCAGTCTGCACAACACAGGCAGTTCCACAGAGACCGCTGTAAGCCGCACGTCACCTGTGCGGGCGCGAAGGGGTCGGCGGCGGGCGCGGCGCCGGCGAAGGCGCTGTCGGGGAAGGGCTGCGACTCGAACGCGCCGCCGCCGCCGCCACTGCCCGCGAAACCGTTGCGGCTCGCAAACGGCTCGTCCTCCTATACAAATTAAAATGACGTATTATTGTAGATGGAGTAATAATCACAAAATAAATTTGATGCGTAATTTCTGACTGTTTGAAGTAAGTTTGAAACAGAAATAGTATAACATCGAACATCATAGAAACGTTTAGGTCTATTCAGTAATCGATAGAGGTATTTTAATTCCATGAATTTGGTGAATATGCTTACGACCCGCCTAATGATTAGCAGTTGCATTAGCGTATTATCGCTTCCAATACCAGATGTGTCACTCACGCGTTGCCAACTGCCGCTGGCGATAAATCAATCTGTACACGCTGTACAAATCACTTACTGACAGCACATTTTTGTCAACGAGCCTGGAAACTCAACTTACTGAAAGAACACGCAGTATATAAAGTTAAGATACTTCTCTACGAAATCATAGTACTAATCAAAGCCGTGGAGGAACGCAGTCCGAGGTCCCTGCAACACAATGGAGGATCCTGCGACCAAGCTGGGGAAGTTGTATATATATTTAGTCGCTGTATAAATGTCACTTGTGCGTTTCAGCATTGTATGGTAGGCGTGATTTTAAGCGCCTATTGCATATAGCGCCATCTGTTGGGTGTAGCCGGAACTACTGCGTCTGTGCGGAGTCGCCACACCTTGACAAAAGTAAACCAACTTAAGACTAGAAGCTGATATAGATAAGTGAGGTACATACAAGCGCGTCGTTGGGCGTGGCTCCCCGCACGACGCGGTCCAGGTGCTCAGCACCATGTTGCGGCTGCAGCTGCAGTAAAGTGTGCGGGACGGCGCCTCCTCCCGTCAGCGCTTCCGCCGCCTCCTCCAAGATGCGGTGCTGCTCCTCTAAGTGAGAGATTTTTATGTTCGCCTGTCATGGAAAAATATAGCTTTATTATTTATATATAACAGAAACATTTTGGAAAATACCACCTTTAAGTTGCAACGGCAAAACGGTAGCCAAATACATTTATACCTGGATATACAATTATACTTATCTGGAATTTAAGACTTGACAGATTAAGGGTATCCTAATTAGGTGAACATGCAAAATGTGAAAATTAATCGTGGCATAGCAATTCGAAATCTCGGCTTTCACGAAATTATCCAAATTATGGCTAAACTCTCCATGTCTCCACAACCTTCTCTTGTCTAAACCTAAATAAAATATTGGTAACACTGCATCCACACATCTATGATGACCGAGTGACTAGCATGTAACCTCCCATCTATAACTATATCTTCTTATCCGCCTCTTACACGTTTAACTGCCTTTCACACAAAATTTTCTTCAACATCTTCAGCAGATTATAACCAATTTAAACTCAGCTTTAACCAATAAAAAAAAAACTAAACAAATATAGACCTGGCTGACAAGCAGTACAGTCCTACGCAGCTGCGCAGTGATAGCCTCGGTCTCGGCCTCGGCGTCGGCCACCTCGGCCTGCAGCGCGCGCTCCTTCTCCTTGAGCGTGAGTGCGGCGGCGCGCCGAGCCCCCACTTCGGCTTCCGTCTCGGCCGCCGCTGCCTCTTGCGCCGACACTTGTGACCGCAGCTTCTCTACCTATACGTCAAATACATACAGATAATTGAATTATATACTTTAACGTTGCATGCTTCAAGTATAAAAAGCAACATAAGTAGCTGAGGATTAAACAAATTTATTATAGTAATTTATAATATAAAATCCTAATAATCTTGCTGTATTCTCGAACTGTGATTAAATCAGCTTCCTTTATATTACTGCCAAAAAAGTAAGACGCGTTATAATTTTGAAAATAGACTGTCTGAAATTGTTTTTCGTGTGTATCGATAATCGATATGGTAGGCAGCGGCTTTGCTGTGTCCTGACATTGCTGAAGTCTATGAGCAGCGGTTACCACCATCCATCAGGTGGGCCACTTGCTAGTCTGCCACCAATGGCAATAAAAAATATAAATATATCGGTATGTCGCTGACTGTACTTTGTAGTCTGTTTGTGACCACGGATTGTGGAACCTGTCTGAATGTCAAACTTTCCAATAAGATATGTGAATACCTAGCATGTTCACGTTGATTCCTAGTCTTATAATATACATACAGGTTAATATATCACAAGAAAGAATAATAATTGCTATCCTATTATGCTTAAGATTTGCGAATGAATGCTGCATATCATTAAAATATTAACCACAGGATTACTAACATAAGATGGTGCTTATATTTGCATACGATGTGCAACATATAACATAACGCGATAAAATCCGTATGAAGTAGTTTATTTCAATTAATAATACTCGCGTAAACGTAAGACAATATTATGTTACTAGTCTTTTCTGTAGGGGAATTTTTAAAAGCGGCATTTAGAAATGCCCTATGGAAGCCAAATAGGCTCCCTACAAAGTAGGACCAACAAACAAAGCTGGCGAAATATTATCTTCAATGTAAATCAACTCACCTGTGACTTGAGATCGTTTAATCTCTTTTGTGCTTCACCTTTTTGGTTTTCTAATTGTTTTAGTGTTGCCGTTAAAGTGTCCAGCTCGCTCTGAAAACAATATAAATATTAATTCAATGTTATTCTTCTCATAATCTAACCTCATGATACTTTTATGTCACTTACAACATAGAAAACTATTTTAAATATATTTTGTATAAGAAAATATATTTAAAATTGTTTTCTATATATTTCGATAATATAAAACTTATCATCGAGGTTCCTCGGGTAAAGGAACCTTATGGGGGGATTGGAGTTATGCATACCCTGATAATCTCCAATTGACAAGCTATTCAAATAAAAAAAGATTGTCCTCCTACCATGTGTTATATATATTATTATATGTGTTATTATATTTTGGATCAAAAAAGATTGTTCTCCTACCATGTTTAGTTACAGATATATTAATTTTTGAAATAGTTCATCGAATTTGTGCGATTTTAGGAAATGGCTACTTGAAGTTCAAGGATACAAAAAATTATGATATTGTTGTAAGTTACACATAGTGAGCCACGATTTATTATTCTTTAGGCTTCTGTGTTTCAGAAAATAAAGCTACATTATTGAATTAACAAATGAAAAACTTGGTAATACATCATAAAGTCTGCCATCAGATGTTTTTTCGGAAATATTGATTTTAGATTTTTTGATTTAGCTTGATTATAGAGCACCCAAATTTTTAGTAGAACTGTTAGAAAATTATAATTAAGTGAAAATTTGACAGAAAATAAAACAAAGCAATAAGAAGTCAAGTTTTTTTTAGAAAATTTCGTTGCATTTTTTACAAAATGTTTCTGGATAAATCAACGTAACACTTTTATTAAAATATGACACAAGTAGCAGAATCTTAATTAAACCCTTATTTTAAATTTTTACTCTTTTAAACGTACATAAAATCAGAGTCATTGTTCTATAAATACCTTAATAAACCTTATGATTTATTAAGGTATTTATAGAACAAGGTATAAGGTATATATAGAATTACGTGAAAAAAATCTTTGAAACTATGAAATTAGCAAGACGTACTTCGATTAGATACTGTAAATATAATCAATGAATATATTTATTCTGATAATGCAAAGTGCACTTTAAAAAGACTGACTTTTTGCGACATTTTTTTTATTAAATTTACTTTAAGAATAGGGTCGTTGTAGAGCATTTAGATATATTAAATCTTCTTCTAACTAAAATCTCAATTATTTAGTTAGAAGAACATTGGGTAGGTTGTGATTGCTCTGGACGCCTTTTTTTACAAAAATATATCCCGCCGCGGACTTGGTTCCTGTGACCAACTTCACCACAGTAAGTACACGTAAGTTTTTTACGTGTTTTAACCTAGACATGACTGCAACTAGGCTGAAGCTTAAGTGTTGGAAGGGCTTCGAGTAACATTTTCTAAAGGATCTTGTGATTGTGATGCCCTTAGGTCAGGTTTAGGGCAAAGTACATCACGAAATTCAGATGGCACAAATTGTCTAATATAAAAACAAATAATAAATAAAACAAATTGTCTTTTTGTGCGAAAGGAGCGGTAGTTGTTTGAAACGAAAGCAGAACGTGTTAAATAATTTTTATAGTTAACTTATTTCAAAATTGACTAGGACACGGACATAAGGTACCTTTTCTACTAAACTCTGAGATAACTTCTTAAGCTAAAGGCTTACATAAAGGAAAATTAAAATATAAAAATAAAGGTAAAATCTTGTAGTTTAATAATAAGCAATAAAAAAGCTCGTATTTTTGCCTCAATTTCACAAAACATAAAATATCTCCGAAACTAAAACCCCTATAAGGTCCCTTTTCCCGTGGAACGTCACAAATGGATCCTTTTTGTACTGACTCATTGCCATAAACTTCATAAAAGTTAACATGAAGACTTAAACTGATGGCGTAGTAGATTAAGTCGTCGCCTCACCACTGCCACTGCGTCGAGTGTTGAGGATTCGATATCAGATTCGACAAGACACAAAATTGTATGTCCTTCGTGGGAACGGGACAAAAATTTGTGTGATCTACAAATGGTTGTTCTGAGTGTGGACGTCCTTTGTGCCCGTTGTTAAATATTGGTAAAGCCGTAAAAACCTAACAAAATACATATATTACTTTAGTTGAGGTATTTTATTGACCACTTAGGGTACTTAAGAAACAATACATACAACACCTTAGACTTGTAACAGTCATCTAAAGCTGGTCAAACATGGTATGATACGACCAACACCTGCTGCGCAGTACAAGACAATGATTAGTCCCTATGGACCCTATCCCAAATGTCCACCTATCAGCCCAGGGAACAAACCCACATACATACCTGCAAGCTGTCCGCCTCTCCACTCTTAACAGTTAACTCCCTCTGCTTGGCCGCGAGCTCGGCTTCTAACGCGAGTCGTTCACGCGCCAGCGCGTCTACTTCGCGGGCTATCGCTTCCAACTCCGGAGTCGGCTGAGGACCCAGGTTCAGTGCCGGTTCTGTTTTCTGCAAACAAAAAAGAAAACTAAATTACTTGATTCATAAATATGTAAGCATGGTATACGTCTGACAGTCACCTATTACTGAATACTAATTGTATGGTCCTCATTCTTTAAGGCATATAGCACGGAAACCAGGTCAATACAATCGTTAACCAGGCCCAGGCCAATACAAATACAATCGTATAGTGTCCAGTTGCAAGACTGGGCATGCGCAAGAACCAGACAAACCTATACACTCTATTACCTGCTATCTCGTTCTAGCAACAACTTGCAACTGAACACTATACGATTGTATAGGATACATTAAATATTTTTATAAGGCCTACATGAATGTTAAATGGTACCTTATTTGTAAATGCAATTGCACATAGGATTGTTACGATTGTCGATCAGTATAGTAACCGCCTTGAGTAGCCGTTCGGTATTATCAGAACCGCCTAGTTTTTACTTAAACATAACAAATACACACATACTTAACACCTAAGTCTAATTAAAGGTAAAATATAAAACATAGCTACATTATAATGAAGACGGTTTAAATGGCAACAATGCTATATACTCGGCCTCTAATATATCAAAGACACATTTATCCACCCTTCCACAAACGTGAAAAAAGAACAAAATCTTTTACAATTATATTCGGATTCGTTCCAAAACTGAATTTTCAAATATCAACCCAAAGATCAAAGACATAATTTCTGTCAAAATTGTCTAGAATATTCTTCAATATGGCAAATTTGAAATTGACTTATATTTATATTCTGATTTACTTGAAACATACAATGTGTCATAAACACTATATACATAAAAGAGTTGAAGAAATCAAGAATCAAAGCAGACGAATGTATGGCGATGTGGTCAAGGAATATTGGCAGTTCAAGACTCAGAATGTGGATGACCTTTTGTATCCGAGTTAGCAATTCTCTTTATAAAATTAATTATAATCTTGGACAACACGTGTCGTAGTAACTTTTAAAAAAACTTGAGTGATCTTCAGTTGTTTTTATATCATCGGAATTTTAAAATCGTTAGTTTTTAAGTTCGCAAAGTGACAACTTTAGACATCAAAGTATCAATATTATTACTTTTTGAAGATTACATATTTTTGTTTCGGCAAAGACGAGTCTGAATTATTGAGAAAGGACAATTAACAATTTGGCCCCATGAACACATTCCACTTAAACAATAAATTGTATATTATTTTATGACTTAATAATCAATCATTACAATATCACGGACACTTTCGAATCTTGTTAAAAAGTATTTTCGCGATTTCAAATACATCGGCATCCATTGGTTACATCTGAGACACGCAGTGTTGCCATGCCTACAGTTTTTACAATATGTGTACGGTTTTATCAGAGAAATTATTTCCTATTTAGCTTGTCTGTAATTTGTCTTACGTAGTTAATACGAATGCTATTCTATAAATGCCATTATTGAAGTTCATCATAGATATGACCAATAGTTTTAATGTAAAAGACCATAATAAATACCACTTTCTCGGTATTATACGTTTTTCTATAGTGCAAGCATGGCAACACTTTTTTTACGTTGTGGAATGCATTGACGCATTCCCCTTCGCGGGGGCGGGCGGAGAGGTTATGTCGGACTCACCGGGTAAAAGAGAAAGATGGAATAAGGATGATAATAATGGACCTCCCGGATTATTCAGAAGTGTCCGTGATTTATATTCACTTTTAATTGAATGTGGTCATCCTTAATCACATATTTACCATTTTTGTGGCTGTTGGTTCTTAGGCTAATTATGTATGGCAGCTGAACAATGTCCTTTGCTGAATAATTCGGCTAGCATAGCTAGGCTATCTTAATAGCCACCTATAACAGTGTTTTAATGAACATTCACGCTTTATGGCCTGTTATAAATAACAACATCAATCATCATTATCAATATGCCACTTATATGCGATGATGCCGTTCGGAACAAGCTTAAAACCCGTAATAAGTACAAACATAATAATATCTTTTACGCATACAGGTGGAGACAAACAAAAACTGTTACTCCTTTCGACCCTTTGGCGTGACTACTACGACTGTTCGCTACGATCGTTGGACAAGCTGACGAGCCACCGTCAAGTGGCTTCAGTGTTGGTGATGGTATACGCCGGGGCTGTCGCGAGGCTGCCATGTTCAGTATGCGTGGCGCCAAACGAGAGAACACAACTTATATGGTTGTATGCAGAGGTAGGAATATTCATTTTGTCTTATGGTCAAAGTCGTATATAAAAATAGTTATTATTATTGTTATTATTATTAATTTCAGTCTGTCCACTGCAGGGCAAAGGCCCTGAAAAATAAATAATAATAATGATAAAGAGTTGGTAGAGAACAAACTTTAGTCGTAAACATTATGGGGTTTATATTTACAAAATTAACTGTAATAATAATGCAGCTAAATTTAAAAAAAATCTACTCTATTTACTAACCTGGGCCAGCGTGGTAAACTTGTGGCCTAACCCTTCTTACACTGAGAAGAGGCCCGTGCCCAGTAATGGGACAGTTAATACAGGGCTAATATTATTATTGTACACTATTAAAGTAAATAAAGGAAAAAGTATTATTATTATTATTATTGAGACAAAAAACATATCTTTGTAACGTGCTACTTATAGCAAATCGCGACTAATAAATTTTTGTTTTTAATCAACCTGTAATTAAAGGTTAAATTAGCTACAAAGTCGTAAGTTTCTTATTTAGTCAATGCTGTCACGAGTTAAGTCGCCGGATTAGGCAAAATTTAATTGCACTTTTAAAGCTTAAGGCCAAAAGCAGCATGGAGTCCAGACCTATCCCCAATAGACGGCTATACTCGCTTCCTAAGTAAACCACAACATAATTGGCAACATGACAACAGTCAAAGAGTTCGTTTCTGGTTACAGACTACGACTAACATGACATTTAACGCAATAGAAGATAACGAGAGAATGGTAGAAGTAACGTCCAACTTGACGATATACAACGTGAAGACAGAAGACGCTGGAGTGTACCGGTGTGAAGTCGGAGACAGTAGAAGCATCGTGGTGTTGGAAGTCGTGGATGATGACAATTATAACGTCGTACGTAATCCTACTAATAGAGTAGCGATAGCTCAGTGGAGAGACCAACAGACTGCAATGCAGAGGGTCTCGGGTTCGAACCCACGTCGCGCACCTCTGACTTTCGGAAGTTATATGAATTTTCGAAATTATGTGCGTATTGATTGACAATTATCGCCTGCTCCGTGCCTCGGAGAGCACGTTAAGCCGTCGGTCCCGGCTGCCATGAACATCTATGGCAGTCGTTATTGGGAGAGTGTCGACACAAAAGATCCCACTGGGTCGAAGTATCGCCGGTCTGCACTGACTGGCCCCCGCATAATATAAAATAAGACAATCCTACTAATGTTTTAAACTTATAATGCCCGCCAATTTAGCTACATGGAAACGTCATTCGCGCGATTCATAATATCTTAACTAATATTATAATTTCCAATATGACTTTGTTTGTTTGTTTGGTATACACGTTGTCAGGAAGACAGAATAGGACATAGGGTATCTCTCATTCAGAAGTACTGGTCCCAGTAGTGATAGAAATGTATTAACAAAATGTACATTAACACAGGTGAAGCCGGAGAAAAATCTATTTTACAATAACGCCACTTCTGCTTTACGGAATTAGTTGACTAACTGTGAAAACCACATCGAAATCCGTTACGTACAATACCGCCTAAAAAAAATTGATTTACTGTTTCGATTCAATATCTATACTTAATAGTTGTGGATCACTTCGGCTTTATGTACACCTGTTAATACCTAACACATTTAACGAGATAGGTTTTGTTTTACTCTATTCACTTACTTACTTCTTTAGTCAGAAATGCCGCTTTTCTCTTACAAAATATCGATTTATGAAGTCTCAATAAAATATTACTAAAAGGTAAAACCGGCTACATCCCGAGGCCCATACGCTGCACCTTCTCACAACCTGGACAGCGGTCTGACAGTGTTCAGTTCTTGGTCTCCGTGGAGCGAGTGCAGTACATGTGGGAAGGTCGGCAGACGACACCGGTACGGGATGTGCTATGTCAAGTTGAACCAGAAATTGGTTTGTATGGGAAACTGTATGTTTGTAAAATTATCATTTTGATTGATTACGTTAACAAGGCGACAGGGCAAGGTATGAACGCCTTCATATATTGACGCTTCTATTTAGTCGAAAGGGCAGACTGAAGTTTATCGTATCCAAATTTCCACAGCTGTTTTGAATTCCAAAGAGAACCGTCCACCGGGCACATATGTAGCAAGACTTTGCGTCGCTACTGTAAATTTTCTATCAAAACCATCCAGTTTCGGATTGAAAACATCTTTGCTCAAACCCCGATACCAATACGTATATTTAAAAAATTATAGATAATGTTACCTAATATTTTTTATCTTTTAGAGATCAAAACGTACATACAATGACATTATATTAGAAAAGAGTGACATTGGGTTATTTGAAGGTAAGTAAACATAAGAGGACATGTTTTATCTAGCAAATGTCCTGTTATTAAACTACTATATACGGATTTTATCGCGTTGTTTATTTGATACTTTATTACTTTATTTTAATTTAATGGTATAATAATAATTTTATTTTAATAGTAGTAGTAGTGTAACAGTTTCTAAATGTAATAAAGTGTCAAATAAACAACGCGATAAAATCCGTTTATAGTAGTTTAATTTCAATGAATAACATGCGCGTAAACAGAAGACAATATTATGTAAATGTATGTACCGTAAAATCTTCAAATAGTCGTTGAAAGACGTTGTATGTACGTTCCGGTTAATCAACCGATTAGCCAGTATATTCCTCGCTTGATTAGCAGCCTCTGAGAGGTGCTTTTATTGTTCTCACTACCAGTGAAAAAATAAAGTATTCACTATCGTGAAGACTTTTATCTCCTGCCCTTTCTAAAACAAGATTGCAGCGGACTTCAAGATCGACAAGAGAGGGCGATGTACACAATTACAGAATACTAATGAATCACGCAAGCAAAGTTTGCGGTATGAGTAACTTTATTTTAAAGATCCTAATATCAAATGTCAGGCCGCTGTCCGTCAAACACGACCACACTGTCTGGTGGTAGAATTATCCGTTTGTACCGAAGGAAAGTTACAGTCCGATTTCTCCACGACGATGAGCATAATGACCATCCATTAGCACTAAATTAAAAAGCTAAGCGTGCAAATTTTTCAGTGTGTTGTTGTGTTAACTAGACTATGATATTCTCCTACCTATTGTATACCATGAAATATACTTTTCAATATATTTATAGCCTTCCCTAATGGGATACCATGTCAGTCACTATATTTGCCACCCAAACTCAGAGAGATAGATGGCATACGACTGAGGCGAAGCGAGATCATGATCGGTATGTGCAAGGTAAGTTTATTGGATAAAAATAGCCTTGGATCGAATCCTGTTTGTAACTTTTGCGGTTGTGACAGACGAGTCGGGATTGAGAACGTGGCTATTTGAAAAGATGGCGCCGTTTTTATCAGCCCTGGTATAAACTATTCCACGATATACGTATGGGCTATTCTAAGCGTGAGAACGGTTAGTACATAGTCCACCACGCTGGCCCAGTGCGTGTACACATATCTTCGAGAATCTTATGGAAAACTCTTAGACATGCAGGTTTTTTCTTAGACACTGTTAAAATGTGCGATAATTTTCCTTGCATCGTTAAAGCGAACTATGATTTTCTTTCACCGTTAAAGCGAGTTATAATTAACTATTTAATACGCACAAAACTTTGAAAAGTCAGAGGATTAAGGCCATAAGATCGAATTAGAGACATCTGCAGTGGCAGTCCAACGGTATATCATTAGGGTATTGCTGCTGGTACATAAGCATATAACCGAGCGGTTATCATAGCCTATGTACTCTTGGAACAATAAGAGAATCACGCACTGCGGTGCCTAGAAATCCAACACTGCCAGACCTGGAAATTGCATTTGCGACCTCACACGCTAACATAAGTGCGAATTTATTCAGCGGGATCATCGAGACAGTAATTTTTAGGTACCATTCTCAAGGGATACCAATTACTAAGCTTACCACAGCTCTCTGTCTGTTAATATCCTAGTACTATTTGCAGGTGGCCTGCAAGGATATGATATATTACGTCAGATCGGACACCGGGAACATACTGGAGGTGGTAAACAACTCAGCTGGCATTTACTCCCTCACGCAGCTGTTACCGAAGCAACCACCATTGCCTGTAAAAGACACCATATTCGCTGACTTCGGACAATGGATTGCTATGCGATGTCCTGGGTACGATTATTTCTATTATTTTTACTTAAGTGCCAGGAGAGTTATGTTTTTAACTGTCTTGTTAACCTCTGAGTCTTCTTTGAAGAGGTTAATGTAAACACTTTGTGTCTGTGTGTTAGTGACAGATTGATGTTAGTGATAGGCATAGCTCCGGAACCACTGGACCGATTGAATTGTAACTTGGTGTGCAGACACCTTGGGGTCATCCCTCGGTCGGGTTTGAATATGGGCCCTATGGGTCATAAGACCCCCGAGATATAGGGGGTCACAAAGTCATAAGGTCAGGGGATATCCACCAACAGAGTGATTTAGAAGTCCAAGGGAGAGGCTTTTGCCCAGCAATGAGACATAACAAAAAGCAAAAGAAAAAATACGAGTATGATCTGTAGTCTATTCGTGTTGCGTAATGGTTTAAGTGGTCGCCTCACCACTGCCACTGCAACGAGTGATGTGGTTTCGATCAACACATAAATTTGTATGATTCACAAATAGTTGTTCCCAGTCTGGTTGTCCGTTGATTGAATGCCTTTTAAGATCTCCGCAGGATTTATAACCAATGCGGGCGATGACCTTTTTTATTAATTTTTTTTTTAAATCACCTGGCAAATATTTTAAAACCTCATACAGACTAAATTTTACGCGAGCATACCCAACAGGGTAGGCAGGCATTGTATAGCATCAACATTTCGCTACCTATGGATCATGTCCCACTTAAAATAGTGCCAGACCCAATGCTACAATTGAGAACTTCTACAGAAAATACAAAATTCTATTTGCCCCAAATCAAACGCTAAGCACAGCAGTCTAGAACAATAACCGTAATTTTATTTCATCAGAACAACACTTCGCGATGTGCCAATAGAATGGCGATCTGGCACTAAGTTGATGGTGCCGAGGGAGTTAGAACAGACAAGCGGTGGCAGGTTGTATATCAACTCAAGAGACCATCTCGTGATCACCAAAGTATTCTATCGAGACGCTAATTTATACAGGTACATATGTATTATATTCAAATCTATATGCATCTGTATGATATAGCAGCAATAACTGCTTGACTGCCATGCAGAGGTATCGAGTTCGATCCCAAGGCGAGCACCTCTCACTTTTCGAAGATATGTGCGTATTAAATAGGAAACCTGCATGTCTGCGAATTCTCTATAATGTTCTCGAAGACATGTGAAGTCTGCCAACCCGCACTGGGCCAGTGTGGTGGACTATGGCTTAATCCTTCTGAGAAGAGGCTTGAGTCCAGCAGTGGGACAGTTTAATACAGGGCTGATATTATTATTATTATTATTATGGCTGCCTCTGACAACGCAGCTAGCGTAGCTGCTTTCTGGGCGGCAAATATATAATTTAAAAGTGTTTTCCAACGATACGCTAAGAAGAAGATTATTATTGTTGGTTAACACACGTTTAAAATAATAATGGAAAATTCTTAAACTTTTTATAAGGCTTCCGTTATGTTATAAAATGGCCGCGGAAGATATAACTTCTTCCTCTTTTGAAGTTGATTTCTGAATGACTTTAAATTTTTAATACGTACATGAATGAAATATATGATAGGGATATGTCCACGCACTGTTAACGTATACGTTACTGTTATTTTAAAGGTATAATATTAGGTATTATTTTGTTAATTTTATTTGAGTATCTTTCTAGGTATTTGGAAATAATATTATTTCTAAAAACCTTGCAAGATACTATATTTAGAAAGATTTAATTTCCATTTATTTATTCATTGCGGTAATCAATACTAAAGCTATGGTGTTACTCAACTGATTGATTTAGTAAATGTAGGTATTTAAGTTCTTGTCTGTGTATGCAGTTGTTGGCAGCACGACAAGCTAGCGGGCACGGTGCGTCTTATAGTATCATCGTGTGTGTTCCCGTGCGGAGGCGTGCTGCTGGCGCTACTGCTGGCCGCACTCACGCTGTTACGCTTAACCGAGCGTGCCTTATAATAGTGGACTATTCAGCCTTGTGTCACTTACTGTAGCTGCTAATACTTTCCATAATTTTATGATATATTTATAACTATAGTTAATAAACAACATTATAATTATAGTTAATCTTAAATGCATACTTTCTCCCTAATTATTACTTCGAAATAAAATCTATTCAAGGTTGATGACTGTACGGATGGCGTATTGGTTAAAGTAGTCACATCGCCACTGCCATTGCGCCAAATATTGTTGATTCGAATCCCACACGGGACAAAACTTTGTGTAATCCAGAAATGGTTATTTTGAGTCTCGGTGTTCTTTGTGTCCGTTGTTTGCATGTTTTTAAAGTCCTTGTCTGTTGTTTGCATGTTTGTAAAGTCCTCCACGACACAGGAATTAACAATAGAACGGAAGTTGTCTTTAAAAAAACATATCTCAAGAAATACGATTCAAGCCAATATAAACACAAACGTCACACTGGGGAATGTTCACAATATAATAAGGGTGTGTCCAGATCTGGCGAATGCGTCACGAATGCGCCGCTCGCTCGCTGCATGGTGCACGCGTGCAGTTACTGCAATTGCTTGTCTCACGCAATGTTTGCCCAGGGGCGCGCGCAGCCCGCTCGCACGCGCTTCCACATTGTACATGTCAGTTGTGGCGGCAGGAAGTGCTCGCAGTCCGCAGAGCGCACGCACGCCTGGAGCGCGGCCGGCGCGCGAACACACCCTCACACCGGTGTCTGGTATTAGACATTACCTGTGCGAGTAGCTGCAGCGTGTCCTGCGGCGGCGGGATCATGTCGGGCGTGAGCGCGGGCGGCGGTGCCACGCCACGCAGCGCTCGCTGCACGAGCCACATGGCCAGAGCGAACTGGTTGCACGACAGCTTGCCCAATCCTTCCATGTCGCACAGAGCCCTGGAGACAACAACACCTAAGTGGTTAGGCTTATAAAGGACAAGGAAATACATAAAATCATACGAACCTAACTACCTATCACGATGGTGGTGAAAACACGAAACCAAGTTTTTTAGTCTAGTCTGTAGTCTGTCACGTATTAACGTGTCTCCAATATACGCGATGGCAAAATTGAAACTGTTTTCATAGTTAAAATATGGTTGATATAACGCTCGTGTTGCGTAGACGCAGTGTATTTCTCAAGTGTATAAATGACGCCGCGCTTGCGTGGCGTAGATGCGGCGTGAGCGTGACGTTCAGCGGGCACGAGATCCGAGCTTCGTGTGCGCAAGTCCGATGCCAGAAAATCAATCATCAAAAAAATAATTAGGTGAAACGCACACGCCTGACAAACACCAGTGGGATGAAGAGATCAATGGAATTACCACCTGAGAGATGAACTGATGGCACTCGGGTTGTAGCGATACCACACAGACGAAGAAGTTTCGACGACAGACAAGAGATGGCGCTGTACATAATAGGCGCTTATAATCTTGCTCGCCATACAATCCTAAACCGCGCAAGTGAAGTTTACACAATGACTAACGGCACCAACAGTCGGGCCACGGCACGCAAAGCACGAACACCTTGCCTAGTCGGAGAATCCTTCCTTTGTGTTGGAGGGACATCACATCACGTTCCTCCACATGGTTGACATACCAAAGGACAAACTAACAGTCTTAAATTTACTTTAAAATAAATTATATTGTTAATGCTTACCATATATGCGCTAGCGTCTGTTGAGGCAACCCAGAGTCCAGGAAGACGTGTTTGATCTCGACCCCGGACACGAACCCGTCTCTGTCAGTGTCGGCAGCCGCGAACTGCGCGTCGAAGGTCGCCTTCTCTACAGGAGTCACCACCCAGTTAGCGCCCGTACTAGTGGGGGGTAGGTGCGAGTTCATGGTGGGGACTGGAGGGATCGCTGGTGCTGTTTGTGACGGCGGCTGCGGATGGAAAATAAATCTGATTGAGAATACGGATAAACTTATTTATATACAAATAATATTTATATCAAACTTAACGGCACTAATAATAGGCAAAAAAAGCAATAAAATTACGCTGTGAAATCCGTAGATAACTCAATCATTCGTACCGTATGACAATGACATCCATAGGTTTAAACAATCTCTACAAACTGTGGACAGTGGAAGACGTTACCACTGACGTAAAGAGATGGCGCTGTGCTCAATTTACACTACTCCATACAATCCTTAATCACGCAAGCGAAGTTTGTAGTATGTGTAGCGAAACGAGCTCTTTTATGCTTAATAGCGTAGATTCAAGGAGTAACTGTTTAAATAGATACTGTCAACCATACGTTAGGGGATAACATTTATTCTAAAGTCAATAATGGTAAAAACACTTAACAACTGATTACTAAATGGTAAATTAATAGTAAAGTGGTAAATTAAATTGTAAAATACTTAATGGTTTAGTTGAGCTCGGTCGCTGTTCGATTGCAATCTGACTTACAAAGTCGAATAAAATGATATAACTAACGCGTGTCAAATGTGCATGCAATGCACAAATGTAAAGCGCTGAGTTGTTCGGATGCGTAGCTCCGAACAGTATGACTTACTTTAAATACAAGTTGATATTAATCGTCAGACCGCGACCAACCTGAGGGTGCATCCCATCCACCCCGGTCCGGGGTGGATGGGATGCACCCCAACCTGACAAGATTCCTTTGTATTGAAGGAACATCACACCTTATTCCTCCTTGGAACTAAAGTGAAACTTACCGTAGACAAGTCCAGTAGTCCTTCTAGCAGTGAAGCATTACTCTGCGGCTGCTGCGGCGGGGGCTGCGGGCGCGGGGGACGCGTGCCCGGAGAGGGTGGACGTGAAGGTGGCCGCGAAGGGGGGCGAGAGGGGGGACGAGAGGGAGGCCGCGCCGGTCTGGCGCGCAGCTCTGGTGGGAGCGTGGTAGGCACGGCATGTTTCTCCAATGCTTTATATACAAGGTGCATCGCCTGGAATGTTACATCATTGATAATATTGCTTTATATTTACATAAGATGATATGACCGTATGGCAAAACAACTATGATGCGTTTGCGTTCACGACACTTTACAAGTTCAGTGATAGGCTATTTAGTTGTTGAACAAAATTGACTAGTTAAACTTCATATTCTAAGCACTACTGTGCCTGTGGACGGTCAAACGAAAACGACGAAAGGATCACTTAGTAGGTTAAGTTATTTATACATTTGTTTGCCTAGAACCCTAACTATACAATGTTACAACTTATGTTTTTCAACCAAGTCTGAATTAAATAGAGTGAACCTTGTGCCCCAGGATTTATACCTACTGATAATATCTGAGCAAAGCTAACGCTTTAAATATACAATTTTAAGTAAAATTTCACTTCTTATTTATGATATATCTATGCAAAATAAAGGTGCACTCACCACCATGAATTCATGCCTGTCAAGCATGCCATCCTTATCCTGGTCAGCGAGGTCCCAGATTTTACCTAACGTTTCTATTGGCAGTTTAGACTCCATCAGTACTCCTTTTACCTGAAACACAACAAGACACAGAAGTCTTAGAATAAAAGTCATATTTAACAATCTATTGTGTCTGGCCACCGGTGTGCCTCTGTAACTCAATAGGTTAAAGGTGTAGCATTAATTAAAATGGATTTAACTTTTTCGTTTAATAGTATAATGCTGGGTACAGAACAAGCGAATGAAAACGGGCGATGGTTAACTATTGTACGCGTACGACTGCATTCACTCGCATTCGGCTGTTTCTCGCCCCAAGTTGGAACATCAAACGCACTAAGTGGACACAATAGTAAAAGAGAGCGAGGTGGACTATCCATCGGTAAATCTCACTCGTTTACTTTTCGCTTGTCTGCATTTTCTTGGCCTGTATCCGGCACACATCAGCTCTTCCAGCTTTAGAAAATCTATAATCTCAGTTCTAAAACTGAAAAACATATAAAAGATCTTCTTAGCTGGAGATGTATATACAGCAGAACCTCTTTAATCCGAACACAGAAAACTTACCTCCTGTTCGGACTAGTGGAGTGTTCTGATTACAGTACAAAGAATCTGTAGGCTATTTTTTGGGAAATAAAACGGTGTGTAAAAATGTTGGGAGACCAAGATAGTCATCTTAAGGACGTCGGATACAGGGCATTCAGAATCCAATCCTTGCTGTGCAAAACAAATGCTAGCGTGACATTCGGTAACCAACTGGCGTGAACTAGCAGCGAAAGAAAAAGCGCGGGCGACGCAGGCAGACCTTCGGATCAGCAGGGGTTCGGATTACAGAGGTATATATGTTTCTTGCCCACCTTGTTCCCCGCGATGAGTCCATTGTTGGGCTGCAGGGAGTCGAACAGCTGGCTGTACTTGTCCCTCTCGGCAGGCTTCATGCTCCAGTCGCTCAGCGGGATGGAGGGCGCGGGCGAGGGGGCTGCGGGCCGCGCGGGGGGCGTGGCACTCACTGGGGGGACCTTTGGAAGCTCACCCTGTGAATAACATTCCGAGTTTAGACTACAGAAGAAACTGGTATAACTGTAATATATTGGTGGCTTAAGATATGATAAATACTTACTAATATTATAAACTAGATTTTGCCCGCGGCTTCGCTCGCGTAAATGTACACTATGTTATGTAAATTTTCTATACCTCGGATTCCTTTTTTCTGGAATAATGATACCCTATGTCCTTTTCTATATCCCTGACAACGTGTATGCAAAATTTCATGATAATCGGTTGAATAGTTAAGACGTGAAAGCGTAATAAACAAACACATAAATAAACAAACAAACTCACTTTCGCACTTATGATATTAGTTAGGATGCGCATGTAAGTTTCTTTGTTTGTTTGTTACGCTTTCGCATACACTCTGTCAGAGATACAGAAAAGGACCTTTCAGCTATTAAAAGTACCGCTCCTGAGGAAGCGATGCCGCGAACAGAAGCTAGTTTATAAATAATGCTGTTGTACCGGATATTATATGAGTTAAAGTTCAATACATAATTGGGTGCTAAATTACTATTTGTTTTGTTTTTATGTATTTATCTATTTGAGTTTAAAATTATTAGTATGCTTGTATATCCCTTTAAGTAAACGCTTGTGTTAGGACTGAATTCATGTCGGTAGTCGGTTTCCAACCTACAACTACTGAATCATAGAATGAATAGAAATCCAGCTTCCTCTATGAGCATCACAAATTATTGACGACACTAAATTACAAAGCTATTATCCTTCTACTACTGCTATACCACCACAAATAAGAGACGTTTTAGTCTAGGAGACATACCGTGAACATCAAGATGACGGGATCAAGTTCCCAATTTAAAATGTATTTCTTACTTTCAGAAGGTTACCCGCCACTTTGACGTCAAAGTGGCGGGACCAGGGACGTCTTGACATACTTACTTTACCTTTAGGGGTACAAACGTCTTGTTTAGAGTACAAATAGTATATATGTAGTGTAAACACTTTAATGTAATACATTTTAAATTGGGAACTTGATCCCGTCATCTTGATGTACACAGACATACCAGGTAAGAACATCTTATTATATTCATTTCAATGAAATAAAGTGTAAAAAAAATATATTGCCTGAGGTTGATATATGGCCTCGACATCGAAATGTGTTCTCTGTTCAAATAGTTTAAAATACTGAAAATATGACGTCTTACAGTCTTTAAAATTTGTCTCCCTGACCATCCTCTGTTTAAAAGAATCATATCAAAGAAAGTCTAAAAAAATAAAACCACGCCAAATCACTTAAAAAATTGTTACATTTAACGTATTCTTCACTCCACAAAGTTTTACATAGCTGAGAATGCTGAGGTTTATTAGTAAGCTTTATTTTGCTTTTACTATTTATGCTTATTTCAAGGCTGCTTTACTTGAAATAAGCATAAATTGTCTGACCTACACGAAATAGGTTAAGATTGCGCTGCAGTAAAAATGAAATGTATTTATTGCTTGTTTTATATCGTCAATAATAGTATGATAACTAGTATAAAATGCGAGTCTAAAATCACGAAATTTTAATTTAATGGCAAATGTAAAATAGTGCCCTTAAGTTTCTTGCCTGAACCTACCAACATATCTAAATGAAAACTCACTAAATACTTAAATGCCCTGACGAACAAATTGTCATTTCAAAAAGCCCTTTGATAAATAAGCATAGTAATACAGTTCATAGATAAGAAAAACCGAAAGTGATTTATTAGTATGTAATCGCGTCAGGTATTCGACCTTACTGTTAAACATTTCATTTGAACTTTTAATTGGAATACCAACATATAAGCTCTGGCTTGTAACCCGTCAAAATAGGTCACAAATTCACTCAATAATATGTAGAATATTAACCTCTCAACCAACGTTGGGACGCCGGCATCCAAGTTTAACCAGACTATTTAAAACGTAAATAAAATTGAACTAGATGCACCTAACGTCAATTAAATAATAGTTAAAAAAAAGGCGTGTTACTAACGATTTTAGGCGGTGGCGCCTCGGAGTGTATATTGCTCATGTTGATGTCTTTGCCGGCCTGGGCCAGCGCCACCAGCTTCAGTGCCACGAACAAACCCGCCTGCAAACAAACGTCCACATTAAAGAAATATATAATACACACAATTATAAAAGAGGGTATACCCCGCCGAGCGCCCAGCCACCCCAGTCTGTCATAAGTGAGAATGATGAAAACAACCAGACTGGAGAAAATATCGCATGCAATAAACAGTATATCGATTAATGTCATACAAACTGAATGTCGGTCACGGCCACCAATCTCAACTATAGTGCACAATTGTGTGCGTAAACATAAGAGCACTCTTCATTCCCTCACTTTCCTGATCCGTTGGACGCCAACCATACCCGACCAGCAAAAATCAGACGTTGGTTTTACAATCGGCTTTACGTGCTTTCCGAGGGTGTATGGTCCACAGCCAACTGCGCCGCACTGGTATTGAGAGTTCCTCAACAGAAATTCTCAGTATCTTATTTTTTGGTTGTCCCGACCGGGTAGGTAATGTCAAGACGATGGACATCCATTACGATAGCATCGTAGTTACTGTTTTCCATAGGGTCAGCAAAGCGCGAGTTAGTCCTTGCGCAGCAAGTGTTCATAGTCCAGAGGCACCGTTTACCTTCATATAGTGTGCATGCCAGTTCGCATTAATAGTATAGGTAGGCATTTAACTGTACGGACAACATACTTACGAAAATGGTGTCCACGATTATGTATTTGACATTCTTGGATATTGTGAACGACATCAATAATTTAAATTTTAGGACATTAGTATATAAAGCTCAATATTGCTTGGACTATAAATTTTAAATATGCAGCTTTGGACGATTAGCGTATGATCCGCTTTTTAGAGTTTGAAAAATCTCTTATACAACAGCTTTGTCCGTCCGTCCGTCTGTTATACCAAGAACCGTAAGAGCTAGAGACTCGCGGTTAACGCCATTCGACACAGCATAGTCGATATACCTCCGAAATAACTATGACCACGGTCACGTGGTATCATATCAGACCTTTGCAAATTACTTAAACCATTTTTTCGAACTCTAAGATTTATGGCAATTCTTTGCCGTTTCTCACTTGTTTTATCTTATGAAGAATCGAGTGGTGACTAAAACTATGAGAACAGAATTCGTGGCGATTTTCCGATTACATAAGTAATTTTTTACGAAAGATTGTGTATGATATTAAAAAATTCATATTGATAAATAAAATCGCAACTCCTATAAAAAAAAATTGTCATTCGTCTAGCAGTGGTGCATGAGCTATTACTAATTCCTAAGGTTCCGGTTTAGATTGGCGTATCGTATAATGCATACCTACAATCATAATCTCCTAATGAAATAATGAATTTATTTACAGCACTATAGTTTTGAATTATGCACGAGCTTCATCGCTTATTGTAAAAGACACCTGGCAAAACAACTGTATACACGTCTGCCTAACTATAGACTCCAAGCTGTTTAACGTACCCCAAACTCTATAAATTTAATCCACGTCACTCAATCCAGCCATTATTCCTCCACGTATACAACTTATAGAACACTATTTAAAATGACACTCACACAATTATCACTACAAAACAAGCATAATTATAATGTTAAAGACTCTTTAGTCTAATCACATTAAACTTCAAAATTCGAACACAGAGAGCCACATACAACTTTTAAGTATAACATATTATCCTCCAGTGAACACTAAACTCTACTTAAAACTCGCACTTCTTATTTCAAATGTGTAATGGTTTAAAATGTATGCCATAATGTGTGTGCGTCCCACAGAACAGTGCACAGATAACATATTATCATTCGTAATTAAATACGTCCTGACAATGTTTGATGTTTCGTCATTTAGGCTTTTACTTTTTTAATTGATAAGAGGCGTTATTTTGTTGGTGCTGACTGCTGAGCAATGGAATTGTGAAAGTTGATACAGTCAGCGAATTAATACTTTATAATTATTATAACGTATTTATTAACTATCATTAAATTAATTATCCTTTAGAGTAAATTATGTTTACTCCTAACACAGGCATTAAATGCTTAAAATGAGAGTCCACAAACTAACTTTAATGAACTTTAATATTAAAATTATTCAAGAATTTGCAAATAGTTAAGCTATTTACTGTTGTAAAAATTTAAGAACGATGGTTACTTTGAATGATAGAAGAATTTACAAATGTTCAGCGCCTTATGTTGCTGACTGTCCTTGTTTCATAATTTTATAATTTACTGTCTTAAAATTGACGTCTACATTTTCCTGTATTTGAATTGGTTTAATGCAGAGGTTCCCAGACTTTTTTCTCATAGACCACTTTCAAAATTCAACGAAAGCGAAAATTCCAACATTTTACTTCTTTACTATCGAAAGCAAATAAATTTTCGTGGACCCCCATATTTTTGTCACGCCAACGTAGAACTTCGTCGAGTATCCCGTGGGTCGCTGGAGGTCCACCTGGATCACTTTGGGAACTAATGGTTTAGTACTACCGCTAGTCAATCAGACAGAATTATACATCGATTAACCAAATATTATATAATTATATATCCCTGTATACATAAAACAATTAAATGGCAATATGTTTAAAAATGCATTAAAAAAAGTGGCTTATTAATAATGCCTTCTATAGTCTAAGGGAATTTTTTGATAATAAATAAGTAATATGTGTAGTCTTTAAGTATTTCTTGATGTCTACTAGAAATAACAAATGTAAATACAATACCCGAATAGGTAACATTTGATTCTAATATTATGTAACACCATTGTACACACAGTTTTATGCAATAAATACATGTCTATGTCTATTCAATTCGTACGTACACAATGCTTTCAAACGTAGTGAAAACCGTTATCAATTATAACTAATATTACAAATGCGAATGTGAGTTTGTTTGTTTGTTACGTTTTCACACCTTAACAACTCGACCGATCATCAAGAAATTTACAGAAAAGGACATAGGGTACCTTTTATTCAGAAAAAAGTTCTGTTACTAACATAACCTTACCTAACCAACATGTAAGCGAACAAAGCCTCAGGCAAAATGTAGTAAATTATTTATTTTGAGACATATATACTAGCAAAGATTACAAAGTTATTAATATAATGTTAATTATCGTATAACTTTAATTAAGTAAGAATATCGTGGGTGGGATACTTGATATCAATCGTTTCTAATTTCTCGTAGCTAGCTATAGCTATAATTATGTAAGTCGTGAAAATGTAAGGAGTAAGCACCCCAGACTTTCTATTATGGTACCTTAGCAATTTGGTAACTTGATGTATTATTACGTATGATTAAGGTTATCCACAAATAACATTACTGCTACACAAATAAAATTGAAGTATCTGTTTGTAATATCAAAATAACAACTTTTTACTAAATGCTAAGAATATACAGTAAGATACGGTATGAAAGTATATACGGTACTTATATCAAAGAATCAATTTAAATTTTTTTGTCTGTGTTTATAACTGTTTCTTCCGGCAAATCTCTGAAACGGCTGGACCGATCTTGACGGGACTTTCACTGGCAGCTGGCAGCAGCTGATGTTATAAGGTGTAACTAAGGCTACCGGTACCTTAGATTTTTTTTTTTTTGGTAAATTCCTCTCGCTTGTTGTCGCGAATAATAGCTAGTTAACCATAAAAACGTCTGGCAATTTTATTGATAGGAAAGTAAAGGAAAATACTCTGATTATTTGAACGCAAATAAATAAAGGACATGAACCGTGTATTTCTACGTACCTAATATCGGTGCCTATACTTCCGTTGAATGTCACGCTGACGTCACACAATGTCTGAAAACTGACAGGCTTTTAACCTATGCCTATACTTTCGCCGAAACACCTATGCTTTCTTGGTTAGGCCGTTGGTTACAAAAATGTGATGATAAAGGGAGTATTATGCACCTGCATAGGACGTGTCTTAATGCTAGCCATATAATGTTTTTACTTCATTTTGCAACTAGCTGTTACCTTTAGTATTACCCAGTTCTCGTGGCTCGTAGCGTGGTAGCGTGATGTCATATAGGCCACATAGCCCATAGCATTCCATAAAAAAAAACAAATTTGGCTAGTAGTTGGAGAGATTAGCGCTTAAAAAGGACGGAAAACAAACGAACTCTTGAGTTTTATTATAAATATCTCATAGATGATTTACAAGACGATCGACGGCGACGCTAAACTAATGTAGTTGATGAACGTGGATGCCTTCAAAAAGGATTGGCAGGAGACAGCTAACAAGAGAACAATTTGCAATGCCAAGAAAAAGGATTCTGTCCAGCAATGGGCCATACCAATACCCGTGCCATAAAAACTATACTTGTTTGCGTGTGATCGTGTGATGGTTTTGAGTATCGAATCGAGAGTTCAGAGAGTTATTGTTTTTTGGTAATGAAATCCTCAGTAACAAAATCCAGTAGACGACATTAGGCACGCCTCAAAAGACGTAGAACCAAAAACATATCATGCAAAATGTAGCTGTAATTCAACCTCTATAAGTCTACATGTAAATGCATAGAAAATGTACTCCAAAACAACTTTTTACCAAGTTGTCTTAATATAGTGAAGAATAAGACACACACGTACATTTAATTATCGTTCCACAGAAACTTATCCAACCTCCCAGAGATCCCACTTTCATCGCTCACAAACGAGTCTCTATGTCAAAATAAACCAGCGCCTAAGGGCGCCAACATCCTTTACAAGCCAGTGTTCGTGAAAGAGGTCGACTGCTGTGTAAAGGATCTTAGCTCACATACCTATACGGGAGTGTATCGTTTTGTTAGCAAAGAAAGTTCAAAGTAACTAGCGAAGCGAGAATTGTGGCGAAGTATAATTTAAAATCAATAAGCGTTGACCACAGAATGGACGGGAAACAACGCGATAAACATACGTAGGTACATACTTTCACGTCTATATCTCTGAAGGGGTAAGCAGGGGTGTATTACACCTAGAGTGCCCCAGTAATGGTTTTAGGTCACACGTAATAGAAGGCGAATCGATTACTGTCTGTCTGCCAGACATAGTTACCAGACTCCGAACTGCTACTCAGAAAATCATGAAAATCAGTCACATTTTCAGAATACGTGCTGCTATTGACAATTGTCTAAAAGAAAGTCTCAATAACACTTTGTCTGCCCTGAGAATTGAACACGAGACCTCGTCGCACACCAGTCGCTGCGTCAAGCAAGGTGGATACTACTCCAAATATCATTACAAAGACGGCAATGGCAAGATATATTACTGAAAGTCACGAGACGTATAAGAAGTTTACAACGCTACCATTGTGAATAAACCACGCACGAAAATAATAAATTATAATATCGAAGGAGTAAACTCAAAGATAATGTATAAGAAAAAGGTATTATGACTGTTCGTGACACGACTACAAGTGGATAACCACTTAAATTCTTTATCCTTTAAAAGTTTTACTCACGTGGAAGTATTTTTCAATAAATATTAGATTACGCTTTGCGGATAGTCTACAATTTGCTAACGATTTTTCCCGAAGAAATGGATTTCCGTCAAAAAAACAACTAATTTTGACAATGATAATAAATGTGTCTGTCAATTTGGCAGTGTTCATGGATGTTTCTCTAAAGAATGCCTTAGTGGTACTGCAATAGTGTTTGCTGAAGAGGTAGTGTTAATGAGTTTATCTGCCTAAAAATTCACAAGCACAAGCACGGGCTCGGGAACTAGAACAGTGACCGGTAAACGACAATAAGGTCGCCTCATATTACATGAGACCTAAACTATAGCTGGCGAAACGTGGAACCTGGAAGCATCTTCTAATTTTTTCATATTTATAATCAAAGAAGTCATTTTTATTTATATGATATCATTTTTATATATATATATTTACATATCCGTGAAGGATTAGGTAAAGGTGTTCTACGCACACATTTCGCCTGCTATGCAACAAGCTCCACATAATAGAGTATAACCGCGAACTTATTAATTTCTACCCAGCATATAAGCAAACCACGGGCGCCTGATAATTGCCTAACAGGAACACAGAAAACGTTGCCCGACCGAGAATTAAACTCGGAAACTTACAATTGGCACTATGTGTAATCGCCAAGCGTAAACAGTAAGAGTAGGCACCAAGCATACGCGTCAAGCGTAAGTGACAAACTTATAGCACAGAATCAACTAGGCATGCTTTGTTACAACAAACTCAAAAGTTTTTACAAAAAAGAATAGCGACTTTGACTAGACAACAACTAGACAAGTAACAAAATGAGAACATCATCAATGAGGTCGAAACAACCATTATTATGGATAACTCAAAAACGACTGGTCAGATCTTGATCAAATTTAAATGGGACCAAGTGGGACGCCACCGGCTTTCAAATTAAAAATCATCAAAATCGGTTCACCTATAAAAGGTAGTGAGGTAACACATAAGAAAAATACAGTCGAATTGAGAACCTCCTCCTATTTTTGAAGTCGGTTAAAAAGCCTTATATTCTACTAAAGTAATCAGACTTGTAAGTTGGTGGGTGTAATGGCGTCTACACCCCCACATTACTCCAGTGTCGTTATTAGGCTGTAATACGACACAGATGGCTGACGTCATAATGTTGTATTGGGCTCGGTTCCAGACCTCGGCGAACTTTTAGGCTGCGCAAATGAAAAATCAAGCTTTTCAAAGCTTTTCAAACAACTGTTCTTCTAAAATAAATATAATCTTCATCGAAGTGTATAAATTGAAATTAAATATTTCAACAATTATATTCCTAAGGTACGCGCATACCAGCATTCGAATAAACCACGCCCCTTGTTTGCCAACCACACCACCCGTCTACGTTGTGAATCTATTGCCCATTCGATATACATTGCGCGGTCGTTTAAGTGGTACAACGATAATAATTATCACAACGAAGCAACGGATATAAATTTAAAATTTGGTAATAGTTACAGTGCATAATTAAGAATAACGGTTTCGAGTTGCCCAAAAATAACTCTTAGCTCTGCTAAACCAACGTTGAGCAGTAGGTATTTTACCAAGTAGAATACCCTACGACTGCCAAATCGTAAGCTTCAGGTCGAAAGGTTAAGTTGAATGACGTGTCTTTATGGCCTTGTAAGTATTTTACAAATTCGTATCATAATTGACCTGAAAGTTCTATTTAATGTCCCTAAAGATGTGGGCAGTCTGCCAATCTGTACTTGGCCAGCGAAGTGAACCTTACTGCTCTCATTTTGATGTGCCCATATCCAGCAGTAAAACAGGTCAATACGGTTCCAATAGACCCAATCTGTATTACATATTACATTTAAATTACACTGAACCCTTTTTTGCCTAGGAAAATGCCTGTCTGCATATCGCACCATATAGGAATAGGAAGGAAGGACTCTCACCAACTGAAAACCAGTATGCATTTAGTGCGCCTTGAATTGGATGAAACGTCCCTTTTTTTTAAAGACTTTCCCTTCCAAGGTATAATTCCTGTATCGCGAGGGACTTTACAAACATTCAAACAACGGTCACAAAGAACACCCAGACTCGAAACAACAATTTGTAGATCACACAATTTTCAGTGACAATGGGTAGGCGGGCACTTAAACCACTACACTAGTCATATTCATCAGTCAATTGTGACTACCATTCTAATTAATTATATCAATAAGGTACCTACTTCCATGGTTAAAAAAGAACTAGTAATCCGCATAATAGCAATCGAATTATATTCGAATACAACACGACGTATTACCTAGATTGCAAAGACATGGACAAAGCGCACGTACCTACATATTATTTTTAGTATCAAATACATTTGTGCAAATCGCCTAAAGGAACCCATCACCACTGTAACTGCCATAAAAGTACCCCAATAAACAATATCAATACTTCAATTAAACCTACGCTATCTTCGTGACGTCACAGTCTTTCGCTAGGACAGCGCATAATTATCGACTAAAAAGTACAGAGACATATTTTAATGTAAATGTATAATATTTCGTGCAGTCTAGACTGTTGCGTCACGTCGCTGGCTCGGCTAAACGGTAAAGGTCTTCCATAAAACTTAATACCCATTTACTATGGCGCCACATCTTCGTTCAAATGTCGCATTTTAGATATTGCCTGGATATTGGCTACATAAGGGTTTATTCATAATCACGGTATTGCAATATAGAGGATAACACCCTGCAGTACTGGTGTTTTATTTTATAATTATGTTGGTAATTTTCCCAGCTCGTATGGATAGACGAACTAGCGACTTACTGGTAAGTAAGGTGGGTATCGCTCATGAATATCTCTAATACGAGGACATAAATTACATAAATGCAGATGGCCGATTTGTTCACACTCGAGAATGGACATACTCACAGCTATATGTAAACTTGACGCATGCGTAGTGATTTTGGGTCGTCCGCATCAGTCTAATGGAGTAATTGACATTCGGCCGAATTGATCCGAAATCATTAATTTGTACTGAACTGGGTACCTATATCTATTTACAACTACTAATGTTGTAGATATTGCTAGCCGGCTGCCGTGGTAGCCCCAAATGCATTTTTTGGGCATCCTTGGTATAACATAAGGGTGTTATGATATTTAAAGATCGTGTAGAAGACACAATGGAAATCATAATTGCCTAAAACTACATCAACACAAAACGTACTGGACGATCATAGACAATTGAAAGTCGGCTCGATTTTGACGTTAACGAAAAACATTTGAGCTTTGATAGAAATAAATAAATTGAATCGGGTTGTTCTTCCAAGAAATTATTATCAGCACGGGATCTGGAACCAGGCCCGGTAGACGATATAAAGCTCATTTCCTATTACGTAAGACATACAAGTGAGTCTGCGAAATGTGCATGTAATATACCTCAGTCTTATCCTTCGGGAATGGCTGTGATACCGTACCTATATGTCAAACATTCGGTATGCCTGTTCCTATTAACAACATCGGTACTACAAATTTGACTGCACCGATGCCGTAGTAAAAATGGTCGCGTCGCCACTGCCACTGTCGAATCCAACACGGGACTTAACTTTGTGTGATCCACAAATGGTAGTGCCGAGTCTAAGTGATCTGTGTCCGTTGTTTGGACATTTGTAAAGTCCCCACAACGCATTCCGCACCACAGGAATAATTCCTAGTGCAGGAGTTGTCTTTTTTAAAAGTAAATTGCCAGTATTTCACTAATAATCCTTAATAGGCTACGTCTTTCAGTCTTTGCATTGAACTCGTGATTTCGATACTTAGTGTATACACCAAGCATTGATAAATAATTAGTGGAATAGAAACAAAAGTGTCGATTTCCAGATCCAATATTGTAGGCAGGGTTAATTTTGCCGAACATGATAACCGGGCATAAATTAACGATTGAGAAATTGCTCTGATATTGTAGTGCAGATTAGGAGGCCGATATATAGCTATGAAATGCATGTTATCAATTGAAATGCATCATTTGATCAGGAATTTGACGAAACAGACGACTTTACACGTTAGTAATAATTTTACTAATGCTTCATGTGATAGATCACGCTAACGTGGTGATCCAAAATGGACTGCCGTCAACAACTTTGTTTTCTGACAATATTAGAATATAGATGTAGAGTACGAAACAAAGATGCCTCGTAAAAAGAAATGAAATGCATTTGGCAGAACGGGTCGCTTTTTTTAAATTTGTGTATATAATATCAGCCGTGTATTAAACTGTCCCACTGCTGGGCACGGACCTCTTCTCAGTGTGATAAGTGTTAGGCCAAAGTCCATTACGCTGGCCCCGTGTGGGTTGGCAGACCTCACATATTTTCTAGAACATTATGGAGAACTCATAAACATGCTGGTTTCCTCGCGATGTTGTCGTCCGAGCGATAATTAAATATTTAATACGCACATAACTTCTTATGTGCAAACCTAATATGATAAATGCTAGAGTAACTCACTTGCGAAATTTTCTCGGCTGAACCGCAGTAACTAAAATTTGCCATGGAAAACTTTCCGTAACAACATAAGATTACTCGTTTATTGAGTTTTGTATCTATCAAACTAGAAATAGTTCACAATTTCCATAAATTAGCTTACAACATCACTTATGAATTTGTAAACCGAGATATAGATAAAAAATATTTAGACAGAGGGCCTCAAAACATGATTGAGCAATTACTCAATCACAAACGCAGATAAAAAGCCTGTTATTTGTTATTTAGTTACGTTATAACAAATAAGATATCCATGATGTTTAATGTGAATAGCCTTTTTTATACTATCAAAGAAAACAAGCACACGGTACACCTGATGGACCCGTTCACGAAAGAATATCACTTTATTGCGATCGACTAAGATTGGAGTGCCTCTTCTATTCGGTACATCGTCTCCTCAAGAAGCCTCAAGCTAGCGATATGCGCAATTCTATTTAAATTATAATAGAATATACATATTGACAACACTCTATCGAGGTTCGTGGACATCTTTTATCGTGTAAAAAAGTATCGCGTTGTGCACGAATATATTCGAATATTATTCAAATTAAACTTACGTATCACAATCGAAAATCTCCTCACAACAGAAACACTAAACAAGGTTGCTGGGCCACAATCTTCTGTAGGGCAGAGGTACTATCTCAGCTGGGTTGGTCAAAACTAAAGTACGTATCGCAATGTACCTGTCTAAACCTACGCATAAATACACAAATATTACCGCAATCACAGACAAGAGATGTTATTATTATAAGAACTCCAAAATAGGTTCTCTTGCATAACGTAATATTTAATTTTAGTCACAATCTTTATCCTAACATCAACAACTAAGAATTGCTATATTTGATATACCTGCAGTTTTTATCATGACGCGTCTTGATGCAGATAGATTAAATCTATTTCATGTTTCAATACAACGCACCAACAACTCGTTTATATGTGTATACTCGTGTATATTCCAAAGGATTAGACAGAGATGCATAATAACCACATTTTACTAGGTACGTTTTAAACCCAACGTGAGCGAACCTATTCTTGTCCCCCATCTACATCGCATAGTTACAGACTTCTGGAACACAGTGACTACACAGGTGGCGCTACGGGCGTAAGGCCGCGCTGAATATTGTGGTTTTAAATTCCAGACAGAACTATTTATTGTATAATCAAAAAATTATTGCTTTTGAGTCTTTAGGCTGGTTGTATCTATTTTGTGTATATTTATGGTAGGTTTGGAGAAAAGCGCGCGACAGGGCTTGATCTGTGCGCACCAAAGATTAAGCGCCCTGTCGCGCGCTGATGTAATATTTGTTAAAACATATTTACATTGTGTTGCTAAATATGTTTTGCAAAAACTTGAGTGACCCTAACTCTCAGGCCAATAAAAAAAAACCGGACAAGTGCGAGTCGGACTCGCCCACCGAGGGTTCCGTAATAATTTGCAGGGACATATTATAAAAAAAATTGTCCTTGCATAAAGATCCTGTTTTTTTTATGATTCAATTACAAATTTATAGTTTTCAGATGTTCCCCTATACTTGTAGTATAAGACGGTATTACTTGCCAAATTTTATAGTTCTAGGTCAACGGAAAATATCCTATATATTTTGATTCCCTTGAGAGTGTCGAAATATAAGTTCTTTGCGACATAAACGGCCGTATCTTTTTTTTACGTTAACTTAGAAGTTTGATTTTTTACAGCTTCAAGAGACTAGACCTTAGTATATCATTTTTGGACGGACGGATGGCCGGACGGACGGACAACAAAGTGATCCTATAAGGACTCCAATTTTTTTTTTCATTTGAGTTACGGTGCCCTGTAAATCATTTCGATCTGTTGCTACTCCCTACATGGATGTAGAACAAACCGACAACAAATGAAAGTAAACACGAAATACAAAATATTTCATATTCATAGTATTAGAAAGAATACTGCTGAGGTTGGGCACAGCGGAATCTTCGCTCGTCAACCTACAGAAGTTTTTATCCGAACTAATTTGTATTGAATTTCTGTGAAATAGTAAAACCTTTACGAAACCGCTCAGGGTCGAACGAACTATGTGTTAATTTGCCGAAATGAGCGTATAGCATAAATAATATAACAATATAAATAATCTCGTATATAAACTGCTCCACTGCTAGGCACCAGCTTTTACCGAGTATGAGAAGGGATACCATAAACCAACGTATAGCTTAGTGCAGGATGACAGACTACAGGGATCATGCAGAACTCAGAGACTTGCATATTACTACAAGATATCGTACTTCACCGTTAAACCGAGCGCTAATTAACGCATATATGTACATTGGAAAATCAGTAGTTGATTTAGGATCGACCTAGTGGCAATTTTACGATCTATAGTTGCTATATCTATATACTGCTCATATAAACGTACTTAGCCCATTCCAATACACAGCACAAGATAGTCGAAACACAAGAATCTCACCACGATACGCGACCGAACGGTGAGATAAGACAGCGTCCGTTATCACAATGATAGACACATCTCATTGTGTGCTACCTGCAGTACTTGTTATTTGTATAAAGACAAACATTCGGATGCCGACTGTTGCTTTGTCTAAAACATTTGTATGGCTTTCTAATACACTACTAGCAGAACGATATGAATGGTCACCATCGAAAGACGAGATCAAAATTTATAAGAAACAAGAATTGACCGTATCCTGAACATCTATAAGAAAATACAAACATAATCGCCTGTATTCCCGAGAGGATAAGCAGAGGTCACAGAGAGAGCAAAGACACATTTCGCCAATTAAAGTAACTTCACTTCGAGTAAGGTGCAAGCTTATAGGCCCTCTTTCAAACATGTTGACGTTTCGCTTACGTGGCACATGAATCCAATAATATTTTGCCTTACTTGGACACCCAATCTGAAGATCGATAGGCAGCTGCATAAACGCTGACTTACACGACAGAGGCGACAGTCAACATTGCCAATCTCAAGGATTCAGCCGGAGCTGATAGATGCGTTAGTACGTCCTTTTGTTAAAAAAAATCCAGTGCCAAGGACTACTGCTGGGTAACTGCAAAATTTGGAAACCAAGCTCGAAACATCTAATTCTACGTATCTGAGCCACACGTGGTTAAAGTGGTTACCATTTCATGGCTTTCGAGTGTTGTGACTACGTAGAACTCAAACATCGATCGATAGGGATGTAAAGGACATCTGCCTATCGCTTAGGAGACATCGCCGAAAGCGTATAGTTTACTATTCTTGCTAACCTCTTCAACTATAGCTACTAATGCTAAGAGACAATTCACATCAATACTACTTGCATATCTAATAGCCAGTTGCACTCACTAATCGGTAAACGATTAGCGAGGTTAAGCAATGTTGGGTGCGGTCAGTCTTCAGATGGGTGAGCGCTTAGTGTTATTTCGTCTCAGTGCTTCGGAGGGCACATAAAAAGTCGGCAACGGTTGTTGTCAAATTGACAGCAGTCGTTAAGTCATGTCAGAGGCTTACGGGCGGCTTGCACAACTCTTGACAACAGGTTGGCCACAAACAACACGAAAAGAAAGAAAGATCTGTAAATGATGCTTATAAAATATTCCACTATACTATAAGAAACTGGATTGGGGCATTATTACTCTCTCAATATAGGCACAACAGTTTTCTATTGCTTTTGGTGCAGACGAGCCTGCGGGTCACCTTATGGCAAGTAGTAAGCACCACCAATAAAAGTGGCTGGTTTCGTGACAATACAGAACCTGTAAGGATGGCGTAATAATTTAAGCAGTCGCCTGGCTACTGCCACTACCCCGAGTGTTGTAGGCTCGAATCCCACATGGCACAAAAACTTGTATATGGTTGTCCCGTGACTTTTGATTCCCAGAGTTCCGTAGAGAACTTCAAACAATTCACAGAATATCTAAAAGTCTAGGCGTGCGTGTGGTTTTGGCTATCTAGCAATCTAGAACTTATTAATTAATCTAAGTAAAAAGACAACATCCGCACTAAGAATAAATCTTGTATCAGTGGGTACTTTACATACATTCAAACAACGGACGTAAAGAACACCTAGACACGAAACAACTGCGAATCACACAAATTTATGTCTCGTTGTCGAACGTACAAAAAACCAGTACACCATCCTATAGTCAAACTATACGACGAGTATTTGAGCTAACTACAATTCAATACAAAAGACTCATACTTTGTCGAGGTACCCCTTGCCGGTGGGGTCGGAGAGGTCCCATATCTTGCTAAGCACCACATCGCTGAGGCGGGACTTCTTGAGGAACCGCGCTGCGTCCAGCGCCTGGATAGTTCCCGCGCCATTGGGATCCACCTGCAATAAAGAGTATGTGAATATAAGAATTAAAATCAGGACAGAATAGAATAGCAGTGAGAACACTACATGTGATAGACCAATACCTTATACTTAGAAGCATTATATTTATATTCGTCGGTGTGCCTAATGTTATTCTTCAGGAGCTCTAAAATTTTGAGTTAAAGTCCTTACATTCTAGGGTGGGCACCAGATAATTCTGGGGTGGACACAGCCTCCCCTTATATACACCAAAGGTCATAACAATTCTACATAAAAGCATAGAATACACAAAATAACACAAATTGTTCATACTTATACCTATTACCCATCTACTGCACATGTCTGCTGAGAATCTCCTAACAGAAAAAAGACAATGCTTCCTATTATGTGAGTCCTGAAAATATAGCTGGTAAAATTTGTGTGTAACACACCTTACATACAGGGTTATCCAGAAGTGTTATGGATCTAAGACATATTACTGAAACTATGATACACTGTAACTGTATGCAATCTCAATCAATAAATAACATTCTGAAATATATATATACAGTCAAAACCGGATATAACGACATTGAAGGGACCATATAACTTCGGATGTTACGTCTAATAGTTGTTATAAGCAATATACACAAGTATGTAGTCATATTAATTGACATAATTATAATTATGTATGTTTAGAATTTTTAAATATTATGTACCTCTATGTAGTAAGGTTAAGGTTAAGGTTAGTAAGTTAGTTATGCTTATGACCTTCTTCTTCTCTCTTAGCCTTTATTATTCCCAAGTCACTTGGGGTCGGCTTTTCTGGTCTAACCGGATTTGACTGGATATCAATTTTTACACGGAGCGGCTGCCACCTGACCTCCGCAACCCGAAGGCTAACGATACCCTAAGGCTAGACCAGTGTCAGGATATTAGAGGGTACTGACTTTCCCAATAACGACTGCCATAGATGTTCTTGGCAGCCGGGACCGACGGCTTAACGTGCTCTCCGAGGCACGGAGCAGGCGATAATTGTCAATCAATACGCACATCATTTCGAAAAGTCATATAACTTCCGAAAGTCAGAGGTGCGCGACGTGGGTTCGAACCCGAGACCCTCTGCATTGCAGTCTGCTGGTCTCCCCACTGAGCTATCGCTGCTATTGACTATATTGACCATGTTTTCAAATAAAATGTCAAATAAAGAAAAACATTTTTTTTCTGCAAGAACTTATATTCATCTCTACTAAGTGTAGTTTATAAGCTGTACTCAGCTTAAAATATTCCTTCATAGATTGGAATAAGATACATTTTTCATAACTAAATTGTTCATATTGTTTTTTTTTTTGCTGGAACTAATAAAACGATTGGTCGCTAAAGCCGATGAATATCGATAAAGCTTCGTCGTTTTAAGCGATATATCGCTGTATCCGATGTTGTTATAGACAATATGATTACTTAATTTTTTGTATAGGGATTCGGCCGGAACATTGCCATTCGGTCGGTAATAACCGATCCATCGTTATAAACGATGTCGTTATATTCGGTTTCGACTGTATATATTACGTTTTAGATTCAATGCTACCAATTCGAATATTACGTCAACTACGTAAATGAAAGATTGTGGCACATTTTGTATTCGCCTTCAGGGAATATACAGGTTGTAAGCCCATGTATTTACGTAATTCATTAAGAAAGCCGCTAGAGAAGCAGTTACAAAATATATTGCAAGATATTGTAAGACAGTAATATTCATTGTAATTAATAGCTATTGGAACTCATATCACAGATACTAATCAATAATCACTCAGTAGTAAATAATGATAGGTATAATATACATATACATTACTATATTGCTAGTGTTTGTCTACACCTTTTGTGCCATGACTTTAAGAAAATACATAACATACTATAGGAGCTGTGTAGTTTTCTTAGATAAAAGCAACTCTTGAAGCAAAAACTATAATATACCTATATTACTGGTACCATAATCCATTAAATACATTTTTATGGGTTGTTCTGTGTTGCATACAAGAAGGACAAAGTAATAAACACACTATCATGTTCCTTACAATATTAATAAGAATGTACATTCTATTTTAATCAATTACCTACTTCATAATAAGATACTTCAATACATGTTATAATTAGGTACATTTAAATTAGATGCTATTGAAATATTTATCAGCACTCTCAAAAACAGAAAACAAAAGAATTTAAAGAGGTAAGCCTTTGTTATAGTCTTACATTCTTACCCTTTTTATGTATTTGTAATATGTTATGACATCAGATAACTATTGGCATAAATAAGATTATTTTAAGAGGGACCTTGAACTGAAACAATGCAGACCTACACTCTAATCCAGAACTTTGAATTAAAACCTAACTCTTTAGTGTGGGTATAGCCTATCTGGCACCTTATATACGCCCATGCCTATAACTGTCTTATTTGTATGGTGAAGCTTTTGGCCAAGCTGCAGTTCCAGGACTTATATCATGTAAATATTATTTGATGTCCATTAGGACGGTTTCAATAGCAGTATACCTTCAGGTTCTGGTTCATTCTGCCCAGTAAACTGCTGCAGGCAATAGGTTTCTGAATGATATAGGATTTAAATATATCTGGTTAAATGTAAGTGCAATATTATCTCCTTCTACACCTATATAAAGGTGTGATACTAAATGTAGGCATGTTAATTGTAATACACACAAAGTTGCTGCATCAACTTTATTCTAAAGCTTTGCAAGATAAAGTTACACAATATGATTACACAATAAGTGTGAACAAAGTTTTATAAATGTAACTTAACACATTGTTATAAGTTGTTTAAATTTCCAGTATGAATAAGCTGCCTTATTCACATTGGATAACTTAATTCCTATGCCTCATTCCAGCTCAATGTTGGGCAAGATTGGAGCTGGAATGAGAATCAGAATTATGAACAGTGCATTGAAAAATGCCTCATAACTCTAGTTTACATTATAGAACAAAGAAATTAAATTGAACAATGTGTCATTAAATGTTTATTATTTAACCTTAATGGATCTTAGGGATCAATTCAATATTTATAGACATAGCATAGACACAGCTCTCTCCTTACCTTATTTAGTTCTTGCTTGTGATGTACCTGCATGATTTGTCAAGGAGTTAGACTACCAATTTGGTGATACATAAGTAACTATGATTACAAAACTTTATTGCCAGCTCCACCTTTTCATTACTTGCTCAATACAGGGATAAATGACATAAAAGTATGGCTTTTATACAACTAAAACATTCAATACATATCCTAATATAATAATGTGAATTATTAGGTTTTCCTTCAAGATTTACTATATAAAAACTAACTCTTAGTAAAAAGGTTTCCTGTTTAAATACTCAAAACATTGAAAAGCCATAAAATAATTATTGAATTGTCTGTCATATGTACCATAAAAGAATATACAACAGAGTTATTTAATTATTTATACATAATCAGCACAAGAAAGCCTGCTACTCAATCTAATAAAATGTTGTTAACTAAGTAATTAGAGTATCTAATTTAGATGTCCACAGTGCAAGGACAAAACAATTACTGTAAGGAGCATTTAATTAATTAAATAAGAACTATTTATTATCACCCTGGGTATAAGAACAGACTAAAATATTGATTGCAATGAAAATTGCCGGTATTAATAAATTAGTCTTAATACCTCAAGATATAAGAGTTACTTTTCATTACTAACTTTTTTATTTGCCCCATTAGATATTGGCCTAGAACTTGCAAGTTTCTAGACATCATAAATGGAAAATAATTTGTAGATAACGCTTATGTAAATAAGTACTGTTCTCTACAAAGTTGTAATTATAAGTAATCCTAATTAGCGAGTTAATTACAGAAATTATCAGATGTATTTCAAATTCTTACCTGGTGATAATATGCTTCGTATATAGCGCTGTGGGTCCCTGCCACCTGCAATCGTTCAAGCCCCATTTTCAGAACTTAAAATTCACTATAAATTATACTTTTACAAACGTATTTTGAACGGCTATGGGTGTGACATTTCTATACTCTTCACGACATTTCTAACGTTCGTAACTAAACTGCTATAATTACGTGGTCACAGAAAAACGAGGAAACGAGCAGAACATGTAAACACCAATAATGAACGTTGCACTACAAATTTAAACGGACAAATTGATCAGATACGCGGTGAAACTATAGAAATTGAATATTTTTAGCAGCTTAATCTGTTCACGGTACACTAAACTTTGACGTCAATTATTTTAATGTTTCCAGGCTGAATATGAAAGTCGCACTGCACCAAACCGTAGATACATTAATACATTTTGCTTTAGATTCCAAATTTATGCAATTTTAGCAGTAAGAACTACCTAAATCTCAAATAATTCTACCTGAGTAGGAGAGGGCAAGGCAGCCATTTTTTACATCTCCTCGTCGACCAATCAATAAGCGGCCATAGACTAAAGGACCTTTGACACATGTATGCGGTCCAGAGAGTTGCGACGATATAGTTTGACACAAAACTATTTTGTTTATGGTTTCACGAAAATCGAGTGGCAATCATTTTATAATAGTTATTATATTAATATGAAGAAGAGTTCTTATAATATTTTGCGTCACGCCAACCTAATGAAATAATCTGTCACGGTAGGTAATTTTAGCTGCATCTACATCCACAGACTTAAGGTTAGTTTAGGACTCATTTACATTTGGTCGTCAGTTGACTTCGATGTATAGAAGGCGGTGTGGTAAGTGGTTTGACCTTTCCTTACACAAATGTGACTGCCGTCTTTCGTTGACCTTATATTTGGCTAACCAAGTCGTTCAAACTGAACTTTATGACCACTTGGAGCTTAAAATCGGGTCGCCAGACAAGGATACCCGCTGAAGTCATCATGACGATTCAGTATGAGTGAGACAAAAACAATCTCTACGTACAGAAATTATGTTCAATACAGAGGTTGATCGACGCTTGCACAAAGGTCACGCTAGAAGGCTGATCCTTATTTTACTGAAAAATATGCCATTTCCACTTAACTTATGATGTGGATGAATAATATATGTATTTATTTGTTCACTATAATTATGTACAATCGGCCAAAGCCGCGTTGTGGCAATTTGCAAACCGAATCATTTGAACAAGCTTAAGAAATGTATGTAAATGTGTATATATTTCACCTTAACCAATCAAAACATCCCTTACAATTGAGAAAGAATACACTATTTTATATTTATTATTGTAGTTAAAATTTGTATTTCGGCTAATGTCCACGCGTCTCAATGCTTAGAATTTTTACGAACGACTTTTGTTTAAGCCCACAAAAAAAGATACAATGGAAGAGGCCTGAGCCCTTAGTGAATTATGAGTGATTATTGCTACGCCACCGTATGAATTGTACCTATCCTTTCGAAAAACGTTATAACCACTAATGCGAATAGGAAACTCTGGTTCTAATCAAGTTTCGCTTATAATAGCCACATGGACTTTTTCTTGCTGCAATAAACACTCAAACTCCACCAACTTGGGTTTCTTCTGCTATGCCCATGCCTGTATCGTCTCATTATAATTGATCAATCGGTTATTGGTGTATGGATTTTCGAACAAAACTGGTCTTTTGACATTTGCGATTTTTACAAAGCATATTGTTGTCCCTATATATATAATAATAATAAAAACCCTGCATAAAAACTGCCAGCGTGAGAAGGCTCAGGCTATAGTCAACCACGCCTGGCCCGGTGCTGGTTGGTAGACTTCATATATCTTCGACAACATTATGGAGAGCTCACAGACATGCAGGTTTCTTCACGATGTTTTCCTTCACCGTTACAGCGATCGATAATTAATTAACTATTTAATACGCACGTAACTTCGAAAAGTCAGAGACACGCGCCTTTGGATCGAACTCGAGACCTCTGCTTGGCAGTCGAACGGTCTCCCACTGGGCTATCGTTGTTATTCAATCAATACCTGCATATATCCGACGCATTTAACTTATATTTATACATGACTATATATGAATATACGTTTAATGTTTCGGGTATATAGGCCTCTATCCTCAAAGGAGTAATTACACGTCTACATTTCGCCAGCTATGATTTCAATTATGATGTATTACAATGGGCAAGCCTATTGTCGTTTTTCGCCCACAGTTCCAAACTCCTTGCTGTTACTATTTCCCCTACTCAAGAATGAACCCAAGACCCCATGCACATCAATCGCATTAACTACTGCTGCGCCAACTAGACAGCCAACTAATCAATATTAAATACATTTCTCACACACATTTTGTTCCACGTGTAAATCGATTAGCGAACATGACGAGTATTGCTAGTCGTCAATTAACCACCAAAACAACGACAAAATATAATTTTACTCAAGAACTACTTCCAAATCTGTTGATTAGATGTTACAACGACAAGTATTCAGTTAAAAATTAAAGTTGTGTGTTTCGGCGGTGAAAGTGAGATGGTACTGTGCGCCGGATTTATTGACATGGACCTTCTGTTTTATGGGTGTATTGATATTGATGGGCAGGTTTAAGGTCTTTTGTAAAGACCACATAGTATGTGGTCTTTCTGTGAGCTGTTTATACGTAAAAATTCTAGTTAAAAGTATGTCTTAAGCTCGTCAAAATCTTCTATCTTGTGGATAGCAAATGTGCACTACAACACATCTTATCTTATGTGGGGGCCAGTCAGTACAGACCGGCGACACTTCGACCCAGTGAGATCTTTCGTGTCGACACTCTCCCAATAACGACTGCCATAGATGTTCATGGCAGCCGGGACCGACGGCTTAACGTGCTCTCCGAGGCACGGAGCAGGCGATAATTGTCAATCAATACGCACATAATTTCGAAAATTCATATAACTGCCGAAAGTCAGAGGTGCGCGACGTGGGTTCGAACCCGAGACCCTCTTCATTGCAGTCTGTTGGTCTACCCACTGAGCTATCGCTGCACCACAACACAGCTCTATGCGCCTCTGGCTACAGAGGTGTATCGATAGCTTATGTGATAATAAAACAAATCTTAGACTTCAGGACAAATAACATTGAATTGATATTGCAATGGGTTCCTTCGCATATTGTTTTGCCAGGTAACGAGGAGGTGGATCAGTTGGCAAAGAAAGTCCTATCAGAGGAAAATAATATTGATGTAGCTGCTAGCCATTTTGAACTCCTGTCGAAATATAAAATTAAATATAAGAAGGAATGGAAGGAATACTTTAGTGAAAGATTATTTACTAAAGGCATTTGGTAGAAAACTGTACAAAGTGATCCTCTTCATAATCCTTGGTTTGCCAATAGGTTTAACGAATTTATTACTCATAAAGAACAATACATAGTTCACTTATAATGAGCTTAGACAATTAATAATTATATAGTTGAACAGCGATCGTACAAATTTAGTAAATGTGTCCGTAAATGTAACTAGTTAACTTTGATTTAAACACTGCAAGTGATTTAGTATCTTTGACATCATTTGGAAGTTTATTATATAATTGTGCCCCTTCATAAGTAACGGTTTTTTTGCCAAAGTTAGTTCTGTGGCTACGAAGTTTAATTTTTTTTGTGTTTCTTAAATTATGATGAAATGTTTTTTGTTCAAGTTTTATATCCGATTTTAGTGTACCCGTTACTATCTTTCTCACCAATATGCACATTTTATATGTATACATTTGTTTTATGTTAAAAAGTTTTGTATTACAGTATAATATTCGTGTCTCAGTAAACCAGTCATATCTAAATAGAACTTTTATTATTTTATTTTGTGAGATTTGTAAGTCATTCATATTAGATTTCGCAGCACATCCCCAGATTTCAATTAGGTAATCAAGATGACATTTTACCAGGGTGTTATATATAGTCTTCCTCATGGCATGAGGAATGCATCCTACTGTTGTCCTAAGTATTCCAGTAAGTGCTGAGAGTTTAGATCTTACGTAAGCTATATGAGGTTTCCAAGAAAGATTATCATCCAAGTGCAAGCCTAGATATTTTTCTTGGTGTGAACGCTTGATGACTGCATTATTAATGACTAGGGAGGGGTAGTGTGGAATCTTCTTGTTCTTAGCTGTAAATAACATGTACGACGTTTTATCTGCATTAATCGTAAGTAAATTGCTCTGACACCATATGCTAAATTTATTTAAGTCATCTTGTGCTCTATTAACTACATCTAAGATATTTCTACCAAAGTAGAATAGGCATGTATCATCAGCGTACAAGGTGATGTGTCCCGCAAGGCCTATTTTACTAATGTTATTCACATAGATGAGAAAGAGCAACGGGCCTAACACGGATCCTTGGGGAATGCCACAAGTCACTCTTAAAGGACTACTTTGATGATTTTCAATTTTTACTACCTGATATCTGTCTGACAGATAGGACTTGATAATCTTTAGCGCTGTGCCTGTCACACCCAAGTCTTCTAGTTTACTCAAAAGTATTTCATGGCTGATTGTATCGAAGGCTTTTTTAAAATCGATAAATATACCAAGTGCAATATTTTTATCATCTATATTATTTTTAATTTTAGTAACCAGATCGATCGTTGCTGATAAAGTATTTGACTTAGGCCTAAACCCGTATTGATGTTCATAAAAGAAGTTTATTTTAGTTAAATATTCATTAAGTCTGGAGTAGATGACCTTTTCAAAAATTTTAGCTATAACAGGTAAAACAGATACAGGTCGGTAATTCCCCGGTTGAGCCTTACTACCTGATTTAAAAATTGGCGTAACTCTAGCTAGTTTAAGGTTATTGGGAAAAACCCCATTAATCAAGCAATTATTTATACACTGTACTAAGTTGACGTTTATAATATCAGCAATGCATTTTAACGATTTCGTGCTGATTTGGTCAATACCAGTACTAGTATTTGGATCTAAACCGTTTATAATTTTCATTATTTCTGAACAATCACATAACTTCATTTCATTTAATATTGATTTAACTTTTTGTGTGCCATATGTAAGAGTATAATAGGAGTTATTACTATAAGTTTTAGGAATTGTGCTTGCTAGGTTTGGCCCTATAGATGAGAAGAATATATTAAAACATTCACAAATGTTAAGAGCATCAACGACATTCTGTGAGTTTACTACAAGCTTAGAAGGAGCACAATTATTTTTAATTTTGCTACTTACCAAAGAGTTGATTAGTTGCCATGTTTGCTTAGGATTCTTGCACTGTTTAAATTCTTTACAAAAGTAACTTTCCTTCGTACGTCTAATTTCAGCACAAACTTTATTTCTTTCTGTAATAAATTTATTCCTCAGATCTTCATTAGCCCTGTCTGATTTAAGTAGTTTCCATAGATTATTCCGTTGCCGTATTCCTTGTAAGATATTTTTATTTATCCAATTTTCCTTAGGAAGGTTCAATACTTTTGTTTTTATTGTTATATTCCTTTTAATTTGATTCACAATAAACTTTTCAAGCTCTGTATAGGAGTTGTCTGTGTTAATAAATGTGGTTTCCAGTGTACTTTGATACAAATTTGCGTAGTCAATAGCCTCATACTGCAAGCGTTGTTTATGGCAATGTTTATGTTTGGCAAGTTCTAAGTACAGCTGTTTGTGGTCCGATAATGGCGTGTCTATTACTGTTAGATTATAATCGCTTTTGCTTATCGTAGAACACACATGATCTAGGATTGTTTTTGTAGTACTGGTTTGTCGGGTGCAATAATCTTCGTGTATGTTATTAAATACTTGATAGCCGGATTCTTCTAACATAGTTAAGTAATTCAACGTATCAGTCCCACATGTCAATAAATCTATATTAAAATCACCAAACACTAACCCTCTCTTATACTTTTCTAAATGTCTTGAATACACCTCTAGGAATTCTTTTGTATTTCTTTTGTCCGGTTTGTAAACAGCTCCAATATGTAGACAAAAACGAAACAAATACACCCATATGTATTGAATTCCATCACTGTATAATTCCTCGGCTATAGTATATTTTAGACTCTTATGAATATACAAAGAAACTCCGCCGCCGCGTTTATCTTTTCTATAGTTATAGACATGTGAATAATTATCTAACACAAAACAGCTAGCATCCGCATCCGATCTAATCCAAGTTTCAGATAAAATAATTAAATGGACAACAACATTCACAGTCTTCAGAATACATTTTAGTTCGTCAAATTGACCTGCTGTTCGTATACTGCGAATATTCGCATAACATATCTTTAACGATGACGGGTACATAGAAATGTTTTCGTAGCCAGACTTAACCGGTCGTATACCGCCGGCTCGCATACCAGCCGGCAGATTTGTACCCGTCGTAGGCCGGTGGCTCGCATGCGAGCCACCAAATTGGCGCCAAAACGCCGCGCGCCGCCTTCGCTTTAGCTTAAGCTAACGTAAAACCAATTTGGTGGCTCGCATGCGAGCCACCGGCCTACGACGGGTACAAATCTGCCGGCTGGTATGCGAGCCGGCGGTATACGACCGGTTAATATGATAATTGATGTTGTCATGATTATCTAAGCTTGTAATGTAGGAGTGGATACCACACCAATACCACTCTTATTAGGAAATATATAGTAATAGCCCATAGACTTCGTTCTGGACATGCCCCACTCAACAGGTTTCGATATACATAATATTGTCTTCTGTTTACGCGAATATTATTCATTGAAATTAAACTGCTATATACGGATTTTATCGCGTTGTTTATTTGACACTTTATTACATAATTTTGAAAACTGTTACACTACTTTTACTTTTAAACTTTACTAATTTTTAAGCTAATTAAATTATTATTAAAACTATTTAGATTTAATTTAATTTTACACTTTCCCCGACGTTTCGGTTGCTTTTCAGCAGCCATGGTCACGGGGAGACCAGACAGTGACAGTCTCCCCGATTCCCACAACATATGAATACGCCGCAATAGTGGCGGTAAGTCCGATCTTGGAGGAGTGGCTGAAGCGGCGCCATGACGCCCTGACCTTCTGGCTGACGCAGGTCCTCACCGGGCATGGATGCTTCGGGAGGTACTTGTGTCGTATAGGCCGGGAGGAGACGTCTTGTTGTCACCACTGCGGTGACGGCCCCGAGGATACGGCGCTGCACACACTCGTGGAGTGCCCAGCTTGGGAGGAGCAGCGCCGGTCGTTAACCGGGGCACTGGGTGTCCAAATCCTCTCGCTGCCGGCAATAGTACTGTCCATGGTCCGGAGCGAGGGTGCATGGGAGGCCACCGTCACCTTCTGCGAGGCAGTGATGTCCTCGAAGGAGGCGGCGGAACGGGAGAGGGAGCTGGTCTCTCCCCACCCAAACCGCAGGAGACGTCCAGGGCGCCACCGTAGGGCGCGCGCAGACCTCCAGCCACCCTCGGGGGCGGCCTGCGGGCGGTGGACTTGGGCAGTCTGCCGCCCGAGCAGCACAGGCCCGAGAGAGGGCATAGGCGTTACGCTCGCCCCCCTCAGTGGAGGGGAGGGCTGTACCATCTGGTCCTCCCCCAAACAGCTGGGGCCCGCCTAGTCACGTGGCGGGCCAAGACCTGTCGGTGTCGCGGTGAATGCTAGCGCGAATCCCGTGGCACCGACACTAGGTACTGGAGGAACGTCGTCAGGGGTTTAGTGGGTATGGGGCCGGCTTCTCTGGCTCGAGTCCCATACACCCGCGTACTGCCCCGGCGCGGACGGTGCGTAAAAGCATTCCCCTGACGTTAAAAAAAAAAGATAGAATATGAATACTTATTAAGTTCAGGGTATGATAGAGCTGACATGGGCGTGTGTGGCTAAAAGCTCACAAACAAAATAAGAATAAAATAAAAAATCCTATTCTATATGTTCTTAATATTGTCTTCTGTTTACGCGAATGTTATTAATTGAAATTAAACTACTATATACTGTATTATTACTATATATGTATATTATATAATATATACTATTCTGTTCTGTTATCAAGCTTTACAAAACTGCGTAACCGATGTAAACCAAGTGCATTTATTTCAAAACAAGGATGAGAAGTTAAGTTCTCTAACCAATCTTTCACTCTTTTGTGTCGATCTAGAAAAGGCACCAGTATTTCCAAAGAGCTCAAGGTTGTTCCACAGCAAATATCGCATAGACGAATCTGTAAGTAAAAATTACTTATAAAGTTAAGTAAAAATACGAACAAAACATTACAATTCATTATATTTTTACCTCATCACTAGTAAGGAACTTTTGTTTATTTAATTTGTGTTCCAAATAGTCCAGTGCCGAATACCACTTATCTACCTTTACTTCATCTGCTGGCCAGCGACCAGCGAAAAATTCAGTCTGTAATGAAATAAAATAAATGATACAACCTCCCGAGTAAATTGTCATTTAACTTTAACAACCCGATTTTTTATCAATTAACCTTATTAATACGTGAAGAGAACACTTTCTACCCTTTTTTAAGCATATTGCGCATATGGAGTATAGGTGATACAGTTTGTTAAATTTTATATGGAAAAAGAGTGATGAAATGTATTAGAAAAACATCAATTTTAATTAATTGCGGTCGTATTTCGGCTGCTGGTTGACTGGTAAAATATTATGATGCTTTTTAGTCTAACTTCATAAAAAGGCTTTCATCCTTAATTTGTTACCTAGCTGCAACATTTCACGTATTAAAATAAAGATTCATATAATGAATACTTACGAATATGCCACTATCAATCGGAAACAGTACACCAGAATTAAAATACATCATCTCGTCAATTCTTGTCCTTAGAAATATCTCTTCAGGATACAAGTCAGTACTTTTACTGTTTCGACACAAATATAATGCAATTGCATGACTATCGCACAGCAATTCGCCATTTACTGATAAAGCCGGTACTTTCTGTAGGGGGTTTATCTGAAATAATTAAAATATGCACCAATGTAAAATACAAATATAATTTTGTTATATAGTTACCTGACTGATTTGCTTAACACCAAATACATCTTTAAACAGTATGTGCTAAGTATGGATATATTGTTCCAAGCACAGAAGAACAACAAGTACATATAAGTAACTAGCTTTTGCCCGCGACTTCGTCCGCGTAGAAGTCGTAAATGGTTCTAATAGGATTTTTAATTGGTTTTTTACGTTATTAATTTTGTTATAACATATAATTTATTATGTTAAAATGTTTGAATACTTATAAAATATAACAATCTTTATTATAGTGTAGGGCTTTAAAGGTTAAATAAACATGAAAATAAAATAAAATTTTGTTTTATTTTATATACACGAAGCTCGGCCTTTGATCTGGTGAAAGTTTCACGTGGGTATAATCATTTTACAATGAAATCGAAATACTACACCTATCGCAGTATTTCTTTCTACTTAAATAATATATTTTGATTTTCCTTCGTGTGCTAGAATCACCAGGCTACTCTGTGCGCTTACTCTGGAGCATGCTACATACAGCTGGCCGTGGGAGAACCAGCTTTCTCTCAAGTCTACTCCCGCTACCTTAAGAGTTTGACCTTGAGCTTTGTTTATGGTTATTGCGAAACAGACTTTGATGGGAAAGTGCATTCTCTAAGTATATTCGCAAATATTCGCTAAGTAGGTAATCTAAGAGATTTCCAAGGAATTTTCGAAGGAAAATCAAGATATAAGGTAAGTTTTCCATTCAAATATCCAAGAAGGAGAATAAGAGCGAAAGGATAGATCACAGAAAGTTTATTGGATAGCAATAGCACAGATTAAACTTATACAGAGGTTTTTGGCACAGCTAGGCGTCTTATACGAGTATTACATAAATACGTATACTCCGGCGGAAGCCCGAGCGACATGCGCTCCACGGTGAAGTGTTCTATCGACTGGCACCGGGCGGGGCGCAGCTGGAGCACGTAGCGAGGCGACCGGCCGAGTCTATTGTTTAGACCGGACCCGGAGTATTGATATCAACTTCGAAGCAAATAACCCCAAAATATTTCTCTACCCCTTTTTAAAACCGTTAGAGATGAATTTCAATAAAATACGGAACACTTCTTCCATCAATTCTGTTAAAGAATGTTTATGCAAAATTTTAAGCAGGTTGGGCCAAGGAATCACGTTGTCCCATACAAACTTTGTCCCCCTTTTTCACCCCTTCAGGGGTAGAATTTCGGAAAATTCTTTCTTATCGGATGCCTACGCCATATAAAGAACACACCCTCCAGTTTCAGGTCTCTACGATCAGCGGTTTAGGCTGTGCGTTGAACCGTCAGTCAGTCATTCAGGACAAAGCATTTTATATGTATAGATAGTAGTTCGTATGTTTTCTGCACAAACTTAAAGAACGCAAACTGCGAACAACTACATATTTGTGTTTAATACTCGTTCTCAGTCTGTGTTCTCTTGATAGGCCATACTCTATGATACAGCAATTTTGGATAAATCTTTATCTAGGTTTGGTGCTTACTGTGAAATTAGTAGTATTCTTTCAAACATTTGTGCACTTAATTATTATTATAACAATGTCTGCAATTCAACCATACAATCTCTCGGTTTCACCCCAAGCCCTTTAGGCTATCACAACTTTGAAATACTACCTTCTTATAAAACTCCGTCTTATTTTCTCCTTTAAAAAGATCAATTTTATGGAACTCCAAATCCACATTCAGTAGGGAAGCTGTCATCATCACGAACCTTACAGGCGGCGACGCATCGTCACCATACAGCACAGGTTTCCTCGAAGATAACATATTCCTTAAAAAGAAAGAATAAAATGAAAAAAAATTATCCATGGCATGAACGTTACTCCTCTGTCGAAGAGGTTGCATGATAGTAAAGCCGAGCAGTCTTAATAGATCATCCTGGCATTCAACTTTCAAAGCCAATATAGTCTTAGAGCAGTAAGTATAGAGTATCGAACTACGCTTAAATAATGGGCCTAGACATTTTACGTGACTCAAGATAAATGGCAAATTGTGTACACAGGAGTTGACCAGAATATACCCAGGTAACGCTATTTTATGCCAATATGACGAAGCCTAAAGTCTTTTGTCCAACGTTTGGACTCTGAGTTCCAGACACAATGTATTTTGTTGTCTGGATTTCATCTATTAAATCATTAAATTAAATCAACTATAAAATGCATGTGCGATAGTAAGTATTTATGTCGACAATCTAACTCATCTAAAATGAGTTATCAATAAACTGTTCACCAGAGAAAATTACGTTTTTGTGTTCAAAAGTAGATTTATTGTTTATTTCTTTAAGTGGACATTCTTAACTGATTATTAATTGATCTTAATTAGTAACCACACGTCATGATCATTCAATCATAAAACGGAACGGCAATGGCATGTTCGAACAATTATAAGATAGTATTTAATTTAAAATACACGAGTCAAGGCTATATGCTGGTCATTCCTAAAAGATATAAAAATATTTTTTGTTTTGTTATTAATATAAGTTTACACTGTAATTATTTCTGTAATTCCTATAAGTACTATACGAAAAATAATCGGTTAATTATTTTTTTAAACTAAAGGAATTACCGTAATAGTTTAATGTAAAGTAGTGCAATTATTAAAGAGCAATGTCTTAGTTACAAAAAGGAGCAGTTTTAGATAATTTATTATATATATTATTTATTTAAATTATATATACCTAGGTATTTCTCACAATAGATTCACCTTAATAGTGGATATTGCTTTGTTGAACAAGTTGAATTGTCAGTAAACATTCTAATCTACGTTTAAAAAGTGTAGTCATCTAAAGTTAGATAGATCAAAACAAGCAAGGCAAGAAGAAAGATAAATAGATCGTTAGATAGTCTGTTCTAGCTTTTATGTAGAAGTAGGTACCTACCAAATCTTTAAATGGCGATTAGTGTGCACAGCAGTACCTACATATAATTCGTTGCAGTCCGAAAATGTACTAGGTATGTCAAAAAATACGTTAAGTTTTGATTATATTCATAATCTACGAGTCAACTTATAAAGGTAAAGAAAATAACAGTTAATCTAGTGATTACATTTATAAAACAGTAAATAAAAGGCGTAACAGAAGTAGCGATTCAAATTAAATTTACACAATATCATTGGTTTTTAATGGCTTTTAAACTAAGAAAATAATAGGCTATATGAACCCACAGACATATATTAAATATATGAAGAAGACATGACCCACAGACCCCACAGTATTTCAAATGTTGTTTTTATAAGCAGCTTGCTTGCTTATTGTGTCAAGTTTACCTGGTTTGTCGCTTATGAGGTTGAACAATTACATTAATACAGGCACAGTAATTACGACGTAACAAAAACATAATAACAAAACAATATCAGCACTGGCTACTTTAATACTTAAACGTATAATGGCAAAACGTAAGGGAAAAACAACACAATGCCGATGTCACGGGTACGTATACAAGTTGTAAATTAAAACAATATGATACCACGCAGAGATCAAATTGAGTACTCCTGTTACCTGTTCCATAATGCATGCTGGCCCTGGGCCGGTTCCCGCGTCCAATTTAAATTTAAAATCAAGTATATTTTTCCTCCTCGACATATTTTCTAGGCGTTGTAGAACATTTATTAAATACTTACATTGAAATGCTTTCACTCGATTTATTAAACAATTGCCAGTACAGATTCTAAAGACAAGCCTCGTTTCGGGTTTACTATTTTATTTGAAGTTTAAAGCCCCATGGTATCTATGTATACATAAGTGATTTCGAATTCGATTCTCGGATCATGGTACCTACGTGTTGTTGAGTTGAACGGTAAAAGACTTGGAGGAGTCTTGAAATAAGCATAGTAGACAATAATAGGTTTACTGCGCGACTAGGTAGTGTAGGTCCTATTTAAAACATAACTAGCAAAATGTGGATGAAATCTGTTGGTGAGTGGGGTGAAATAAACCTGACTACTAATTTGGCAATGTAAAATTAAGTCTATATATTAAACAGGTACTCGTATGCTGTAGTTATTAAGTTCTGAAGCTATCAAGACAACATCATAGCAAATAAAACTCTTTTCTATCAGAGACAACTTTTATTCCAAGACAAACAAAACAAAAACTGTCAAGTACTTAGATAACCAATAATAAAAAGGTATAAACCCAAAAAAATATTAAGTAGATTATTATATAAATAATCTATTTAATTGTTATTTAAACAACTTGCCGCCGTTTTTACATGAGTCGATTTTAATTTAGACAACATATTTTGGACTATTTTATGCAATGGGTGGCGCTGCAAGTAAAAAAGCCGTGACACAGGGCCTGAAGTGAGTAATCATAGTTGGTTTAGAGTACCACAATATTAAGTAGCCACATTGTTATCAATGCTTAATCCCATCTGTAACTCTAAAGACTAAAACAAAGTCATTACCACACAGACTTACTATTTCACTTGTACCCAACAACGACGATTACCTACAATTTGTACTTTTTTCTATCTTGTTTTTGACATACCTACACAACAATTAGCGACAATGCCAAACAAGTAGAATAAGCCAGATCTATACTGGATAATTTATTTAAAGATAACTCGTATAAGCGAAGTTATATTAATAGACTCAAGCTACTAAGTTGTCACAGACCAAGTATAGTGTATTGTTACGCCCAGTGACATCTCTCGGCATTGTAGGTAAGACTCGGCAGTTCCGTCTAATAATTTATTACACCGCCATCTATTGACATCTTACGGAACTACGTAGTAGGTATCGTTACGAGAATCATAGAGAGAACGCTGGTACTTTCTCGAATCATCGTACTGTTTACATACTGGGTATAGCGTTACTAGAAAACTCTAGAAACGCTTTACCCGCGTATAAATAGGGCGCACGCGCACCGCTGAGTCAGGTTACAATCGTAAGCGATCAAGTGTTCATTAAAGCGAACGGAAGCGGAAATACTACGGAGTTTGAAGCTAGAAGCAGTGAAAAAGTGAACATAGTGTTTGTTGTGTTTAAATTTAATTGTGTGTTTGAATAAAACGTGTTTTAGTCGGTAATACTGTTTGCATTCTTATCTGTCGAACCCAGCACGTAACAGTATTATCTATGGTCACAGACATATATATGTACTGTAAACACGAAAAAAAAAAATTAAACCATTCTTGAATTCACTTGACCACACACAAAAAAAATTCATTAAAATCGCTCCTGCCGTTTAGGAGAAGTTTAATTACAAACACAAGCTCAGAAGATTTATATATATAAAGATGTATACCTTCGTCACTGATGTTACTAGTTATTCACATCAGAAACTTGCTTACTTACTAATTGATTTACAACAGCTTTCAATATATTTGTTACCCCTTGTACTGCGATGGACGCAAGACAGAATGCTTTATTGCTTCATTGTGAATTAAGATTTCGGCAGACTGAAGGTTAACAAAAGTTAAGGCTGTAGCTAGTTCATATATCATTGGCTGTAGCTCAATTATAGCCAAATACTTTACGTCATAAATCCTCGATAATTTGTATAATAGGCACTGCACACTGTGGAAATCGGACCGCAGTCCCGCCTGCAGAGCAGTAATGATGGCGCTGGACTGCATGAACCTCAGCATCACAGAAGTAGACCTTAACATGGATAAGGGAGAACATAGGTCACCAGAAATGGCAGTTGTAAGTAATCTTAGAATTTTATATTTAGCTGTTGAATAATTACTTTATTAATTATTGTATCGATGCTTCAATGGCGTCATATACTCTTATATTATGGCGATAGGATTGAAGAGAAGTAATTGCACTCATTATTATCAACAATTGGAATATTAATGATATGTGTAATTGAAGTATGTGATATGGTAATGAGATCTTTACTATCAACTATCAATACCTATTCATTAGACAAGCAGTTGTTCCAAAATTAAACGTAATGTGTTAATAATATTAATGTCTTGGCTTCGGTGTCTAGAAGCCGCTGTATACTGCTGAGTTTTCCCTACAGAGATATCTAATAGTATTCCATGAATTTAACTTTATTATATGCAATAACTGAACGTACCAAAATGAAGTTTATAATAATGCTAGCTATAATAAATAAATTACTTATAGGATATTCAGATCATATACCTGCATAATCTTATCAAAACATAAGTTATGTTAAAGTTACCTTTTTTCCATTGAGATAACTTGTTTTCTTTTTGCTTATGGTCGTTTTTTCGCCGTATAATAATGAAAGAGCTATCGCGGATGACTAAAAATCCAATCCTATTATCTGCAGTTGTTTCATAATTATTATTTTGCTAGTAGGTATGTCTCTGTTTATCTATTTGATCAAGACAAGAATGAACATTAATTATTGTAAGTTATCTCTAGTTTCTGTCTACAAGTGTTCTGAATATCCTATATCGCTTGAGCAAGTTATTTGCAAGGATCTATTATCAAAATTCTAAGATTTTATCCCGACAGCTAAATCCTCTGCAGACCCTGCCCGTTTTTAAAGACAGAGAATTGGTGCTGAGTGATAGGTACGTATAAGAAATTATTATTCCTTTTTGCATATTTTAGTACCCCAAGTCAAACTTTTAAAAATACTGGCTAGGTGCCTTAGATTTGTAAGAACGACTCAGCTACTTATTAAAATGATCAAGTTAAATTCTACGCCCTATAAACATACCGTTCCACAACGAAAAAAAATGCATGTAGTTGCAACCTGGTGATGCTTTGCGAAATAAATAAAAGCGCATTTCAGGTGCATAATATTGCTACACTCACATATTGCCACCTGATTTCTATTTTTCCAATGTGTTTCAGCTTACTTGTTTATAGTAGATATCATAAATTTTTAAACGCTCGATATAATTAGTATTATTTACGCAAATTAGTTACTTAACACAAGTAGTAAAGTTTAATAGTAGTAGTAGAGTAACAATTTTCAAAATTATGTAATAAAGTGTCAAATTAACAACGCGATAAAATCCGTATATAGTAGTTTAATTTCAATACTTAACACAACTTATTTCCAGCCATGCTATTTGCACCTACTTGGCCAGACGTTACTGCGACTCTGACCGTTTGCTGCCAAAAGATCCAGGAGGTCTATCGATAGTTGATCAGCACTTGCATTACAACAGTGGAATTCTCTACCCACGTTACCGTTCGGCAGCTGTGAGTAAATTAACGATCAGCACATTGCATTGGATGTGAATGTATTTTTATGTAACTTATCTTGTTCTTCTAGTACCCTATTCTATACGAAAACTGCAATTTTGTTATGCCACAACAAATCATGGAGATTGAATGCGCTTACGCTGACTTGGAGCAAATGTTAGCGGGCCGCTGCTGGTTTTGCGGCAGCTGGACTACTCTCAGTGACATCGTCTTTGCCTCCACAATCAGCACACTGAATATACTCGTGCCAGTCGACAAACAAAAGTGCGTGTGATATTATTTTTAAAATAAAACTTAATTATGACTTTATTTCGTTAATAATCATTTCATTATTTTACAGATTTCCACGTCTCTCAAGTTGGCTTCACAGAGTATCAGATGAACTATTTTTCGTAACGGCCAACAGAAAAGGATTGGGCGAGTTTACTCAAAGAATAGGCGAGTTATCTCATGTACAACAGTCATAAATATTGGTTCCAAGATCATAATTACACAAACAATATGTCTGTCAAAAATAGATACCGGCTGTTTTTGTGACGAGAGAGAGTTGAAATGTCCAAGGACTTCCATCAGAAGACGTGCCCTTGCGGGATACATTTGAGTATGATAAAATCGGTTCGTGAACGACGTCCTTGTAATCTTTAATGCAAGGATTTTTATAAGGGCCTTATCGACTATAATCAGTAACATTAGATCACAAAGATGCATACACAATACCGAGCTATAAACAAATACTTAGATATTAGCTACGACAAGTATTGAGTGAAAGAAGAAAAAGGTTCAGGCAACTTTAGAACTCCTATCGTGGCCCGCATTGTAAGGCATATTGAATTTATATAATTTAATGTACAACATATTATATTTTAGTATTTAGAATATATTAGATTTAGTACCTACATCAAAACGGACGAAATAACATTAAATATTAACTAACAGAAATGTGATTTAGGTAATGTAACTAGGTATCCTAATACCTACAGAATTAACTTACAGAATTCGTAAATTGGTCAGTGGATACAAAACGGGGCACTATGAAGAGAAAGAGAAATTTTCTAAAAAAAAAATATCTCCTTATTAAGCCCTACCGTACTACTCGTAGTAGGGTGGGGAACACCCAAGGTCAGTGAGAGGTCAGTGACCTTGACTTCAAGGTCAGTGACATTAACCCCAAGGTCAGTAAGCCCGATATCACGATCCGTGACCTTGACCTTCCGATTTGTGACCTTGACCTCGAGTTTAAAGATATTCAAAATCAGTGACCTCATGTTTAGTGACCTTAACCTAAAAAAAAATAATTCGAATAAACATGTCTTTTGTAATATGTCAACGGAGCCCCGCTAAGGGGGGCTCCTATTTCTGGGTGATCACAAAAAAAATAACCGCGGATCTAACCTAACCTATCCAAGTCAGAGTGCTGAGTCAGGACTCAAGGCGTTTACCTTCAGAAAGAAATTCAGACTTTGACCTGAAGTTCAGTGACCTTGACCTCAAGTTCTGTTAACTTCCTACAAGTTCAGGGTTAGAGTGTAGCAATGAGTGTGCAACTTTTTGGGACTTGTCCTGTAGCTTCACCCGCGTATTGCAAAAATAATGAAAATACTTTCTTCAGTGTTGTCGAAAATTTGGTAAATTTACTTTTGAGTATTCTATTGTATTGAGGAATTAGAAAAACCATCTTCCTCCCTTGTAAATTTTTTGCTATTTCTAATAGTTCCACGGTCAAAACGATTCAAAGTTTTATCGTCGTACTAAAAACGCCGATTATCTCACAAACCACCCATCCTAGACAAAAAGTGAAAAGATGACTTTCGCCTTATCTTTAGTCATCTTATACGATATACCTAATTAAAATAGCAATGATCATATGAATTAAAATTTTTAACAAAATTTTCTAAGCTGCAAGTCGCCCACGTAGTTCAAAGGGAGTTTTGAAAATTTGGTAAATTTCATTTTTAGGTATTCTATCGTATAGAAGAGTGAGAAATAACCATCTTTATCTCTTATAAATTTTTTGCTATCTCTTGTTTCACGGCAAAAGGTATTCAAAATTTTATCATCGTATTCAAAACGCCGATTTTTTCACAAACCACTCATCTTAGACAAAAAGTACTAAGATGACTTTTGGTTTATTTTTAGTCGTTTATTAGAATAGAATATTTCAATTTCTCTTCTTTTATTTTTTTTGTGGCCATCTAGAAATTGGAGCCCCGCGTAGTCCCGCTACGCGGGGTTCCGTCGGCACATTACAAAAGACGACATGTTTATTCTAATTAGGTTTTTTGAGGTTAAGGTCACTAAACTTGAGGTCACTGACTTTGCGGTCAATGACTCAGAACTTGAGGTTAAGGTCACTAAACTGAAGGTCAAGGTCACTGATCTTGAGGTCGTGTTCACAGACTTTGGGGTCAATCTCACTAACCTTGGGGTCAAGGTCACTGACCTCTATCACCTTAGACCTTGGGTGTTCCCCACCCTACTGCTCCCACTTCCCATCGGGACCCGAAGGCTTGATCAGCGATATTTTTTTGTTGAAAAATATCTATCTCTTTTTTTCATAGTGCCCCGTTTCATACACTCCAACCCGTAAATTGCGTTATAGAAATTGGTGATGGATTTTAATATTTTGAATGTAACTTGTCTTAGCAACACTTATAGTAATTAATCAAACTAACAAATACGTTTTTTATAAAATTACTGTAATTTTTTATTACTGTTAATAAAAATTTTCAGTGTGCAAAGACTTTTTATTTTAGCCTTTCGCAGAACAACCGCTGAATAATACAGTTAATTACACATTGATTCTTAGTAAACACACGCAAATTACTATTAGAGATCATCTTTCTAATCTAAAAATTCGCGGCTGAATACATAGTTTTGTCACTGAGCTATAGTCATGTAACCAATAGTATAGAGTCCTAACATCACAATAACACATCTGACACGATGGATTCGATTATTTAATGTCTAAGTGTTAAATGAGCATTTTAATTTTGAAGAAAACCAATATAGTACCTATTGATTATTGTCCTATTGATTAACCAAACAGTGTGACTACATTTAGCCTATTGACTTGTTTAGACCGTCGGTATAGCAACAATTTTGATGATGCTGCAACAGATTCTGAGACCTACTGAAAATCTGACCTGATCTAGGCCTAGGTGTTGTGTAATATAACGATTTATTTCTTTGGCCGAAACCTGCCACTACAGTTTGCCTGCAGCGTCATTTACATGAATTGCACTATGCCCTGTATCTGTCTGTATATAGTTACTACTGAATGAAAAGAGATAAAACGCAGCTTATAAATCTTATAATCTATAACAATAACCTTTGTGCAAAAACCCAAAGCTGCCACTATGAAAATTGCCTTAATGTCCCTATGGTATTTTTTTTTCTTGTTATCATGAAACTAATAACTAGACAAACAAATCTATATACTTTAAAATGATATACCATTTTTTCGAATTCAGACCCTATATAAATCTATATTAATTATCTTTTTAGTTAAGTATAGTATTCGTTTTACAAATTATTACAAAAAGAATAAAATGATTATAAAAATGAGGGCCCAAGCTTATACGAAACCGTACACATAATATACAATATATTTTCTAACAGTGGGAGATGATTTTGTTTCACAGTTCCAGTTATAATCAGATTACAATATTCTTGATTCTAATCAGTAATCACAAACTCATACCAACCAAAACACCATAGACGAACACTGGGTAAATCGATCGATTATGTGTATAATATTGTCTTTCGTTCAATCACTTGCGAGGAATTCACCTGTCAACACTGTCATGCGTGTATGTCATTGTGTCATTACATTTTTTTACTTCGGTTCGATTAATCGAATACTTGCAAGCAATTTATTTGTTGTGGAGGAGGGATGAATGAAGTGCGCCCGATGTTATTAATTATGTAGATTATCAAACATTGCTACCCATTGTTCGCGCAAGTTCACAGGGGAAACGTAAAAAGTTCATTGAAGATTCTCACGGCATCCGATGAAAGTTGTCGTGAATGGTTGGAGCCGTGTCGTGGTCGTGCTTTGAGGCTGGTGCCGTCATCATGTCACTCGTGTCGTGGTAACAGACAATAAACTAGTATTACGTTACGCTAACGTAACTCCGTGTTTAATACGTATTTAGGTGACTTTATTTGGGAAAGTTTCGAGGATACTTTCTACCGTCGCGCACCAGCGATGGCGGGTTTCCAGACGAGCGACACTATGCCCAAGTTCGGACATGTGACTGATCTACGCGAGCAGTGGCTCGTACGCGCCGACGGAGCGCTCGCGAATCGTCTACAGGACCGCGAGATATCCTCTCATCTCTGCGAGAACAGGTATCGCAATCAACAGATTCGAGAAGACTTTCCCATTGCTTTAAACGAACAAAGAGACATAGAACACGAAATTCACTTACGAGAGCTCACACGGCGCCGTCAGGCTGAAATTGATGCTGAAATTGCCCGGGAGATGGCAGAGATAAATCTACGTAGACAACGCCGTCAACGTAGCGGTGATATGTTACAGCAACCTAGTTCGTCTAGGGCTGGGCCAGCAGCACCTTTACCTGCGCCTATGGCTACTTCTGTACCTGCTGCCAGTGTTGACATTAATCCTGAAGAACTGGGCCTCTCACTTGAAGAGATAGAGGAAATGAAGAAGCGATTGGAGCAAGAAGAGAAAGATGCAAGGCTTGCTAGGGAATTGAGCTCCAAAGACAATAATCAAGATGCTCTTCTCGCTGATATGCGGTGTGCTGTTGAGGCTCAAGATGGTGAACTCGCAAGATTACTTCAGGAACGAGAGTATAAAAAATTACAGCGAGCAAAAGAGAAAGCTAGACAAAAGGCATTCTTGAAAAAGCAACAAAGAATGGCAGCACAACAACAGTTTCCTCCACATGAAAATGATCCAATGCTTTACCCTCAAGCAACACTGTGTGATGCATATAGCAACCCTCGTGATATGATCCGTGAGAATCGATTAAGACTATGCAAATCTGTGGACTCCGATTTGAACTATGTTGAACCATTTGAAAAAGAGTCTATTCAGTCTAAGGCAAGTGCGTTGCAGTCATTGGAGATGTCAAACCAGTATTACTCTGAGCAATCTGAAGCTGGACCTTCAAGTAACAATGTATCTCATGCTCATTCAAGATCATTTGATGAAAAAAGGTTACCACATAACCATACTTCAATACAACATCGGCAGCCTCCTCCTCCACCCACTGCTGGTAAAAAGCCACGATTTCCTGACCCTGTGAGTATCAGGCCAGCATCACATTATCCCACTGACAACACTCTACCTGAAGGTAGTCAACCTACAAATATATCTCATAGCTATAGTGAGAATAACAATTTGTACAGTTCTACATACCCACCAGATATAAGTCCACCTCGTTTGGGCCAGGATCATAATGACAATAGCAAAAGGCTGTCAGTCATATCAGATATAACAGCAGAGGGTCTGGCAAAGAAGAAGAGTAAGCAAGCTGATATTAATAAGAAACGAAAAGGATGCAAGATACAGTGAATGTGTAATGTGAACTAGTGTAAAAGTGATTGGTGTTTCAAAGATTAGTGGTAAATGACAATATTAAGCTAGAGGACCGTGGTGGCAGTAGTGTGAAGATCTAATTTGGTAGGCCATTCTGTATCTCTTTATGTGGTGTTGACTAAATGCAAAACATTTATTAAATTTTATTGCTCACTCACTTTCTTAAAGAGTTAAAGTAATGTCACTCATAGAACAACTATCTAACATTTATAAACAGTTTAAATCATTTTTAAATAGGTTAAAAAAGTGAGTGTTAATTAACATTTATGTTCTCGAGGAAGGTAATTTGTTTGAGTAGGTAGTTTATTGTTTAATATCTTTTATTTTTTATGCTGATTATTGTTTGTTCATATATTTAACTTGTATATCTTCATTTTTAATAACTATGTCATTGCTTCAATTTTGTTTTAGGTATATGAGGTAAAGTGGTCAGGATAATTTTCATCATAATACAGAACTAAGGCCTCTCATCAACTATTAGTATTGGGTTAAATAGTTTATCAATAAGAGCACCCTTCTTTTATTGCGACTACATAAGGGAAAAATTCACTGTTTGATTGCATTAGTTTGTTGGGACTTGGTTTGTGTTTTGGCATCAATTTGCATATCTTTACTTTAAAATTCTACTTATAGTTTTATAACTAACCTCTTATAAAATGGAGATGAAGGATTGATTAATTAGCAACTAGTTTGTGGCTATACAATTGCCCTTTTAAATTTGTTCGATATCAATGACCCATCAAAGTACTGCAACAAAACTAAATATAAATGTTATAGTTTTGCATTTATTAAACACAGCATAAAGCTAAATGTACATTCCTGCTCAATCTCTTTTTGAAGTATTCTAAATTCAGTATATTTTACAAGTATTTAGATATTATTATCTAAGGTTTTTAACATTTTATGCGTAAGTGCCAGCTGGCATGTAATTTTAACAGATTTTTGAGATTTTTCTTAGTGTTAGTGATTATTTATTCTTATACTTTTACCCCTGTGGTATCATTCACTTATTTATCTTACAATTGATCGGAATCTCACAGCAAGCAGTTGCTTTTGCAAACCATTCAGTAAGACATCATCATCATCTTGGTTAAATGATGTTCACTGTGAATGCAGGCCTTCACAAAACATTTTCTCTAAGATAGATTAAGTGCTGCATCTAACAACTCCCACACTTGTGCTTCTGATCAGTCTGCAGACATTCAAGAAACTTTATTTTCTAAGCTCAATTATATAGCCTGCCCATTAGAACTTCATTTTACTGACTTTTTTTATTGATCACCTCATTTGGAACATCACAAACAATCATATACCACACAAACAATCATATTCCAATACATTGTGTCTCTGTTACTCGTCTGTTAGCCGAAAGCTAGATGCTGAAAAAAACATTGTGTTGCATGCCCCTGAAGTCCAAACATTGGCCAAGACATAAGGAGACACTGCACTGTTGTCAAGGAATTAGTAATCATATTTCTTAAGCTTGCAGTTCAGCAACTCCTTTTTTGAAAGCTTGTTTTCAATGTGTCACTCAGACAAGTTGCTTGCCACAATACATCCAATAGAAAATATAGTACAAGCTTATACATCACCTGATAATACCAGTTATTTCAGCTTAAAATAGTAAACATTAGATGTTAATTGCTTGACTCATTTACTGATATGATAAGCTTAAACATCTTCCTACTTGACCATAATTGTATTGATAAGATCACAAGGTCACTTCTGAAGTTGTGTTACAAGGATGCTCTCTAAGGAATGGAGAATGATGGAGCATATTATTTATTCCGTATGATAGCCATACCTATTGACAATGTTAAAACAACAAAGGCTTTAAAGATTCACCTATTATTTCTTAGCTCTCGTTTACGATAAAAGCCTACGAGTTAGTTTTTTGCTGAGTTCATCCAAGTTTGGCAAATCCGCTACAGCTCTTCTGCATGTGCTGTTGGAAAAAATGTCTAGCAAAACATTGTTCGAAGACTTCGAGTCATGATGACATTTATCGTAGCCTAGAGCTATAGAGACGTAATAAAGGGACAGGCTATAGGGCCGGCTTTTGCTCGTCCGATGGCATATACATCATTCCATCAGGCGCTGAACAGGTTGTCCAATGGCTACCAGATGCCTTTAGTCCAACATCAACCAAATATTTCATTACGTTATTTATACGTCTATTCTGCAAGCTAGCCTGGCACTCGCTAGTTCCCCATGCGGTAAATACAAAAAAAAATATATAGGTAAATAACAGATCACTTTCCATAAGCCTCGTGACAGATCAAGAGTCAACAGAGGCAAATCAGACGTACTTTCCATTTGCGATTTTATGCTGACAATGACTACTCACTTTTTTTTTGCGATTGTACTGCATCTAACAAACTGATTATTCAACGTCAACTACACCATGCTTATTTATACAGGTTTTGCACGATGCATAGCGTAGTACTTGTGGACTATGGTTGTTCGATTAAGCAAAATTTAAGTATTGTGTGTGACAACTTTCGTAAGGGCATAAATACAGTTCTCCATTATAGGCCAGCATGGTTAGAAATTAACTAACTTCTCATAAAGTGTGAAAAAGTCCGTGACCGGCTTTAAAACAATTTATCTACGCTTTTATAGCTGTATTTCTTGTTGGATTTGTTTTAGTGATAGCCTGGCTAAAGTCCCCGACTTACAAATACATTTGAATGATACTACAGGGCACTTTGCAGAAGTACCTGCAGAAACCAATGAGCCATTTTATAAAATAAGGTCAGCGTGTGCCTTGTCTAGTATAAGTTATATTTATATAAACATTCCACTTACTATCGTTTTTAATGTAAACTTACGTATACATATTATTATATTCACTTATTTATAGGCTGAATATCCGTCTCTCTAAACATTAGGATTTAAAAAAGAACTTGTCATTTATGTAGGACGAATACGGCTAAATGCAAGATGGGCATTATTTTTCTAGTTTTATATTTAATGACGATTAGTTACATAATATTTAGGTTGAGCCAAGTATTCATTAAAATTGCAAAGAATAATATTTTTTAACAATATTACAACTTAATTCGAATATACTAAAATGAAGTCTTCCGGGATTCTAAAACGGCTGTCATAAATTTTGATGAACGTTTACCGGCCTATAAACTGCCGTTTAACGACCTGACAGTTAAAATTAAACTTCCATTATTTAACTAATTATTATTTGAGCCAATATTAGTACTTATTTTTTGCTAAATTTTAAGACTGATTTTAGTTAACCTTTTTATCACAATCATTTGATTATTTAGGTGCCCACTTTAATTGGTGCTCATTTGAAGAATTTATCTCTCTCTTTAACATATATTTTTTTAATTAGTAAATAACATTTTTAACAGCTATGTTTATCTTTATATTCTATATGCAAAATTATTTTATAAGAGCTATTATGCTAGGCGCGTCGGAAAATTATAATTACATTCACAGCACTTTCTCTAGCGGGTAAATGGTATTCAAGCCACGGTGTTTGTGACATCTCGTGTACTTTAAGTTCGTTCACACATTCTCATAATAATAATATTATGGTTGATATAACATTTGATATTCAATACTTCGACATTACCGCCTCATTCGAATATAAATGTTTTATTTAAAGTTAGTAATGTTTGTTTTTAGATGTTTTTATAGCGGTTACGGTTTGCTCAGAGGTCAGATTCTGTGACACAAATATTTATTCGATATACCTAATACCCACTATCATATACTTACTACATTTGTATTACATAAGATACTTTATTTATCCTAGATATTTTGAATGGTTAAACAAGTGAACTAGTTTACATACAATATACAATAGTCTTTAATTTACAACTGACCAATATTTTTCACGAATTGATTATTAAATATTATATAATATACGGCAGCAAAGAATTATCTAGAATAGCGTCGTAAATATTTGACTGTCGTGTTCATTACTAATAAGTATATAAGTAATTTTTGTAAGTGAAGTAATTACGTAATAAGTACTTAAATAAGTATAAGCTTTAAACGCAACGTACGGCCTTGAACGTGCCTTAGTGGAACCAAACCAAACTCGAATATTTATAATCTTTTATAACGTTAATTTTAATTTGTTTATTACGTGCAATTCACGAATGTACAGACCTCTTGTTTGTAGTAAAACTTATCCGTATATGTTATGTCTATGTATGCATGAGGGATTGAGTTCATAGCTTTGGAATATTTAAAGTACGAATAAATTATAAGCAACCTATTTTTGATACCACACTTAGATATACTGACTCTGAGCCTCATGTGCTTTCGTGAATTGCAGGAATTAGAACGTAGACTTATAATTGTGAAGAAAATACATTTATTCGTGTTAGTCTTAGTGACTTTATTATTTAGATAAATAAATCATCGTCGTACACTTATGTTATCTTTCACGATTACATCTGGATTAGATGTCACGCTACTTGCTAGCTGTGTTAATGCGCTAATGAAGACAGCAATCTTGATATATTATAGTTTAATCAAATCAACATTTATTGCAACTATTCTGCTAGTCTGAATCTTATTTAATAGAAATAGCTACCAGATCAAATGCTTTATTTAAATCTGAAATAAATGTAAGTAGCAACTAGAAAGATTCGTGAAAATACCATTAAGGTTTATTCGCTATGCTAGCCAAAAATCCTTCCAATTCTACATTCATATGCTTGCATGCATGTTCTTTTGCTATTCACGACATATAATATAGGGTTTATTTGGATTGAACAGCCACAACCAATTTCAAATGTTAGTTCATTATTATTTGTAATTTAAGTATATAATTGCCTCATAAAATCTGTATTACCACCTGTAGATAATACCTTCCGAACCAGAAAGTCTATAAAGTATAAAGTCACGTATATATTAGACGCTCTATCTTGTCTTTAAGAAATATTATCGCATTTAATATTTATATATTGCAGTTGCTTAAACTGCGACTTCTCCAAAGGCAACGCCGTAATCTATCCGTAGCTTTACATGATAATTGATGTGTTATGCAAGAATTCTCATTTGGCAAATGTTTACGTACTCGTTTTGCTGAAGGTAGTCATAGAAACTAGTGGCTGATGATCTGATGATCTCCTTCAAAGATAAAAGCGGATGATGGAATGGTTCTATTGTTAAACAGAAACAATCCCGACATAACAAGAATAAAACCTAAAATAACTTTGTAGTGAAATACAAACATACGTATTTAATTAATTATAACATGTTTGATAACTTTTGTACGTGACATCATTATAAACATTGCACAAGAATACTGCGAATAAATGTCTATTTCTCAGAACGAAAGCAAAGTTGGATGTATATCTATGTGTAACTATCTGCAATGATGCAAAATCGCCAATTTATTACACCCATTGCTGGCTTTCTTTGCCAACTTTCCGTCAATGTAATAGTAGGTACCGGCAATGTATTGTAAATTGGTGCCTGTTTTGCGTCGAAGTGGAATATTATTCGAATCGTTTCAGTCAATGTAAGTTTATGATTATTTTATCTGAATAAACATCCTTTGGTTTTGAAACAGGATATGTTTTATTTTACGGCTAATCTGCGGGTAGATAATAATAGTGGGTGGCAATTACGGTTAGGTACACATTTTGTAGAATATTTTCATGTTCAAGGTTTTGTATTATTATGTTTAATATTACCTACGGCCTGCTTTTTATGATTGTAAAGTTTCGTGTATTAAAAGCATGGTAAATAAAACTGCGTCACGTTTAGAACTGAGATTATGTAATGAATGCACAATAATGAATGCCACTTCGAAATATCACTAAATATTTTCATGAGCTATCTTTATAATGGAGAAACTAAATATGATGAACATCACTAAAACAATTTTTCCTTAAGTCTGCTTATCAGAGACAACGCTTAAGGTGGAAAATAACTAGAAAATTTATATCAAACCTTCGATAGCCTTTGTCTTGTCGATGTCGAGTCCAGCCGTCATGAACCGCGTAAGGTCTGTTTTGAAAGGCTTACCAGGATTTGCGTAAAGCCCCCACTTAATTGGGGTGTACCCTGCTCACGTCTTGCGTTAAGTCTGGTGCGACCAGGTCCTTGTAACTTGGTAAATAATATAAATAAAATCGGTCAAGTGTGAGCAAGACAGTCTAAAGACTCCATAGATTTTCGTAGTAAGTTTAAAATTTGTGCTTGAATCAGATATATTATATTTCTTTAATTTTCCCATAAGGGTTCAGGCCATTTTCTCCATAAGACCTTAACCTCACAATTAGGCCATTGTCCGTTAAGCATTTAGTGATTAGGTACTTAGATAGGCAATGGTATATAGAGGGAAGATAATTAATCAGTAAATTTTTACTCATTAATAAATAATTCAGTTATTTAACTGAATCTTAAAATCAAGTACATACCGAAATTATGATTCTGTTTTTTCTGCTTGATAATGGTGAATAAGGTACAGCCAGACTGATTAAAAAGTCACAATACAGGGGTCCTTGCACGTAACGCTGAAGTACCTCATAATTTCGGTAAGGTAATATTCTGTCTAACTTTATAGACCCTTGCAAGACGTGCTCCGCGGCCGGCTGGCTTTACACATCGTCGTAAGAAAACACGTACTTTTCGCTACCCCAAGTCATTATTATTCCAGTTCAGTGTTTTTGTATGTACATAATTTTGTTTCGACGACCTTTTAGTAAAATGTCTATGCTACTGTATTGTATATTTTGATTTGCGTGGGTAAGTAACATTTCGGTATCGTTGGTTTATTTGTAGCGGTTCACGGATACCAGCATTGATTAAACAAACATTTTGATTTGCGCTGTCCATTCCAGTCATGAATATTAACTAATTAAATTTTTTACTTTTTATTATTAACCGCAATTATATACCTACGCGTAAACAAATATAATATATGTATCCCACATTAAAATTAACGTAATTATAAATTTTCTCTGTCAGCAGACATTAAAACAAATACCTAATATTATTCACATATTTTCTAAACATATTAGTACCTACGTCTAAATTATTTTGTCAATTGCAGAGATTAACGTTCACAAAAGCGTAAAGAAACGAGACAAAATATATATAGATATACGAAACAAACACGCTACTAGTAATGTTTATTTCACTTTCCGTAGAATAGAATATGAAATTACAAAAACATTTCCTTTAAAATATAAAATAAATATAATTAGTTTTAAAGAGGTTATAATAGGATGTAAAGTCTTTCTTTTAAAATATAGAGCAGCGAAATAAACCAGCTCGGACCAACCCAATAACCTTGTGTCGTATATCTATGGTAAGAAGAGTTCCTGACCTCAGGGTTTTCTACCAGTATTAGGGAGCCTATAAATAGTACTCATTGCAAAACAAAATGTAAAGTTATCTAGCTGCGATTTTCTATTGTACAGAGAAATTTCCTAATTAAGCTAATACAGGCTTGAAGAAAGCTCAAACGAGAAATCTTTAGTTATTTTTTTACTTACAAAGATGCTAAATTAGCACTTGTCTGGTTGTAAATGACTAGTATTGTATAAGTTTACATTAGTAAACTAGCTAAAGAATACTAGTGGTATATATATGCATATTTAGAATTATTTTTAAGGGGCGATCCTAAATAGTGATCCCTTTGGCAAAACTGTAGAACTTTTGAGCCGAAACCTATCATCCAATGATGGGCACCAGTTTTACCAAAATTCGAGTAGCCTCAGCTCTCCTGACCATCCTTTTATACGCCAATGGCTCCAAAAGAACGAAATTTGAATGTCCCCTTACTCTGTGATTCAATGTATCGGTAATGATTGGCACACCGCGACGCATGCCCAAACGTGATTACATAAAAGAATATTTTATTCAATGTCCTAGATAACATTTTTCTGGCACATCTGCATGTATTAAGTTAAGTAGGCGGAGAAACCCGATTGTTTGATGTTTACGAGTGGAAGAGTTCGTGGTTGCCAATTATTTGGTAACTAGTCGCACAAGTACGACCCTCTTACAGAAAGACGGCGTAATAGTGATAAACATGACGTAGACGCTTATCATGTTTGGGTCGTAACGTAATGTTATTTAACTAAGGCAAAAGCATCTTCAATTCGGGCTGGAATTGCCAGCTAACTAATTCGTTTAGTTATTTCTAGCGATCCGCCCCAGCTTCGCACGGGTAGTACAAAACCGTAACAAAATATACACCTAAATACACCTTCCTCGTGCATCACTCTATCTATTGGTGAAAACCGCATGAAAATCCGATCAGTAGTTTTTGAGTTTATCGCGAACAGACAGACACACGCGGCGGGGACTTAGTTTTATAATATGTACTTAGTGATAGTGACGGTGATATTAAAAACAAATAACTTAAATTAACTTCGGTTTCTGAATATGAAACTATGTTACCTTCTTCACGTCTGTATGTTTGTTTGCTCGTTACGTAAACACCCCTGAACGGAGATCCGGTCGGATTTAACAGAAGATGGCAGCATTATTATGCCAATCTGATAAGTAGTAAATGAAGTCTCTACTTCGGTAACCCCTCATTAGTATTACTCCCTTCTTCAGATCACTTCATGATAGGGCAGCGTACGATCAAAACATTACTTCGTGTGTTTCGTGGTAGCAATAGCACGAACAATTGGCAAGAAATTTTGACATTTACGTTTCATGGCAGGCCTGATATAGAGCTGTTAGAGGTATGCAAGAAAGATTTTTGCTGTTTATACTCGCCTCGGTCTAAACCTTCGACGATATAATGTGTCAAGACCACATTTAGTCGAGGGCTAAAATAAATTTAGTGCTGGGGCACTACAAGGGATTTCAATGAGATTGCTTTGAGAGTTGGACTTGTTTTCATTTGGTTCAAATACTGTAGCCTGTTTCTTTGTAGTTCTGGCAATATAATCCATAGTATCAGACATGTACATATATCAGATATAAAGACCTCATGTAACGAATTTTAAAGTTTATTACCAATATATAATATCGATTCACTGTCCAAATATCTGTTACAAGTTTGGGTATATGCAGTGAGTCAGATAGCCGCCGAGCAACGTCCTGAGATCACGCACCGGTTGTTAGAATTCCACAACTGAACAGCCGAGTTGGAACTTAACTAATAATTATGCTATCCGCGGAACGAAGGCTCGATATGTAAATACACAGCAATAAATAGCATTCACCTAGGGACTGCACTAGCCTGGTTTAGAAATTGCTATCCCTAACTAAATTACGTACTGTTGATTGTGTTAGTTGTGTATGTTTTATTAATTTTCGCTCTCGACATTGCTCATGTGGTGCGTCATAAAACCAGATATTACTAAGGCCCAGTTTCTGTACTCAGAAACAAGTACTTGAGCTATAGACAGTAAATTTTTGACACATTGTATGAAAACCTGTTCAAAATTTACCTGTCCGTAGCTAAAGCAACTTGTTTCTAAATATCGGAACTGGGCTTACTTAAGTGATAGTAATTCCCTACTGACCAATAGCTACATTTAATGAGAATATTAAAAGATTTTTAGGGTCGTTTTAGTAGATCCAGAGATTACGCTGTGTCCGAGGGTCGACAGCGCACAGGAAATTTAGAGGTAGGTAGGTACTTGAAGTAGCAAGCAATCGCTTAAGATACGATACAGTCTTACCATCAGGCGCACGGATAACGCCTAATGCTGGACTATTTATAAGCAGAAAAGTAGACACCATGTTTTGGCGTACACACAAAAATTTAAAAAAATTGTATCTAATGTATTTGCGCGTAAAATTCAATCAAAGTCTTAAATGATATTAAGCATTTTAATGAAGTCATTAAGTTTATGAAATATCTAGTAATAGAAAATCGTGACTGATGTTGAATAAAGCAATAATTTTAACGCCAAATATAATCGTCAACAATAATCGACACAGTTTTTATGCTAATGAGAAATCATCGACTACCTACGTCGCCAAGCCTTCGTCGCATAAATTACGATCAAACACAAGAAGACTTTTTTGGATGGTGGTATTTTATTAAATAAACGAATTCAGTAAATCTTTAATTTAGTAGTTTATTTTGTCTAAAATTTATAAATGTCTTTTAAAATAAATATTTGTCTAAAACACTTTTAGTCTTGTCGATGATCAAATAATTTTTTATTATTATTATTTGTTTCTCTTTCACGTGTATTTCTCTAATACGTTAGGAAAATACTCGGCCCTTTGGGAGGCTTACACAGAGACATGAGTCCAATGTGAAGATGCCCTTCGAGAGTTTTAATCAAAGATGGGATGGAACACCTACAGCGGCACAAGCCGCAGCAGGCGTAGGACTATTGCTACATATGGATTCTAATATATAGTCTATGGGTATGGGTGTTTGTTGGACCGGTATATTGGTAACTATCGATGATAAAACGGCGTCTGTCCTGAAAACTCTAATAGCATCAATGCAATGGGCAGACGGTGACTCACCAACTCACTAGATGGGCCCCCTGAATAGCCACCATAGGTAAACAAGCCTGCAGCAGAGGGCAACACTGATGCGAGCGGTTAGGGGTGTCAAGTGGTGCGGCGCCGGTTTCACTATCACGTGTCTCGTGACAACGGAGACCCGGCGCGGGTTTCCCCGTAGTTATGCCCTTAAAATGACAGTTCCACCCCCAAGCATATAGATCTAGCGGCCCCTCTCTGACCGGCCGACCAAGGCAAACCAGAGTTGAGAGTTCTACGGGCACTCTTGAAGTTCCACTCCAGCCAACCGGCAAACAGGGGACGAGGCCCTAACCGACTCTCTGAGGCATTCAGGACTGCAGTGTCGCTACTCACATTCAGCTCGCCACAAGCTGCTTAATTAAAAATTATTGGGATCTTCTGTCAAGAAATTCTTAGTAGTAGCCCGGCGCGGCGGCGTTTCAAACTTGGCGGTGTTTTAACGAAATTCATCAGAAAGACTAAAACCGCTGAGCATGCTGCTGATTTCTCTTCCACTGATTTCGAGAGTAAGAGAATTGGACACAACTGCAGGTATGTGAAAAACAAATATACATAACATGTCATTAAAGATAAAGATAGTTTTATTTGTTAAAACATGAGTATGCACACATAGGTATGCAAGTTGGAAAATATAAAACATAGTAGCTCAGTCATGTTTTGCCGTTAGGGCGTACAAATTTTAAATATAAATCATGCAAATAAATGTAATAAAAGAAAAATTTAATAAAATGATTCATATATATATGCAAATTAAAAGGTTTTAGTTATTATATAAATCAAATTCTTAAAGTAAAATACGTTTAATGTATTACAACTTTTCATTTATGAACTCCCCGATATCATAGTAAGTTTTTTCAGCCAAATAGTTAAATAATTTATTTTTAATATATTAATATTTTGCTCCTTCCAACATCATATCATATCTTATTGTAAATTATTGGAGCCCTACAAAATACACTTTTGCGCATGAGCGTGGTCCTTGCATTGTGAAGGCAAAGTATTGTCCCGTCTAGTACGATCGACTCTATTAGATAATTGTACAAATAGATGAGGGTTAATTTTTACAAATATTGTAATTTCCTATATATATAAACAGGTAAGAGTCAACATTTTATATTTCTTAAAGTATGGCTTACAGTTGTCAGTAACATGTAGCTTAAACATATTTCTTATGCATCTTCTTGAGCCTTGAATGCCAATTCCTTATTGGTAGAATTACCCCAGAACATAATGGCATATCTAAGGTGGGAAGATACTAGACCATGGTACGCTGTGAGTAGTGCATCAATATTTAGTACTGAGGTTAATTTATACATTGCGTAAATAGACTTGCTTACTTTTTTTATTAAGGCTTCTATTTGTGCTTTCCAATTTAATCATTTATCAACAATTATACCCAGATATTTAGTGGTGGTAACTGTATCAATTTTGGTGTTCTTATAATGTATTATTAAATTGTAAATTTTATAATCTCGTTGGCTACATTGCATTATGTGGGTTTTTCCAGGTTCATCTTTAAGTTATTATTTACCAACCACTATATCATTGAGATTAGGGAATGGTTTATGTCATTACTGTAACTATCTCTATTTGTGCATGATATTGTAATGGTGCTATCATCAGCAAATAGTGTTATTGATTGATCGATGCTTTTAGGAAAGTCATTGATGTATAAAATAAAATTCATTGTGTTTTGTTTATGCTGTGCTTTATACCTAATAACTTTCTTACAGTAGTTCCTTTCTTCTCCTAAAATTGTTTGTCTGAAAATCATTATCCATAACACGTTCGCTATAAAACTCGAAATTTTGTTTCACGTAATTATCTTTACTTCTAAAACTAATCTGGCATAATATTGTGTACTATAATTAAATATCCTAATTTTGCATGAAATAAAGTCATATGTCCTAAGTATTGTAATATATAATGTGTATTATTCCAAATGTTCATCTATAATAAAATTGTTGGTCCTAAAACATTTGCTAAAAATTAGGTTAGGTTTTTAGTGGCAGAAACGAATCGCTGTAAACCCGACTCCACACAGTCTTGTCTGCCCTACCCCTAGAGTGTAATTTAAAATAGCGTAGGCCCGTAGGGGCGAGGCGGCCCGCGGGCTAACGAGGGCTTTTTTTTGTATATTCTTGATTGTTACATTTATGACAATAAAGAATTAGGGCATATTGTATTTAGAGATTTATATTTTATGGCATGTGATATTATGTGAAATTAAGTTCGGGCAAGTTATCATTCGGACAAATGATAATTAGGACAAAAAAAAATATTGCACTTTAGATTATGGATAAAAAAGTTAGGTAAATAGAGAACCCTTTTCTTACAGACATTTAGCCTCCGTTAAGATTGACTGTTATAGTGTTAGAGTATACATAACAAATAGAGCACTACTAACCGAGTATGATCTGTAAGCAAGGGTATGAACAGTTCGAAAAATTACACTTGACGTTTATTAGTCACAAATAAGCACGCGCGTTGAATCTTTCTCCCGCCGGTATTTATTTAAAATTAATGTTTAAATGGGGAAATGTGCAGTGTTAAGTTGTAAAAGTGACTCAAGGAAACAAACTAAGAGAAATAATGAAATTTATTTTTATAGGTAAGTATTATTTTAACAGAAAACACTGATATTAAATTACTCAAGGCGTGAAAGGGGATTGCGAGAGGCGCGCGGGCGGGTCAACTTTGCACGTGCTCCCGTGCCTCGCGCTTCACATTTTCCCCGCAATAGAAATAGAGTTGCGCCAAGCTGAACTTGATTTGTTTGTAAAAATATAATTTCATAATAAGTAGTACTAATGAGATAATATTACCGTAATATTGTCTTCTGTTTACGCGAATGTTATTCATTGAAATTAAACTACTATATACGGCTTTTATCGCGTTGTTTATTTTACACTTTATTACATAATTTTGAAACTGTTACACTACAGTAGTAGTAAAGTTTAATAGTATCTAGTAAGATACTATTAAATATATATATATAAATAAAATTAAACTTTACTAATTTTAAGCTAATTAAATTATTAAAACTATTTACATTTAAGTTTAGACTTTCCCCGACGTTATTATCGTAATTGTAAAAAAAATGTTTTGATGCCTAACCAGAACAAATCGTTGTGTGATAAGTATGATTATTTATGTGGGATTGTAATTTATATATAATTATTTAATGCACTCTATGTATAGAATAGGATAATATAAATAATCTATAGGATAATTTTTTACACGACTGCCGAAAAAGGAGTGTACTTAATGTTTTTAGCGTTCACGTATGTATGTAAGTACATATGTATGTATGTGAGTTTCTTAGTTAAATTATCCTTTTCATGGCGTAATAGGTAATTACTTTTATATTGTTATGTTTTATTTTTGATATTTAGTTTGATGATTAAATATTGTATAACAAGTAAGTACATCACCGTCTTTTTTTAATTTATATTCACGTAGTTAAAATCCAATAGCATATTTACTAATGACTAAAAGTGTTCCCGAAAACCGTGGCGCATCACTATTTGACCGCTACATTTATTGTAAGTATAAACGGGTTGGAAGTGTTGGAACTTGGAACACATTTTTAGTAGCCAACCTTTTGGTATTATAGCTGCATCATAAATGCATACGCAACTACCAATCGGTAAACTACCGGATACGATTTCACGGTTGAACTAAAAGTTGAGATTTTTGATTAAGTAATCAGTAATCACACGGTATTTAACATTATGCCTAGTCCCAGCAATGTCTCCAAGAAGATCAGACATAGACATGAATAACTTAAATAAGGTGTACCTACCTAATAAATCTTTAAGCCTTTTAAGGATATGCATATCCCCAAACGATTAAACTCTATTTACCTACACTTAAAAGTGAAATTGTTGACCAGTATAAGTAATAATAAAATAAAATAATATCAGCCCCGTATATAAACTGTCCCACTGCTAAGCACGGGCCTTTTATCAGTGGGTTTTATCCCCAGTCAGTGCGGGTTGGCAGACTTCACATATCTATTAGATTTCCTCACAATGTTTCCCTTTACCGTTAAAGCTAGCGATAATTAACTAATTAATATGCACATAGCTTTGAAAATGGTGTGTTTTGGTATTGAACCCGAGACTTCTGCGTGGCAGTCCAACGATGACCCTATTCTAATGCAAAATAAAAGATTTTAATTTCAAAATAGAGTTTTGAAAGTTATAATTAAACAACACAATATAAAATCTTTATGGCTATAGATGCTCATAACGACCTTGCAATACGTACGCCATACCAAATGAATAACATCGTCACATCGTGGATAGAATACTACATAGGCCAAGCCACAGACAATATAATGTTATAGTAACAATACAATGTAAAAACACCTGTCGTTCGACCTTGAACCGATGGCTAAATGGAGCTCCGTTCGGAAATGCAGACCGGCTTGTAATTCCAGTAATGACAGTCGTTATAGGGCCTTGACCCTGCCCGGATTCTTCCTATTCATTGCTAACTATAGACCAGTTGCGGAGTACCTAAGTGTAATTCATTCACAAATAAGTAGGCGTGCTAAGAATTTACATTCTTATTCTCACGGAAATAAAGGATACATATTATTATACTTTTATTTACATGCATAGGTAGTTTTATTATTGGTGGTACCTATTATAATTTATCTCAAACAGACTTACCTTCTTTCGCATTCAGCAATTATATCAGTTAGATTTCACACTACCTACTTATATCAAAAGTGTTTTGAACGACTTGTGAAATTATAAATACTTAGGTACATGAGGTAGCTCGGTTTATAATGCAGTTAATATTAAGATACCTACATACATTCTTACAATTAAATGTAATCACGCGTTTCTGACGATGGCTTCGTCGAAAATGAAGCATTGATTCAAGGATCTCAATCATCTTATTGTATAAATTAAATCAGATAGTCGCATACCAATTACTAATTAGAATTACTAGTTTAGCAGCTTTTTGTCAACCGCAGCAGTTACCTACAGGTTCGCCTACATAAAATGTATATGGAAAAGACGCGTTTTAAAAACGTATAATATAATTATATCACATACAATTAACAATTGTATGTGATATAATATAAGTATATCACATACAATTAAGAACATAATAAATAATGAACAGCGCGTTTAAACTGCCGGATACGATTTCACGGTTGGACTAAAGTTGAGATTTTTGAATAATCACACGGCATCTAACGTTATGCCTACACGAAATAACTGAAACATGAAGAGAACTTTCTTTTCATGTTTCAGTTATTTCGTTAGAAAAATCAAATTATCTCATGTTCGACTTATTGTAAAGGTAGAGTTTCAAGTTTCAAGCAATGATACAGTTGTACCAAATTATTTAGGTTTACACTTACTTACGTTACTTTCATACATAGTATTTCATAATCAATATAAATTCTACTCTAATAATACGAATTCGGCGCGTATTTGTTTTTTCTCTGTTTAATTCTGGCTATCCAATTTGATAGCAATTTTATGTTTAACATCCGCCGCTCCACAAAAGGTACAACAGTAAAAAAAAATCTTATTAAAAGCAATTTAGCTTTATGTAGATTAAAAGGGATAAATAAAATCATCAAAAAATTCAAATTGACTATATTCATCACAATAAACAAATAAATATAAAAATAAGACACAAGATGATAATTTGTCGTGTCACGACTGTTACCGTCTCCTTTTTATTACAGAGTTTACAAAGTTCCTATTTCGGTGCTATTAAATATTTTCAATATGATTTTTGTAAGCATATCTATCATAGTTTAGTCTAAATAAGTTTACCACAAACCATAAGCAAGAAGTAGAGCTGAAATTAATGTCGCAATTAAAATCCCTATGCCTCCTGTTCAATAAGCGTTATTTAGTTGCATCAATGATGAGATTATATTGTGAAATTATTACTTGGGTAACGTACTTTTTGCTACACAGCCAGCCAATCGCATGTTTATCGGTATGAGAGGTAAATAAGTAGGTAAGCAGCAGCAATATTAACGTTTATCTAATGGTTGCATAATATTTGAAAATGCACGTATAGTTATAACTAGGGTGCAAATTATTACATAGGGTATGATATTCCGTTTTGTAATGTATCAATTTGATACTATACTTTTGTGATAAAAAACTACCAGTTTTTTATTCTAATTTTGAACTCTGAACGGAGGATGTTTTTTATGACGTCAAAATATCATTCAGTGTGACGGCTACCGTATTACATACAAGCATATCAAATTGAAAAATTAATTAGAACATTGGTTTTATATATTTTTAAGTTGAAACCAACATTATTCGATTGCGAAATTTACCTTATTCGCATATTTTTTAGTGTTTCTTACATAGAGTTATATTATTACCTATAAATAAAGTGACGTATACGTACTGATATCGATAAACGTAATCAATAACGACTTTCCATCATGAAATATCTGTTTTAATAGGCGGAAAATTCATTTGAGATAGTGCAGAAGTATCTAGATATTGATTGATGCAACTATTAAGTTAAAATTGTTTATTAATTTGTCGAACAGAAGACAAGCTATGCAAATGTTTATATACACGGAAAGAAGGTACTGACTGAGCACTATTGACCGACTGTAGCGGGTCGTTTGAACGCAGGCAACCGCGACGTACACGCTATTGACAACTATTCAACACGAATAACGCTTTATCATACTAAACAGTTACTGCATTATTGTTGCATTAAAACGACATACCTAGCTACCTCTGTTATTAGGTTGTATAAGTATCTGCGCGAAATAAAACCTCATTAGTGACCAAAACTTTTTCTAAAAGTAAATCAATAATTTATTTCATAATTATTTTTATGAATTTTTTTAACATTTTACATCACACTTCATCGAATCTCTGTCCCGAGCCAACAAACATGTAAATAATATATCATTTACAATACCCATATTTATCTACTTTGGTCATTTAATTGGTGGCGGATGGTAGGTAAACAATTTGGATACAGAACTAAACAGTATTTAATGCTATTTTGACAGATTTGCGGCTTGTTTCTTCGCTTTAACTAATTCGACTAACTCCTTGTATCGCTTCATGCAGTCTTTTTTAGTACGGTTCGGTATACAGTCGGCTATTTTCTCCCATCGCTCTGGAGTGCTGACTGGGAACGTCTTGATCGCCTGTTCTAGTAACTCTTGCTCGGTTTTCGTCCATGCTTTGTCATCCGGCTTGGCAGTGACATCTTCTGGCTTAGGCGTGGAAGTACCGTTTACTACTTTAACTTTCGAAGGATTATCACTCTTTGATATTCCGCTGTCGTCAATATGATTGTACCCTTTCTTCTTTTCTTTCTCAAACTGGTCAAACGCCTCCTCATTGGCAGCTTTTTTAAGACTGCTTTTAGAGAAGTCTGCACTCTGTAAATCTTTTGCTTTGTTTAACACATCTTTAGCTACGAACCGTCTGTCGTCAGTGAACGTGCCATGTTGGTTCAAAAAGTTGGCTACCACTTCCCACCTCTGGTTGGTGCCAGCAGGGAATAAGTTCACAGCTTTTATAAGAAGTTGTGTCATTTCAACAGACCAATCTATTGGTTGTTTAAGTGCTGATTCTTTCCTAGCTTTTTGTTCTTCTGCCCTCTTAGTTTCGAACAAAGCTCTACGCTCTGCTTCTAACTTATCCTCAGTATCTTTAATGGTAGCTACAAAGGCATCCCTGCCTTTACCCTCAAGTTCTTTCATGAAATCCTGTAGTTCAACAACTTTCATCATTTCACAGATCTTCTCTACTGCTGCCATATGTGACACAGTTTCATCATCATTCTTAGCATAGTAGTTATTGGACTTGCACAGATCTCGTAGGGCTTTACGCTCCTTTCTGAGGTTCTTCTTCTGTTGTTCTCTTTCCGCTCTGGCTGCTTCTATGCGGGCTCGCTCCACTTCTTCTGCCTTCTGTTTGGCAAGAAGGGCTTCCTTCAACAGACGTTCCTCTTCAGCTTTCTTCGCCTGCACTGCATCCTGTAATTAAAATTAATTTATGTGTAAATATATGTCCTTCATTTTATAATTAAAAGTTACTTAAATATTCTATTATATGTCTAATAAACTTATATTTATTTCATGTCATTAATAATTCAATGTTGGTAAATATGGGAATCCAGTCTGACTTAAAAAACCTACACTAAATCTATCAATCAATCTATCTATCAACATAATGTATGTAATTATGGATCGAAAAGTTCCATAAACTAAAACTTATACTTAGGCTTATTAATTGAAACAAAGGATACCCATAACAGTCACTTCGGCATTTCAACATTTCAAATTGTCTTTTATAATTATATTCTATTACACATTCACATATAAAATCTGCTATCAAAATAGTGTTGTGCTGTCATTTAAATATGCATTGATATTGATGGACACTATTTAAAAATAGGTTGTTTGCAAAGATTTATGTAATTTATTATTTTCTAATTTTGCACGTGAATTTTGTCTGACAAAGCATCAAACTGATGCTCTTGCTCCAACAATAATTCTAACACAATCTTAGTATCATGTTTTTATATGAGAAGATTGTAAAGAAATACATTCATGCAATAAAACATTGTTGTCAGGCAAGAAAAAGAAGTCTACTGCTGCATTCAGAACAGCATATATATATATATATATATAAAAGATCATCTAGATTTGAAATAACAAGTTCTACATTATTAGACACATTTACTGTACTATGTTTTTTTATTTATTTATTTAATCAATCTTATACTATCTTTACAGGATAAACCTAATACGACAGTACAGCCAACTTAGTAATTTTAATTAATTTTAGTAATGTGACTGACTGACTGTGTGTGAACTGAAAACCGCATACCGTATGCTGAGCGATGTCCAAATTTTAGCGCTGATGGGACACACACTTCCACATTACTTTTTAAACTTATATTATACTTAAATAATTTAATATTATATTATTGTTTGTATCGCTGCTCACTGACAATACTAGCCATGACCTGAATGGAGACAGTTTCCGTTTAGTTAAGCAGAAGGTGTGGTATTGCCAGTGAGCAGAAATTAAATTATAGTGTTAGTATTTGTTTTATATTTCTAGTTTTATTACTTTTCTGTATTTTTATTATTTTGTATACATTTTGTTTTTTTATTTCTTCGTGTTTTGCGTGTGCCCTTGTGTGTCAAAATAAATATTATTCTTTCTTTCTTTCTATCTATGTGCGTTGTTAGGTGACATCTAAACTACTACACTATCCATAGAGTTAATTGAAATTGATTTATTTTAAACCATAGTATACTATGATTATCAGCCGTAGCTGATGTTAATTCTATAACATGTAAGGATCAGGTCAAATCTGAATGCACTGCTTGAAATACATTAGTTGAAGTATTTTAAGCAGTAAAAGCACTACATATTTTATGTATTCTTTTTAGTTTTATAAAAGACAACTCTTGGACTTAGAATAATTGTGTGGCAGAGGACTTAACAAATGTTCTGTATGGTTAAATCTACAACACTCTACAAACTAGCTGAGGTGACATGACCGCTTCAAATATTGCAATAACTGTGCAGTCTATATATAAATGTCAGATATCAAAAATAATCTTAGTAATGAATTTTTTTCCATTCTTAAATTCTCTTTACAAAGACTGCAAGTAAATTGAAAATGACTAGTAATATTATTAGTCCCACATTCTAACCATCACCTCGAGCATAACCAGTCCTCACTCAGTTGGTCTTAATTGGTAAACATTTCAATGTACACAGCTCACAAAGGTGGTAATTATGTAATTACATAATTGTGCTACACATTAGTATGCCAATCTTAAGCTTATGCTAGGATCATATCTAAATCTGCAACAGAATGTTGATTTACAGTGCCGATCTAACCCTAATTTCTCCTCATTCATAAGTGTGCATGCATAAATGTTAGTAATTCTCCTAGTAAAGACAATAAAAGTTCTACTGTAGGCAATGAAAATTAAGTACAAATGTAAAAGGAATATTGTTGATATGTACAAGTTACCTGCTTAGCTCGTTTAGCAGCTAATTTCTTGTCTTTGTCCTCTTGCTTGAACCGCTGGATCCTGGGATCATTAGAATATGCCAGGTCTACCAGGGAACGGACTCGGGCCATCTCCTCCTTCTTCAGTTTAGCCCTTGCAGCTTTATTCTGTTTTTCTATCCACCTTCTCTCCTCACGATCTTGACCCCTTTCTTTCTCCTCTTCGTCCAAGTAAGAGAACTCACGCCATGAGTCAAAATCATACCAGAATGCATAAAATCTCTCAACCTGTTCCCGGGAACTATTCTCATCACCCAACAAAGGCACATTCTTCTTATCTGACCATCGAGCATTTGATTCAAAGTGTTTAGTAAAAGATTTATAGAAACCATCCTTTTTGATATCGGCCTGCGTCGGTACCGTATCGTCGATGGTAGGATCTATCGAGTCGTAAGACCTGCGTTTAACCGGAGTACCGAGGATCTCATAAGCCTTGGTGATACATGTGAAGTAATCGTCATCGCTGCGCACTTCTTCGCCTTGAGCTTTACGTTTGTCCGGGTGGTGTTTTAACACCTTTTGCCGGTAAGCACGTTTTATGTCGTCATCGGTTGCTTTGTAACGTAAATTTTTCATACCTAGAACGGCATAATGATCCTGCATCTTCCAATCCTTAGGGTCCAAGCTACGCAGATATTCGACATCATCGTCGAATATGACCTCTTCGGCCTTCTCGTTAGACTTGAGCGTTTCGAAGAGCGCATCGCCACCATGGCACTTAACATTGTGATATTTGAGAAACGCTGCACCAGCGCATTCCACTCGTCTACTGGCGAACAGGCCTGGGATCGCCACGACCTTACAATTCTCACCAAGGTCTCCGTTGGTCATTTTAAAATTACTTTATTTGTAAAATATGGACCAAGCACTAACATAACCTACAAACAAGGTAAACACCTTGGATTTACGTGGACTTCGCTAATTTGTTAAGAGATTACTATATAATTTAAATAACTTCTAAATATATTCTATTAAAAGAAACCATTTACATGTAATATAATAACATTTTACAACACAAATCGCGCCATGAATCCCACTCACTAAAGACGTCGTCCGACATTTACGGACATTTGATGAACGAATGATTTGAATGAAATATGAATGAGGGGAAATAAAGTGACGGACAAAAAGGCGTAAAATACAAGCAAGGGTAATAGAACATAATGCCTCAAAATCAAAATGTTTTATTTTTCAATCATGGAGTCTAATATATTGGGATAAATCTACAAAAAATCTACATACTATATATATCGCTATAAGAGACTTTTTTGTGCACGTAGCGGAACTTGAATATTAGATATAATTAAATGTATTGGTATTTGTTATGAGATGAGACACACTTATGTGACACGCTCTTCCAAAATATTGCGCTAACTGTTAGACATGGATCAGGTCGACTCTAGCGCAAACACCTACAGTTATTATTGTATAAGTAATATGATTTGTCTAGTACCCATAGTACAAGCTCTGCTTAGTTTGGGCTAGATGGTGTTGTGTGTATGTCATAGAATATTATATTATTATTATTATTATTATTATTATTTTGTTACTAATCGAATCGTAATATAACTACAAATAATAAGAATTTGAATTCAGTTTGGGCGAACAAAATGTTATTGAGATTGCCATCGATATATTCTAAGTAGTAGCCAAAATTAGGCAGTTGGCTGCGTTATACGTAAAGCCGTTAGTCCTGCCTACTTTCGAAGACGTATATACACACATCTTAAACATCTGTCATAGAAAAATTTACATGCGTAATCATTTACACTTTTCTACCAAACCACACTGGACTGCATAATAGATTATAACCACCTTCTCACACTGAAATAAGACCCGTGCCTAAGCAGAGGTACAGTTTATGAGCAGAGTAAAGTGTTATTAACTTATTATTACTTATTCTAAATGATTGTCTCTAAAGATTTTATTTTTATATTATAAAATTAAATATCGAAGCGTCGTCTTGCTACCGGTACAGCGTTACACAAATAGTGTGGCGCGGCGCGCGAAAAGCCGGGCTGCGTTACTTGGACTGTTGAAGCGGTCCATAGTGCTGTCTTCGCAAACATAGGACCGGATAGTTATTTTTAAAATTTTAACAGTCTTTATTTTAACTGTTTTATAACTTCTGAATCAGAAAATTCAGACCTTAATCCCACCTATAATTGTCAAAATGAAAACACTGCACTGCACTAGCACTAGATTCTGAAAAGTTATAAAAAATTCGGGTCAGAGATCATTCTCTTTACGAGTGTGGTCTTGAAAAGGGGACATTGGAACATAAATTTTTTTTTGCCTTAACATATCGTATCCTTTTATGATCTACTTCATCAACAGATCCCCGTCCTGTCAATATACCGTTCATAAAAACGTTATATAAATTCATCTCCCTTAATAAAATCAAAATATAGTCTGCCCCTCTTGTTCTCGTCAATCTATGTCTCTATGCCTATTGTTGGTTTTGCTTGTCCTCTCCCATCTTCTAATCTTACTAATATGTATATATTACTAATATTTGTGTTGTTTTTGTTGTAGCCCAAAAAAGAACCATCGCTATAATGACCGTCAATGATCACATCACTTTACTGGGATTAACGCATTCGAATTTTGTTTACAGAAACATGTAGTTGCTGAATTTTTATATAATAATAATATTGTATTTCCAAAATCAATAGTTACAAATAGTGTGTAAAGGTATACATACATATTAAAATTATAAGTACAAAATGATTAAACTAGTAGAAAGGTCACCCATCCCTGTACTAGTTAAGAACTGTATTACAGGTGACGGGGCCTTCCAATACAACAAATTCAGTAAACTAACGCAAGGAACAGACAGATATATTCAAGTATAGTGCTACTTTATAAATGTTAACATAGGTAATAACTTAATTTCTAAATTAAATTAAACTCATTGCCGAAATAACAAATTTCGTAAACAAAGTATACATAGGTAAGAAACTAGGTTATTATCACCCGCGTCAGTAGGAGAATACCCCGACATTCGTATCCCTACACGTGGCCCCTGGGTGGTGCTAATCAGGTGACAACGCCGGTGGTAGGCTGAAGCCGAGGCTAGTAACCACCCATCAGCGTAAGTCGTGGCGCCAAGCGGCCTAGCCGTGTTCCGACACTTGAGGCTGGTGTAGCCATTTGAGAGGAAGCGTCGGCATAGTTGCCTACTGTCAGCTAACCGGTTTGTCATGGATTGTCTTTACCGCATCGGAGCATTAGTCTCGGAGGGTAGCTGGAGCCGTGGCACGGTGTACCGATTTGGCCGACCGCAGGTAGTAGGGGGCCCAAGTAACAAGCAAGCCAATTGTGAAAGGCTGCCCCGCCAACTGTCGAAAAATCCCGGGCTTACGCCATAGTGCCGGTTGGCGACCGGATGAGAGGGCCCTATGGATAAGCTCGGGGGGCACGGTTGACCCAGCGGTCTCCGGGCTAATGTTCCAAAGTTGTGGCGGAGATGACACATGGGTGAGGTAAAGCTGCGGAAGGCCTCATTCCACTACCGTCCTCTTACCTATTCACTCCTCCAATATCTTAATGGCAAAAAAGAACAAGAGATGCGTTAAACAGCGGTTGCACCACTCAAAGTGCACCTCTCACACAAAGTGCACCTCGCAAACATCCGAGGTCTGCACTCCAATCTCGTAGCAGTCCACCATCATCTGGAGACTGAAAGACCAGCTCTCTTATTTCTCTCGGAGACGCAGTAGTAGTATGTCCGTCGGACGTTGTGTACCTATCATACCCAGGGTTCTCCCTGGAGCACAAATTTAAGGCCCGCGCGGGCGTATGCGTGTACGTACGTGATGACATATGCTATCGGCGTCTCCGATGCCTTGAAGACCCCACTTTTTCCGTCATATGGGTTCTTGTGGACACAGGACTAGAGAAGATTCTCTACGCCTGTGTCTACAGGTCGCACAGTGGAGATCAGGAGACAACCAGGCTCACAGAGTACTTAAGTGAGGCGGCGGATACCGCTCAACAAAGGTACCCGACTGTCCAACTAGTGCTACTGGTGGATTTCAATGCCCACCACCAGGAGTGGCATTTCCCGTACCAGTGCACTGACCATGCTGGGAGAGAAACGCGCAGGCTCGCTTTAGCGTTAAACCTCACCCAAATGGTCCAAGAGGCAACGCGGGTTCAAGATGTTGACGGTCAAAGAGCCAACTGCCTGAACCTTCTGCTGACAACTGACCCAGACCATTACTACGTGTCGGTGACTGCACCTTTAGGTAGTTCCGACCACTGTCTGGTGAAAACTGTATCAGTCTACTCCCCGCCCGTTCACGGCTCCAGTAGCTCCCGGCGGGTCTGGCGATACAAGTCGGCAGACTGGGATGACATGCGGTCATTGTTTGCATCTTATCCTTGGCAGCCTACTTGGTTCTCTTCGGGTGATCCTACAGCGTGCGCCGATGCTATCACCGATGTGTTACGTCAGGGAATGGAGTATTTTATTCCATTCTCTGACCTGAACACGTCAAGCAAGGCTCAACCCTGGTTTGGGGCTGAATGTGGACGCGCTAAAGCGCTAAAGCACAAAGCTTACCTTGCTTGGGTTAACGCTCGAAATAGTAAGGCTAAGGATTTACCAGACAAGAAGAGAGCCTTTAACAAAGTCAAAGTAACAAAGTCCTGCAAGAGAACTCTACGGAAAGCTCGATTTGACCACATACGCCGTGTAGGGAACAAACTAGCTTCTTACCCTGCGGGTATTAAAGCGTTTTGGTCCCTGGCAAAGTCACTCGAATCGAATTTCCGCCGCCCCTCACTGCCACCACTGCTGACACCTGATGGATCTCTGGCTCACACTGCTGAGGATAAGACGAATTTATTCTGCTCTATCTTCGCAGAATCTTCGTGTCTGGAATCTGCAAGCGTGACACCGCCGTGTCTACCAGCTTGCGAGACCCTCATGTCAGATATACGCATACGTCAGACCGAGGTCCGTAAAACGCTGCAGAATCTAAACGTGAACAAGGCCAGTGGTACTGATAGTATTCCAGCCATAGTACTGAAGACCTGTGCACCTGAGTTGAGACCGGTGCTGACACGCCTGTATCGCCTCTCCCTGGCAATAGGACAAGTGCCGAACTCTTGGAAGCTTGCTAATGTGCAGCCCGTGCCAAAAAAAGGCAGTCGAGGCCAACCCTGCGAACTACATACCCATATCAGTTACCTCCATACTCTGTAAGAGTATGAAACGTATACTAAACAACCGACTCCTGACATACTTAGAATAAAATAGTCTGCTCAGTGACCGGCAATACGGGTTTCGCCGAAACCGGTCCACTGGAGACCTTCTAGTTTATGCAATGCATTTATGGAGCGAGGCTATCGAGAAATACGACGAAGCATTGGCTGTTTCGCTTGACATCTCAAAAGCCTTCGACAGGGTCTGGCATGATAGCCTTATCAGCAAGCTTCCGTCCTTTGGCCTACCCACTGGCCTCTGCGTTTGGATAGTAGATTTCCTGAGGAGCCGTTCGATTCGAGTAGTCATTGACGGCTACTCGTCCGAACAAAAGGCAATTAATGCGTGGGTTCCTCAGGGATCAGTACTCTCTGCAACTCTCTTTTTGCTGCATATTAACGATCTGCTGAAACCCGGTACGTTTGGGTATGCAGATGACAGCACGGTTGTAGAGAGTTACGTCTCCAGCACTAGGGCCAGTGGAACACAGATACAGTTGCTCTGGGAAGCTATGATCGAGCGTATGAACTTGGCCTTGAAGGCAGTCTCCGATTGGGGTTTAGCCAACATGGTTAAGTTCAATGCTTCTAAGACCCAGGCGTGTCCTTTTTCCGCAAATAAGAGCCCATTCCAACTAGCTCCAACTTTCCGAGATGTATCCGTGCCGATAACTAATTGGCTTGAGCTTCTGGGTATGACATTGACTCCAACCCTTAAGTTTGGCTCCTATATTGAGGCAAGAGCCCAACTAGCTGCCTAAAAGCTGGGCATCCTCAGTAAGGTGAGGCAGTATTTCATGCCGGAACATTTGCTTAATTTATACCAAGCACAGGTTCGTTCCTGCATGGAGTACTGTTCTCACCTCTGGGATGGCTCTGCAAAATTTCAGCTGGAAGCTTTGGAGTCAATTGAGTGGAACGCCAGGAGACTTATCGGCGATGACCAACTAGTCAACACACGACTCCAAAGCTTGGAGCATCGTCGTAAGGTTGCTAGTCTCTCGGTTTTCTATCAGATACATTTCGGAGAGTGTACAGAGGAACTGCATAATTTAATTCCTCCTTCCCCATTCTACCATCGGACGACCAGACAATCAGGCCAACGACACAGGTACATGGTGGATATACCACATTTACGCACGAAGCGATTTGCTTCCAATTTTATAATGCGTACCGCTAAGGAGTGGAATTCGCTACCTAAGTCTGTGTTTCCCGATGAGTACAATCTGGGTGTCTTCAAGTCGCGAGTGAATAGGTATCTTCTAGGCAAGCGTGCTCCATCGTCGACTGCATCTTCACTTAAGATCAGGTGAGATCGCGGTCAAAGGCTGGCCTATTAGAGTATAAAAAAAAAATTCATTATTAAAAATATAGGTACATATTGTTCGTGTTGTAATAATAGTTGTAGGTGTGCATTTTTGTGTGTTAGCATCATAAAACCGCGCATCAGCAAATCACAACACTGTGTCATTGTCTGTTATGTAACACTCGTATTGAGTTTATAAATAATTATTTATTATAGAGTTCGAATCAATCATTAAGTACAGCAGAAACAATACGATAATTATATATCTTTAGGCGCCTCCATAATCGATCGAGTTTAAATACCTTTTCTCGGCCATGAGTCTCACCGGGCAATCAGAAGAGCCTATAATGTGAATGCTAGGTTTCTTAAAATGTAAGCAAGTTGCGCATTTAGGTCCCTCTCGCTTCGCGCAGTCCTTAATAGAATGGCCTTGATCACCACAATGGCCGCAAGTATAACTGCTCTCGCGACATGTCTTCGCCGCGTGCCCATAGTGCTGGCACTTGTAGCACTTGTAGATGCTACCAGAGTAAAATCCCTCACAGGTCAGGACGACCAATTTATAAAGACTCTGTCATTAACGATGAGAGCCTTTCGTATTGCTCCAGAAACTTCAAGGACGTAATTACAGGTCTCAGCGTTCTTTTTGCCTGATTTATGGCTTATTTTAATAATGCACCATCAGCTTGGGATCCAGTCATTCAAATAGTCAAACCCAAGAAGAAGCAAACCACAGCTAGACTGCATGATACTCTGAGCTCATTCCGCGTAAATAGAAACACCAATGATTAAATTATGTACTTTGAAATAACTACACTGGAACATTGAGACAACTACCATCTTAGTCTCCCCGTGACCATGGCTGCTGAAAAGCAACCGAAACGTTGGGGAAAATGTAAACTTAAATATAAATAGTTTTAATAGTTTTAATAATTTAATTAGCTTAAAAATTAGTAAAGTTTAATATAATAGTATCTAGAAGTAGAGTGACAGTTTCAAAATTTTGTAATAAAGTGTAAAATAAATAACGCGATAAAATCCGTATATAGTAGTTTAATTTCAATAATTTAATAGACCTTAGGAACGTCTCGAGATTGGTATCCTGAAGTTTTCCGGCAATATTTCAGTATCCTGCATGGACGAAGGAACTCCTATAACTACCACTCTAGGCTTACGTTTAAAGGGCTCGTCAATTGTAAGACCCATGTTCATGGTCTGGACCTGCTGTTTAAGCCTCTTCAAGTCATACTTAGTATCAGTACTGATAATTATACCGCCATCTCTTGTCTTTCGTAGTCCCCGGACGTGCAGATTCATTTGTTCAGGACGGACTATCTTCTGGACAATAGATTTTGTCTCCTCACTCGACTTTGATTTATCGCTGGGATAGATCGCCACTGAACTAAAATTTCGCGGCTGTATAAAAGTATTGGTACCAGTCTTCACCATGTCTGCGAAAGAAGGGCTTGTGATAGGTTTTATAGATTCTTCTACAGTCCGCTTCAAGTCCTGAAGTCGCCGTGATACATCAAGCTGGTATTCTAGGGTTTTCACAGAGGAATATGCATATACGGCTTTCATTTTGAGTGATTGGTATTCTACTGCCAGCTGCGAAGTCCCGTGTCCAACTTTACGGCATAAAATTTTTGCTCAAAGTTAATTTTGCCCTCTGATACCTACTATTGTAAATTGCCTAAATGAAGTGTGTTCAATAGAACACACTTCATTTAGGCACTTTTCAATGGATTTCATCCATGACTGAATCAATCATGGATGAGAAATCAAGGTCATCTTCTTTACCTGAGGCTTCAGGTCTCGATGAGGTCACGGGTGATTTAACAGTCATAGGAGGTGGCGTGCGAGCGGTCCTGCTACTTCTATTAAAGGGACTGTCCTCCATGTTATTAGTTACTTTATCTTCATACAGTAAACATTTTCACTAATAAATTGCACATAGATATTTACTTATTGTACGGAAGCGTAATAATGACACAGTCTGCGTTGCGCCGGCTAGCGCTAAAACGAGGTCACAATTTATAACTAATTAATTGTTATTTTACTAAATAATTGGTAAACGCGTTTTTTTTTATCATTATGTATATATATTGTTACGTGCTGGGTTCGACGGATAAGAATATAAACAATATTACCGACTAAAACACTTTATATTCAAACACACAATTCAATTTAAAACACAATAAACACTATACCACACTTTTTCACTGTACTGCTTCAAACTCCGTAGTATTTCCACTTCCGTTCGCTTCGATGAACACTTGATCGCTTACGATTGTAAACTCACTCGGCGGTGCGCGTGCGCCCTATTTATACGCGGGTAAAGCGCTTCTAGAGCTTTCCAGCAACGCGGTACTCGGCGTGTAAACAGCACGATGATTCGAGAAAGTACCAGCATTCTCTCTAAGATTCTCGTACCGTACTATGCAGTTCCGTAAGATGTCAATAGATGGCGGTGTAAACTATTAGACGGAACCGCCGAGTCCCTCCCACAATGCCAAGAGATGTCACTGGGCGTAACAATATTGTTACTGATGTGCTTTAGCTAACTTCGTATGAAAACTACTATTACCTGCAGACTTGATCACCAGCATCCCACCTGAATCTCCACGCAGCATAGCAGATTATGCGAATGATTTGCGCAACAGGATGAATGATGTATACGAGCACATCAGACAGACCGGTCAGCAGATGTCTGAGAGAATGAAGACCCGGTACGATCGGAAGGCGAACAATAAAGGCTTTGAGGAAGGATCGCTGGTGTACATAATCCGGTAACTGCGCAGCAAAGGAAAATCTCCTAAGTTGCAGGCAAAATGGGATGGACCCTATCGCATAGTCACTAAGATGAATGACGTCACGTACCGGAATGGTTAAATCGTTCAACCATGCCGTCTGATTGCGGACGATAAGCGGTCGTCCTTGTTTTGTGGGAACCCATCACACGACAAGTCTCCTTAAATACTTCAGACTTGAAGTTCCGACCTTGGTCACTGTGGATCTCTAAGAGAACCCCGAAATGACTTCATGGATTAGTTTGTCGGCCACCGTAGATGCCTCTTGATCGGAAAATGCAAACACTTCCGGCCACTTTGTGAAGTAATCCATGACCACCAAGAAGTACTTGTTCCTTCATTTTGGCTTTCAGGAAACGATCCAGCAATATCTAATGCTATACGTTCCCACGTGGCTCCAACATTGTACACCTTTAATGCGGGGTGCTGCGAGTGTGTGGTCCCTTTACAGCAGCACAACTCGTGAATTTGCGGCACCATTCCTCATCGTCTTCTAGACAATGGATCCAATAAAACCGTACCCGGATCTTAATTAGAGTTATCTTAACTCCAATTATGATATAGTTCTAAAACTTTCGGTACCTTGAGCTTTGGCACGACCGTTTGCAGGTGACACTTGTCACCTCGAGCATTCTCCCATTTCCAGCACAGAACTCCATCCTGGATAACTAAGCTTTCCCACTGTGCCCAATAACTCTTGGTGATAGAGCTCATTGCCGCAACTTCACTCCAGTGAGGTGTCAAAGCACCTGTTTTTTTCTATTCTCTCTCGTCTCGTTTGTCCTCTTGTTACGTTCTCTGCAGAGTTTCCTTCCAGTCTTCGCTAAGATCCATCCTCAACATCCTCACTAGTCCTTCCTGCTTGGCCTCTTGCCTGGCGCAGTGCTTACACTGGTCGGGACACGGTCTACGCGACTGGGCATCTTCATTACCATGTGACTTGCCACTGCGATACTGTATTACGAAGTCGAATTCCTGTAATTGTTCAATCCATCTTGCTACCTGTCCTTCTGGGTCTTTAAATTGTAGTAACCATTTCAATGTAGCGTGGTCAGTTCGCAGGTGAAATTTCTGACCCAACAAATATTTGCTAAAGTGCTGCAATGTCTTTATGACAGCTAGAAGTTCCCTTCGCGTGACACAGTAGTTCCTTTCAGATTTGGATAGGGCCTTGCTGAAGTACGCTATTACAACCTCATGCTCTCCTTTACGTTGAGATAACACGTCAGCAATGCCGGTGTTACTGACATCTGTATCTACTACAAATTCATGGTCCTTGTCGAGATAGCCTAGAATCGGAGAATTACACAGATGTTTCTTCAGCTTCTGAAATGCGACGTCACAGCTATCATTCCAGCAAAACTTTATTTTATCCTCAGTGAGCTTATGCGGAGGCCGGGCGATGTCAGCAAAGTTCCTCACAAACCGTCGATAATTGAAGCACAAACCACAAAATGTCCTTACTTGTGTCTTGTTCTCTGGAACTGGCCTGTCCTTGACGGCAATGATCTAATCCGTATCCATTTGGATGCCTTCTTCGGAGACCACATGTCCTAAGAAGTTCACTTGCCGCCTGAACAACGCCCATTATTTTGGACTTAATTTCAGGTTCAGCACTCGTTCCAGGTTACGAAGGTGAGTCAAAGGTGCGTCCTACTGTGATAATATCATCCAAGTAGACCAGGTAAGCGTCTCCAATCAATCCAGCAAGCACCCGTTCCATCAACCTCTCAAAAGTGGCAGGGGCATTACACAATCCAAAGGACATGACGTTGAATTGTCATACTTTCGATCCAGCTTCCCCACCTCCAAGGCCCACTGCTGCAAGGTTTCACAACACGTTGCGATTGGTCTTTCAGCTGGGCGCGAAACACGTGTTCCAGGTGTGCGTCGCCATATCTCGCTTCCAGTGCCTCCAACAGCTTCTCGTACGTGACGTCTTGACCGAGCGCCTCTAACACGGTCAAGGCCTAGTCGCGAAGCCCCAAGGTGAGAGCAGTCAAATACGGCCTCAACCTCGATGTTATAGGCTAACAATGACGATTAGCCGTCGAATGGTGGGACTTTAAAGCTACGTGGTGAGGACGCCACAATCGCAGATGTCACGATCCCGTCTCCAGCCTTAACGTGGGCTTAATCATTTTCTCCACCTCGGCGATGCGACTTTCGAGGCGTTAGACTTGCTCTTTCACCTCCTTCATCTCTTTGCCAACCGTTGCGCTGAGGTCTTTTAGCATCATCAGCTGCTCCTCCTGGTGGCGGATAGCCTCTTCCTTATCACGTTGCAGCTGTTCCTCGAGGCGGCGTGCGTGCTCCTCCTGGCGGTGTGCCTGTTCTCCTGGTGGCGCATGCCCTCTTCCTTACCGCGTTGCAACTGTTCCTCGAGGCGGCGTGCGAGATCCTCCTTGCGACGTGGACGACGACCATCAGGTTCGCGAGGTCGCGGTTTACCGGTGAGTGAGCTGCACTAGATGGCTCCGCTGCAGCCGCGGAGTCACCTGGTTCACCTGACGACGGCGATGGGGCGTCTCCAAAGCGCCTCTGGTCCACATCTTGCTGGCGCTGGTTCCTGGTACGCACCCCTTCTACTTCCCCCTTCAGTAGAACTGGCATATTCTTATCTCACTTCTGACTGCCATATATGTTCATAGCAGCAAGGACCGACGGCTTAACGTGCTCTCCGAGGCACGGAGCAGGCGATAATTGTCAATCAATACGCACATAATTTCGAAAAGTCATATAACTTCCGAAAGTCAGAGGTGCGCGACGTGGGTTCGAACCCGAGACCCTCTGCATTGCAATCTGTTGGTCTTCCCACTGAGCTTTCGCTGCTAAGATGAGGTAACAGCTTATAACTTAAACAGAGCTGATAATATTATATGGTAAAACGATAAATAACGTAAAACTTTGACGTAAATTATTAAATAGGTGAAACGTGGTAACGGTATTACTCTTATAAGCCGGCTTCGTGTTAAAAATTGGTAAAGGCAAACCCGTTTTTGGTATTGCTCCAAATGTTAGCTGTTGGCTTTTCCAATAAACATTGCAATGTTACTAAATCACTATTTCGTGGGGCTTTACCGCTTTTGCTATTCAAAAATTCACGTTATATTATACAAACAAGGGACAAGTAAATAACAAGAGCAGCGATAGCTCAGTGGGGAGACCAACAGACTGCAATGCAGAGGGTCTCGGGTTCGAACCCATGTCGCGCACCTCTGACTTTCGGAAGTTATATGACTTTTCGAAATTATGTGCGTATTGATTGACAATTATCGCCTGCTCCGTGCCTCGGAGAGCACGTTAAGCCGTCGGTCCCGGCTGCCATGAACATCTATGGCAGTCGTTATTGGGAGAGTGTCGACACAAAAGATCCCACTGGGTCGAAGTGTCGCCGGTCTGCACTGACTGGCCCCCACATATGATACATACATACAAATAACAAATGTAAATATGTTTGTTTATATTTTGTACCATGCATCAACAAGCCTTAATTAAATCCAAATACCTCGATATTACGTAAGTATACAAAATATAGAATTTATAGCAAGAGAATATCAAACCCTGCCTTTTTTGTCAAATGGTAAAAACAATAATTCAAAAATTTCACGGGACTAGCCGCGCATTTGAAATTTTTATTACAACAATCTCAGTAGAGTCAGCTCAGCTCAGAGTCTGGCAATGTGGCCGGTAGCCAACAATAGTGCAACAAAAACAAGCTGGCGAATTAAGAATGACACACACTTCTGTACACTACATACAGATTGCAGGTCTATGTAAAATCCTTTTTAAATTAACAAAGTTATAAACAGGAAAATATAGATCAATACTTCGAATAATATCAAACGGATAACTAAATACCAGTTACGTATTAGGTTTTTTTGATACTCTACGCGGTTGGCAGACTTTCCACGAAGCTGTCTCGATATAAACATGCATTACTCATTCACACGCACAGAGAGCGTTGATCTACGGACCGCATCGGTTGTTCTACCTCGAAAAACTAAGCGTTTAAAACAAAATGAACGACGTATTATATGATAACGGTCAGAAATTAAAAGTTCTAATAACTGGTTTCGATGCTTTTAAACAAATAGATTCGATAAATACAAGTGGGGAAGCTGTTAAATTGATAAAGAAGAAGAAGGAATGTATTGAGGAGTCATGTGGTATAGACCTAGTGGCAGAAGTACTTCCAGTGCAGTATAGGTTCATAGATGAGTATTTACCGCAGTTGTGGAAGAAAGTGCAGCCACATGTAAGTTTCCTCTACTATTCTTTTTTCTATATAATTGTATTTTATTTAGGCCTCAATATACATATATATTTTAATGTGACAACCATCACACTAGGAATAATGCCTGTGTCGCAAGGGAATTAAAAAACATTGAAACAACTGACACAAAGTACTACAAGATAAGGAATAAACTTTTTTGGAACACGCAATTTTTTCGGTGTGGGTTTCGAACCCACAACACTTGGTGTAGTGTCAATGGCTACGCGGTTTAAGACATAAAATAATAGTTTATTATATTATTCTATTAGTCGCTAAAATTTGCTTTTGACCTAAATTACCTACATAAGGAAATTTGGTGATTTCTGTCTCACGTGTTACAATAACACAAATATTATAATAGCCAAAATAAATATGTTTGTTATGTTTTCTAGAAGACAATGGCTGCTTATCAAAATATTAATTAATTATTATTTTCTCATATATTTGGTGCACAATGCAAGATACCATCAAAAATAGCTATAAAGATAATGCCGGATAGCAATTCAAAAGCAATGTTCATCCTGATAAATAATAATTAGTAAGAACGTTAAGTGAACAGATTGTACCTAGAATCTAGTTGCGAATTTTAGACAAATAAATACCTAGCGGTTTCGTATAAAATTTATACCTGTAACTATATTTTTCCCGCGACTTTTAGGCAAGGTAAGCCTAATGGCAGTAGGCAGCTGTGTTAGTACAGTTCTTTCTGAATAAAAGGTACCCTATGTCTTTTTCTATTCCCCTGGCAAAGTGGCTGCGTTATTTCATGATGATCACTCGAGTAGTTAAGGCATGAATGCGTCAAAAACAAACTTACATTCGTATTTATAATATTTTAGTTAGGATATTGGTATAAAAGCGATATTATTTTTTGTATTTTTTTTGTTTATTTTTAAATACAACTCGCGCATTAGGCATATGTCCTGTGTCGCGAGGTACCTATTTTACAAACATTCTAACAACGGAGACAAAGAAAATCCAGACTCGTAACAACTATTTATGGATCACACAAAGTTTTGTCCCGTGTGGCATTCGGACCCACAACACTCGGGACAATGTTAATTATTGTAATCACATTGTACAAAATACAGCATTCTATTCTATAATTTAGGTCAGAATTATCGACTTTCTTGTACCATATTGTATTGAATATGGCGGATTTCTATATACAAGAGGGATATAATTACTGGTGCACTAACCGGCACAAGTGCGGTTAGACAGAATTCACGCATGGTCAAGCAAGCCGATTTAATCCACTTTGATATCGAATAATCAATCTTTTGATGTAAGTTCGCTTATATTTGCGACCGATTGCGAGTTTATGGGTTCAATTCAAAGGTCTAACCGCGGGCGGAGTGGTCGAAGATTCCCCTGTTAGAAAAGAGAAAAAGTCGCAGAAGTAGCACGGCGTATAGAAATAACTGTGCTGCCGCACTACCTTACTGTAACTTCAGTAACGTTCATAATTATGTGTTGTCTTGTCTTATGTCAGTCAGGGGGCCAGTCAGTGCAGACCGGCGACACTTCGACCCAATGGGATATTTTGTGTCGATACTCTCCCAATAACGACTGCCATAGATGTTCATGGCATCCGGGACCGACGGCTTAACGTGCTCTCCGAGGCACGGAGCAGGCGATAATTGTCAATCAATACGCACATAATTTCGAAAAGTCATATAACTTCCGAATGTCAGAGTTGCGCGACGTGGGTTCGAACCCACTCGCATGCCACAAAGACATATATACATATGCCACACCCCTCTGCATTGCAGTCTCTTGGTCTCCCCACTGAGCTATCGCTGCTCATTAACAATGTGTTACTTTGTGATCTAAATGATTAATGATTTTTGACTGCACTGCACAAAGTGTTGTGGGTTTGAATCGCACGCAAAACAAAATTGTCTCTGATCCACAAATCATCATTCCAATGTTTCTAGAGTCCCTCGCGACACAGGAATTATACCAAGCAAGACAGAAATATTCAAAAAAATAGATACAGTGCTTGATTCGTCCCTATTATGTGGGATCTAAAATATAGCTTGCGATATGTGTGTTATACAACTCTGCCTATCCCCGAAGGGATATATAGTCGTATCTTTGTACCCATATATGTGCAACCTGATTTTGTCCGCGGCTTAGCTTGCGAAATGTACATAGGTTACGTTAGATTAGGTTATTAAGACTGCGCCGAGCGTAAGACAGATAATGACAAAGCTCGTACGGCGCATATTCAAATCGGCGCGCGGCCGCCATAGTAAAATTGTATGGAGGATTTGAAATGCTTTTTTGATAAATATGTATCTTTATTGTCAACCAATAACTTAAATATTTGGGACGGACAAATTGTAATATAACTATTTATGTTTCGTTTAAGCTGTAAAATAGGATAGATTTCTATTGTTATAATCTAAAATTCACGTAACACAAGCTTACGTTTTTGCAAATTTACGTAATTTTGTAGGCGAAAATATTAATTATTTTAAGTTTTTTACACGGAGTAATTGTAAACACATTCATTGTTATGGTAAATGTATATTTTATATTTGTATTAAACAAAAAGTGTTGATTTTATTCACTTAACCGGTCGTATACCGCCGGCTCGCATACCAGCCGGCAAATTTGTACCCGTCGTAGGCCGGTGGCTCGCATGCGGTTAACTGTGACCGCCTGTTTTGGCACATTTCGCTCAGCGCAGTCTTAACCTGACGGCCCGTAATATTTCGGCGCTCCGTGCGCCACAGCGTGCAATGGCCGTCAGGTTAAGTAGAGGCTACTGCACAATCTAGTTCGAGGCAGCGAATCTCCTCGCCGGGTCGATGCTCTGGGATCTGGAAGCAGCGCTTCTGGCGTCGCTCTACCGTTGGCGCCAGAAAGCGCTAGCTCAGGGCAAATGACCAGGTCTTCCCGCTTTAGATGTGGCATGGTCCGAAATCCGCCAAGTCCTAGTGGAAGAATGGAGAAATCGACTTGTTCACCCCAGTGCCGGGCACGCCACGATCGTGGCGGTAAGTCCCGTTTTTTGAAGATTGGCTGGAAAGGCGGCATGCGCCGTCACCTTCCGGCTGACACAGGTAATGACTGGCTATGGTTGTTTTGGCCAGTTCCTATGTCGCATAGGCCGGCAGGAGACGCCCGGATGTCATCATTGTGGCGACTGCCGCGATGTTATTGTGGACACGGCGCTGCACGCCTGGGTATCGCAACGCTGTGAGTTGATCGCGGCAGTCGGACTGGTTGCCCTCTCACTCCCGGCCGTGGTTCAGTTTATGGTCCGCAGTGAGAGATCGTGGAACGCCGTCGCCTCCTTTTGTAAGGAAGTAATTTCCATCAAAGAGGCCGCGAAGCGGGAGAGGGAGCGCTTAAACCCTCTCTCCAACCGCAGAACCGGGTGCCGGAGGGCGTGAGATAACCTCCAACCACCCTGTGGTTTGACCTGGGGGTGGTGGGTTGTGTGGGCCTGCTCGCCACGCGATCAGCACCAGGTCCGAGAGGCGGTGTGCGTGTTCCCACGTGCGCCTCTTTTTCGTGTCTTTCCCCTCCTCCCTCCTCCCAGGGGGACGGTGGAGGAAGTATTTTCGTGTAGTGGCCTGCCATTTCACTCTGCGGGCCGAAACCACTGCGGGGGTCGCGATTGCATGAGAAAGCGATTCGCGCGGCCTCGCCGTCTATGGTTATGTCGAGGAACACCGTGGTACTTTTAGTCGGTATTACTTTCTTTTCCCCGGTGAGCCCGACTTAAACCTCTTCGTCGCGTCGCGGATAGGTATGCGTCAAAGCATTCTCACATGTAAAAAAAAAAGGGAAGAGTTAGTAAAAGTATTTTTTTTTAGGATCAAAGGTATCTTCTTTTTTATCTTCTTTTTTGGTACCCTGAAAACGTGTATGTGAAATTTCATGATAATCAGTCGAGTAGTTAAGGCGTAACAGCGTAACAAACAAATTCACCTACGCATTTATTATAATAAAATTAATTTTAGTTAGGATTACCATTCAAAAGCATTCGATTCGTAGGTAGGTAGGCATATTGTTTACATTCGAATTCAATTCATCAATTTGTCATACGATACGATGATATTGCTCTATTCAACTTGATAGATATTTCTTACCAGCTTTTGACCGCGGCAACTAATACGAGGATAACTTTTATCCTCGTATTAGTTGTTATCCCACGTGTTAATCCTAGATAACACGTAGGATACTCAAGTTTTATACAAAACAATTCATCGGTTTACACGTGATTAAGTAATAAATATCTAAAGAAATTTTATTATTAATCTGTCAAGTCTTAGAATACCAGACATAATTAAAAACTATTGTGACCGGCCAACCGTAAGCAGCTGCGACTCACTAGGTAAAAATTTTAGTACGATTCATTGATAAGAATTACTAATCAACATGAAATATTTCAAAATGTAAATTAATTGTTTTCTTTTTCCTACGTAGGTATATTTTAAGCAGAATAAAAATAGATCTAATAAAAGAGAGTTTCTAGTAATACCGTAATTATGTTAATTTCAGTTATCAATACACGTGGGAGTATCCGACATAGCCAAAGGACTGACACTGGAGACAATGGCCGAAAAGAGGACGTATATCTACGACGATGATCAGGCATTTCATCCACACCACGGGCAGAATCCTTGTGCTGGTTCTAGTAGACTAGCTACTGACTTAACCGTTGAGAAAATTTGCAATGAGTTCAATCACGGCTTACCCGAGGGCTCTCTTAAAGCAGACATCTCTTGTGATGCTGGCAAGTAAGTAAAATAATCCTTATTATTTTCTTTTTTAATGAAGTAAACTATAGAGGTTTATGTTCTCAAAGAAATGTCAATAAAATAATGTCTTTAGACCTATTGAACAATAATATGTTACCACTATAATTAGAAGATAATATTACTGAAATAAATAATATTATAATTATGTATTAAGTACTTTCCGTTAAGTTTTTAATATTCTACCTACTTACTGATCTGCAATATCTTGTCTATGATCGTAAGTTGAAGTGAAACAAAACTATTGTATTGACTGAGGTGCGTTGCGTGCACCGCAGTTGAGTAGAACATAAGAACATATTAAGTATTGTTCTGAGTTGCTGTTCTAGTGGTTACATATACAGTTCAATGTCTAGACCGAATTTCTTGTGGGTGAAATGCCGGGGGACATCTAATCTATACTAATATTATAAAGCTGAAGAGTTTGTTTGTTTGTTTGCTTGAACGCGCTAATCTCAGAAACGAAACGATGTTTAATCTCAAATTAATGAACTAACGATGGTTAGTGTAACTGACTGCCACGCCTGAGGTCGCGGGTTCGATTCCCGCACAAGTCAAACATTTGTGTGCATGAACATGTATGTTTGTCTTGGTCTGGGTGTTTCCATGTATAATATGTACGTATTTACAAAAAAAGAAGTATATATGTATGTTTATCCATTGTCTAGTACCCATAGTACAAGCTCTGCTTAGTTTGGGCTAGATGGTGTTGTGTGTATGTGATAGAATATTATTATTATTATTGTTGCACATGTACAGTCTGTCAGTCAGTACGGATTGCATCCCGCCCCCGCCCCCTGTCACCAAAGAGACCTAAACTTTACAACTGCGACGCCACTCGCGCAATGTTCAGACCGGCCATCGTACAGTGCGCGATCTATAAGCAGTAAGCGTACGATATGTGATGATTTGATTTTATTGAACACTTTCTATTTCATTCATTACGAATTATATTTTTTATAATATAATATACATACAATATTTACAATCACTAAACTAGAATGAAACTCTAGTAGGTAGATAAAATTAAAATACTGTAGGCGGGCAGCCCTAACGCGTGTCTACGAACTGCGCTGTTGTAGGTAATTATTCCAAGGATAGGGCCGAGTTACCATACTGAATATGTATGTACTGTGACTACTGTGGCCGCGCTGCGCACTACCATAGGCACTACTGAGGATAATTCGGCTGCACGAATGGCGTAGTGGTTAAAGTGGTCGCCTCGCCACTGCTGCTACGCCGAGTGTTGTCGGTTCAAATCCCACACGGGTTAAAAATTTAGGTGACCCACAAATGGTTGTTCCGAGTCTGGGTGTTCTGTGTCCGTTATTGAATGCTTGTAAAGTCCCCTGCGATGTAGGAATTATTCCCAATGCGGCAGTTGTCTTTTTAGAAGAGAAGATAAATCCAATAACCACTTAATCGACCCGGGAATCGGCCCTGAGACCTCATGGGCGCTTTCACCACCACAGTGCTATCGAAGCTGTCTAACTGTTGTTATTTACTATAATATAATTTCTTATTTATATTACAGATATGTTTGCGAGTACATATATTACACTTCAATGGCGTTGTATGAACAAATGGATAAAAGAAAAGCATCGCTATTCGTCCACGTTCCTCTAAAGACGAAAGAGGAAGATATAAAGGAAATATCGAAACAACTGGAACGTCTATTGAAGATCTGCGTTAAACATATTAAAACTACACATAAATACGTATATTAGATAATAATAAAAACTAACTTTAATTTTATAGTTTCTTTATACCTATTAGCAATGCCCCGCCGTATCGAGGCAGATTTTGTAATGACAGACATCACATATAACCAGTAATGGCGTCCCTTTGTTTGCTGTTTTTCCCTTACCGCCGAGTCGCAGGCACTCTGCGACTCTGCCTCTTCGGTCTTCGCGCCAGCAGTGGCCGCTTAGTTAGCCTTATTAGCCTTGGGCCGGCATGATCTACTACTGTTAAAAGAGCAGTAATAATCAAAGCAATATGCAGCGATGGTTGCACTATCACAAAGAGATTTCGAGTTCAATCCCACAGCACGCTACTCTAACTTTTACTATATAACCTACTATTGAAGTGTTGATTATCGCTCGCCTTAACGGTGAATGCAAATGTCATCAGAAAACCAACATGTCTAAGAGAATAAAATCAAAATGTATTTATTCATATTATAATATGTAGCAAAGTAGCACTTATGAACATCAAGATTATAATATAACTTATAATACATAAATGAAGCCTATAATATAATTATATTGTATATTAAATACGCTGTAGATATAGTAGGGTAGGTATAGGTACTAGGATGGTATTATATTGTCTGTGGTATAGGTGCTTCGAAGTTCTTACCTAAAGCAGCTATACCTGTGGCTCTACCACGCCTTTGTCATCAGAACTTATGTCATAATTATTATGTAATTTACCTCATTTTTACCTACATATACCACAGTATAAGTAGGTATGGTATAGGCAGGAACATAAGTAAGAGTACCTACTTTATGAATTAAAATCTTAAATGTCGTTCTTTTTAGTTTTTAACTGTGATCAAATCAGCTATCAGTTAACATAATAGTTATGTAACAGATAGCTGATTTAATCACAGTTCTGTAAAAGGACAATTTAAAAAATTAATTTCAGTTTTGAAAGAAAGCAAATCAAATTCTCGCAATTGTGTATCGACTATTTTGCTGAGTGCGCGAATCGGAGAAATTATAATAACAATGAAGATAAGTAGGAAACTACCTAATAAATGTTTTACATCATAGTACCTACAATTAAGCAGGCGTAATTATCTATTCTGTGGCTTACCACTGTGACGTTGTTTCCAAGGTGGAAACGAATGTTATGGATTTAACAATTAGGTTACTTACTTACTTTGTTGTATGTCAGTAACTCAGTACATCCTAACTCCCTGACTAATATTATAATCGCAAATGTGAGTTTGTTTGTTTGTTAGTTACTCTTTCACACTTTAACTACTCGACCGATCATAGTGAAATTTTGCATATTTGTACCTACGTGGTCAGGGGTATAAAGTAAGACGTACCTACCTTTAATTCAGAAAAAAGTAGATAGGTAATGTTTCCAAAGAATAGAAATTTATTGTCAAAATATACATTAACGCGAGCGAAGTCGCGAGCAAACTCAAGTAAATACATAAATGCAAACTTGTGGAATATACCTAGATCATGACGAGAAGACGTCATACCATGCGTCGGAGCATGTTATAATGTTATATGTTATATACTTTACTTTACTTTACTTTACAGATACTTTTTATTTGTATATGAGTTTTTGAAGTGAATATTATCTATAATTAATTACTGGTTAAACATTATAGGTTTCAAATAACTTTTACATATTCACTTAATAGTAACAGTGTATTTAGGTTTATAATATGTATTCGGATATTATATTCTCAGTTTTTGAACGAGCTTAAACAATTTGGCCAACACCAGAAAATAAAAATCACCTGACTTTGATTGTCAAATCAGTCAAACCATATCAATATTGTTATCACTAATGTCAATATTAGGTATAATAGTCAATACTTTTTAGTAGTACCTAAATAAAAGAAAGGTATTACAGTCGATCTTAATTAGTAAATAATTATTATAAATAAGAATGTGCGACGACTTTGATTCTATGTTTAAACCGATCGTCCTAGTGACGGGGTTCGGCCCGTATTTGTCTCAACCGGTAAATGCCAGCTGGGAAGCAGTAAAAATAATGAATAAGGATGAAATTGAGAAGAAACATAACGTAGAATTGGTGCTGCTAGAACTACCGGTCACGTACGAGAATGTGGATGAGTTCGTTCCAGCCTTGTGGGAAACTCATACACCTAAGGTAAGTTTAACCTCCTTTTAGGTGGCCTTACAAAACTAAAAAGTATATCGCACTCTATATAAAGTATCGTAAACTTTGTTGTCATTCGATTATGAACTAGTATTTAATCAAAAACCATTCAACTTGCCTTAAATATTTAAAGCAGAATGCAAAATATTGCTATGCTCAAAGCGGTTGGTCCGAATAAAAGCATTCTTTGAGACAAATAAACTTTCATCATCTGACCGAGGCTGAGTCTGATTACCTGCCTTGATAGTGGTGATTAACAATTGTCGCCTGCTCTGTGCCTCGGAGAGCACGTTAAGCCGTCGGTCCCAGCTGCCATGAACATCTATGGCAGTTGTTATTGGGAAGTCAGTGCCCTATAATATATAACACGGGTCTAGCCTTAGGGTATCGTTAGCCTTCGGGTTGCAGAGGTCAGGTGGCAGCCGCTCCGTATAAAAACTGATATTCAGTCAAATCTGGTTAGACCAGAAAACTGCCCACCCCAAGTAACTTAGGAATAATAAAGGCTAGGGAGAAGATATATAATGATATATATATATATTATATAGCTCACAATTCCTTTATAATTTACACCATATAAAATTCTTAAAGTCCAGAAGATGTACTGACGTAATTGACGACCTCGATGGCGTAGTGGTTAGTGTGACGACCTCGATGGGTGGTTAGTGTGACGACCTCGATGGCGTAGTGGTTAGTGTAACCGACTGCCGCACCTCAGGTCGCGATTTGATTCCCGCACAAGTCAAACATTTGTGGCCATGAACATGCATGTTTGTCTTGGTCTGGGTGTTTCTATGTATAATATGCATGTATTTACAAAAAAAAATGTAATATGTATGTTTATCCATTGAGTAGTTACCCATAGTACAAGCTCTACTTAGTTTGGGCTAGATGGTGTTGTGTGTATGTGATAGAATATTGTTATTATTATTAATATAATATTTCTTTATTTACAGCTTATGATACATGTAGGAGTATCAAGCAAAGGCACATGTTTGGACATAGAGTCACAAGCACACAGAAAAGGCTACCAGAAAATAGACTACTTTGACAAATGTCCTGCAAACAACACTTGTACTGCTGATGGAGCAATTAGGATACATACAAAATTAGATGTGGAACGTATCAGCAAAGAGTTTAATGATGGCAACCCAGTTAATGAAAAAGTTAAAACTCAAGTGTCTAGAGATGCTGGCAGGTAAGCGGTAGTTGACTATCAATGCCTATATTTTTATTGTACATTATATGCTAGGTTTTGCCTGTGGCTTTGCACCCATGATTCTAGGTTAAATGCAGAATCCAAAAATATTTTGGGAATGAAATTTAAGGCAATCTCTAACTCATCATAAGCCATCCCAATACATATAGGCAAATAAACATATTGATCATTCTATTTTATTAAGGATAGTATTCCCTCTGGATTGGTTTTATTACTCTATTTTATTTCACAGAAAATAAGAAATATCGATATCTCTATTTCTCTTGTGGTAAATTATTATGAATCTGATGTTTTCTTCAATCTAAATCGAAATCAAAAGTATACAGAGATATCATGCAATCTTGCTCAATTGATCTCATGATTTGACATATATGATAGATGATAGAGATAGTTTCATGTAGATGAATAAAACTTATCACTGTTTGTTTTTATATTATCAACATGTCTATCAATGATTTTCTAAATGATTTGTGTTGTTAATAATTTATTTGTGGTGATAATGTTATATTTATGTAATCAACTAAGAGTGTATCACATTTTTGATGACTGTCTCGCTTGCACAGCAAAAGTCAATGCAACCGTATTACTTGAGGTCCAAGATTCAATATTGGTTATAGGTAGTATATAAATATACTATAACCCAACAGAGGGTTCTATCAAGAAATTTTCAGTAGCAGTAAGGAGTCTGGACCTCTGTCCAGTAGACTACAATAGGCTCACCCACTGTTATGTGGATTTTAAACATACCGCGAAATACGGTTGCAATACTCACTTCTTACCTCTTCAGAATCACTGTTTAAGTTCATCAATATTTACCGAGTAATTGCTGATGTTTAACTCAACAGATTGTTTTATCTTCAGGTACTTATGTGAATACATATACTATACATCGCTGAGCAAAGACAACACGCGTACCATCTTCGTGCATGTGCCCGTAATGGACATTTACTCCTCGCAGGAGACTGCTAAAGGTTTGGAACGCATCCTAGAACTGTGCCTCGACCAGATCAACGAGAAGGAGAAATTAGAGAAGACCGCTGAAAAACTGAGAGTAATTGGCTTGAAAGATGAAGACAGTGATTAATAAACTTAGTTAATAATATAAAAAGGGTTAAAATTCCATAGCACTGTCTAGTTTAAACTGTTCGAAGCTGTATCGGGACTTGTGATTCTGCCAAAGGCGTGGCTAAGTTAAGGCAAGGATGGCAGTTGCCGACCGCTACTGCCCTATTATACTGATATATTTGATAGCATTGATGACACCGTTATGCGCACTTGTTGCATCTAGTAACATGTAAGATATGCAAGAGCGAGCTATCGCTAATGCCATCTTTCCATAGAATTTTAGAATCAAGGTTAATTTAGCCGTCGATGGTAAGCAAATCCCAGAAACAGGTATCTTATATCTTACTGCAGATATACATACTTATATAAAATATATTATCTGATTTATGTAAGTAATTGAGAAGACAACAAATACACTAAAACTAAGAAATATCTATACATAATGTTTTTTTTTATGGATTAGTGCAAAAACTAGCTTACGGATCGCCTGATGGTAAGCGATTACCGCCACCCATGGACACGATTGTGTAATGTATCAGTATTGTCCCTTTAGACTTAATATCCTCGAAAATATTACATGTATCAAATAGATAAAAATTAAATCATTTATTTCGAAAATGGCTTAACAGGTTCACAGTCCACAGCCACCAGTCCACAGCCCATATGTGGGCTGTTCACCCATACACTTTCTATGCTTCTTTGTGAGGTTGGACTCATAAGGTTAAGAGTTTACAAAATTGGACTTGATAGAACAAATTATAAGCTATCAGAAAAGTACCGGGACATGAACATCAGGCGTTTTGTTTATTGTAAAACTGTAGAATAAAAAATGAAACCAAAAGAAAAATATATTTTAATCGTTTATTCAATAATGTGAAAAAAACAATAGGGTAATGTGGAAACGATAGCAAATAAGATAAAAAATAACTAAATCTCTAAGTATGCGCCTGTGTGAAACAACTTAGGCAATAAGGCTTCAAACACGTATTGCAAATCGTCGAAACTTTCTTTGCCTTATTAGTGGCAGCCTTCGGTGTCTCACCATTCTGACGATGTATATTGTAACATCCCGCACATCTACGTCTCTTATTTTCCAGATCTTGAAGGAAATGTTGATGTGGAGTTGGTTCTCGTGATGAGCTTGACACACTGCTTGAAGATTGCTGTGATCGCAGGAGATTTGTTGGCACGTGTGTTTGATTTAGGTCAATTAGTTTTTTTGCGATGTCTGTTTGGGCATGTAAAATTGAGCACTTCTGTGAAGGGTTCAATTTGTTATATAAATAAATAGAATTTATCAAGGCCACGCCAAAAAGTACGTCAACTGCGATCTTTTTGTACCACGTAAGAGTCTTTCTAATTGGAGAATAAAAACTGGCGAGTTCGTCGGCGAGATCGATGCCTTTTTTTCTTTGGTTATACTCCAGTATCATGTTTGGTTTCAATCAAACGTGGGTTTCTACCAGAGGACATTGACTGTTCATCGCCATGAAACGTAGATATCATCAGTACGTCTCGCTTGTCTTTCCACTTGAGTACAGTTATGTTATTGCGTTGAGCAGAAATTTGCTCACCCCTCTTGAGTTTTTTACTTTTGACCAACTGAGGCAGATTTTTACGGTTCTTACGCAATGTGCCACAGAGATCAGTTTTATGGCGAAGCAGATATTCCGCCAATGGGACACTTGTGTAAAAGTTATCAGCTATAATAATTCTTCCTTCGCCAAGTACTTTCTCACAAAGCTGAACTACTACGCTTCCTGGTTTGTCTAAACCAGGATACTGTGGATCCTGTCCAGTATAAACCTTATACTGCCAGACATATCCATCATCAGTCGTAGCCTTATAAATTTTCACGCCGTATTTATGGCTTTTGCTCGGATTATATTGTCGCATAAGTAATCGACCTTGAAATGGCACCATTGATTCGTCGACGACAACGCACTCTTTGGGAGTAACGAGTTTTCTGCAATTATCCATAACAATGTCTATCAATGGCTGTACTTTATACAACCGATCATTTGGGTCCTTTTCAGCCAAATTGTCAACAAAATGCCAACAACGCAAGATTGCCACAAAACGGTTATATGACATGTTTATTTTGTGCAACAAAAAATTTTAGTTGTCAGTAGAGCTTCCCAACGGTATAGGTACATCGGCAGCAGCCGCTCTTCACTCTTGCTGCAGCGCCACCACCTCCTCCACTGAGGCGACGCTGCGGCTGGGGCTGAGACTTGAGATCGGAGTCTGCATTGGCGTCTCTCGTCCCTAAGAGTCTCGTGATTTTGTCGCTAATCATAGCAGCACGGAGTCTGGCACCATCCAGTATACAGCAATAGGCTTCTCCTTATTACGTGTCATTTCAAATAGCTGGCGAAATGTGGGTGAAATAATATCTCTTTGCGTATCTACTTTGGTGACATGCGTGAGATCATGTAAGTTAACGAAATAAAACATTAAAGTAAGTTTATAAAGAGTTAATTTATTGGTCTAATCCTCCTCTTCGTCAGCCGCGGCACCACCGCCCTGTCCCTTGCGCAAGTTCTTCCTCTTGACACGGCCGGGCCTGCCGCCGCCGAAGGGCGACTTCAGAGAGAAGTCGATGTGCTTGCCACTGTCCAGGCGGACGATGAACGATGGGATGTTCACAACCTGCTTGCGGACGCTGTTGACAACGAGTTACCAGTTAGATATTGCGACGATGACGTGGAAAGTAATTTGTAAATGCTAGCAATATATTTTTTATATAAAAATTCAGATTTCGTATCTGCGTTGCGAAACTCTTGAATAGTTAAGATTGAAATGAGATTTTTACACAAAGAAGTTCTCATGGTTACAGAAACTACACAATTTTTTTAAATCCTTGTCAGTGTGTACCACTTTATGTATGATTCAATTAAATATATCACCACTTCACCACACATTGCTTCTTAAATAATGTTTGTTGTGTATATGTTATTAGGACAGTGATACATTACCTGAATTCAGCTCAACAGAGCATAAAAACATTTCAAGACATTGAGCTCAACAAATGAGACACAAGTGGTCTTTAAAGATATCAAGTCAAAGCCAGGCAGCTGCTGCTACCGCTCCATTGATCACCTGCATTTAATTCATAATTTATACAATTGCTCTTATACATTCACTATAATAAAGAAAACCTTTTTGTTGTATTTTAATATTATAGAAATACAAGATAAAGGATTTGTTTGCACTTTAAACATTGTTTAGAATATTGTTAGGTTAACCTGTCAATTGTTGGTATGTTAAACAATTAAAAACCTATTGTCTTGGCCATCGGTGAGCTGTGACACAATAGGTTAATCTTAAAAGCAATGTGTATAAATCATACAGATGTTTTTATCAGTCAGATTCAAAACCATATAGGTATAAATTAAATCTACTAGTGAGTTAGTTAATAATTGTAAAATAGAAATATCTTACCGAATGTGCCTCTGCCTGATCAGAATACGGGCATGATGGATGGACTTGGCGAGACCAGCCTTGAACACTTGGGTCTGGAGACGACGCTCCAAGAAGTCCTCAATCTTCAGACCGAGCACATAATCAAGCTTCATCTGCTTCTCATCCAACACTCCAATGCGTACCAAACGACGGAGAAGTGCATTACCTGAAGAAGGATATTATAACATATTAGGATGGTTATGGTTGGTAACTACTAGATAATGAAGCTATTTATTTGTCAGATAGTTGAAAGTCAACATTTTCATTCTGATAAGAGGTTGCCAGATATTTATCATCATTGTAAAATAGGGGTTAAGTAAATAAGTTAAAAAGAAAAGAAGTGAATAAATTAACCTAACAGGACTGCATGCAATATAGGGCACCAATAACAATATCAAAGGATACCAACACTTCTAGTTCTATGATTGGAAAGTTATACAATAACAAACATCTAAAATGCCTTAAATCCATGTGGTTATTTCAAAATTATTAATCCAGTATGTATTAAACAATGTTTTGTAAGAGGCAACCATGTTAACACATGGGAGCTAACAATAGTTTTCCACGCGAAAATCAACCAATAAAGATGATACTATACTAATAACCTAACTTTTAGGGAACTAAAATGAAACTGTACCTTCGAATAACCTCTTGGGGTCCTTCTCCTCAAGTGTGAGCAGCTCACGGGCAGCCTTACGGATGCGGGCAAGCGTGTACTTGACGCGCCATACTTCGCGCTTGTTCCTCAGACCATATTCACCAATGATCTTCAACTCCTGGTCAAGACGGGCCTTCTCGAACGGACGACGAGGCGTCACGTACGTCTTCGAGAAGACTGACGGTACTCTGTTGTTCACCATGATGGCGAGCTGGAAACGTCAATAGTAGATTGACACGAAAATTAAAATACCACGAGGTTAAATTCTATTATTTTAAAGATATTATCCCGCCATATGATAACGAATTGACGTCTTTGTATAATTATAATGTGAGTGGTATTGGTGGAAGTTTATGATAAGCCGGTCTGCAACTTTGACACGTTTAACTCAGATTGCTTTTTAGTGAGGGGGTTGTCGCCACAAACCGTTGCAAACGCAGAGCCTCAAACTCCCTAGTTCAAGTTTTAATGCGCTTGGGAATCAATGCTCGGGGCAATACTTTAGCCTTTTTGTCCACTCACGTCGATCTATAGAAGATCGACATGATCTACTTAAAGGCAAATATCACGGATAGGTTATGTTTACTAAATCCGTTTACATCACAGAAATTATAAAACACTTGCCGCTAATACTGTTACTTAATATTAATAAGTAAAAAATTCTACAATATAATCCACATATTCTATTCTTCTAAAACAATTTACACAAAATTCTTGTAATAATCACCTTGTTCCGATAACACGGCTCGCCGAAAAGAGAGTTGTCAAATCTACAGAATAGACAAACGTAAACTTCAGGATTTACATTTATTGCCAACGCAAAATAATATTAGTTATTACTATGGTTAAATGACTATGGTCGTCTACTCGGTGACCTGCTCTTTTTAGAGGATACATAAATTATTGCAACGTATCCATTGCAGACTCGTGGTCACACCAGTGTAACTAATAGGAATAAGTATTTCTGTACTGATCACTTCGTGGTAGTATGTTATTCCTTATTACTACAAGAAATATTCTTAGTAATATATTGATACTGTGCTTTGCTAATAAACGCGGTTTAGGTTTTTGTCATAGAAACTGTTTTAAATGATATTAATAAATAAATATATAAGATGTATGTTTATCCATTGTCTAGTACCCATAGTACCCACAAATAGCACATTGCTGGCCTTCGGTCAAAGGGAGGTTTTGAACCGAGGTAGTTTATATAAAGAAAAGGCTTTTAAAGGAGTCGCTGCATCCGAGGCATTTGCCGAGTATTTTGCTAGTGTTTTCCAACCTGAAATCCCTAACTTCGATGTCGAAACCATAATTATGACATGTACAAATAATTCGCATTATCATATTAATATACATTGTTTACCCGATTCGTATGTTGGATCAGGCATTAATAAGTTTATTGTTTAAACTTAATAGCTCTATAGGTCCAGATAATATTCCATCTAGGTTTTTGAAAAAGGCAAAGAACTTCATCACCCTACTTCTTAACCATATATTAAATTTAGCTTTGAATTCAGGTATATACACATCACAATGGAAACTGTCAAACAACTGACAAATCATTAGTAGACGGATACCGCCCAATAGCTATTTTGTCATCTTCAGCAAAGGTCTTTAAGAACGCATTGCATGAAAGCATCTATAGGCAAGTGAGGCAGTGTCTTTGCAATGAGCAACATGGTTTCCGTACTAAGAGATCAGTCAACACTAACCTGCTGACCCTAGTCGACTTCATCTCTACCGTTCTTGACCGCGGTAATCAAGTAGATGTGCTTTTTGCTATTTAGACTTTTGCAAGGCCTTTGATAAAGTAAATAATGATTCTTGGTATCTAACCTGTATGCAATAGGCATTGCTCAGGGTTTGCTCAATCTTCTTGCGGATTACTTGCGTGGCCGACAACAACGCGTGAGGCTTGGTCATTATGAGTCGCACGCTTACCATCCACGATCAGGAGTCAGCCAGGGATCGGTACTGGGACCTCTTCTTATTATGTTAATGATTAATGATCTGCCTACAGTGGTCCGAAATGGGGAATGCCTCTTATATGCAGAAGATTGAAAGTTATTTTTAAAATCAAATCTGAAGCCGATTGCGCTGCTCTGCAATCAGATGTTGACTCTGTATGCAGGTGGAGCTTCGAAAACAAAATGGACCTCAATACCACGAAATTTTACGTGATGACTTTTGGCCGAATGCGTCACCCAATCAATTACACATATAAATTAAACCATAATGTTATCACGAGAACTAATTCCCTTCATAATAAATTTGGGAGTCACATTTGACCAAAAGCTCACTTTTCATGAGCATATTTCGTCGGTTGCTAATCAATCTTTTAGTCGCCTCGGATTGGTTTTGAGAAACTGTCGTGAATTCCACAGCACTCATGTTATTAAACTCGTTTTTTATGCATTAGTCCGCAGTAAACTTGAATACAGCGCGGTTATGTGGAATCCATATCAAAAGCAGTATGCCCTTATGTTAAAAAAAGTCCAGAAAGCTTTTCTAAGATTTATTTATAAAAAATTGTATGGTTTCTACCCCTATCTGTATCTTACAAAATGTTTGTGTGGTTGTTTAGGTTTTAACTCATTAGAGACGAGGCGATCATACAATTAGATGGTTGGAACCTGGAAAATTTTAAAGGGTATGATTGAGGCACCAATTCTTCACGACAAATGTTACAGATTGTTTGCGCCTAACAACTATTGTCGTGGTAGAAAGCACCGATTGCTGGCGGTTCCAGCGTGCCGTACTGTGGCACACTGTAACTCACCCATATCTCGGTCACTAAAGCAGCTTAACGCTCTCTTGGACTTTAACCCAGAAGTTGATATTTTTGCGGATGAATGGAAAGTATTATTATTAGAATGTATGAGGTATTGCGAGCAGCATGCGTGATTGCTAAATTTTAAATTTGTATTATATTCAGTGAAATTAAACTGCCATTTACGGATTTTATCGCGTTGTTTATTTGACACTTTATTACCATTATTAAATTATTAAATAGTGTAATTGGCGCAAGTCGTTCTATATGATGTAAATAAATAAATTTATAAAAAATATTACATATTTATATTTATTTACATTAAACTGATAGATACAACATCAAACATAATGGTGTACTCAAATAAAAGGGTAATAACAGACTAATGACAAGTTATCACGTAAGTTTAAACAAGAAACAATGTTTTACGCCAATCGTAAATTTTACTTCCTCATTTCGTTTCTTTTTCAATTGTTTTCTTTATGTACTTAGACATGTGGTACTAAATACAACCCTTAAATAAGAACACCAATTCTTTATTACTACATACAACTATATACAAATATACATCTATTTTTTTAAACTAGTATAAACATTCAGAAACTCACGCCTGTATATCTTAATGACTATGCAGAGTGTTGCCGCATCCACATTGGGCCTGTTATGTTTTAAACGTCACATAAAAGGGGGTGAGCTTATTGCTATGCATGTTTCCAGAGTCCGTGCGGCTACTGAGAATTACTTAATGCAAATACCAGTGTCATGGCTGGACTTAGAAATCGAACCCGAGGCGTGATCAGTGATCACTGATCAGTCGCAAGCGTAATTTATGCTGTGGGCTCAGTAAGGAAATTCCAGTAACTAGTATTTCTTGAATTTCATGAAATTCTTATACTTCTTAGGATTCAATCCATACGCCTTTAACCTTTCATCTGACAAATTCACAAGCGGGTTAACTGGTCCTTTATTATTTTTAAATCCACCATTTTGTTTGATATTCTTTTTGAAATCTTTTTTATTGTTCTTATGTTTTTTGTTAGGTTGTTCTGAACCTGCAAAATTGGCTTTGCGCTTTAAATTTTTATCTGCTTTCTTAGATACACCATTTGCAGTTATATTACTGTTAGAATTAATTTCCTGTTCTACAGTAATATCTTTATCGTTTGTTTCTTCTGATTTTGGTTTTTTCTTTTTCTTATCTTTGACAACAGTAACTTGAGTACTTTCTTGAGTAGGTTCTGTCTGTTGAACCTCTTCAACAACAAATCCATCAGTTTTGTGTTTCTTCTTTTGTTTAGTGTCACTATTCTCTTCTGCGTTTGTAGGTTCGTCCTTGTGTGTGTTAGATTCTTCTATGCTGTCCTTGTTTTTGTGTTTCTTCTTTTTAGGTGTTTCACTTTTTTCATGTTCTTTAACTAATTCTGAAGTGTCGTTATATTGTTCGTCAATGTTTACTTCATGATTCATGTTTTCTTCTTCATTTGTGTTTGTGTTGGACTCTTCTGCGTTCTTATTTTTGTTCTTTTTCTTCTTCTTCTTCTTTTTCTTTTTTGGTTCTTCTATTGGCACCACAATTTCTGGGTCTCTGTAAATAGAAATAGTCGTTCTTATATTGCTCAATTATATAATTATTTTTGTGTTAATGAATGCATCTCCTTATAACCTAACTTTGTCGCAAATAGGCTTTATACAATGTTCAGAATAATTAATTAATTCTATCCGAATAGAGATATTTAAAACGATCTTATTGCGATAAGCCACTGTGATTGGCCATTATCCGTTAAGATTAGCCGCCGTGACCAAAATTCGAAGGACATTATCATTATGTGGCCTCAGCAAATACTAAAAAGGAACTTACTCAGGCAGGTCTTTAAATAAGCTAGGCAGGATTTTCTTCTTGAGTCTTGTGTCAGCCGCCTTCTGCGCATACGTCTTAGCGTCTCCCTTCTCAACGTTGTCGGGGCGGTGTCGCAGGATCTTCTTGAGAGGCACCCACTGTGTCAGCTCCTTGTCATCTGCTAGAAGGATCTAGAAGTAACAGTCATGTTGAAATTAACTTAATGATTTCCTATAGAATTTATTCTAAGTCTAGTATTATATAACCTCTATAAGATAAATTAAAATTAGATTAAGTTATATAAAAATATAAACATCCAACTTCTCTATAACCAGCCAATGTTATGTACAACGTAAGTGTCATACATATCAGACAAAATACTATGTAACTGAATTTAAAGAGCAGCGATACCTCAGTGGGGAGACAAACAGACTGCAATGCGGAGGGTCTCTGATTCGAACCCACGTCGCGCACCACTGACTTTCGGAAGTTATATGACTTTTCGAAATTATGTGCGTATTGATTGACAATTATCGCCTGCACCGTGCCTCGGAGAGCACGTTATGCCGTCGGTCCCGGCTGCCATGAACATCTATGGCAGTCCTTATTGGGAGAGTATCGACACAAAATATCCCACTGGGTCGAAGTGTCGCCGGTCTGCACTGACTGGTCCCCACATAAGATAAGATAAGATGTAACTGAATTTAGTATGATGTGGTTGTGCTATATAATAAATAAAAAAATAGAATAACATTATGTACCTATTTATAATATTAAGTTTCATGCAACACATATAAAAAAGAAAACTACATCACCAAATGAGGTATTTTTACAGTGTGTTTGTAGAAAATATTTTTGTAGTAAAAGTGATATTGGACTTTTCTGTTCAGTAATTCTTAATAGCATCACGAGTCTGGAACTGTGCTCATTAAAATCCGATAGGCTCGCCCTATATTACGTGGGATGGTGGCAAAATATGGGTCAAATACACCTTTGCTCACCCATGTGATACTATATCCATAATTATGTTAAAAACCTACAGAAAGCGTAGATATAGTAACATTTTACGACTTGGTTAACAAACCGCAAACTTAACAATTGTCAATTACGCATGCACTCACACATAATTATGTCTCTACTATACAGAAACATAAAAAAGCATATTATATAACTAACCTCTTCAACAGTTAACCCATAGTCATTAGGAACAACTTCTCTATATTTAAACCTCGTAGGCAAGTCCCCTCCGATAACATCCTCACAATCCATCTTGTAATATTCCTCCATGTATTCATTGTAAGTCTTCTCAGCCACCGTAGGAACGAACTTAGGTTTCTCAGACTCCAAAAGTTGGGCTAACTTGGACTTCTTCTTTCTATTTCTGCGTTTCTTCCCTTGCAGAGTCTGCTTGACTTCTTCTAGAAGATTATCACGAGCTTTTTTCGGATCGTAGTCTGCGTCCATCTGTGGGTTTGAGAAGTCTACATTAATATTGTGAGCGATTCAGAGTGACTAGTTATGACACTCAAGTAGTCCCAGAAAAAAATTAATGTTAGTTGGATCCACTACCAGCTTAGAAAAAGGATTGAAGAGTTGTTTCTTATGGCTGCAGTCCCCATTTGTTAGAGAACATACTAATGTTGTGTCACCTGCATATAATATTGTATTTCAGAACAAACTACAAAGTTCATGAAGATTTAGCTACCTTCTTGAAGTGGGAAGCAATCTATCGTTCCAGGAGGTAGTATACATATATACCTTCTGGAAAGTTCGATTGACTTCCTGAAGGTGCCCGGAAACTATTCTGTAAAAGCTTAAACGATGAAGATGGATAATTTTTCTAGCGATACAATAGCTAACATTCAGATGATTCGCTACTGAACACTTCAATACACCTTTGTATTGAAGTGTTCAGTAGGGAATCAATCCCAACTAAAATTATAAATGTGAGTTTGCTTGCTTATTACGCTTTCATGCTTTCATTACTCGATCGATTATCATGACATTTCGCGTACACGTTGCCATGAGCACAGAATAGTACATAGGGTATCTTTTATCCAGAAAAAATTACTGTTCCTAAGGGATACAAATTTATTGAAAGACAAAACTAGATTAACACGACCGAAGCCAGGCCAATATCTAGTATTTAATAGAGTTTAGTAATAAATTAGTGAATTAAATAGCGTTAATGACTATAGCGCGCTATATATCCTTCTCATAATAAGAAGAGGCATGTGGCCAACAGTGGGACAGTTTACAAACAGAGTTGTTATTAGGTATATATGTAATACTAACGTTAAAGTCTTCATCTTCACAATGTGGTTCATTTTCCTCTGGCTGCTCAGCATCCTCATCCTGTTCGGGCTGATATTTGTCCCAGTTTTCTGTAAATTATATAATATTGGTTATGTTTTGTCATAACAAAGGTAGATATGTCGGCCGCCGAACTCTCACTCATCGGGGGAAATATAGCAGCTGTGTTACTACGTTAAGGCTGGCATTCTGTAAGTGCCACTCTCATACAGGAAACCGGCGTAAACGTACAGCTAGCGACATAAGTCGATAATTCTGTATTAGAATTTGAACTACTATATATAAATATATACTATATAAAATTACAAATGCGTGTTTGAATGTTACGATTACAAGCTTTAATTACTCAATGGATCATCGTAAAATTATATGAAAAGGTAACAAACAAACTTAACTTCGAACTAACAATAACTTATATTGTTATTTATTTGTTGTTACTGATGTGTATTCGAAGCTTACCAATTTCCAATTCCTCGTCTAGGTCAGGGAACACAGGTTTCTGGTCATCAGCATCTCCATAGTACTCTTCATCGAAGATCTCTTTCATTCTCTTGTCGTGTTCCGCAGGATCAAACTCACTCTCTAGATCCTCTTCCTGAAAGGAAAAAGACATAAAGTTTCATTATAATAACGACTCACAAATAATAATAATAATAATTGTTTATTTGTTCTCTCACACCGTACTTAATATTATAATATTTGACATCATTGTGTGTGTGTGTGTGAGCGCGCGCGCGTGTGTGCGTGTGTGTGTGTGTGTGTGTGTGTGTGTGTGTGTGTGTGTGTGTGTGTGTGTGTGCGTGTGCGTGTGCGTGTGCGTGTGCGTGTGCGTGTGCGTGTGCGTGTGCGTGTGCGTGTGTGCGTGTGTGAGTGAGTGGAATGATTTGATAACCTAATAAATTATTAGTTTACATAGAGCCATAGATTTATATCCTTCAGGGATGAGCCTGATGACAACTTAAACTTTTATATCAACCCGTACCTATTTACACACACATTGCGCAAGTTATGTGAAGACCTCACATAATATGGATGATAGTAAAAATAGCTATCAAATGCGGTACTTAGTAAGCGTGCACTAAGATTGAACAGAATTTCTTTATTGCGTGGATAACATAGTGGTTAAGTTGTCGCCTCACTACTGCCACTACGCCGCGCCGAGTGCTGTTGGTTCGATCTTCACACAGGACAAATATTTGTGTGATCTACAATTATGACAAGTTCTTTGTATCCCTTGGTTCAATGTTTGTAAAGTCCCACTCGAAAATTATACCTAGGGCGGGAGTTCGGTCCTTAAAAAAACTTACCCTAAAAGCTAACTCTTCATTTCCAGTGACTTCTTTAATCTTAGCGATCTTCTCCTGGATCTCTTTCAACTTGAGTGACTTAAGTCTTGCGATTTCTTCCATCTTCTTCTGTTTTTCCCCCTCCTTGCGCGTGCGCACCTCGGCACGTTTACGGGAACGCTTGTCGTCTTTCGGCCGGATGTAGTTCATTGTGCGCGGGAACCGTTTTAGCTGAGGTTATAAAAGTTAGTATCAAATGTTTGTACCTGTTAATAAAGTAATATGCATAGATAAGACGAGTCTTGGAATAAGATGAGATTTTTTTTCGAGCCTATTCTGTTTCCGTTGTTGGGAAAAGATCTGTTCCAAACTATTCTACTCATTCTCATCTTCTACTTTCTTGATAATCCATAATATATTTTTAAACGTCAATAATACTATTTAGCCAAACGTAAATAACAAAGAATATAATTAAATAGTACAAATTGGCATTCAAAACAGAGTCCAAAGTCCAGTAATGATTTGGGGTAATTAGAATTTGACTACATCTGAGGGTAAAACCGCTGACTAAGGTGTATGGTGGGATAGTGAATATTAGTCTGTAAATTAATTAATGATGTAGGGAATAAAGTGTTAATTACATATTCTTGGTCAGGCTCCTCGAAGCGGAAGTTGTACGCTCTCTCGAACTTGCCCTGCTCTTCCACTCTTTCTTCATCTGCTTCTAACTCTTCGTCGTCTCGGATCTTATCTTCAGCCTCCCCAATGTCACCATCTTCCAAATACCTGTGATTATCAGGTAAACTATCTTAGGCTGGGTACTTCCAGAATGCCTACTCCGAAATGATCTTAGTAGGCATCATATCACTTCGAACTGATATGATGCCTACTAGAAATATACTAGATTCCCATAGTTCGATTATTTTATTGGATTTGGATCCCCGTCGTATGGAAAAAGGAAACCTGGATAATGGGATTGTTGAAAGACTGGATTTTAAAAGGTTGGATGTTAGATGCTTCAAATCTTCAATGGTTGGATAATGGGATGTTTAACTTTTAAACTTTCGCGTTGCATGATATATATATAATTTGTAACGGGTATTAACGCGATCATGCATAATGTTTGCCTTTTTTATGCTTGACATTTTGGCCAGTTTACACTGGCCGTGGTTACAAGCTGTCTTGTGCTGCGATGTCATATCTTGTGAGGCAGAAGATCTTCCCCTTCATTCACCCTTACTTTTCGCATATTTTTGTTTGTCCATCTACCGTCACACACACGTGAGTGACAGTTTGACGCTTTAACTACTCAAACGATCGTCATGAAATTTCGCATACTCGTTGTTAGGTGAACAGAAAAGTGGCATTCCCGTGGAATAGAATTGACGTAACTTACATTAACGCGAGCAAAGCCGCGGGCAAAATCTAGTAATTCAATAGTTTTACTTCTTGCTTGTGTGCACACTAAATACAACATAATAAACAAGTGCGAGTCGGACTCGCCCACCGAGGGTTCCGTACAAATGTGTAGGTACATATTATAAAAAATTGTAGAGGTTTTTTTTTCATTCTTTGTCATAAATCGAAAACTATACATCATAAAAATAATTAGAAATCTGTTTAAGCTTGTGCCAATGAAGCCTTTTCGTATGATACCCGAAATTACATGGTTAACTCAATTCTAAATTTGGACTGTTGTTTCTTGCATTTGCATTGCAAAGACCCTCTTTTTTTATGATTTAATTACAAATGTATAGTTTTCAGATTTTTTCTATACTTGTAGTATAAGACGGTATTACTTGCCAAATTTTATAGTTCTAGGTCAACGGAAAATACCCTATAAGTTTTGCGAGTGTCGAAATATACGTTTTTTGCGGCATAAACAGCTGTTTTACGTTAACTTAGAAGTTTGATTTTTCACAGCTTCAAGAGACTAAACCTAAGTATATCGTTTTAATTTCAACTCGATACCTCCGCGCGTTTCCGAGATAAAGGGTCTTGACTGACTGACAGACGACAGACGTCTGACGACAGACGTCTGGACGGACGGACAACAAAGAGACCATTAAGGGCTCCGTTTTTTCCTTTGGAGGTACGGAACCCTAAAAACCATGATGTATTATTAACTTTGTTTTCTTACTTCTTATTTAATATGTAATCTCTCAAGAATGCTTCACCCTCATTCAGTTTTGGGTCAGACCAGAGTGCTTTAAGCGGCGCAAGGTCTTTTTCCACCTCATTGTCGATGTGCTCTGCCTGTCCTGTTAGGTACTCCTTTATCTTGCCTTCCTGAAAATATTCAGCACAATTATTAAATAATATATGCAATAGTCTCTCCCTTGTGTATTACTGATATTGACATTGATAACAGGACAAGGCCAGATTTAAAGGCTTGTATTTTACGAGTTTGCTCATAAGTTTTTCGCTCTGGGCATTGAAGAAAAGGACCCCTAGATTTGTCTGCTTAAAAAATTATTAAGCATTAAACCAGACAATAGCAAAATCCAGTTTGTGAAGTATATTTCAGTGAAAGCTTGTATGAAGGACTATTTTTATTAAAGCCTATATGGGCTGCCCTAAATCTGGCTATGCGGCAAACATTAGATTTTCTCTCATGAAATAGTGATAAGTCTATTGTCGAATTCCAAACACATTGACTTACACAAATACACAGTGCAACTGCTGAAAACATCACAACAGGAAAATCCAATAACACACAGTCTGAAATAGGACCTCACAAAGTCACACAGGCCTGTGGCATTTGATCATTTTTCTCCTTCTTTCAAGTAAAATAAAAAGAGTTTAGAAAATATACATAACTAGCTTTGGCGCGCGGCTCCGCCCGCGTGGCACCTACATCAATAAAAAGGTTTTAAGTTATCTCTGTACGAAATTTCATTCAAATCGGTTGAATGGTTTAGCAGTGAAGATATAACAGACAGAGTTTCAAATTTTTTGTTTAAATAATATAAGTAAGGATTATACTATCCAAACCTTTGTTTCAGACGTTTTCCTTTGCTTTTTATTGTCTTCTACTATCTCTGCTTTCTTCTCAATGCTGAAGATGTTACCATCATTATCATCCTCATCATCATCACTGTCTGCAAATGTTAATGTCTTGGTCTTTGTCTCTTTCTCTGAAAAATAAACAAGTTAGTAAAGCAGTATGGAATAAAGCAGTCTTGAAGTGGAGTTGGCAAATTAGGAGACACACTCATGGTGTATACATGGATGTTTCTGGCTTAGTGGACTGATAACCTGGCAGAGTATGGTTTAAGGCAGAAGACTGGATACTGTAGTATAAATTGAGAGAGGCATTAGGTTTAAACATTTACTTTGGTTTAGTAAGTATCACAGATTCTTAGTGAGATGTCAATAAACTTTGGCAAAATCAAATAAATATAAAGTATCTCTCTATGTCTCTCAACAGACAATGTCAGCCTGATAATGATCTTTTCTTTATATCCTTATAAAAACTTACTTTCAAACAAATTTATTTTATACAAGAAAGAAGGCTCATGGTAAAGAGTTTTCATAATCTATAATAACTTGGATGTCATTGAACTCAAGAAAATAAATTAACTATTCAAGTCGACAAGTAAAAAAGTTTGGGTGCAATAAGAAGTAAAAGATGTAAAGTATGTGAGCCTCAAGAACTCAATATATAATGTTGCTTTTATATCAGTTATGATAGCTATATCAGTTATACAAAAGAAATATGGAGATACTAGCTGACCCACGCAACTTCGTCTGCTTCATGTAAAAGAATTTTCTCAGTTTTTGCAACATTTTTCATTGATGCTCCGTTCCTATTAGTCGTAGCGTGGTGTTATACTAGTCCAAGATCCCAGAGCCGTAAGACATAACTTATTTTCAAAAAGATGAAGTCTTCGGTTCTGAGTAGTGTCACATGTACTTTTAATACCTGCGTGCTTGTGGAGTTCGCTCTGTGACACCTGGGCAGGTGCCAGATGAGAAAGGTAACTAAAAATAAGAGTTACTTAACTTTACCTTCCTCAATAAATGGGCTATCCAACACTATAAGAATTTTCACTTCATACCAGTAGTTCCTGAGATTAGTGCATTCAACCAAGCAAACAAACTACATATATATTACCTTGCTCCTTCTTCTCGCTCTCATCAAAGCATTTAAAGCCAGGGTCATAGATTCTTGGGTCCTTAGTCTTTAGCAATGCTAGGGTTTTCAGGAACTGTGTCTCCGTCTCCTCTGTGACTTCAGGTGGCGCATCACTTTCATCCTCACTGTCTGATGATACTGATGCATCTGAGTTTAATGAATTGGAGCCATATTTTTGTTCCACTGCCAAACATTAAAATAATAGTGAGTATTGTTTATTATATATAATAATAATAATAATAATAAATAATAATATCTATACCTACACTATAAAGTGTGTCACATACAAGTGGGAACATTATGTATAACATGTCAAGAGTATATTCCTGAGTTTGGTTAATAAATGAACAAACATTTATTGGCTAGTATATGTATACAACTAGTAGCATTGGTGCATACCAGAATTGCTTGGTTGCCCACCTGAGGATATTTACATGTAGACCATAGCTCTTTATGTTAGGAGCCCCCCCTTCAATATAATCCTAGATACGTCAATGCTAAGTGATGCGAAGTGTCGCCGGTCTACACTGACTGGCCCCCGTAACAAGATAAGATAAGATACGTCAATGCTAAGCCGCATCATCACATACACATAAAGTTTTACTTATTATATTATGTCGCAATCGTAAAGAGCCTACATCACACTGTATACATATAAAATATGATTTATAACCGTTATATATAATTATGATAACATACATTTATGTAGCTCTTCCTTTTCTCGCCACTTGTCGTATTTCTTGGCGTATGCATTTTCTGTCTTGAGGGCTACTTCTTCCTCTGAATCTTCATCAAAAAGCTTTTGCTTAGGCATTTTAATTCATGAACTAGTTTATTTCGTATTTACTATTTCTTATCCTGGAATTATAACCTCAAATACACACGTTTACGTGTTTTGATACTGTCACGTCAAATGACAATACTGTCAGTCAATTGTCATTTGTCAAATCGTTTTGGTAATGATTTTATGCCATTCTACGTTTTACAATATATTTATTTATAGTTTTGAGCAGCGATAGCTCAGTGGGGAGACCAACAGACTGCAATGCAGAGGGTCTTGGGTTCGAACCCACGTCGCGCACCTCTGACTTTCGGAAGTTATATGACTTTTCGAAATTATGTGCGTATTGATTGACAATTATCGTCTGCTCCGTGCCTCGGAGAGCACGTTAAGCCGTTGGTCCCGGCTGCCATGAACATCTATGGCAGTCGTTATTGGGAGAGTGTCGACACAAAAGATCCCACTGGGTCGAAGTGTCGCCGGTCTGCACTGACTGGCCCCCACATAAGATACAGATACAGATAGTTTTGTAACTTATAAACTAATATTATACTTTTATAAAAATGTTGTTTTTAAATGTTCTATTGAATTAATTTATTATTATTAACAATAATGTATTTATTACCAAATAAATTGATATTTGATATATTGTTTTGTAAAAAGGTGGCAATAATATAACAGAGCGCTAGACTTCGGTGTGAATAATTTAATAAATATTAGGTGAAAATGGGTATAAGACATTATAATTATTGATATAATTTATTACTAACAAAAAATTGTCATTAGCTATAACATAAGTATAATAAATTAATAATCCCAAAGACCTACATATTTCAGTGTACATATTATATTTAATTTCATTAGTTCCTTTAGTATGTATTAGGAAAACTTTGAAATGGCAACATTGTCATAACCTGTCTAAGTGTCTATCTTCCACCGGTTATCGCGATTGTTTTGTTGCTGTGTAAATGTTGAAAGTTATCAATAAATCGTAATACTGTAAATAATAGATGTTTATATTGTATTAGTATAACCACCTGAGCTACTCATCATGACAACAAACCCAAGGAAAGGTACCGACCCGGTGCCTATGGAGGAGAGCGACCAGCTGACGATACGACCACTGTAAATATTATTTTCATGATGCTCAACGACGAAGTCTTACATTTCATCACTTTACGAAATAATTTCTATAAATTTCTGCATTCTCTTCTTTTTTATTGAGTTCTAAAATTGGTTTTATTTATACATAAACTCAATGAGATAATATCATTTAGTAAAGAGACTTAGTTATCAGAAAAATCGGATGCCTCACTTAGCGGCACGTTGTAATTAATGTTATTAGATAATTTGATTTTATGTTATAACTTTCCTTTAGGGGTGCTGGCCAAGAAGTGGGCAGGTCCTGCATAATGCTTGAATTCAAAGGCAAAATAATAATGGTAAGCATATTGTTAGTTGTTGAAACAAATATTTTGTTGCAGTCAATCAACAGTGCATAATCTGCATAGTCTAAATATAAACTATGTAGCTACCCATGAAGATATTTTAAACAATAATTGTATTGTGTGAATATGGTATAATATGTATAAACAATAAAATTTATAATTGGAAAAAGTACAGCTGATGGCATGTTTTAGTATAAGTTTGATGTCCACAGTAACCTAACATTTGGGCTACAAATGCTACTTCTGCATTTGTTATTCAGTGTTTGTGGGTCATAATTTTACTGCCTAAGATATCCTTTTAAATATGAATTTCGGAACATTGTGGACAAATAACATATTGCTATAATACATTAGGTGTATATTGAATGTTACAAACATTTGTTTTTTATCTAACTAACAACCCAGGGTTGTTGTCAATCATGCTCCAAGAAACCCAAAGCTCTTATGTATCATCTCTAAACTGCTGTCTTGTCTGTAAATGATGAATCACTTCCCTTTATTACACAATAATCTAGGTATATTTAGTTTTATTATGTAGGATGTCCAAATAATATGTGAAAGTGTTATTTCAGTTGGACTGTGGTATACACCCTGGTCTCTCAGGAATGGATGCTCTACCTTTTGTGGATCTCATAGAGGCTGATGAAGTGGACCTACTTCTTATATCACAGTAAGTACATTTCTAATCCATTGGCTACTTGTGTAATTGCTTTTATTGTTGTCTTGAAAGTGTTGTGGTGGGTCAGCATTATTCTTGTAGCAAGTAGTCTAGTCAGCAACATAAGTCAACTACTATTTTGAATTATGTGATCAAAAACAAAAAAAAAATTATACCATTTTAATTTTTGTTTGTAGCAATATTAGTTAAATAATAATTTATTTCATAACAAGTTAAAATTATTAATAAATCATTTTTTATTCATATTTTCTATTAATATGGTTTCCAATGTTCAGAATACTTATGTCACTGGCTATACCTACCAGATCATTTCATTTGTTAAATATTGGCGGATTGATAAACATTATTTCTTTCTATTGAGAATAAAGTGTTGACAAAAGCTACTAAATTTAACTTTATTACATTTGTTTTCAGTTTCCACTTAGATCACAGTGGTGCTCTGCCATGGTTTCTCACCAAGACGTCGTTCAAAGGCCGAGTATTTATGACGCACGCCACCAAAGCTATCTACCGATGGCTGGTTTCTGACTACATTAAAGTTAGGTAAGTGTGATTTTGTCTAAATTGATACAGCGCATCGGTGGCCCAATGGATTAGACATTGCATTAGCAATCGAGAGGCTGTAGTCTCGAATCCCACACAAGTATAGGATATTGGTAGTGTGACAAAAAATTATGAAACCGGTCACTGGCACCGAATATCAATGATATTTATATCAGTGTCTAAGATGGTTGGGTGACAAGATAATTTAAGATTTGGGTTTTCAGTCAAGAAATTCTCAATAGGAGCATGGATTTAAAAATTTGTAATATCCAAGGTCCACCCTTTAAAACCATAGCTAACGAAATGAAGGTTATAATAATATCCTGCCCATCGTTTTGGGGATATAGGTGTGACAATCTGCGTAAATATAATCGAGCATAGGTGCAGTATTAGATTCAAAATTAATATATTGATTTATTGCAGCAACATCTCGACAGAACAAATGTTGTACACCGAGTCAGACCTGGAAGGCTCAATGGACCGCATCGAGACAATTAACTTTCATGAAGAAAAGGATGTTCGAGGAATTCGGTTCTGGGCGTACAACGCGGGCCATGTACTCGGAGCTGCTATGTTCATGATCGAGATAGCTGGTGTTAAGGTATTAACAGTTTTTGGATAACTGAGTAAAATATGTTTCTGTGGTTTGAACTCCACATGGGAGAAAATTTCTGTGATTTACAATTGTTGTTTTAATTGTGAGGTCTTTTTATGTCCGTTGTTTTGTATTATTTGTAAAGCGCAACACACAAAAATATATCAGTAAGAAAGTAGACTTTTCATCATAAAACAAGTGAGAATCGGCAATAAATAGCCGTAAATCTCAGTTCGAAAAAATGGTTCAAGTAATATGCAAAGGTCACGTGATACCACGTGACCTTGAGGTCAGAGGTCAAAGGTTATAGTGATTTCGGGGTATATCGACTATGCTGAGTCGAATGGCGTTAATCGCGAGTCTATAGCTCTTACGGTTCTTGAGTTGAAAGTTGTATAACAGACGGACAGACAGACGGACGGACGGACAAACCTGTTGAATAAGATTTTTTTCGAACTCTAAAAAAGCAGTTGGTTTTGTTGATCCAGAGGTACAATTTTGTGCTTAGCCAGACGGCTGATCGATACGCATTTGTGACATTAAATTTTTCGTTTGCAGGTATTGTACACAGGAGACTTCTCGAGACAAGAAGACAGACATTTGATGGCAGCAGAAATACCAACAGTACACCCTGACGTTTTAATCACGGTCAGTACACATACAATCAGAATGTAATACTCTTTTTCGACCCGTTAACTGCAATAATAACTATTTAATAAAATTATATTATCTAAAAATTATGAGTTGTTTTGTATAGCTTTCTGTTGCCTGGAACTGCACGCTACAGATTACATGCTCGCTCTTATTACATGGGACTTAAAACCATAACTGGTAAAATGTAGATGTGATAGATCTTTGCTTTCCTCTTCGGGGATATATGCGTGACATATTGAATGTCACCTGTTTTGTGCAGGAGTCCACATACGGCACGCACATCCACGAGAAGCGCGAGGAGCGGGAGAGCCGGTTCACGGGGCTCGTGAGCGAGATCGTGCAGCGCGGCGGCCGCTGCCTCATACCCGTGTTCGCGCTGGGCCGCGCGCAGGAACTGCTGCTTATACTAGGTATGTTTAGTCTACGTGCGGCACGCACGTGCACGAAAAATATTATTCGATACTTATTTCTGTACTTTTTATTGCATATCAACTTCAAAATCGAGCAGTTTTCCTATTGGGCTGTTTATAATTTTCTTCTATATACGGTTGGGCAATGGAATTTAAGCAATTTGGAGTAGGTGCCAAACAGCCAAGAAAATTCCTTGGCAATGACCCACATTGAATTTCATTCGTGGCTTCATCATCCTCATCACAGCCAAAAAACGTCCACTGCTGGACATAGACCTCCCTCAAGGTTTTTCACACAGACTAAAAAGATAAATTTGTTTCTTTTTAGTGTTTTTCGAGTCGGTTCATATTTTTATTACATAATTATTGCACGATAATTTTATTTTGCAAATATATCATGTAGCGACATGCACATTTTTATTCGAAATACATTCGAATGGTATTATACATACATGCATAAGTATATAAGTAGGTACGCTGTGTAATTAACCATGCAACGTTGATATTGCTCGCATAACTATATTCGAATGCAATTATGCACATCAATAATATCAGGATAACATAAAAGCTTTTATCATTCGCAGCACTTTACATTTCAACACAGCTTTAACCTTTGAACACCAACGTCGTCTATACTCGACATGCGCAAGCGTGCCCTGTGCGCCAACGTCGTCTATACTCGACAAAACTGTTTTTTGTCGGTTCACAGAAAAATACAAAATAAACATATTAAATAATTACTTTTCTGTGTTTTAGTGATACAACTTAAAAATTGAATCCCCAATTATTACTTAATTGTATACAGCAAACAAAATTGTTATTAGTTATTGAAATATTTGATCATAAAAAACAATATATAATATATCGATTTTCGGACTTGGCGTACAGGACATGGAGGTGCCGTTATGGCGTGGCGTTCAAAAGGTTAAATATATGTGCATCTGCGCTTTGGAAAAAGGGTCATATATATCTATATATTTTCTTTTGTTGACGGCCTATTAATAAATTTGACGTTTACAGACGAATACTGGTCCCTCCACCCGGAGTTACAAGACATCCCCATTTACTACGCGTCGTCTCTCGCCAAAAAGTGCATGGCGGTGTACCAGACATACGTAAACGCTATGAACGATCGCATCAGGCGGCAGATCGCTATCAACAACCCGTTCGTCTTCAGGCACATCTCTAATTTAAAGGTAAGTGAAAGTATATGTTGTATGAAGTATGTTATGAAGATAACTTAGTGAACAACAGACTAAATTGTAGAAAACATGTTGTTTGCAAATAGTCTCTTAAAGGTATAAGCTCTCCAGATTGCCCTTTCTCCAAAAAACTCTCAACATGCTTGTAGAACCAAGGTTTGTTCCACTTAGAAAAGCTATTGACAGGAATTTTAGGGTCATAATCTGCGTAATCTCCAATCATGATAACAGTTTCATTCTTGCTATAGATAGTACCTTCAATATAATCAGGAAAGACCTTTGGAGTAGCTTGGTAAGTTCCAGAATATTCTCTCAACATATCGCAGTACTTCTTCTGGCCTCTAACTGGGATGTACTTAATTTTGATATAGGGTTTTATTTTAACAATCTTAAGGGGTAGCAACGAGGAAGCCCAAATTTCGGTGGCACCAAGGCAGCGTTTAGTATAAGTCTGAGTGCTTGTTTGTGGCCGTGGCCGTGACTAGGGCACCGTCTGCGAGGACGACTTCGTAGCTGGTGATAGTCTCGTAGTACAGGCCAGCCTTGTGTGAGTGGGCGGACATGCCTGTGCCGAATGCGAGACCTGAAAGTTTAATGATTCATATTAGATTAGGTTTTAGAAATAATACTTTTTCTGGATTAAAGGCGCCCTATATCCTTTTTTGTACCCTTGACAACGTCTATGCGTTTTATAAAAATCGGTCAAGTAGTTTAGGCGTGAAAGTCTAAAAAATAAACACTCATATTCGTATTTATAATAATAGTTAGGGTAAGGAAGTTAAGATTGCTGGTTGTAAATTCACGATGGCGAGGCCTCTATAGCGTGAGTGCTTAAAACCGTTGAAATAATTTGGGCGATTATTGTATGATGTACCCATATGACAACATTATAGATCAAAAAACGGGTGTGTGTAGCACTGTAGCAGTATTAAGAATAATAATAAAAATCTTTATTGTAACCATTTATAACACTTTTACATAGAAGCACTGTCCCCTAAACTAAGTTATTAACCAATACATCAGGAGATAGTTCCTTCCCATATTACATTTTACCTTATAATGTTATATTTACAGATACAGGTTACAAAAACATATTAAAGAAAACAAAAGGGTTACAAAGTTATTAGATATTACAATGATATATAAGAATGAATCTATGATGAGTGATACGAATATGAACGTTACATAATAAGTCTTACTAATTTTATAGATATGATGAGTTGCAATTGAGTTGGCATTCTATGCAAATAAATATTTCTATTTCTTTCGCAAGTATAGACGCGATATGAAAAATATATATTTTTACGTTTGATGGCCATTTTATTAACGAAATTTGGTACGTTCGTCAATAAAATGGCGTGAAACAATAGTTTATTAGCTGCTGTTTCATGTTGCGACAAATAAGTGAAGCTACAACCATAAACGTCATTATACTTGGGCAACCTACGACAACAGCTGATTATGGCTATTACGCGTAAGTATTATGAAAGTATTTCAAAAATTCCTCAAATTGAATTACCTTCTAAAGTGGCGTCCGTTAATTCTATAGTAACAGCGAGCGAGTATCCCTTCGGTATCAGATACTCTGTTATATGGAGATATAACAGAGTACGGTCAGGGTGGAGCCGATGGTGACGATACTCCCATCGTCACCATCGGCTCCACCCTGACCGTCATAGCCTCCTCATTCAGCTCCAAGATATTATGATATATATCAGCGGTATCGGCACCCGATGATGTAGATGCTTCTGGAAGAATGTCGTGGATAACGAGAACCAGCTGGGCCGGGGTGCAGAGTAATCGACGGTCCTCAGCTGGTAGCTTGTTCCATTCTTGTATCTAAAGAGGAAAATGCGAGATTATTGCAGCATTTCTGTGGAATGTACCGAAATCCACGCTTAAATGTAATCTTCCACCTTAAGCTAAATCAGATTGACTGGGTATGTACTTGCATACTAAAGAGTTTGCAGCTTATTATATGTTGTCTTCCTATCTTCTTTAAGGAGATAATTATTGTAAAGGACCATGGTACAATATGCCTTCCATAAAAGAAGGATTCCCCGGCCAGGCTGAATGATTGTGCCTGACGGGTCCCAGCCTGACGATTAATGGGTACTTGTATATTTCTACTAGTTGCTAATAATATGACGTCCAATGTCATTTGCATAGACTTGTTTGGCTAATCCATGTCGAACCAAAGTTCGGGTTATATTCGTCAGGGAAGCTATGATCGAGTGTATGAACTTATCCTTGAAGGCAGGCTCCGATTGGGGTGATGCCAACATGATTAAATTCAATATCTCTAAGACCCAGGCGTGTCTGTTCTCCGTAAAAAAGAGCCCAATGCAACTGGCTCCAACTTTTCGAGATGTATCCGTGCCGATAACTAATCGCCTTGAGCTTCTGGGTATGTCATTGACACCAACCCTTAACTTTGGCTCCTATATTGAGGCAAAAGCCCAAAACGCTGCCAAGAAGCTGTTAATCCTTAGTAAGGTGAGGCAGTATTTCATTCCAGAACATTTGCATAATTTGTACCAAGCATAGGTTCGATCCTGCATGGTGTACTGTTCTCACCTCTGGGATGGCTCTGCAGAATATCAGCTGGAGGCTTTGGAGTTAATTGAGTGGAAGGTCAGGAGACTTATCGGCGATGACCAACTAGTCAACACACGACTCTAAAGCTTGGAGCATCGTCGTAAGGTTGCCAGTCTCTCGGTTTTCTATCGGATACATTTCGGAGAGTGTGCAGAGGAACTGCATAATTTGATTTCTCCTTCCCCATTCTACCATTAGACGACCAGATAATCACAGACCAGTGACACAGGTACATGGTGGATATACCACATTTACGCACGAAGTGCTTTGCTTCCACTTTTATAATGCGTACCGCAAAGGAGTGGAATTCGTTACCTAAGTCTGTGTTTCCCTATGAGTACAATCTGGGTGTCTTCAAATCGCGAGTGAATAGTTATCTTCTAGGCAAGCGTACTCTTATAAATCTCTCTCTCTCTCGTAATAAATAAAGATCAGGTTCGCGGTCGCAAAGATCGCGGTCAAAAGAAAGCCTATTAAATTATAAAAGAATAAAAATAAATGTTTAGAGTTGATCATCGCGCCATAAACGCCACAGTCCTTTTAGTATTTGTAATGCATATAATTATAAATAAGTACTTTAGAAAATATCAGGCAAAAATTATCGCCAAAAACCTACAAAAAAATCGCCATTAATACCGCCCATTTTCTTTGGGGATAATGCACACATAACCTTATGTGATGTTAATCAGTGAATTCTGATGCTTGTTCCAGGGTATAGATCACTTCGAGGACATAGGACCGTGTGTTATCATGGCGTCGCCCGGTATGATGCAGTCTGGTCTGTCGCGAGAGCTGTTCGAGTCGTGGTGTACCGACCCCAAGAACGGAGTCATTATTGCTGGTAATTATTATTTACGTTAGAAAATCTAGAAGAATTATACCACACTTTAATGTTCTACAAGTAGGGAATTGAACTGCACGGATGGCGTAGTGGTTTAAGTGTTTGCCTCGCCATTGCGCTGGGCGTTGTGGGTTCGATCCCCACACGGGACAATAACTTGTGTACCCCACGAATAATTGTTCCTAGTCTCGTTAATCTATGTGTCCGTTGTTTAAATGTTTGTGAAGTTCTGTTCGTTACAGGAATTATACCTATTGCCACGGGAGTAATTATTTTATAAAAGATTCAAGGTCACTTTGTTATAAATTGGTTATAGTGTCTTCAAGAGTCGCCATAATAGTCTCTTTAGTAACCAATACTGAAAGGTAAGGCAGAGTTGGCGCATTTTACTATCCATACTTTTTCACCTGTAAGGACAAGATAAAGCGTATGTTGTATCGAGTCAGGAGGTCAAGAGAAACACCGTGTGTAGAATGGAAAAAAAATTGCTATAAAGACGAAAGGAGCGAGGCACCCGCACGCCCAACAAACGCCAGTAGGATCGAGTCCTTAAATGAAAGAAAGCAGATGTAGTCACTAAAGATTGGGAGAGTGAGTGACTGTATTGCAAACAGCAACTACTTAAATATTTTTTTTTTTTCTTTGTCACCTAACTGCGTCAATGACTTGAGTTTATTACCTCCAGGTTACTGTGTAGAAGGTACACTAGCTAAGACAATCCTGTCTGAACCAGAGGAGATCACATCGATGTCGGGTCAGAAACTGCCGCTCAAGATGTCTGTCGACTACATCTCGTTCTCCGCTCACACCGATTACCAGCAGACATCAGAGTTCATCAATATATTGAAGCCACCGCATGTGGTAAGAATAACAACCATATTTTTATATTTTATTAACCTCTTGAGTCTTCTTCAGATGTTAATGAAAACACTATTGTGTCTGTGTGTCTGTCTGTTAGTGACAGGCATAACTCCGAAACCACTGGACCAACCTGGTGTGCAGACACTTTGGGGTCATACCTCGGTGGAGTTTGAATATGGGCCCTGTGGGTCAAAAAACCCTCGAGATATAGGGGTTACAAGGTCACATGATGTACATTTAAGACGAAGAGGTTGAATCCTGAATTTTTACACCAATCTCGTTATTTTTAAAAAGGCATCTCCCGCACTATTTATAATCCCTGTGTCGCGGGGGACTTTACAAACATTCAAACAACAGACAGAAAGAACACCCAGATCCGATACACCAATTTGTCGATCACAAAAAGTTTGGTCCCGTGTGGGATTCGAACCCACAACACTCGGCACGGTGGAAGTGGCGAGGCGACCACTTAACCACTTCGCCATCCGTGCAGTCTGTTGCTTGTGCGTCGATTAGATATATTATATCGGTTATATGGATAGGTTCTAGCTCTACACTACACTTTCCTTCGTAAATAATAAACAAGTGAGAATCGGCAATGAATTGCCGTAAATCTTAGAGTTCGAAAAATGGTTCAAGTAATATGCAAAGGTAAGAGTGACCTTGATGTGAAAGGTCATAGTCATTTCGGGGGTATATCGACTATGCTGAGTCGAATGGCGTTGACCGCGAGTCTCTAGCTCTTACGGTTCTTGAGTTGAATGTTGTATAACAGACAGACGGAAGGACGGACGGACAAAGCTGGTATTTCTCGAACTTTAAAAATATATTACATACAATGTTTTATTTTTCTAAAACAAGAAATAAAGATAATAATATATTTAAGGCATATACAGTGTCTATTTGAATATAAGATTACTTATGGGTCAAAAAAAAGATAATACTTATTTTGATTTTATATTACTTACTAGCGACCAGCCCCGACTTCTCTCGGGAAGTAGAAAACCTTTACAAATTATACATCTTAACCTTCCTCATGAATCTCTCTGTCTCTTGGTGAAAACCGCATGAAAATCCGTCTAGTCTAGTTTTTGAGTGTATCGCGAACATACAGACAGACGCGGTAGGGAACTTTGTTTTATAATATGTAGTGACGTCATCATCATTCATAATAAAAACATGAAAACAATTGATCATAAAAGGACAGTGACTTAAGACTGCGCCGAGCGTAAGACGCGGTTGGACTGGATGACAAAGTTCGATATTCAAATCGGCGCGCGGCCGCCATAGTAAAATTGTATGGAGGATTTGAAGTGCTTTTTTGATAAATATGTATCTTTATTGACAACCAATAACTAAAATTTTTGGGACGGACAAATTGTAATATAACTATTTATGTTTCGTTTGAGCTGTAAAATAGGATAGATTTCTACTGTTATAATCTAAAAATCACGTAACATGAGCTTGCATTTTTCGTACAAATTTACGTAATTTTGTCGGCGAAAATATTAATTAATTTAAGTTTTTTACTCGGAGTAATTGTAAACACATTAATTGTTCTGGTAAATGTATATTTTATATTTGTATTAAATAAAAAGTGTTGATTTTATCAACTTAACTGTGACCGCCTGTTTTGGCTGTTTTCGCTCGGCGTAGTCTTAAAACAAAACAATGTCCGTTCTCAGGTGGTCTTGCAATTTGATGCAATTCCATAAGCGTCAAAGTTACGCAGAACTAGGCATGGCTTATATTACATCTAAACAATTGAGTACAATGGCCGACTAGGTATCGTTACTGTAAATTTTTATCAACAATACTAACTTTTGCCCGCGGATTCACTCGCGTAAGAGTAGGTTAGTTGATATTAGTAACATTACTTTTTTTTAAATAATATAACCTATGTTACTCGGTGATAATATAGCTTTCTAATAGACAAATATTTTTTTAAATCGACTTCGTAGTTTTTGATTTAAATCCTTACAAACAAACAAACAAAAAATCAAATCTTTCCCCTTTATAATATTAGTATAGATATGTAAGGTCCATCAGATACAGGACTTATATCATATTTCTGTATAAGATTCAGTTCTCAGATCCAGTAGCTCCGAACTAGCCGTAATCTTTCGCAAAACGAAAAATAATTTACAAAATGCGGTATGTAAACTTTAACTAATGTTTTTTCTTAAATATTATTTATTCATTTTCTTCTAATAGTGACTGCACGGATGGCTTAGTGGTTTATGTCGTCTACGTCACTGCCGTCGCGCCGTGTGTTGTGGGTTTGATCCACACGGGATAAAAAATGAGGTCAGAGGTCATAGTCATTTCGGGGGTATATCGACTATGCTGAGTCGAATGGCGTTGACCGCAAGTCTCTAGCTGTTACGGTTCTTGAGTTGAAAGATGGTATCACGTGACCTTGAGGTCAGAGGTCAAAGGTTATAGTCATTCCGGGGTATATCGACTATGCTGAGTCGAATGGCGTTGACCGCAAGTCTAGCTGTTACGGCTCTTGAATTGAAAGATGGTATCACGTGACCTTGAGGTCAGAAGTCAAAGGTCATAGTCATTTCGAGGTTATATCGCCTATGCTGAGTCGAATGGCGTTGACTGCGAGTCTCTAGCTCTTAAGTATCTTGAGTTATATAAGCATTTACAGCTTTCAAATTTTTAAAATATCTACTTTTTATACCCTCATAACAAAACCCATGTTCCTAAAAGCCTTAGTACAGACTTGCACAATGTGACTACGAAAATTCAGATCAGCATTAAACAAGACGCCCACGTCACGCACTGATGTGACACGTGTTATTAATTATTGTCCCATGTGATAGGTATACTGCAAGGGTACAGCTGATCGCGTGTAGGACATAACATTACATTTAGATACATTAAATTGCAGCCCATTCCTGTGACTCCAATCCTAGTGGATTTGAAGGATTGTGAACGACTGCAGGGAGATATAGACAGAGTAGTCTCTGTCTATATCTCCCTGCAGTCGTTCACAATCCTTCCTGTTTTTTATTTGTAGAAACAGTTTTAGGTCACCGGCAAAAAGTAAACAACCTATTATTACAAGCTAACTCTGCAAACGTTGTTCTGCCATATAAATTATTTCTAGCGGTATGAAATATACTTTACGACCTATTCTCATACCTAACAAATATACTATAAGTTCATAAAAATCGGTCAAGCCGTTTCGGAGGATTGCGATCATAAACACCGTGATACGAGATTTTAATTGTTTTGCAAAAATTGGTTTGATAATTTCTGTCACTTATATTACTTATGTGCAGGTTTTAGTGCACGGTGAACAGAACGAGATGTCCCGTCTAAAGGCGGCACTTCAACGTGAACACCGCGGGCGGCTACAGATTCACACGCCGAGGAACACACAGCAACTCGCGCTTACTTTCAGAGGAGACAAGACTGCTAAGGTACTATACATATACAACATGTCACAGATATAACGCACAACCTCAAACACGCCAATTAGATTATTAAATCGTAATGATAATATAATCATTAAAATGTTACTTTCATGTACTTAAATATTTTAATATAACGAATTAGTTCTCCTTATTGTGCGCGGATAGTATCGGTATATTACAATAAATCTAACATTATTGCCTTTATTGCATCAAAAACCTTATTGCCTTGAATTATGATACATTTTCGTTTATTTCAGCTGTTTAAAAAATGAGTGACTATAATTTAATTCCTTTTAATTATTTTAGAGATAAAAAAAATTTATATTAAAAATTGCTAGAATTTCTTCAGTAGCCGATTTTGAACAAACTACTTTCAAGATGTGCTTTTATTATGTTACATGTTGTATATAGTCTCGTAAGACCTTATGATATTATATCCTTTACCAGACTCAAATCTATTCGTAGCCGATAAACAATTTTTAGCGTTAAGGTTAGTAAAATAAGGTTTAAAGTGGTGCGCATTTGGTGGCTCGTATCCGAGCTGGTATATACACGGTACAAATGTAGCATACAATACATACATATATTTAATCTCACGTATATGTCCAGAAGGGCGTAGGCAGAGATGTATTGGAGATTTCGCGAGCTATGACTTTAGAAACCACTTAATAGGTGCCTATTGCTCTATAACGGGCATATTGTTAAACTCTGTACGCTACTGTGCTTTTCTTGGCATAAACACTTAACAACTGGACCTAAAACCTTATGTTATTATAAATATGAGTTGTAACTATTGTTACGCCCAGTGACATCTCTCGGCATTGTGGGAAAGACTCGGCAGTTCCGTCTAATAATTTACACCGCCATCTATTGACATCTTACGGAACTACGTAGTAGGTATGCTTACGAGAATCATAGAAAAGACGCTGGTACTTTCTCGAATCATCGTACTGTTTACATACCGGGAGTGGCCTTGCTAGAAAGCTCTAGAAGCGCTTTACCCGCGTATAAATAGGGCGCACGCGCACCGCCAAGGCAGTTTACAATCGTAAGCGGTCAAGTGTTCATCGAAGCGAACGGAAGCAGAAATACTACGGAGTTTGAAGCAGTACAGTGAAAAAGTGTGGTATAGTTGTTTGTTGTGTTTTAAATTTAATTGTGTGTTTGAATAAAACGTGTTTTAGTCGGTAATATTGTTTATATTCTTATCCGTCGAACCCAGCACGTAACACTATTATTTTATTTGTTATTAATATGTACCTTAGATTTACCAAACTTTTACTCTTAAATTAAATTCAATTAAATCTTATTAAAATAAAATATTGTTACTACTACACACAACAAATTCTATAAGGCTAGTGTGAATGGAACAGTCGCAAGAGGAAGACCTAGGCGAACGTTTCTTGATCAGATCGGAGGCGTTCTGGACAAAGGCCAGGTTAAGAGCACCGTGCACCGACGGGCGTGTATGAGGAATGTGATGAAAGTGAATGAAGCCAGAGAAGTGTGGTCAGGATCAGGATGGTGGAGGTGGTGTCAGGATCGTAGCAAATGGAAATCCGTAGTCTCTGCCTACCCCTCTGGGAAACAGGCGTGAATCTATGTATGTATGTATGTACTACACACAGCAGCTCATATAAGAAAAAGAATAGAAAGTAAGAAAATTATTTATTGTGGCACACAAAAAGTCATACCCAAAACATGAAGACATAAAATAAAAATACAAAATAAAAGAGCAGAACAATAATAAAACTAGAAATATAAAACGATCACTAACACTATAATTTCATATCTGCTTACTGACAACACCACACCTTCCGCTTAACTTAACGGAAGATAAAGATAAATTTATTTGACTCAACATGTGTACAATCAGGTGTTACAGATATTTTTTCGTCTCAACATGCTCTGTCTGGTCAGACATGCAAATGTATGTGCTTTGTAAATAATAATAATTTTAAAATTATGCTGGATCTAATACAATTTAAGTGTCTCTTAACAATGAGGTGAGATATATTATAAATAGGTAGATCAGTTCAAATCCGTACAATAAATATAAAAATAATTAAATTAATATGTCATTTCCAATAATAGAATAGTAAAAGATAAGAAGTCAATAATTAAGAACATGTCAAATTAAATTAGATCCTGATAAATGATTATTAAAACAGGAAAAATAATAATTATATAAGATTATCACATAGGAAATCATTAATATTATAGTAGCATTTATGCAATAAAAGATTTCTTAAATTTCGTTTAAATACGTTAACATAAAGGTCTTTGAATTTGTTTGGTACTTTATTGTATATTTTGGGTGCCATGCAGAAAATGCTCTCTTTTCTGCAAAAGAGAGCATTTTCTGCATGGCAGAGCGCATGCAACGCCAAAAGCGCTGTTTTTGCAGTTTGCATGCACAGTTTATGATTATCACGTCGGTTGCGAATAGATACATCTGATAGTTTATTAAATAGTTGTGGATTAGTTTTCACAAATAAGGAAGAAGCTGCCTCCATTTGAATATGAAATTGATTTGTAAACATTTGGCGATTTAAAAATAGTTGTCAAGAGGTTCTTGCCTGCTTCTTCTCGTGAGAGCTCTACTCCTCGAACAGCCTTTTTTAATGCTGAATTTTAATTTATTTTTATTATTATTTCTATTAATATATTAGGTAATTGACGTGCCCAAGAAGTGTTTACACATTTTTAGGGAAATATAGATTTTTGACTTTGACTATACACAGTATTCAGATTCAGCACTCCTACGCTACCGTGGCTAAATATTACAAGATAATAAAATACTAGCGTAACTCGATGTATGAGTTAGGTACGATATCTAAAGCATCATAAACGAACCGTCCGTATTAAATATTAAAGATTGTGTCTATGTTTAAAAGTTTAATTCACACTCTCTCACTTCTTAAGAATCCTATGAGATGTCAGAAACGGGCTTGTGGCTGGACTAGTAACACAGCGATTTGTTTTGTTTTTTACTTGGTAACATTTGTGTGATTTGCTTTTCTACAGGTAATGGGCTCGCTAGCCGTAGAAAAGCCAGTGCCTGGCAAACACCTGCAAGGCATTCTAGTCAAGAGGAACTTCAACTACCATATACTGGCACCGTGTGATCTCAACAGTGAGTCAATTCTTTTTTATGGAGTTCTCTACTGGTTTGCTACATCTTTATACACTTCGCATTTACTTTGACTACACGGGAGGAGTAATAGTCGTTTCGCCATTGCCATTGCACCGATTGTTGTGGATTCGATCATTACACGGGACGAAAATTTATGTGTTTTAGTGAATAGTGTATTTGTTTCTTATGTCCGTTGTTTGAAAGTTTGCAAAGACTCAGCAATGACGCCTAAAAAAGCAAACATCTTTGCATAAATTTGAAAATTATTATTGACTTTCAGAGTACACGGAGTTGACGCAGTCGGAAGTGACACAGAGGCAGTCGATCCACTACAGCGGGTCGGTGGGGCTGCTGCGCCACGTGGTCATGCAGCTGGCCGGCGCCATCGAGTTCCTCACCGAGACCAAGTGGCGCGTCTACAACTGCGTCGACCTCACCGTCGAGAACAACACCATCACGCTAGAGGTACGATCCACTACAGCAAGATGAAGGTTATAGAACTGATGGAAATTAAAAGTTGGCTGTATGGTTTCCATCAGCTGCCGGGCTTGGCATCGCGAGATCACGATCAATCGAACCGAAGACGAGCTATAAAAGTCTTGTCAGGATCCCAATTGCACCTGACCCTTTTTTATTCTTGCATATCGAGACATTGCTTTGCCATCGAAACTGTGGGTGACTATTAGAATACAAAACATTGTGTAATCTGTTGAGAAGTTCAAGTAAACCATAAACAATTCGATTATGTTATTTTTGCGCACCCGATTGAACAGGTAATAAACCACGTAACGAAACTAGATTTTCGTCTTTGGTCGCGTAAATGTAGGTTAGATTCGATTAGTAACAGTACTTTTTCTTTGTGAAAGGTACCCTATGTCCTTTTCTGACAATATATATGAGAAATTTTATGGTATGGTGATCGCTCGAGTAGTTAAGGGGTTCAAGCGTAACAAACAAACTTGCGTTCGCATTTATAATATTAAGTTAGGATTTAATTAGCAGTCAGGATGTCAATAGGACAGATTGTTATTTAACAACCTGTGAATATGATGTAAGGATGTGTGTAAATAATTCGTACTATTAATATTATAAATTCGAAAGTAACTATCTGTCCGTTACCTCTTCATGGCCAAACCATTCAACCGATTTGAATGAAATTTGGTACAGAGATAGTTTAAAACCAAAGGAAGTATATAGGCTATTGACGTAGGTATCACGCGGTCGAAGCCGCGCGCAAAAGCTAGTATAATATAAATTTGTGTGTCTGCGCAGTGGTCGGCGCAGCCAGTGTCGGACATGTACGCGGACGCGCTGGTGGCCGCCATCCTCAGCGCCTCGCAGCTCCCCGCGCCGCGACACCTGCCGCTCGCGCCCAAGCTCGACCGCATGCACTTCAAGGTGACGTATGCTTACACTACATGTACGCGGTTTTTCTATAATAGATATTTATTTAACTTTTTTGAATTTGTGATTCGCCGTATTATTAGGCTAGCCAGCTGTCAGCACACGCTATATAATAACAGATCAATCAAGAACCATTTTCATTAATCGAATAACTTCGATTAAGTATTATTAAAATACATTCAAATAAAAACATTCTTAAGCATTGAATAATTGAATAATTCCAACATTTTAAAAACGATCGTGCATAACGCTGTTACTAAAACATAATATGGCATGATGCTATACTTTTTGTTCTACTGTGTGTTCACTATGTGTGTTATAAACACACATAGATATATGTATTTCACGGAGAAGTAAGCAGAGACTACGGGTTGCGGGTTACTTAGTTGTTCTATATTCAATGTGTGCTTTTTCAATTGCAGGAATGTGCGATAGAAATGCTTCAAGAGATGTTCGGAGAGGACTCCGTGCCTAAGATGTTCAAAGGAGACAAATTACATGTCACTGTAGACGATAAACGAGCCGACATCGATCTACTCAACATGGTAACATACAAACATAATTATGTATTTCCTTCATATTACTGTTGGGTTTAGCGCCCTGGTTGGATAAAGTGATTTTGGTTTTTCTGACGAGAAATTCTTAGAAGCACCACGTGGTCAGGATATTAGTTTGATAGATGGTGTCGTCAGACAGCCGCTAAAACCAGATTTTGAAAATAAACTCGGCAAGTCAAAACCTAAAGCAGATGGTAATTGGCTTAATTATGGATGGTAATGCAAGTGATCATTAGCTACGGTTACCGCTTATCACCAAGCGTTACTAAGCTTGTTTGACACCTTGTAATATAACTGTACCTATGTATACTTTACAGGAAGTAAAATGCCCCGAAGACGAGACATTAGAGAGGATGGTACACTCAGCGGTCACGAAGTTGTACGCCGCGCTCGCGCCCGTCAAGGCGCCGCCGCCGCCCATGGAGTGACTCGAGCTCGCGCCTTGTGCGGACGTGGGTGTCACCGACACGTGTACTCTCTCTCTCGCTCGTTCGTGATATCGATTTAGTTGTACTTGTGTTAGAATGCTATTTGAGGTCTGATAAATAAATACTGTAAGGAGTTGTGTCATTTGAATTGTATAAAGTTGTGTGTCCACTAAGTACTTGACTGAGTGTCGCATAATAGTGACGCGTAATTATATTGAATACTGTTATGCACAAAGAAATATCTACTCGGCATGGTCCAGAATGCAGCGCACGCACTTTCTGATAGTGACTACACTAACGGCGTGGTGGTTTAAGTGGTCGCCTCGCCACTGCCACTGTGCCGAATGTTGTAGGTTCGAATCCCATATGCGACTAAATTTTGTGTGATTCACAAAAGGTTGTTCCGAATTTGGATGTTTTTTGTGTCCATTGTTTGAATGTAAATCCCCGCAATACAATTTATTCCCAATGTCAAATTATTCCTAGTGCGAAAGTAGTCTATCTTATTTTTTTTAAAGTGTTGTCAGCAATTCGTATCGGATCGCAAACTGAGCACGAGTGTAAAGAGGGCTTCGCACTCGTGCTTAGTTTGCGCTCGAGAGAATGATACGAGAATTAAAACGCCGTTTACTCTCCTAAGAAAAATCGTTTCTGCGACGTGTAAACGTCGTCGTTTAAATATAGTCAAGTGGATACACGGCTTTACGGTATTTTATATAATTATAATATAACGTATAATAGAAAGGTATGGTTATATAAAAGATCTCAGATTTGTGGCCAGGCCTTTGTATTGCTCGTTGTAAAGAAATAAGTACAGACTTAATTTTCTATAACAAATGGAATGTAATGTCAGAGTATCATTTAGTATACATATATATTTCTATAATATGGTAATGTAAGACACACTCGATATAGACTATCGTTTCGTATAAATGATGCAATTAAACTGAGTGAAGAATGTTTGTAAATGAACTAATATGCATAGACCTATGAGGAGGCCCCATCGGCTTGGATCCGACCCGAACATCGGTGCCACTTTGAATCTTATTTTGTCGAGCTTAGAGTATTAAAACCTCTTATCAAATCTGGTCTATCTGTATAAAAAGTGTTAAATCCACTCATCTACTGATTTCAGAAAGTTTGTTAAATATAGAACATAGTTACCATTTTATGTTTTTAAATAAATTTTAACGGTAACACAGAAAGTACCGGCTGGTTAAACGTGATTCTTATTTTTAACGGAACACATAAAAAAGGCGTCGGTTTTTTAATCTATCATTTTTAGCTATCATTTCAAACTGTCGTATAAAATAAATATTACATACAAATGAGTTTTTTCATATTATACAACATAGGTTACATCATTATCTACTTAGCCTACCTTTCGTTTCATTGTAAGTTATAAAACTATGTCGTAAATAATGATCAAGTGTCTCAAGTACCGCGCGGCCATAACGTAAACATATGACGTGGCGCTTATCGTTTTTAGCGCTGACACGCATGAGGCAATAATAGATTTAAAAATTACTTAAAGAGGATGTAATTTGATGAAATACACAAAATTGCCCACATACAAGCTTCCTTTTATCAAATAGTTATGTATTGCCAGTTTGTTAACAAATATTCTTCACCCAGTTTGATTAATGTAAGTATGAAAAGTTGACAATAATACCTCAAAACAGTAACTGCCGTTCTTATAATCTATCTGTACGTCCATACTTTACTGAAAGTAAAATATTTAAATATTAACAAATGAAAATATTTGTAAATCTTGAATTTCCGTAAAAGGCAAATTGCATTTGTGGATAGCGGTGGCGCTATTAGTTACCTTGTTAGCCGATGTCTTGGTATACAATAAACAAACAGCTTACAAAATGGACCGTATCTGATCGGGGGACACTATCGGTGCCACCCACCGGGACGATAAGTGTTTTAATTCCTCCTCCTCCACACCCTATTTCAGTCCACTGCTGGATATATCCTCTCCCATAGGGAGATTTACCACGCTGGCCACACGGGTTGGTACCTATAGGGTTTGTTTCAATTTTCCCTCTCTTAGCAGTGGTGTTCTCTGCTTGTAATATTTCCTTAGTCAGCTCCTATGACACCCACGGGACGAAATGGGATGGTGACGACTGTATTCTAATCCGTCACCACACTGAGAAGTGTCTCATTAGCGTCCTAAAAACCTTGGCTTGCGTAAAAAAACAATTAATATATTTGAATACCATTTGCTGCAGGAAAGTAAGACAAGGCGTCGCGAATCATTATGAGTATCAGTGGCTATCAGATGTTAATAAATGATTTTTTACATGTCATTTAAAGAAGATAAGCTATCGTTTGCTTAATTTTGCAACCACTAACGTTATGTTACGTCCAATGTTGGGCAAAGTTCTGTAATGTCAAACAGTGTATAGATAGATTATAAGGTTGGTAAGTGAGCTGGTAAAAAAGACTTGTGCTTATCTATGTATGAAATGGGATATGCGTGAATAATCAGTTTGAAGTATTAAATATTGTTATTTATAATAAAGTGTTGTTATTAGTAATCTTGTTTATTATTAATTAATAAGTTTGCAATTGTTTCTTTAATTAAAGGAATAAAGGAAAAGATATTACGAAGGTCTTTCATAATAATGATATAACTTTAAATTAATTAATCTATAATTATGTACCTTGCTCACACCCGCGTGAGGAGGAATGTTTTGGTCTCTTCTACAAGTTCCTATCAACTTAGCAGGGATAGTGGAAAAATTTCACTCATCTCAATCTGTGACGTTGTGGTAGGACAGAGTTCAAAAGTAAATTTAGTTGTCCCACCAAGCTGGAAGAGACTTGCGACACATCCCATATTATCAGTATTCTAAATTTCAAGCCAACCTAACAGTGACAATATACAATCAAAGCAATCAATTATATAAACCTGTATATGGTTTATTCAGATAAAAATAGGATAATGAATGAAAACACAACACACCGTAAAAATAAGTTTATTTACATTATACAAGTACAACGCACAGCGCTGATTACTTACAAAAAACATTAGTCGCATGAGATCTGCTTTTTATAATTAGGTATATTCGGCACAGTAAAGTACTGTAAGCGGTGTGTGAACGCAGCGGGCAGCGGTGGCGTGCATGATAGCGTTCAGCCGATCAGTCGCTAAGAAGAATAAAACTAAAAGGAATACGATCAGAAATCGCAATCCATAAGAGATTATCTGTATATCGCCGTTCGGCATTCAATAACGCGAATGCAACATTCACAATTTTTTACAGGAGACTAAAGAAACTTTATAATTGATACTGTAGACCTTCAATTTTTAAGTTCGCGGCTTTGCACTACTCGAAAAATAACAGGATTGGATTGATTTTTGACCAAAATTTATTTTTAGGCGTATCGTTTATTTGTACTTCTAGAAAGACATAAAATAAAATTCAGTTTTAAAAAAAATGTCACAGCTATGTGACATCTTTTTAAAAAATATGAATTTGATTTGATTTTTCCTGAATTTGATTTTGAATACCGAACAACGATGTGTAATTATGTATGTATGTCAAAACTCAAACGTAAGTTTTTGGGTTCCGATATTTATTGATCGACACACCGCTAAGCAGTATAATATTTAGCATCTCTTTCATTTGAATCTATTATTTTCATCAATGTCTGTTTGTTTCACGTGAACAAACAATGGCATATACTTTGCAATCTTTTCAAATATTGTTTTTTTATTTATAACGATAAATTACTTAAAGAGCACATTCAACCTTAAGGATTCTCAAAACGGTTTGCACAAAACAATTTAACTGATTGCAAATAAACAAACGTCAAACAGTATATAGTTATGTACCATTCCAACTTGTATGTTTTCATACCTTCATTCAAACGAATAATTAGATGACTGGGTTCATGATATCGTATATTAGGAACGGCAGGTGGGCCGTGCCCACCCCACGATGTAAGGTTTGATCTCAAAATTCTAGGGCCATTAGTGTTTAGGGGCCGGGAACCTGAGATATACTCCTGATATGCCAATAATAATAATATTCTATCACATACACACAACACCGTCTAGCCCAAACTAAGCAGAGCTTGTACTATGGGTACTAGACAATGGATAAACATACATATATACTTTTTTTTTTGTAAATACATACATATTATACATAGAAAAACCCAGACCAAGACAAACATCCATGTTCATGCACACAAATGTTTGACTTGTGCGGGAATCGAACCCACGACCTCAGGCGTGGCAGTCGGTTACACTAACCACTACGCCATCGAGTCGTCAATAATCGTTGCGACAAATACAATCTCCACTAATACTGTAAGCAATATTGAGCATTATATTTAAGAGTGTAGGTATTAAATTACACTGTAAAAGGTTTTAAATTTTACTAAAGAAAGTAAAATTTAAGAATCTATAATTTGTTAATCGTGGACACATTTTTTGTAAACTTTGTGATATTATATCTAGATACTAGATGACCCAGTGTACTATGTATCACCTATCCTAACGAATTTTTCTATGTTTTCTTACCGTTTAAACCTTCCCTGGACTTCGACAAACATTTCAAAACCAATATCAGCTAAATCCCAGCCGTTCTTTTTAGCGAGACAAACGAACAGCAATTGATTTTTATATGTATATAGATTCAACAAATGCATGGTGTATTTTTGTCGATGTTTCAGATAATATGGAAAATAAACCAATTCAAGAAACCGTAAGGATATGAACGCCGCTAAGTGATCATTTAATTTTAAGCCTTCATATAGCTGAGATGACATATATACTGCTAAACTGCCTTTCTTCAAAACATCCTTAGCTCTATACAGCCTACATCCAACAATGAAAACATCCCTGCTTCTCATACTGGCTATATTCCTGGGCGATCCTTTCTCCCGTCCAATGTATGTTTACGAGCTCTTAGAGTACCGCTTCCAGAACTTCTTGACGTCGTCATGTCCGTGGCGCGTGACAAGCATGGTCCGCGAGCGCTCGCTCTGCCAGGTCAGCACGCCCTGCTGCTTCGCGTAGTCGCGGAGGACCACGAAGTCCGCCTGGAAACACATAACGACGGGTTATAAACATATACAGACATTTAAATATCCACAAAGTGCTGGTGTAAGGTTATGCACGCACGGTTTGATATTTATAATCTCACATTAGAGAAGTGAGTGATACTACTGTAATTCTGTCCGACTCGGGAGTCGATGTGGGCATTTTTTGTTAGTTGGTAAGGAAATAATTCAAAAACTACACCGATTTTAAAATTCTTTTCCTATTAGGTTATAGGCTATATATTAGGCTATATTATCACAGAGTATATTTTATTTAAAATATAATATAACCTACTTTTAGGCGAGCGAAGCTGCGGGGCAAAGCTAGTTTATTTATAAATACATGAAGAGCAAACTTTTTATTCATATTGTGCACTTAGAGAAGTGAGATTTTATATTGTAAAATGTTATATGTAAGGTGTTTAAAAAGTAAATGTCCTTTTATGAATTACGGTTCAAATTCGACTACTGCGCGACCACTAGTTTCAATTGCTACGTAATGGATGTTTTTAAATACTACATATAATTTGTATATACACAAAGTATCTCTAATGACATACAAATACATTCAATCATCTTTAAAGCATAATTATCACTCGTCACTATCTTCACTCCTAATTTTGCCGTGCTCAACGGGGTCCATAATTGTTTCTTTTTACATTTATAAAACCTGTGTATTGTATACATTAAGGAGTGCGATAAACGAATTTAACAAAATTTACATAAGGCAACTAAGTAATAAATCTTTGGCCGATTAGCAATCAAACGTGCTTCACAATCAGCAGTAATCTGCGATTATGCATATACTGTTACAGCCAGTGCCATCTATCGGTACTGTGGGGAAGACTCGGCAGTTCCTTCTAATAATTTATGACAGCGCCGTCTATTGACGTCTTACTGAACTACGTAGCTAGTCGTTAGGCGAAGAGTAGAGAGAACGCTTGGACATTCTCGAATCTTCGTACTGTATACATACCGGGTATGGCGTTTCCAGAAATCTCCAGAAACGCTTTAACCGCGTATAAAAGGGCAAGGCCAGCGCTCGCCGAGTCAGTTTACAATCGTAAGCAATCAAGTATTGATTGAAGCGAACGGAAGCGAAAATACTACAGAGTTTGAAGCAGTTATAGTGGAAAAGTGTATAAGTAGTGTGTGTAGTGTTTTAAATTTAATTGTGTGCTAGAATAAAACGTGTTTTAGTCGGTAATATTGTTTACATTCTTATCCTTCGAACCCAACGCGTAACAATATCAACGAGACTATAAATAGGTAGTACGATAGAATGTTACCTGTGACAAGAACTGGTTGTAGACGACTCCCTCAGTGTACGTGAATCGGTTGCGTTCGCTCTCCCACAGTTTGATCTGATCGACCACCGTAGGAGGCAACATGGATGACGACCTGATGCCGCCCGTCTCTGACTTTAACATCTGCAAATAATAAACAAAATTTGTCAATTATTTAAATGTGTGATTACCTTCTTGGTCTCGTGGCCTATCGCTCGTACCGACCGAACCTAAGGTCACAGGTGAGTTGCCCGGGTCAGTCGAAGGCAAAAGGAAAAACAAATAGCACTTTGCAAGAGACTCAAGAGTCGAACTCGAGACATTTATAGCAGTAATTTTCACTAACATGCGACCAATGCAGTTGTGAACCGACTCAAAATAAATACAACCAGATCCCTCTATCTGGTTGTATTTAATTAGTGAGCGCTGCGTTCAAGATTATTGGTTGTATTAAGCAAGAGAGTGAGAGTGAGTAACCTGTGGGTGTGAGTGTTGCTCGAGGTAGTGTATCATCTGCTGCGCCGTGATGCCGCCGCGCAGCGCCTGCCGGACCGACTCGCGGGTCAGCACGCCCACCACCAGGTTAGGGAACCTGTTCGACATACACACTAATCTATACTAATATTATAAAGCTGAATAGTTTGTTTGTTTAGTTGAACGCGCTAATCTCAGGAACTGCTGGTTCGAATTGAAAATTATTTTAGTGTTGGATAGCCTATTTATCGAGGAAGGCTATAAGCTATGTAACATCACGCTACGAGCCACGGGGGCGGCGCAGTATCCATAAACGCGAGTGAAACCGCGGGCACATCTAGCATAATATACAATACTAGCTTTTGCTCGCGACTTCGCTCGCATAAAAGTAGGTAAAGTTATATATTTTATTTAAAAGTACTTGTTATTTTTAAATAAAATATATACCATGTTACTCGGTGATAATACAGCATACTAATGGTGTAACAATTTTTAAAATCGGTAAAGTAGTTTTTGATTGAAACCCTTATAAACAAAGAAACTTTACTCTTTATAATATTAGTATAGACATACAATAACTATATGATTCTCTATATATACAGAGTGACGGCTATCGCGAGCTATCGACACCTCAAACCGCGCGCGCTCGCACGTGATCTTAATGACATCCGTACTTCCATTCAAGAGCGAACATATAATGCAGCAAATCAATACAGCGACAGTGGATGTTCAATCTCCACATGAAACAATAATTTGTACGATTCTCTAATGGTTTTAATCTCTGAGTGTTCTTTTTGTCCATTGTTTCAATATTTGTAAAATATCCACAATACAGGCAAAATACATTGGTTGTCTTTTAAATAGTATGATATCTTTGATCACCCATAAAATAAAGTATCGGATTATTTTTATTACATACATAGTATTGTGGCGACTTCGCACAGACGATGAAGTCCCGACTACATCCAACAGATGGCGCTGTAGACATTTAGTTCTTATAAACCAAGTCCACCATACAATGGTGAACCGCACAAGTGAAGTTTACACAGCGACTAAGTATATATATAAGTGCCGGACATCAACCGTCGGGCCCACGACGCCGCCTATATCGCGACATCAATGAACGGTGTCCACGTGGTGACCAAGATGCAGCGCACCCTAGACGCACTTCCCGGTTGGCTGAAGGACTGGAGACTGACGGGCAACGTGGCGAAGACTCAGGCGATCTCCATGAAAAGCATAGCCCTGCCGCAGTTGAAGCTCATGAGAACATCGAGTGGTCCGGTGAAATACCTCGGCGTGACCATCGACCGCACCTTCTCCATGAAGCCCCACGTCAACAACATAGTCGTCTAAGCGCCCTCCTGCGCCCCGGGCTATCGGCCGGCGCTCGGCGTACAGGGCGCACATCCGCAGCCGACTCACTCGTTTCGTGCGGAATAGGATGATCTCCAGGGACCTGTGCATGGAGACCTTGGACAACTTCGTGAGACGCCTGATCACTAACCTGTTTGTGCGCGCTGACGGATTGCACGCCCGCCATCTGCGGGAATTTGCGTCTTACCATCGGCGATTGCCGGACAGGATGGCACTGCCGCGAGACCTCGTCTCCGTGGTAACCCCCACCGAACCCCCATTTACGCCGTCCCTGTTGCTGGCTGAAGGGCGCTCCCCGGGAAACCCTTCCCGAGGAGCTCGATCTCGCCAAGCGCGGGAGAGACCCATCGGACTCGAGCCGAGCGCTGCTGGCACGCTGGTCGCCCACAGGGAGTCACCCGTGCGCGCTGGACCTCGCTAGCTGCGCTAATCACCGGCTGACCGACCTGGACTGACCAACGGGCTTACACAGGCCCACTACAGTAACCCGCCTGTATAAGCAGGCAGTGACGATCACCATTAAGACAGGCCCACGGCCTGGTTTGGTTAAAAAGACAACTTCGTGTATCGCAGGAGACTTTACAGACATCCAAACAAGGACACAAAGAACACCCAGATTCGGAACAACTATTTCTGGATTACACTATTGTGTTGGAATTCTTCCAAATAATATTCTACCACATACACATAACACTATCTAGCCAAACTAAGCAGAGCTTGTACTATGGGTACTAGACAACGGATAAACATACATATATCCTTTTTTTTTGTAAATACCTACATATTATACATAGAAACACCCAGACCAAAGAATGATTGTAGTGTAAGTGATGTTAGTATACCTGTACATAAGTTCGGTGAATAGCCCGAGCAGTGCAACTTGCAGGTTGGTCTGCGTGTATGCGTACACGCGGTAGTTGGTCTCCACCATGATGTACCCGCGTTGTTGCGGCGCAGCGCTCAGTAGCGGCGCCACGCTGTTGTCGCCCACGCACGCGATGTTCAGCGCCAGACGCGTCGGGTAGAAACGACCCGCCTTGCGCTTAACACAAGTGTATCTACTTAGTGCCACGAAATTGAGGTGCACTGTGTCAAAAGGCTTTGATAAATCGTTGAATTCTTTCAGGTGTTCCTTATTATCTCTTATCTTCTTCGATTTATAAAAGGCATTTCCTAGCTTACTCAATAAATAATATATTCTATAGATGATGATTTTAAAAGATTCAACTTGATTTATTGGTCAATAAATCAAAAGAAAATGACAACAAAGTAATGCATGGAATAACTCTATGTAGTAATATAGGTCCTATATTATTCCCGTGTAACATTATGATCCTGTGCCTACTTTAGATACAATGTAGTAAAATTTCAAAGAAAATTTACTATTTTAACATGAAGTACATTTGTACTTCACATCTTCACATCACAGTGTAGTGACCAAATGGTAATTTCATCAATTTAGTAATTAATAATATAAAAGCCTTTTACAGCTTATTGTTATTAAATACTATGTGCATACATAGAGGCTAGGCAGAAACTATCAATTCTCCCTTACTACGATTTGAGTATACTTTTCTTGCTTCATTCACTCTTATCGCATTTGTATTCACTCTGCGGATTAGAGTTTACTCTTTGGCAAACGTGCTCGTAATTGCCTCCTATATTAACATTTTCTATCCAAGTATGTATGCCTTTTCAATTCCTGTAATAAATTTTCTCAAGCCCAATATTTCTCAATGATTCTATTTTCACTACATTTATCCTACTTGCCTGTTTCTACTTACTATCAGAATTGTGAAATATTTTACCTTTCTCTGATAGACTAGTCCGAATTCTCTCAAATGTTGTAGAAACACCAGCATGTTGTTGCTCATGCCCTCGGTGCTGTAGTCCTTGCCGAGCGTGCTGAAGCTTAGCTGGTAGAGGAATGCGAGGCATTCTGCCGCGCTCAGACTCCTCTTCTCTGCCGTGTGTAGATAGTGCTGGAGGAACAGCCATACCTAGTAGTGTAAGAAAACCGGTATAAGAATTACTTCTATCAATGTCTTCGAGGGAAGTAGAATAGCCAGCAACCCGCATTAGCCTACGATTTCACGCAAATATGTAACAGCTTGATAGCAGAAGTACCTTCATCATACATACAGGAGATTTAAGCCAAACAACTAAATATTGTGTTTCTGCAGTGAGGAGGGTTTTGCCACTGCTTAACGAGTCAAGTGTCGAGCGTCTGTAAGTTTTTTAATGAGACATTTTTGCGGACATCGTGTGGCCGCTCGACACTTGACGGGTAGCGTTTACGCCTTGTGGCTTGTTTGAGTGGTAACATCCTTTTACTATGTACATACCGCATCTAAAACTTTCGATCCATCATTTACACAGTAAAAGGATAACAAATATAATAATATTCGATCTATGATACACTTTTAGTTTAGTCTATAAAGTGTATTACAAACATTTTAGAATAACGCCTAAATAAAATAATAATACGACAATTATGTGCGACATTGCCGCTAGTAAGCCACAAGGCATAAAAGCTTTTAAGGAGACAATGTGCTCACAGCAGAGTATCTGTGTAATTTACTTTTATAGTTGAGACATTTGTACCTGTTTTGCAGTACTTAGTAGTAGAAACTGGAAACCTGCACGTGTTATCACAGCAGAGCCGTCTTCAGCATCTCTGTTAACAAATTATAGACATATTAGATATCAGAGATATAGACATATATAAAAGTACATCACAATCGGTTCAGTAGATTTTACGTGAAAGAGAAACAAACTTTCACATTCACAGAATTATTTGCTTTTGTTGACAGTAACTGCCATTCATAAACAGGGCTGTTACATGCTCTCTTGTCAAAGTTAAAAAAGCGCAACGAAAATGTGCGAGTCCACCTATCGTAACTTACACTATTCTTATGCCATTAGATAAGCAAGAAAACGTTTTCATACCTTGTCATAAGTCCAGCGTGTAGTAATATCCGAACGGCGTCGGCGCTGATACCCTCGGTCTGTGCGCTACCCACCATATAGTGCAGCACGCATTCCCATCGCTCCAGAGCATACGCGTCCAGAAACGTCACATCACGAGCCTTGCCATCTGGCTCCAATGACGATGACAAGCTCCATGGACGACCGCTGTCAATAGAATACAAACTTATGTAAGCGCGCCTATACCCTCCACTCACTTATAATAAAGACGAGCTTAAATTTATTATGTGAGGCTTTAGGAACATTTAACAGGACAAACAACCTTCAGATTCCGCACAAATAGCTTAGTATTACCAATATTTATAACCTACTACATTTTACGTGAGGCTCCGCCCACATGGTACCTACATCAATAAAAAGTAGCACATGTCCTTCAGACAGACAGAAGGATAATGATTAATTTTAAAATCATCAGTTAATACCCTTTGGTATTAATAAAATTTGGACACCCTTTGGTATTAATAATATTTGTATACCCCTTAGTATTATTCAAAATTTTTACTTACCCTCCAAGTAGAGCAACTTTCAAGTGTTTCTTGAAGGACTGTGCGAGCATCCAGCCAGGCATACCTCCAGGTATTGGTGCCTCCTGCCATACTGACAACTCTGACAGTGCCTCACATGCCTTTGCTTGTTCACTGAATACACAGAGTAATATAATATATAAATATAAATAGAAAGATGTATATATGGTAAAATTTTAATAGATACTAATAGGGATTAGTAATTTTGAAATAGGATTCTATGCTACATATTTTAATTCAAGTAAACAGCTATAGTTAAATTGAGTATAACTTTAGTTATCCACTTGAACCAAACTTGAAATAGGTTAAGTTGCAGCAGCCCTCCAGCGGCAAGACACTATGGATGTTTTATTATGTCTGGTATTCTAAGACTTGAGAGATTTAATGTATTGATTGCATAATGCCAGACATAATTGAGAAACATATGTGAAACACCGCCAGCAAGAAACTCAAGATGAATGATAGAATTTCGTGTGGCCAAAGTGGGCCAGTCTGATTAGTTACAAAATATAAATATTAAGGGCATACACAGCATATGTCTGCGAGACCCATGAGGTAACAACAGCTTGTGGTACTGGTTGTTCAACGAATAGCAGTCGGATGACGAAGTGACGCGCCAACTCCGGCAGCTCTCTGAAAAATATTAAATGATCAACATTAACAACAATTTTTTAATTTGTTAGTATATATACATACATTGTCAGCCACGGAACACAGTTTTAGGATACATCAATAGCAAACGACAGTCAAATACACTGTGTATTTACCTTAATTTGTAAGGAATTTTAGATTGCAACTTACAAACATAACCTTAAATGGCAAATACGAAATATGCAGGAAAACATTGTTGCTGTTAGCTTAAAAGCCGGATAAGTATATATGAAAATTAAATTACCGGTACACAGCCAGACATATCGTGGGATAGTTGTACAATGTCTCTAAAAACTGGGCTGAACGACTTTTTAGGTATTCGTGTAAATCTTTACATTGCAAAGTAGGCGAGGGATTTAAATTTAATGAGGATTTCGATTTAGAAGTGTCTGTCATCGTGTTTATTTAAACTTCACTTATTTCATACACATTAGAAATTGTTTATTGCACTTTAGCCTAACATTTCACAAATAAAAACAGAACAGAAATAACATTAATTGACACTTGAGTTTGACATTCATTGTCAATTCTTGACCCTATATAAAAAAGTAGTCTGTGTTCTTGACAACAGTTAACCTCAAGTCCCGAGTGCAAATATGAGTGATTGGAAAATCACCTCTATGCATTCGAGCCGTTAGATAGAAGGTTACGATGCTCGTTCAGATGGTAGACCGGATATAGTTTGTGAGGATTTTTCTTGCGGCGTCCGCGTCTCGATCAAACTCGCTGTGGCAGTTTGGGCAAACCCCCAAACGTAGTCGATGATTCATGCCGATCTTGACAAACTTTTCAGTCTTGTTGTTGCACGTAGAACATACCTGTGATGTATACGCCACGTCTATGATTAAAACGTGCAAGTTTGGTCGTCTACTCATTTTGGTAAGCAGCGTGTCGTGATGGAATTTGCGTCCGCTGAATGATGCCGCGTTCATGAACCGACTCCCCGCGCCGTATAGCACCAACTTTTTCGCCACGCCCGCGCCACCTCTTTGATTATGCGGTGCTCGCTCTTGGTCTGAGCGATGTACTAGTCCAGCTTGAGACGCGTCAGCTTGTCGTGCTGCTCATAGGGCGCTTGTCTGGCTTCAAACCATTTCACATAAAAAACGGTGTATTCAATCACATGACTCGTGTTTTCAGACGAAACTGGAAACGAGAGACGCTCCCTATCCGCTCGTTCAGCTGCTTCCACCGGACCTGTTAATTTTTTACGTACACGTTCTCTCTTCCACTCTAGCGTGTGAGAGCGGACTCACGTTTTAGTGATACGAACAAACTTTCCCAGTTTGGACTCTATCTAGCGTGGCGTGAGCGGTATGTGGGAGCCGGGGTCCACTGCCATGATTCTGTCATAATTAGAGGTTTCAATAACAGAAGAGCTTTTTTAACTTTTACGGGCCGATTCATGGATAGGCTGACGCTCTGGCCGTCCGTTTGAAGATACACACCAAACCTGCGCGCGTCGACGTTCAACCAGGATAGCCACAATTCTCTAACGTGATCCTCAATCTTGGCCCAATCGCTGGTTATTCTCTCGGGAGCCACTCTTCTCAGCAATTCGTGCCAATTTCTCGAAGAGTAAGCGTCGTGTTTCAGTCCATGTGCCGGCTGAGGAAACAGTCTAAAATTATTTTCCCATCTTCGACTGTATGCCTATCCATTCAGAGAGTGTAGCCCACCAATTTGTTTTCTTCACCGTGTTGACGTTGATTATGGTGCAGACTCGACGCATCGACGACGATTCCCGCACAAGTCAAACATTTGTGTGCATGAACATGGATGTTTGTCTTGGTCTGGGTGTTTCTATGTATAATATGTAAGTATTTACAAAAAAAAAAGTATATAAGTATGTTTATCCATTGTCTAGTACCCATAGTACAAGCTCTGCTTAGTTTGGGCTAGATGGTGTTGTGTGTATGTGATAGAATATTATATTATTATTATTATTATCTCCTCGTGATCCGAAGGAAATTCCTTTTAGAAAAAAACTTTGAATAAACATTCGTCGTTCTTCTTTACGCCAAAATAACGGGCCAACCTAGCGTAGGCGTGAGTGCTAACGTTGGTGTAGAGTACGGTCTCGTACTGTTTGGCCAGTTCTTGTATGACAAACGAGCGCAGTTTACCGTCGTAGGTTCTATCGCCTAAATACGTTCGATACGTACGGGCCCTTTCCTGTCATAGCGTAAATAAATTTTAAAATGTCTGGTTTCGAAGGAAAAACATGCGCGGTCTTCATATACAGATTGAGCCAAATACCCAATTATATGTAAACCCGCGACAAGTCACAAACGTATCGTCTGATTTTAGACAACAGTTTAGTTTTTTCTACAGACGAGAGGAGCTGACATAAAGTCAAGTGCAGTCCTCGTTTAACGACGTACACTTCGGTATCTTCGGTTGATGATAATGTTCTCTTTCGAATGGGCGGTAAATAATTTTGACATTTTGTTGAAGATCGTCTGAGATGATCGCTTTCTCTGCAGGACTTGCACTTGGTGCAACTCATGGTTAAGACTAAAGAATCAAGAATATACTAAAAACTTTCATCAACATAGAAAAAATCAAACATCTAATATTTCCCACCACAGAACTTATTGTCTATGGTTGCCCACAGTTAACTAAATATATAGTTAAGGTTATTTTTTTGTGATAAATGTAATAGTTATCTTTAAGCAACTGTAAAATCAATAAAGTCACAAGTGTGAAGGTATAGATTACATATACGTGAAAATAGGAGGTAATAAATAAATAATATTTTAATTTTGTGACAACAGTTAAGATTTTGTGCTATAGACAAAACATTGTTAACATAATCGAAGGCTTTTTAGTAAGTTGCAGACAACTTCATTCATTCAATATGATGAATAGGGGATTGCAGCTCTAGTTGCGTTCCATCTCACGCATTACTTATTCTGTTTTAAGGGCAGCATCACTCATAATTATGTATATTTATAGACTGACTGCAGAAATTATATGTATAAATGTATTGATACAATTTATCAAAGTAGCGGAGCCTCCTAAATATGTAGCTTAATCTCACTTAGTTACTTATCATAACGACTGAAAACTTATTTTATATACTTTACATTTCATATAGCTTACTAGAACATGTATGTAGTCTGTAAAACATCCTAAATAAATTCACGCCAACCCTTTGGCTGCTGTCGCCGTTTTGTATTGTTCCGAATATAAAGATATGTGCACACTAAGGTGCAGCGGTTGAGAAAAATAATATATTCTACAGGTAGAAACACCTATTACCTTGTGACATTTCTGTTATTATAAATAGAGACTCTTATCATTCCTATGATTATATTCAATAGCGATTGGTGAGATTTCCAGTAAGAGCACCATTTTGATATAGACGCTCTTGATTCTTATTGGACTAATTAGATTTAATTGGAAACCAAATGTTTTGTTTTCCTGTTGGTGTCTCCTCTAATAGAGAAACTTTTCTTGTGAATATTACAAAATAATTTTTTAATTTTAATTTATATTAAATAACAAAAATTCATTTTTAGAGACGTATTTCTTTTGTATGTATTGCATTAATTCCATTGGGTTTGATTAGATTAACCAATGCTCCAAATTATTTTACTAATAGATTGTTCCTTTAATATCCCAGAGTAACTTAAACTGTGATATGTCGACGTTCGGAAGCCCGCGACCAAAGATTGGTTTCTTGACTCGATATCACGCCAGCGACTGCTAGTATCAATGAATTAAAAAAACGATATATATAATAATAATATAATATAATAATATTCTATCACATACATATGTATGTACTTTGTAAACTATTTCTTTTTTGTTAACCTTTGCTTTGGCGCTGAAGAAAGGACCAATAAGACTAGCACAAAAGGTCTCAATCAGTAAGGTTGCCGTCCTCTCAGCCATGAAGATAACCGTATTTCAACAATACTGTAGGTATTTCTAGTAACATTTATTTATAAATTAAACATTTCCCTTTAAGTTAATTTTTAATTTATCGGCACTTGCCGATTCCGATTCCTCTATTGCTGCTACTTAGCAGCAATAGAGGATTATTGTGTGCTGCTGTTTTTTTTAAGCGTAGATGCATTACATCCACTTCCCATTACATGTTTGAATTCCTTGTAATACGTTGCGAGCTATGGAAAATAAAATTTATTATTTATTTAACACATCTTTCTAACTCGTGACTACTCGTGAGAATTATTTGTGAAATTATACAATAAATATTTTTGTACTCTCACAAATAATTCTCACGTACCCATACAGGCCTTACTGCTCTTCTCTCTATTATAATTTTTACACAATTAAATTTTTGTATCAGCGTGTTTTCAAATAAGTTATATGTTTTGGTAAATCGAAAGCTTTAAGTTAAAAACATAACATACCCAACACTTATTTTTCTTGAGCTAAGGGTTGTCTAAGCGGCACAGTGCACAGAGTTTGTTGCCTCCTTTGCCTTTTAGGTAGGTATTTAGGCTCGATAAAAGAGATAACTGATGTAAACAATAATAAAGGCAATAAGACTCCCAAGATTTCAAAGTTATCTATCGGTATACGTTAATTAGGTACTTACTGAATTAATTTGAGCGTAGGTAGGTACAAAATATTACTGCATGGTCTAAATTGCATTAAATTATTTTTTATTACACTTTACTATACGAAAATTATGTCTGTCTATATATTACGACATTTCTATCTAATGTAAATTATATTGTGTAATTTAAATCCTACTAATAACAATATAGTAAATTCCAAAGTAAGCATAAGACTTATATATAAACATAGGTATATTATGCTTCATGATGCTACCTTTATAAATTATAACTTACTTGAGCAAGTTACAAGTAAACAACAACATTCATGCAGTGAGTTACGAAAACTTTCATAAGAACTGGAATGATTCTTGACAAATATTTAAACATTATAAAGTAATGTTCTTATTCAAGGATCCACAAATAATGGTTCCTTGAGCTTCGGAATCGTTGAGAAAAAGAAATACCTTGTTCATAATCCCATACAAAGAAAAAAAGGTTTACTCACTCACACAGGTATACGGGTGACGCATACGAGTGTAATTTCCCCGTGCACGCACACACGCCCAACGCCGCTCACACTCGCACGCGTAGACGAACTCCCCGCATTTCATTCTCGTCGGCAGATGGCGGATGCAGTGCACGCCCTCCGTCCGTCAGTCGCGCATAGACAACTCACCGAGCGTAGTGTGCTTGCGATTCTCTCAGCACCATTTTGTGTATATCTTTTCGAACGGGACATTGTGTGTATGTGCTCCGTGAATAATCGTGAACCACGACTATTAGAGTTTCGAACAGTGTTCAGTGTTTCACTTTCGACATGCCCGTCGAGGGATCGATGCGATATCTCGGGCGCCCGTAGAAACCGCGCCTCCGTCATGAGCGAGTGATCGTCGACGTAAAAAAAAGTTAACACAGGAAACATGTCTGGGCGGACCGCCGACGCGGATGCGAGCGAAGGGTTCCAGTTCGAAATTCGAATGCGGTCATGTCATCGCCTCTCGGATTTCTCATAAGTCACCGTCCAATGTCAAAATCGTGCACGTACCGCGAGCGCCGACCCTCCGGATCGTGCGGAAAATGCAATCGTTGGTAGTTTGGTGGGCGGTGGTGTCGGCCGCCTGGGCGCTGGCGGGCGCGTGCTCGAGCTCCATCTCCAAGCGGCCGGCCAGGCCCGCGCGCCCGCAGCGCCCGCATCCCCAGCCGCAGCCGCAGCCGCGGATTAATGTCACCTTCCCCACGTTCAAGTGCGAGCCCGACTACTCGGAGTACTACTGCCTCAATGGAGGCACGTGCTTCACCGTGGTGATCTCGGACAGTCCGATCTACAACTGCGAGTGCCGGAGCGGGTTCGTGGGCCAGCGCTGCGAGTTCAAGGACCTGGACGACTCGTATGTGTTTACGAGTCGGCACCTCATGATGGAGACGGCGTCGATCGCCGGTGGCGCGACGGTAGCCGTGTTCCTCGCCATTCTAGTCTGCTTCGGCGCGTGGGTGCGCCTGCACCGGCGCGGCAAGACGCCGCCCTTCTCGGAGGAGCGGGGCCAGGTGCAGCTGGTGGCCGTGGCGGCGCCCACCGGCCGCGTGGCGCTGTGCAAGGCGCCCAGCCAGCCGCCTGCCACCGCGCACCACTAGCTCCTCTCTGTGGACAATCGCCCGGACAATGCGTCCCTTGTTTATATTGTATGTCGTGTACATATTATAGATAGATTATGTGTTAAGTTATGTGGAGAGAACGGAAGATATAAGGAGAAATTTATGTGATAATTATTTTACGAAGTTTATAATTTATTCGGAAGTAATTTCTTTTGTACATACCTCTCGGATCTGTTCCGTGGTGGGTTCCATTTTGCAAAGTAAAAATTTTCAGTCTCCAACCCCAGTGTTCGTTTTGTGGATTGTAATCTGTATTATTCTGTTCACGTTCAGTGTGTATCGGATGTGTGAGATCGAACAACGACCATGTACCTAATGCTACTCGCTTCAAGTAGAGCTGTTATATGTTATATTGTTGTTTGCACTGTATCAGTTGATACAAAAGGCTGAGCTGCTGTCCTAGACTGAAAAGATCAATTCCCAGTCTGACTCTTTTGATAATCAAAACAGTACAAACAGGAATTGGTCTATTTAGTGCAGGAAGATGGTGTGTGCCCTGTGCAAACTGTGGCACACACCGCATGTTATTGTTTGTTAAGGTAGCGGTAACGTACCCAGTGAGAGCTACGAACGCTATACTTAGATAATTGTGAATCAATGTTAATTGTATTTATTAATATTCCATTCTATACAAATAGAATTTGTGATGAATTTATTGTACGCTTGTGCGAGGCAGCGAGTAGCGCAGTTGGTTCCTATTGCTGTTCCGGGCCGAGTGCCCGCACATTCCATCTCGCGGATAGAGTATTTTACTGGTGTCAGTATTATTTTGTAATACGAGTCTTAAGCCGGCAGCTTTATTTTTTAATTTATACCTGTTATCCCACTGGGATAGTGCTGTATTATATTTGTTTAAAGGCTGAGTAAGTGCCGTCGATGAGGAAGGCTTTTTTTTGTAAATATAGCCCATGTAGGTATTTATTAGATATTTATGATCGTTTATTTATTGACTGCTTTATTTAGTTAATCTCGATGATCAGTGCATCCAAGGCGCCTAACTAAGCGGTTAACGGTTGTATTTTCATTTCACCCTGCTAAGCATGGCCTCGCGTAATGTATATTCAATTGTAATCTCATTATGAATCTCCATTAGTCTTGTATTTTGTAAAAATTGAAACATAACATTGGATGGTGTCTAAAATACTGTGCCTCAACAGTGTTTGTGGTCCTGCACCTTGTATACTATTGCATTGTTGTATATTTAATTGTTTATATTCAATAATTAATTATTATTCATCATTCATAAACACGTAAATGCCACTTGAATTAATGTTTCCTTAATTGTAAACATAGACACTATGTTTTAGATCATTGATGTATTCAAGCTACACTATTTAGTATTGACAATCAGTCACTACTGAGAGAGCATTAGTTACAAATATACATAGCAATTGCTGAGTGCAGCAATTCCTATGTATATTTGTAACTAATGCTCTCTCATGTAAACTAGTTGTCTATTCTATGATAAATATAATTCATAAATGGTATTAAGAGATGGGCTTATTAAAACTCATGTGTAATGTGTAGATTAACTGACCAGCATTTGTCTAAAGCAATCCCCAGTATCACCACAATGGTACTGGCAATTTAAACTACAAATAATAAGGCTAAAACAGCCTTATTTTATAAAATTACAAATTGTTTGAATTACCATTATCGGTGCAGTGGTACTGGCCACTGCTTGACAGTAAAGCTGCAGTTTCAGAACCAAATAAGGCCTTTATTCATAAGTATCTTGACAGCTAAAGACCCCAATTGTTTTCCAAAATTGCGTTATAACGCGAACATTACACATGAACGAAATTAACTGGTCATATTTCTTGTAGTCTGACCTATGTGAGACGGCGGACGCTGTATGAGGCACACAAAAAAATAGCAAAGTAAATAGGCTGTGAAATCACAGGGCGGTGGCAGAGGGTGGCGCCAGACTCATGTTTTACCCTAGACCCGGAACCATTTATATGGCAGTTTCATGTGTTTGACGTATGTTGTGTTGTCGTCTGTATGTCACCACTGCCACTAGAAAAACTAATAAAATTTCACCGCATTTCATAAGCTAATGTGGTAACAGTAACGGTGGAGTGAAACGTGGAGTCCCATGTACATTGATTCATATGAGATTGTTTATATGAACATTCCAAAGTATTTGTAAAATATTACCTACAACACTAATAATTTCGAAGTATCTGTTAAGACGCTACTTGTTAATTATACAATTTTCTATTGATCATTTGTTAAAGAAAATTATATGAAACTAAATCCTTATTTATATCTTTCATTTCACAACCGCCTAGCTAAACAACCAGTTGTAATCAAAGGCATTGTTGTAAAACATTAGCAGGAAGGAGATTTTGTCTGTATCGAGAATACGGCCGCACCTTTTGCTAATTATTATAATCTTGAACTAGTTTCCAATAACGTGGAATAGCTACATTCTTAATATTCGGCACGGTACTGGCCGATCGTGGGTACACACCACGTACTGGCGAACATGTACGTGCGTTATTTATTAGATAAGTATTCATTAGTTGTGCAACTATCGAAAAGATCGAGCAGTGAGGCCAGATACGTCACTTGCCGCCCACGCGATTAATCGCTTTTCGTATTACTTGTGCAATAAACACACCTGTCTACGATAGAATTAGTTCGAAAATAATAGATATCTGCGCCGTGTGAAATTGAATAATGGCCCATCGATATCAGTTATGTGTATTGTTGCACGCTAAAGAAAGTCTATCACCGGGTAACACAGTCGAAACCGCGGCGTTGTTTCATCACGTCTCGAAATTCGTAAAGAATAACGTACGTGATCCGATCCGTGCGCCATAAAAGACCTTTGGAAATATAAAGGCGCAATGCGACGGCACTCCATTGAGCGTGTCTGGGAGCATAATTTTTATGAATACCCGAGCGGACCGGTCCGCCACCGGCGTCGCATGCATAGAGTTCATTGAATGAGTGCCCGTTCGTTTGTTGACATTCCCCGAAAACCTGCCCCGCCCGGAATAGCTGTGTATCACAGGCTCCCGATGGATGGACAACGACCGAAATAGACGCCGCTCCGAAGTAGATTAAATGCCGTTTTTGGTGTTCAATACGTACAGAGCTTACGTATTTTTTGTGCAGGAAGTCGACGGATTACGAACGTCTAGCTGTTCAAAAGTGTGTCATTTCTGAGTGTCTGCGAAGCATTTTGTCTGGTTTAGTCACAAAGTTTAATATTATGAATAAATTCATATGATTTCCTTTAACGATTAGGTACATTCAGAAATGAAATCAATTTTATGAGGAATTGAATAGACTCTAAATATTTCTGTGTCATGAGGTAGTTCTTCGAAGTTGACTTTGTAAAACTAGAATGCATCTGGGTGAATAATGGTACTTATACGTTTTGAAAATTATTCAAGTTAAATACTTTTATTTTGTAATGCTTTAAACAGCCCAGTAGCTTTCAAATCTAAGCATTGAGGTAAAAGTTGGACCACTGAATCCATTTGTCAGCAGAATTTATTAGCTATTGACGATTAATAGCTGTTACGAAGAATGGTGTTTAAGCGGATTGCTGTGAAATCGATCACTAATACTTACCCCATAGCTTTTGGCCTGATTTTTACTTCGTAAAAGTATTTTGGCAGTGAGCCCGGCATACTAAACGTGCCTAGTAACTCGTGCCGCTAATCAGAATTGTTATTTTAACTGCGACGCAACAATAGAGTTGAATCTCAGAAATGGTCGTAAGTTATGTACAATTTCTAGCAGTTAGCAGTTCGTCGGTAACGTCGAAATAAAACGAAAGTAGATACAAAACAACAATTAGACAAAGCTAGACAGCGGACGTCAGCAAAACACTGTGAATGAAAACATCAAGTCAAGGCAAAGCGAGACAATCGCGCCGAGCACATCTACTAGCCTCCGCGCGGCGTGTCCAGCGCTGGTTGAGCCGCGCGCGCCACGCCTGCTTCATCCGGCGAGGGTTCTTGGGTCTGGTCGTGCTTATAGACGGTGCGTCGCTCGACCCACGCTCGGTTCGTTTATGGCCGTCGGCCGGTGGCCATTGCGTCCAATTATCGTGCCTACGTGTTACGGCCCACTTGTCATTACCTTGCCTCGCGAAAATCTTCCTGCGACATGTATGGAGCCGTGTGTGCCGGTTCACCGTGCCTCTGGCTCACGACTCGTCATGATTTTGGAAGAAACAGTGATATTTGTTTGGTCACCAAGTTCCGAGAATAAAACGGCATCTATATAAGTTGCATATGCAGCTAATGACAGCAAATTGCCGTTTAGGAAACCGCTTAAGCCCATTTAAGGATAATCAAGTACCTACACAGTTACACTGCTGCACTGGTATCAGCAATCTATTAGCGTTATCGACTATCGTTTAGAAATAATAAAATACTATCCCTGTCATCTTTACTTGCAAGAACCCAGTTGAATAAAAGCTAAAGTAAATTCTTCTTTATAATTTCTCTTCGTTTTGTTTGCTTTAAGTTATGCTTCTTTATTAAGTACTCAATAACAATAGATATAATAATAATAATATTCACGCAAACTTTGTTATAGTCCGTAGTTTCACGTCCATTTTGGTTCTGAAAACTATTTCTTGAATTTAATTATCTTGGTAAGTATACTAACATTATAAAGCTGAAGAGTTTGTTTGTTCGTTTGGTTGAACGCGCTAATCTCAGGAACTATTGGTTCGAATTGAAAAAAATATTTTAGTGTTGGATAGCTTATTTATCGAGGAAGGCTATAGACTATATAACATCACGCTACGACCCAAGGGGGAGGCGCAGTCACCATAAACGCGAGTGAAGCCGCGGGCACATCTAGTAATGTAATATATGGTACCAATAGTACCTAAGGGGAAACCAACGGACTGCCACGCAGAGGCCCACCTCTGACTTTTCGAAGTTTTAAATAATTAATTATCGTTTGCTTTAACCGTGAAGGAAAACGTCGTAAGGAAACCTGCATTTCTGAGAGATCTTCATAATGTTCTCGAAGATATGTAAAGTCTGCCAACCTGCACTGGACCAGCGTGGTGAACTGCGGACTAACCTTTCTCACACTGAGAAACTTTTATTATTTTAAAATAATTTATTCTAATATTATAAAGCTGAAGAGTTTGTTTGTTTATTTGTTTGTTTGGTTGAACACGATAATCTCAGGAACTACTGGTTCGAATTGAATAATTATTTTAGTGTTGGATAGCCAATTTATCGAGGAAGGCTATAGAATATATAACATCACGCTACGACCCACGGGGGTGGCGCAGTAACTATAAACGCAAGTGAAACTGCGGGCATAGCTAGTATAATATAATTAAAGGTAATAAGGTCTACATATTTTATTATTATTATTATTATAATATTATTATTATTATTACATATTTTGTATTATCTTTTAATTGGCCGTATTATGTTATAAATGTGTATACTGCACCATTTTAGCTGTAAATTTTACAAAAATAATAAATACAATACAATATTGCATAAACAGTGTTGATAAAAAAATTTAAAACACGTCGCCGCCTTAGAGTGAAATGCTTATATGTACATACGTATCTAAGTATGCTGCGCCCTGTGTTTTTTCGTTCTGTATGCTAGGTACTTAGGTAAATATTGTAGATGCTTGATTATAACTTACATAAGATTTAGGAAAATGGCAAGCGTAATAAGTAAGTAGACGTTTATACTATCATCCAGTCAAAGTTGGATTAGGTAACTATTGATAGTGCCCAAAGATTATGACTTTTAATATGATTCAAATCTTCTAGATAATTTGGAATATTCGGCTTCCTTTGCCTTAACATTTTTATAATTGTAAACATAAGCATCAAATGAAGGTAGGTACCTATTCTCGACTGATGTGGAAACAGTCACAGTAAAAAATATTTATATTATTTTATCCATGTTTAAGTAAAAGTAAGATGAACCATAAAGTTTATTTTAATGTATGATATTCGCGTCAATTATTATTCTTATAAGCTCTGACTCGTGCCGACCGGTCAGATAATTTCTATACACATGACAGTTATGCAATACCGTATAACTTTTAGGTAACTACTTCAGACTGTGCGTAATCCACTTGATTGTTATTTCCCCGAGGTGAAAATCCGAGTGACCAATCAGACAAATATTTCGTTAGCAAAATATTGCTTGAGCGTTGACGAAAATTGTGCAATCATTTACACTTTTTACACTTACCCAAATCAAATTTCACGTATGAGTTAATTACATCCGAATTAATGTTAGGAACTTTCGAAATACTCTTCTTGAAGGATCTTGTGATCAATTAGATGTTGATCTCAAGAACTAATTGAATCAATAACAGTTACGCTCGCTGGTTGGGGGTAATTATTTTATACTTTTGAATGTAATTACGCGAAAGGCGGCAGATCGCCTAAGCCCAGCACTGGATTGCATTAGGCTGATTAAACTATGATTCTTGTCTTTTGAATCCTCGAGAAAGACCAATGAAGACGTTTTGTGATACTTACCTACTAGACATTTTTTTGCATCGAGACAGACTAAATCTTTAAAAACACATTAAAAGACATTTAAATCAATCGTTAAAGTAAAACAGAGTAGTAAAACATTGATTTATGTCTTTCAAACAGTTTAATATCGTTTGTAAATAGTGTGGCAGATAATCCACACCAAAAACATGGTTTTATTCAATAATCTTGATATCTATAGTTCTGAATGGTAAGTTGTGTCTGTAAATATGGCTTTTGTACCTAATTAACACCTTATGTGGGGTAGGATCGTCATCAAACGTAGGTTGTGTGGATGTGAAGTGAATATTGTTTACTCATTGGTCTGTAGTAGGTATTGTTTCTCTGTTAGCAACCATGTTCTATGAATTAGTGCATGATGTTTTTAATTAGTTGTCGTCTAGTGTAGTCTGCAGAAGAATAGAGGCGGAAGGTCTTTCGACAGTCAGTTTGTGGATATCATATATGGAATGTAGTTCTTGAGTCGGGCGCCAAAAGATTATGTGAAATACGGACACACAGCATCCACTTACATGCCTCATGTTCTAGCTCAATAATCAAAATCTAAATCAACGTTATGTTTACCTTGACTCACTCAAGGCAAATATTTATTTAATTTACTTTGTCTCAGAAATGGTCATCCCTATAGACACATAACACATATCTGGGTCTTCTTCCTACGGCCTTTCGATTTAAGTACCTGGACACTACTGACATTGACTAGTTGCACAGTCAACAGTAGGGGACCGATGGTAAATACTGTAGTATCGTTAAAAAAGAGAGATTTCTATATAGGGCAATAGCGAAAAGGCTGATCGTCGCTTCCCAGAACAGAGGGCTGGTCTTTATTTCGCGTGAATTATCATTGCCATTCAAAGTGGCAATGCTGTCAGTCTTTTGGGCACGCTACCAGTCAGCTGTGATGCGGTGGAACTCTATGACGCCTATGAGACGGTTTTACTTATTATTTTTGTTTTATAATATTTTAGGCATAAATTAGTTCTAAAGAATATTATTATAAATATCATCAAATATATATAGTTGTTGTGGATTGTTTAATTATTAGTGCTTCATTTATGACTATACCTAATTAGATATTTCCAGTAGACACCATACTGTATCTAGAAATTTGATATTCTTGCAAATTACAAACGGTGTAGGCTATACAATGTTTTTTTGACACGTTTGATGTGCCACAGATAATATCACCTGTGCTGTCAGCACGTTCAGAAGCCCGGCTTCCACTTGAGCGCTCTTCCTGCACCAGATGGCGGCACGTGCGCCCGCGTACAAAAACGCACGCCCGCGCCATAGATTAAGTTATTGCGTTAATTATAATGACGTGTCATTAGGGATGTTAGGCACAATGTGTAGGCATATTATTTAATGACGGAAATATACGAGTGTGGTCCGTCAGTGACACTAGATCATCATGGAAGTTTTGGAGAATCCGTGAAAAATAAAGTACAACATTCAGCTGCATTTTTATGAGACACCTTATTGGTTCAATGACTGCTCTTTAAATCGAGCGATCACATGTCTGAATTGCGGTTTGTTAGAATGTTTTAGGTGTTAGCAATATCTGTCCAGAATGACTTAGATATGGCTGCTTCTATTTAACGTTTTTACCCGACAAATAAGGGTAATGGTTTTGACAGTCTGTGTATGTATGTATGTATGTTTCACTGTAGCGCCTAAACTACTGCACCAATTTTAATGAATGAGGTGTTAATAGATTCGTAATAATGGCCCGGGTGGCATAGGCTATATAAATTTTATCAAAACTTTATATGACAGAATTTAATTTACGTAGTCGAGTTATAGTTCTTTAAACTTTTAATTTTTGTTAGAAAACTAGCCTAACACTTTGCCCGTCTGAGGAATTGAACCCGCGCAGAAATTCATGCGCGAGAACGAGACTAATTTATATATTCTAATGCATGCGCAGTACGTTATTGATTATAGTAGGACTGCCCCAGGATCCAATAACAATAAATACTATTACCCGAAATGGTATAACTTATTTAAACTTATTAGATTAATACTGGGAACCGACAGTGCTTATACATATATGCAATTGCTAAGATAGGGTTCTGCCGCATATTAAAGGAATTTGTGAGATACGGCTTAGCTACATTTTGTAATTATCTATCACAAACTTTAGTTATTACACATTTGAACTAAATATAATATAAATCTGTCACATCTTCGCAAAATGCATCCTTTGTACTCAGCGAATCAAGTTCTTAAAACCAGTTGAGCTTGGGGGTGGGCTGAAAAAAACATTCGAACGCACGTGTCACCTGCCTCTTATCACGTCATTGTCTCGAGTGCCATACAGCGACATCTTGATTGGCTGTATAACGAGCGATCAATGCCTAAAAAATGCAACGCTAAAAAAGTACATTCTAACCTCAATTTACGTTAAGTTAGAGTTCAAAATATGTGTTTTTGGGTAAAAACGAGGTGGTTTTAGATAATTTTGTGGTCATTGTACTCTTTTGTGTTTGTAGCGTGAATTATCGATGTTAAGTACGTATTTTATAAGTAATCGATAGCAACGAGGGCGGTCTTTGACTGATCGATATTTACGTTACGCGCCGTTTAGATAAATATTGTTGCCTTATTTAAACAGGGCTACTTTGTGAATACATTACTTAATCATAACATTCATAACATTTTAATGTTTATGATCATACTGTAATTAATTGAGTATTAGTAATTGATATGACCAAATTATGCCTTTTCTATAGCTATTATTTGTTATTAACCAATTTCGCTTTCAAGGTACCCAAGATACTTGCGTATTTTCCCTTATGGTGGTATATTTAACACTCAACTTTTCTTCATACTACGTTTTATCAAGATCGGTTCAGCGAACCTGTGAAAATATAACAAAAGACAGACATACAGATAGCAGTTAGTATTAGTATTGTTACATAACAGTAACCTTGTGTACCTATAAGTAAATTGCCCGGAAAAATTACACCAAAACCCGATGCTCGGGTTGGCGGGGTTGGCGGACTTAATTCATTCACTGGCATATAATGAAAAATGAGACATGCATGACTGAGGGTTCTGCACAATTGTGACATCATAGGTAAACCTGCAGATTCACTCACGATGATTCCCCGCACCGCTAAGCAAGCAATAGTTAAGGATTTAATAAAGCCAGAGATGCGAGCTGTGGGTTCGAAGTGTTCAAACTCCATATCTCTCTATGTTAGCCAACTGTTTTCCCATTAGTCTATCGTATTATTTTATAGTTATGTATAGAAATCATTACATAACACACTTACATTAAAATAAAATAATGGGTAACTAATTGAAATCTATATTTGTTAAATAAAAAAAATTCTAGGCTTTATTTAAATCTAAATTTAAGCTAAATTTTAAATCAGAAATTTGGTCGGTGGTCGTAACCATACTTGCGAAAGAAACCAAACGAAAATTTTCCTAAAAAGTCAGCTATATTTGGCCTTATAAAACATCCGTTATGTATCCTATGTTCCTCCATCACTGTAACATACAATTCTTAAAATCTTACATCAGAGCATTATCTTCCAATCGCTTGCAAAACGATCTCAGAAGGCACACTACGAACGGTTCATGTTAGGTAACTCGTGGGAGCCTGGGCTGCGCGGCGCCGACGGAAGGAAGGCATCGTGTAATTTGTGCAGTAGCGGCTGACTTATAGTCGCCTGGTCTCTCATTGTTCACTCACAGCTTTTGTTACTAGTTTGCACAGCAACTAAAGAGTTTTGTTTTGAAAAGTTCTCATTTAATTGTTTGAAAGCAATTTTCAGAACTTAGTAACAACCTACCCCCGTCAAAAGCCTATGATTAAGAACGAATATTTGATTGTAATGTAATGTAGTTAGTGACTACATCACTGTTTATCAAAATTAAACTGTCGTATGTTAGAAGAGCCTTTAGAGCTTTTAGGTACCTATAACAGGGCTCTAACTAAATAGTCTGGATATTGTCGTAGTTCTAAATGAATACTATAATTATGTTATCTTAAAAAACCTGGTAACCTTTTCAGGCTCAGGCGCAACTTGTCTTGGCCTTGCTAAATAAAAAGTTTGTTATGATTTCTTAATAGAGGTTCAATGCCTAGAACTGTGGCTATAGTGACGTATTTTTGTTCAAGGGGCGAAACTAGCACTGTTCATCTGCTGATATCACATAATCTTCCTCAGAATCTTTATTTTATCTCAAGAACACATCACAAGGTTTTTGGCTGCAAACTATTTTCCCTGCGAAGATATATTCCCATTCGGGCTGTCGCAGTTTGTGCGAAATCTTATCCCGATTATGAAGTGGGATTGCATCTGATCCTACCTTTGAAACTTAGCTATCTTTTTGATAAATCTCTGCTTTGTCCTTCGGGGATAAAAAGCGTGATGTTATGTTATGAATAAACGTTCAAGAGCTGTGGCATGTCGCGTCGATACGAGTTGCGTTATTTCTTTAGTTGATGTTCGCGTGACGAGTATCGCGATCGGCTGATACCATCGCGATGTTGCCACTGCCAATTATGAGAGCTTTCACCATTCATGCACTGAACTATGGGGATCATTCCATGGTGTAGCGGGACTTGAAATAACTACAGGGAAATACATTGATGTCAACTACGATGTGAATTATTTGCGATGAAATATGGGTATAATGTCTTGTGGATATACAATACCTCAATCTCTATGAGAATGCCTGTACTCAGTTATCGGTTAATCTATAATCAATTCTGATATTACCTAATGGTTATAGTTCTTCAATTATTGATGGATGGAGGTCTCGAGTACAGCGGCGTCAACTAGTTAAAATAAAATATAAATTACGTAACCATAATTTTCTATGGAATAGTAAACGAAACTTTACAAATATTTCCTCTTGCCAATGTTCATGGAGCTGTAAACAATTATTAGCCAGGGGCATGAAATAATTTGTGGGGCTTAAGCCCTAGTGATAATACTATAGAGAAGGCTTGAGCACTTTTAGGCCCTCTGGAGTCGGCGCTAGTGCTTGAGTTTGAATCCTCGCTACGAATTTCTTAATTTTTATAGTTTATATTCGTTAACTATAACCGCCCTTGTACACTTAAGGTAAACATCGCGAGGCAATCTGCAATCCTCGTCAACTGTGTTCTCGTAGGTATTTAAGGTATTACGGGGGGGTGCTGAAATTTTATTTTAATAAACTTGATGGTTGTACCCAATGTATAATTTAAATAATTTCAACAAAAGGATAGTTGATTTCATTAGCTACGTGTAAAATCCTCGTAAGCCTATATTTCAGCCAAAATTGTTTTATATTGGGCTAAATTAGAAAACGTCACCACTAACAATCATTCTGCCTGGAAGGCCTAGTTCAAAAATATTTACTTAGTTACGAGAAACTGCTTATTTTACCCTAGTATAAATCTTTGCTTTAGGCTATTAAAAATGTAGGGGCACACCCTACGTTCTTAATAGCCTTAAGCAAAGTTTTGCTGTGGGTGGTCTGGAGAAGACCACAATTGCACTAGAGATTTTAGGTGAACAAATTTTATTTTATATAGATGCAGTGTTACAGACATCCGTTGGAGTAAAACTTTTTTCGATATGTTGGATATTGCACAAATGGTATCCCTGATTTTGGAACCTCTGAGGTAATGATAATCGCAACAGACGGGCTCTATGCTTTATTACTTCTAGATTATCTTTCTTTCCCGTCGGTGTATATCATATACAGAGACATTTATGGAAAATTAAATTATACGGACACAGAAAAACTGCTAGAAGTCTTAAAATGATATTAAAAGAAAATTTAAAGTTGTATAATACTTACTAAACACCTTTAACCGGTCGTATACCGCCGGCTCGCATACCAGCCGGCAGATTTGTACCCGTCGTAGGCCGGTGGCTCGCATGCGAGCCACCAAATTGGCGCCAAAACGCCGCGCGCCGCCTTCGCTTTAGCTTAAGCTAACGTAAAACCAATTTGGTGGCTCGCATGCGAGCCACCGGCCTACGACGGGTACAAATCTGCCGGCTGGTATGCGAGCCGGCGGTATACGACCGGTTAATCGTAGATGTATTTTAGACTATAAATATTTGTATTAATAATGCGCTAGTGTAAAATGAAATTGTCAAGTGATGTTCTGAAACACATGTTCATCCTAGTTCAGGCAGGCTTAAACATAACCTTTTGAATTTCATTTATTTTGTATACACTATAAATTAACATAGTTTAAGCAATAATTTTAATTTAGGCTTAAATTATTTAAGGCAGGTATGCTTTAACACTGTTGATGTAGTGTAAGGATGTATCTTATTTTTTCTGTCAATAAAATAAAATCTCTAATCTAACCTTCCATCCGAACACATCATGAGGTTGATATATTTCTAAACCAGACCGAAATCACAGAAAATTGGTGTAGCTGAGGCCTTGTTTACGATATCAACAGACAATAGTGAATGATTGCAAACGGAGAACAAACGACAGTATTGATATATATATTTGATGTTTACTAGTAGATATCAGCGGCTGTCGGTCAGACCATTGTGATTCTGACGCACGGGTCAATCGCTATTGTTTGGAGATATGTCAAACATTAAATATTTCATACGGTTCAATTAAATATAATGGCGAAAAGTGTCCTAGCATTTCATCTATCGAAATAGATGTCAATAATATTTTTATCTGAAATCATAATATAACCTAGAAAATGTTAGACCGCTATTTTAAGGTATAGATGAGTGAAGGAACATTTATATTAATATTATAAAGCAGTAGAGAATTTTTGTTTAAAGTGAGTCTATTCTCAGGGTTCAGATGAGATGCAAAAACTGTCGTTGTCCCTCGTTTTAGCAGAGTAATTTATCTTCGCGGTAACATTTGTCTGGTACTTCTGTTAATGGCAATGTTCATGGGCTAATCAGGACAACTAAATACTTACTAGCCACCTTGATACAAAAAGTATAAAGTTAGGCATTACTGAATCTTTGAACTTTTAAAAATCAAAATCAAACTGAAATCTAAATTCCCTGTGAGATATTCACTGTATGTTCTATATCTCATGTCTTCGATGTGTGTGAACCCTGCCAATCCTCATAGGCATAAATAAGCCTATGAGGATTGGTTGGGGTTTAAACAAAAGACACTTTCTACTCTTTCGTTACAACGCGACGGTCAACTTATGTTGACCTTTGTAGCGAAAGGGTATTTTGTTTATAAACAAACTATTCTTTCGTCTACTTATGCCACACTGATATTATTAGGTATTATCATCTTCTAGCAAACTAATAACAGTTTCGCTGAGATGCCTTCTGAAATTTGCGCACCTTAAGAAAGGAAGGACGGCAACCTAAAAATATAGTTGTCTAAGTGTGAGTACAGTCTATTTCAGCTTGTATATTCCAAATGAGGTAAGCAGTAGTGTATAGCACTCATATATAATATGTGAAATTTATACCATAATGATCTTGTATGTAATGCCTGGGTATAGTTACGTCAAAGTTCTCATAGCCAGAGTTAGTAATTTTTCTCGACGCGTATTAAATAATTTAACATCAACTGGTTTGTCGTAAACTAGATACGCAGTACCTTCCGCTTATGTACTTGCTTGTACAAGATATTTGCTGTTACAGCCGGTGTTTTAAAAATAATGGAGCATCGTTCCTGTATGTTGGGTTAGCTGGAGATGATCATATTATACAGTTTTGGCTCGCTATTAAGCCTTACATTAAGACTGCGCCGAGTGTAAGATGCGGTTGGACTAAATGACAGAGCTCAAAATTCAAATCAGCGCGCGGCCGCCATAGTAAAATTGTATGAAGGATTTGAAGTGTTTTTTTGATAAATATATATCTTTATTGTCAACCAATAACTTAAATGTTTGGGACGGACAAATTGTAATATAACTATTTATGTTTCGTTTAAGCTGAAAAATAGGATAGATTTCTGTTACTGTTATAATCTAAAAATCACGTAACACGAGCTTACGTTTTTGCATTTTTCGTGCAGATTTACGTAATGTTGTAGGCGAAAATATTAATTATTTTAAGTTTTTTACACGGAGTTATTGTAAACACATTAATTGTTATGGTAAATGTATATTTTATATTTGTATTAAACAAAAAGTGTTGATTTTATCAACTTAGCTGTGACCGCCTGTTTTGGCACATTTCGCTCGGCGCAGTCTTTAGAAAATGAGCTAGGCCGCTTTACGCACCTAATTATTATCTGCAGTCATTTCTTTTAGGCCATGTACAGAAGACAAATTTAAAGCGAGCAATTATATTTCTATACGAATCGCGATAACATGTGAACACCTTGAGTAAGATGTGCGCATATCTATCGTTTGAAAAGATACAAAAATAAAAAAGACGGGTCTTTGGTGTAGTAAATAATGAATTATCAAGGCGCTCGCAATCTTTCACCTTTCACTTATAGGCTTATCAATTTTTTTAAACACCAATAGCTGTTTATGATAGCCAGTATCGCTATATACTATCTTATGAATAACAAACCTATGCTGCCAACTGAAATGAACCATGACGCAAAAATTCCAATATCGTCAAAAAAGATTCCTTGACGCTATTGGATTTTTTTCCTTAAGAAGACGCTATGTTATTAGCAGAATGGACAGCGGCATTTGCCTCGATAATTGTTTTATAGGGTTGACGACGCAAACAAATTGCGTCCTCATACATGGTGTTCCAAACATCTAAAGGCTCTGGTAAACGCCATATGCAAATACAAAACCTGCCAGTATGTTCCAATAACAGTGCTTACACCGCTGACATACGCCATTGGACCGAAGAGGATAATACAGTCCAAGCTGACGTCATGCCGATCGTATTAAAGTATTTAGGGGACATTGAAGCTAAGGAGGTGTCATCCCATTCCGGTTTCAATACGAAATAATGTGTGGGGTCATGCAGTCTGGCCGTCAGAGCTTACCTAACGTGCTATATATACATCACCATCATCATCACCGAATTTGGACAGTTGATTTGACTTTTCTATTGTTTTAATTCACGCCCACTTCGAACTTTTGATACCTAATACGAATAATATATAATTGGTTTTGAAACCTTCGAATTCTTCTATTAGATGATATTATATTTGCTTCATTGATTTAAGAATAAATATGAATGAACGGAAATTAATTGACTGTTTTGGTTGCAAAGATGGTGGTCATCGTCTGGCTAGTATCACTAGGCCAAATTTTGCTGGCGTCGCAGCATATTATGATAAAAGTAATCTGTGTGATTAAGAAATGGTTGTTTCGTGACTAGGTATTTTTTAAGCAAGCGGTCAACCCACATATAACACAGTGATTATCACTAGAAATGTTTTGAAAAGGTTGCAGACTGAAATCTAAACCAGGTTTCTTTTTATATTGCTTTATTTCTTTGTTGGTAGAAGCCTATTGTAATTGCTTTTGGGGGAATTAAATACAGGGTTTTGTTAGATTATTCTCAGTAACAAAATACAGTCTTAACCTGAGCCCAGTATACGCAATAAGCTATTAAATACGTGAAACTAAAGTACATATTGTTGTCAAAATATGATAATATACTTTACCATTGTCCGATATTACGCTATGTTTTATATTATTATATTTATCTTTCAGTTAATTGAAAAGGGTTCTGTAAAAAATGTAGGCACATCCAGAAACGTCGTCTATCATGGAGTTGACAGGATGATAAAGTACTCCTTTAGCTGTTACAAATGGTTGAAAATATTTCAGAAAATGTCCACGCATATCCATGTCTTAAATCTATATATTACTAAACTAACTCAATTCTTTAAGAACATTTACAATTTACGCGATCAAACTAAATGTTACGCACTATTAGGCACGAGATTTTGCATGTCTGAATAGTTAAGCAACATTTTTTATAAGTAATTTTAATAGCCATGTTACTGTTAGTCGATGTAAATAAACTCTGTATTTTTTTTTGCCATTTCGGCTCATACTTGTAACTTAACATAAACATACCATGAATTATTTTTGTAATAAAATTTTATCATATTTTTGTCACGTAAAACAGTAGCTTTGAAACGAGGCAAAGCTATACACTCTGTAATTCGCTATCACATTTTTGCGCATGCAATGAGGTGGTAAGGCCTCTGACATTCTAAATAAAGACTGTCTCGTTGGCGCCGTGGTGTACCTGGTTAGGCAAAGGTATCTCTGAGTACGTATTCTGGATGTCTGATAGAGGTAAGGGCGACTGAAAAATGTTGCGCTTTACCGTACCCCTATTACTTATGACTTAAGAACATAGTTGCCGAAATACCGGTGTAATACACCACTGGTAACCTCTTAGGAGATACACACGCGTGAATGTATGACTGTAGAACATGTAGAACAAATCATGTGATTTTTGCCGTTAGCCCAGACGGCAAGATGACAAATATTTTCGTTTACTTCACAGCGTGTACGTAAGATATACGAACTTTGCCTTATAAGTATATCTGCTATTTATGGAGTCACGAAGGAAATTCTCCAGACTTAGTACAAAACAGTTCTCTAACACCAACAAACTTCATGAATGGTGTTGTAAAGCGTTTATCTCAGTTATTATTACCGAGCCGTCGGTGCGTGTGGCGTGGGCTACCCGCAAGGAGCGCTGACGTCAGCGCTGGGCTCCAGCGACCAGGTGATGAGCGTGACGTAAAGCCTTTATGGACCAGTATCGACTCGTCTTCGCAACATACTACGAGTATATCAACATCTGGAACATACAAGATTAGACTTGTTCTAAAAGTAAAAAAATAAAAGATGCCAGAATTAATAAAATTTATTAAGGCCTTATACAATTTTGAGTTTATTAACAGTAAATTTTTGCGAGATTCTAAGTAGTGTTGACGGAATCTGGAACTGTCTAGCAGACGGCAAGTCATCGGCAGTCGTCAAGCATAGTCAAGTGACTTTTATGTTGATAATTTGTGAAATCTAAATATAGCTTGTGATATTTAAGTGATACAATTGCACTAGATATATTTGATCAAAATATAGAGGGGATGCAAGTTGACCGCCATTTTCAAAAGTAGACGCTACCGAACTTAGGTTCGAAATTTAAGGTACCTATGCGAACTGTTATTAAATAGGTCGATTTTGAGACTTTTAAAGTGGAACCAATAGCTGGGTGGACCATAAGTAATGCACGGTGTACCCGAATGTCAGTTTTACGAACAAATCAGTATTATTTATTTACATAATATATTATACGCCATACATCTGCCCGGCAACAGTAATCAAGCAGGCTTCTGTGTCTTTGACGTATATATCCACATTTGAATTTACTTAAAAATGTAAATTGTCATATTGGTAGACAATGTGTGGGCGAATGTAGTATTTAAAGTCGTTAAAACTTAAAATACTGAATGGACTCAACTAACACTAAACTGCAATGCAGTAAAAAATAACTGCATCCACTTCACAAAAAGTAGGTCATGATGCATACCACACTAATCAGAGCTAATTTAACTTCCTTATCTCTTGTCACTGGTCCACTGTAACCAAAATACCACTTTAATCGCGATTTTAAATCAAATTACTGTATGCCTAATTTTCTCGTGGCAAAAATTTAATCGTGATTCATTGAGACGTGGTAGTAGTAGGCAAATCAGTCGCTTCCTGCTTCTGGCAATTGGTAATGGCGGCGTTTCCCGGCTTCCCGCGCAAAAGTGTCGCGCGCAGCGCGCGCTGACTGATGGCCGACGCAAGCCAGCGCCGCCGCCGACCAACGAGATACATTAATTAGTTAAAGCTGTCACATTAAATATTTGAAACTGGTGATGGATTACTGAGTTAGAAACCGTCTATCAGTAAATTGTTAGTATCGTTTAACGTTAATATATCGTCCTATTTTATGACATAATGTGACGTCGCCTCTGCCATTTGGCTGTCGTAAAGTATCCAATATAGGCGATGAGACTGTAACCGCGTATGTTTTCCCTTTTCGGAGGAAATGAAGGGCGATACTGATATGAGTTTTTGGCGGTTTTGGCAATAAATCGCTGTATCTTATGAGGAAATAATATAAGAAAACGACTGCTTTTATTACAATTTATGTTTATGGTGATAAGTAGGTAATCCTAACTCATCAATTTAGTTGTTCTTCAAATAAACGCTTGAACATTACTGGCCACGAATAATTTAATAGAGCGGCAATATTTTTATTTCTGTGTATTTTATTTTTTAGGTTTTCTTATTTGGAAATTTAGTGCAATAGGCTATTAGAAATAATAGATATGACATAAGATGACTATTTCGCGTCATGTTTCGCAAGTGGATGACTTCACTGGGGCAGGAAGGAGTGGGCGAACGTCCCGGCGGCGGCGCTAGGATGCCCAACGGTTGATCGTTCCGGATACTAATACTAACTGTACTCACGTGGAACAATCATCTAATACTATATTAGGTATTATTATAAAGAGGAGGCATAGGATACTTACATGTCCGTATGTACATAAATGCATCGTGGGGCACGGCTACTGGGTATATTACTATTCATTTATCGATGGCCATTATCATTTTGTCTTTGGTGTCTTTAGCTTTCAGTTCGTGATTTATTTTCTTAGATATACTATTTATAAAATATTTGAATACATTTTTGCTAATTGCTCCTAAATGAAACCATAGCATATTTGGAGCACAAAAATGTATAAGTTGGCACGTTCGAGCAAGTGTCAATATCAGATTTGAATAACTACATTAGTTGCTAATAGTATATTTAAGTAAGTATAATTTAAATAAATAGTCTGTAGATGATTCTGACAAGGATTGAATCGATTTCCTTTGCCTGAACTACAAATACAATAAAAGGAAAGCTTACGATCCGTTCCACGCTAAGACGATTTTGACAAATGTCATGTCACGCCGGGGTCAGAAAAATTACAATTATGTCAAACACGGATGCGTCGCCCACGTCGTGTGCCTTACGGGGTACACAGAGTCACAGACCTACTATGTAACGTCATGTACATGAAATCATGTTGTAAGAATATCTACAAGACTACATAAAAATACTTGTAGAAGGTTTGAAAGCAAAATCTTTTACAAATATGTATTACGAATGCATCTGTTTAACAGGTATAGAAATCTAACCCCTTTTCTGTTACACTTGGAGATATTTAATGATTAATTAATGTATTAAGTCGAAGCGGCACAGTGGCCAGACACCACATATTTTTAATTAGATGTGCCCGCGGTTTCACCCGCGTTTATGATTACTGCGCCGCCCCCGTGGGTCGTAGCGTGATGTTATATAGCCTATAGTCTTCTTCAATAAATGGGCTATCCAACACTAAAATAATTTTTCAATTCGAACCATTAGTTCCTGAGATTACCGCGTTCAACCAAACAAACAAACTCTTCAGCTTTATAATATTAGTTTAGATGATGTCTCGTAATCTAAAACTTCACAGATTAAGTGGCTCTTTAGTAATAGGCTTACTATGTAAAATATTTACCAAGAACTAGCTTAAGTCATCATACTTTTAAGTTGTTTTCTTTGTAATTCTGTAGCTATATTTACAATTATATAAAAGACTGTAAATAAACTATTGTAGGTCATATACCTAACTAATTGCTGTGTGACAAGTTAATTCATATAAAACCTTGCAAGTGTTGATAATCATATATTTATTTATTGTCAGATAAAAGTCAAGTCAATAGATGTACTCGCATTAGCCTTACTCTAGATTTTTCTAGCTTAATTGAATTAGAAAACTAATGTGATGATAGTCCCGTGTCGAGCCGTACTTAGCGCGTACCTAGTCTAGACTCAAGACCGGCGACCTAGTCGTTAATGCCTACGCGATCTGGGTCAAATGGGGCCCGCCGGAATATGAACCCACGTATAGGAAAATTAGTAGGCGAAATCGCACAATATGCACAAACGTTTTAGACAAGACGCATGTTTAAAAACGAATAGTTACTAATTTAGTAGTATCTTTTATATACTAAATTATCTGTGGAAACATTAATATATACCTACGTAAATTAAGTTACTTTTTTACTTTTTGATTTAAAGAGGTTGTTTAACTTTCCTTTAATTCCTGTTACAAATAGGTAGGTACTTCTAAATATAATTCTATTTAATATAATATGACGTTAAAATGGGCCGTCGCTGATTTGTGTTAATTGCATCTTATTTAAGTATAACGTATTTATAAATTGAATTGCGGCAATTACAAAACAAAGTTACTACTTTATTTAATTAATAGAGTAGGTATCAGACTGCCTTCATTCAATTATAAAATACTAGATGTGCCCGCGGTTTAACCCGCGTTTATGATTACTGCGCCGCCTCCGTGGGTCGTAGTGTGATAGCCTAACCTTCCTCGATAAATGAGCTATTCAACACAATTGTTTTTTTAAATTCGGACCTGTAGTTCGTGATATTATGCGTTTAAACAAACAAACAAACGAATTCTTCAGCTTTATAATATTAGTATAGATTTATTTATTTACTTACTAACGTTTCTTGTTTGATGTAATACGCATTATAATTATTTATTTAATCATATTTGAAATATTTATATTTTCTTACTAACATTTCTTGTTTGAAAGTTTCTTGTCTGACTGCCACGCCTGAGGTCGCGGGTTCGATTCCCGCGCAAGTCAAACATTTGTGTGCATGAACATGGATGTTTGTCTTGGTCTGGGTGTTTCTATGTATAATATGTATGTATTTACAAAAAAAAAAAGTATCTATGTATGTTTATCCATTGTCTAGAACCCATAGTACAAGCTCTGCTTAGTTTGGGCTAGATGGTGTTGTGTCAGTGTATGTGGTAGAATATTATTATATTATATGACTTTTCGAAATTATGTGCGTATTGATTGACAATTATCGCCTGCTCCGTGCCTCGGAGAGCAAGTTAAGCCGTCGGTCCCGGTTGCCATGAACATCTATGGCAGTCGTTTTTGGGAAAAAATTTGTACCCTCTAATATCCTGACACTGGTCTAGCTTTAGGGTTGCGGAGGTCAGGGTGGCAGCCGTTCCGTGTAAAAACTGATATCCTATCAAATCCGGTTAGACTAGAAAAGTCGACCCCAAGTGGGATTAGGCGCACAATGCCACATTCGCAAAATGACATATTGACGCAAAATGACACATCGCAAAATGTATTTTCTCAATATGCCACGTTAGCAAAATGCCACACTACAAGTAAAATGCCACACTATCAAAATTACAAGATTGTTAAAGTCGTGACTACTTGCAGTAGACCGATGATTTATGTATAAAAAATAATACTAATTTAATTATTTCAGTACATACATATTTAATCACATTATTTATTCGTTTTCATTTATTTTAACATAAAATAAATTGATAATGTAGACTGAAATTGAGAATGCCGCTGAGAATCATAAACATTTAATAACAAAAATAGTTTTTGTATCTGCATACATTCAACATTTTAAGGATTCAGTAACGATTTAGTTGCAAAGGCGTCAGTTGATTGTAATTTTAATTGTAATATAATAAGTGTGCTTTAACCTACAAAATGGCTATTTGTGAGTAACAAGTGACATTTCGAGAATTTGACATTATGCGAAAATGGCATTTTGTTAATGTGACGTTTTGCTAATGTGAAATTTTGAGATATGGCGTTTTCAGAATGTGACAATTTGAGAATATGACATTTTGAATTCCAATATGTCATTTTGCGAATGTGGCACTTTGCGCCTAAGTAATCCCTTTTTACATCCTTTTACTATAATCTATGGCGTAGGACTCAGTCATGGATTTTGCTTTATTGCTTTTACGGTAGTGTCTTAAAATGCGGTTAAATCTTATCAGAGGTAGACACGAAATAATAGAACATATTTTACGATAATACGTAGGTATAATTAATTCGTTTATGAAGCCATGTGGCGCTTTTCAAGGCGCCAGCGCCAGTAGATTTACGAATAAAGTCATCTATTTTTTGTTACTCATTCATTAGTCTTTAGTCTATTCGTACCTACGCGATTCATTCTCTATAATTTTTCGCGGATATATTCCAACATTCAATTTCTTTAGAAATCTGATTCACAGGTATTACACAATTTGGTACAAAATGAAACGATGATTAGTAGAGTAGTAGAGATTAGTTACTCATGCGTAAAAATAATCGATTCGCCAAACTGAAATGTATCGACATTGTATTAACTCATCATTACGCATATAGATTACAACACACGGCTGGAAATAGAAAATAAAAGGAGGTCGAGTTCAGTATAAATCTGCTGAATAATACTGAAGATTTACGCGGACATTTTTTATGCTCTGTAGTAAAGAAAACTTAGGTAAGTTGGTGGTCTTAGTCACAGTTTGAGCTCGACTTGTGCCAACTTTTTCAAACTTACTGAGTAGGCATAGATATTAAATAACATCAGTTGTTCTGATTCTCTGAAATAAGTAATGATATCATTTTATAGGTAGTGTGACACCGTTTTTAAAGAGATTCCCAGAATAATTGATGCGTGTTATAATAATTTTTCTTTATTCAGGCAACCTAAACCCATACAAAAATGTTAGTTATATTGATTCTTATTAAGTAATTTTAGTATGTTTAAAACTAAAAAAAGTAAACAGTAATGTTCAAATGTAAATTTGCTGTTAGTATTTCTCTACATGAATCCTGGAGCAAAGATTCATGTAAAGAGAATCAAGCTTATCAGCAATCATTACCAAGACGCGATTGGGGCTGGCTCGCACTCTGCAGAGCAAGGATGCGCTTCTTTTACGGATGGTGGTGTAAAAGCAATCCACTCTATTTTCAAAGAACATACCAGTGGCGCTGCAGAAACGAGGCAGCTCCAACAGCACCCGGAAAGCGTTATTAAATTGGACACGCAGAACATTGTATGATTTTTCAAGTGTATCTGGCCCACAGGCTGCTTGTGTAAAGTAACGTGCAGTACCTAAGCTCTGAATAGAGTAATTTTCACTTGACGTGACCATCTAGCAAACCTACGGGCAAGCATATTCGCTCTCACACACAACGCCCTACGCTCACGCTCAATATTTGCATCGTCTTTGAGATCGGCGGTTACCAGATGGGTAAGGTATTTAAGGTAGGTAGGTAGGCCAAGGTATTTAAACTGCTGTACCCTTGTAAGGGGCTGCCCGTTTAGTTGAATAAATATGTGGAATATCAACTGAACTTTTCCCACCAGCCTCAAAGACCATGTACTCACTTTTCTTGGCGTTGTACTTTAAGCCATGTTCAGTAGCATAAGATTCAAATATGGCTACTAACTGTCGCATGCCACCGACAGAGGCGCTAAGCAGCACCATGTCATCCCGTTAACTCAGATTGTTAACGCAGACGTTATCTACGTAACACCCGACATGCATGCTGCTGAGCCTCTCTATCAATGCATTCACATACACATTAAATAATTTAGGCGAAGACAACCCCACCTGTCTCACGCCACATTCTAATACATAAGGGTCCGACAGTACGCCTGCTCATCTGACATAATTGACTTGGTTGGGGTACCAATATTGCTGCCACTTTTAATGTAGTTAACTTATTCCAAAGGATGTCGTAGCAAACCAAGTCAAAATTTCTATATATATAAAACTCTTCCGTTACTGAGTGACTGACAGACAACGCACAGCCGAAACTACTGAACGCAAGAAGCTGAAATTTGGCATGTATGTTCCTTGGAGAGTGTAGGGGAGCACTAAGAGAGGATTTTTGGAAATTCCACCCTGAAGGGGTGAAAGGGGTGAAACCCGATATTCACACGGGAACGGGACTTACGCAGGTGAAACCGCGGGAAAACTACTAGTTAATAATAAAAACATAAAAGATGAAAAAAGCACAATAGAAGCTTGTTAGTTAATCTGCCAATTAATCTATCGTAGTTGACATTAAACTATTTTACTCTCGAAAGCACCTCTTTAAATCCTGGCTTTCGTAATGACCCACAGGATATATACCTACTACTTAAAAGAAAATAAGGGCCACCTATGTTATTAATATATTGTCTAAATTAAAGGGTTCTGGGGTTTGCGTAGGGTTACAATAGTTTGGGGTGGTGGGCTTTGTGGGCCTGTCCGACACCCGTTCAGCACCAGGTCCGAGAGGCGGCGTGCGTGTTCCCACGCGCGCCTCTGTGCCGAGTCCGTCTCCCCTCTAGGGGGGACAGGAGGGATAATTTGTGAGAAGTGCCTATAGGGTAGGTCTTTCCCGTAGTGGCCTGCCGTTTCATACGGCGGGCCGAAACCTCGACGGGGTCGCGACCGCATGTGCAAATGATTCACGCGGCCCCGTCGATAGTGGTTTTGTCGAGGAACACCGTGGTAGGTTTAGTCGGTATTCCGGGAGGTACATTATCATCTTAACATCTTCTTTTACCCCGGCGAGTCCGACATAACCCCTCCGCCCGCCCACGCGGAGGGGTATGCGTCATGCATTCACCCAGGTTAAAAAAAAAAAAGAGTTACTATAGTTAGAACAATATGTTTTTACCATTAAGTTTTAATTTCCACATTTAAAAATGAATGAATTTTCATTATTTTTAAGAAACAAGGTTTTGACAGAAATACACTTAAGACTAAAAGAGTGAAAAAACTGGAAAACTTAACGTAAGAAACTTTATAGAGCTTTCTTAGTACCGAGTATATCGCCCTCTTATTTGCACACATTCTTAATTATTTATCATTATTTATATTTGTTCCCAGCTCGCTTTCAGCACGTTTATGAGCTGTCTTTCGTTGTAGATGGGTTGGTTTGTGCCTCGGACACTTCTTTTCAAGCGATCCCACATGTGTTCAATGGAATTCAAGTCCGGATTGTTCATAAACCTAGGCAGAAATTCTATACGGGCTTCCTACAGGACCTCCCTGGTGGCTCTAGTGGTATGTGTGAGCATGGTCGTGCATTTACTTGAATTCTGTCTCCATTTGCTGTGCAAATAGCACCACATGGGGTCTAATGACTTCTCCGATCTATCGTTGTGCTGTTTTTGTGTCTTCATTTAGAATCCTAATCCTAGTAATCACTAGCTCGGTTCTACCCGTTAGACTTATGCAACCGCATACCATAACATTGGGCCCCCCAAATCGGTCTCTTTCGTGAATGCATGCTTTGGAAAATCGCTCACCTTCTCTTCTCCACACTTTGATGTGACGATCATCACTAAAAAGCTTCACTTCACACTCATTTGTAAACAGTAACAAATTCCAATTATTCATGTCCCAATCCAAATGTCGGTTTGCATGATGAGCACTCGTTAATGAAGTCCGCACTATTTGTCTTCTGGAGAATCTCTGGTCTTCATGCAATCGGTTTCTGACAGTTTGGTCACTGACGGGAGTCCCTGATGTCTGGCGTAGGCGGGTTTGCAAAGTGCGGGCAGCGACAGTACGCTCTCTAAGTGCATTCGCATATGTATCGATCTCCCTGTGCTGTAATTGCTCGAACCCTGCCTGATCCCTGCCTTCTAGTAGTTCTCCCAGTTTCTTGAAACCGATTCCAAGCATTTGGGATGGCTCTTTGCGAAAAACCCAGCTGCAAAGCAACTGAACGCTATAAATTAATTAATGTTACGGCCTTAATCGTAGTAACCACATCCATAAGTTGTCGAACTCTCGGCATTGTTGTTTTAGAAATGCTAATGCACATTGTAATAACCAAAAATAAACTGTTCGCTGCAGAACGCAAACGTTTAATGAGTTTAAAGTTTACGTTAAAATAGAGTAGAATCAAGGGGTTACAAAAAAATAAGAATAACTACCCACTTATCCACTAATGCAGGCAAATATGGAAAAAAATGTTCACAAACCCTTGAACTAACACATGGCACTACAAATTTCACCACTTGCGTATAGTAAATTATCAATAAAAGAGTCTTGATTTAAAACTATACAAGTGGTCCTTATTTTCCTTTGACTAATATATTTTGGATTTTTGTCTAACGGCTACAGTCTAAGATATTTCTTTCAAAAAAATATCACACTATACGCACTAAGAATAAATCCTGTGTCGCGGGGGACTTTACGCATATAAGTATATATGTATGTTTATCCATTGTCTAGTACCCATAGTACAAGCTCTGCTTAGTTTGGGCTAGATGGTGTTGTGTGTATGTGGTAGAATATTATTATTATTATTCAAATAACGGTCACAAAGAACACCTAAAATCGCAACAACTATTTGTAGATTACACAATTTTTGTCCCGTGTGAGGATCGAACCAACAACATTTGGCGCAATAGCCACTACCACTTAAACCGGCAGCGAATATACATAATTATTTATTTATTCCTGTTAGACCATGCATAACTGTTGTGAGAAATCTGGCAAACCTGTCTGTCTACAGCAAACCTCGGTACAGAGTTCATTTCTTAATCCATGTCGTAAATTCCTTTGTAGCTTTCGGTACGGAATAATTAATGTTTAGTTTATCCAAATGTGATTCCGTAGCCATTATTACGCAGCTGGTGTCTGCTTAAGTACAGGTAAAAGTTACATAACTGGATACAAAATATGTCCGCATCGGGTCATTTTCACGGCGGGCGTCTTTTTCTCACGGTTCGCGCACACACTGTTATCAGCCCAGTGCACAAACAAAAGGATTGTCGCGCATTAACAGATTATCTGTGGCTTCGTACGTCACGGCTAAATAGTTCTCTGTTTACGCATTGTGTAAGCGCTTTGAGGCACTGATAACAATAGAGTAAAAACCCGAAGCTTTTATAAATGTGTCTTAGACTGCAGTGGCTGGAATATTACCAGATAACTAGTCAGCCATCTGTTGAAGAACTCCAGTTTCAGCAATAGCTTTCAGTTCGGCACTTTATATAATATCTAATCAGCTTCTTAACGCCACTGGAATATCCAGATTTTATTTCGTTCCGTTATGTTATTCTATCGCTGATGGATTCACAATGCCCTACTATAACAAAATACTGGGAAGTGAATAGCGTTTAATCCCGTTAAAGCATAATACAGATACGCGTCGCGGGCACAGCCATGAAATACTTAGAACAATAAACCTAATGCTTATTGAATTAAACAAAAGATTTGCAACAAAAATAAGTCACCATAATCAGTTGTCTATTGCAAAACATTTACGAAATTGAATTATAAAATTCTAGCTAGTCGGGTTTCGTAAACATCTGTTAAAGATATTATGCTGAATGCGCTTTTGTCCTTTGCTAATTGTGGCAAGGTAGTTAAAACATCTGTATGTAATTTGGAATGGAATATAATTTACCTGTTTCAGTTTGTGCTAGAAAAAATAATTATGTTTTATCAGCTGCTTACTTGATGCTATATTGTAATATTTTATGTTCTACGTAGCATTGTTTACTAGCATTTAAAATATGTAGTATGATTAAAGTATGATTAAGTTCACGATATAAGCACCAAGTTACTGAAATTGTTACTTTCATAATGCTGTAGCCAGACTGGAATAATCTGTGAATATACGGAATTGAACATTTTTGGCGGATCAAACTCTTTCAATCTTGTAAAAATCTTAGGCCAGACGTGATTGTCAACATGTGCGTTGCGATGATTGTCAATGGCCTCGGTCAACATCTGAAGTGGCTTGCGTAGGCATCTAAATCAAGAGATTGATGCAGAAAGTAATAATAGAGCTATTTGACACTTATCGTTTGAGTCACCTGGTGAGGTAAGTCAGTGAAAACACTACAGTTTCGCGGTATTCATATTAGTCTTTCGATGAGACTCTTAGTGCGAAAATCTGCCAAACCAGAGGTCTGAAGTTCAAACCTACGACAGCTATTCAATAAGGCACGGTATTTATTAACAAGTTTATTATTGATATTGTGATTCTTAATGATATATACGCGTCACCTAAGAAGCAGTGACGCGTGTCCAGTTTCCAAATATATTAAAAATCATTGCTGATTCCAAAAGTGTTATGAATTATTGGACACAAAGAATAGTTACTATGATAAATTAACTATGTTATTCATTTGTATTGTTTATTTCCTCCATGAAATATGAATGAATATTATATTAACTATAAGCAGGAAAACGTATATTAAATGGTTATTAACGATAAGAAAATTATATAATATAATATTTATTTATAATATAATGTGCGTATTGGTGGATAGATAAGCTGTAACGTAAATTACCATGCCTACGTGGTTTCTGTAATATACATATGTGGTTTTTGTTATTGAGTGATTCATTGGTTTGTACCTATTATTTAATTCTAAGTTTACTTTACTGTCATTAGACCAATATTATAACAGAATATTCGCTAAAATCCAGACTGGTCCGATCGGGGAAGTACCATTACAGATTAGAGCCCAGTAACTTCAAGATCGGTTCCTGGCAATGAGTAGGATTGCCAGATTTATTTAAGTAAGTGGAGATTAGTGATGACTTTTGCCTCTTGCACTGTAAGGCACTCTAAAATTGGTATTGCAACTATATAACATACATTAACCGCATGGAAAATGATTTTTGATTTAAATAAAAATAAAGTTGCTGTTACCGCGATTCATACGGATTCCGCCCCACGTCTTTAAAAAAATAAAATATAGAGTATCCCTATTTGTTTTAGTAGGTGGAAAAACTTGAAATGCTTATTTGAATGAAGTCGTCTTCCTTCTTTTACTTCTTGATTTTCCAAATAGTCAGTTACTTTAAACCTGTGGCAAGTGTAGCAATTTTATGGCATCGTCATCAAAGTTTCTTAAAATGCTCGTGCGTCATAGTCAGTACGACACGGCAAGTCTTTATCAATAGCGGAAAATAATCCAAATACCTATTCCTTATTTTGTGATACCACCAATCCTTAACTTAACCTTCCGTGAATTGTTGGGTATGGCTATCAGAATATTTGACTCAACAGCTGATTCTCACTATTGACGGTCTGTGACGGTCCATTCCTATAAACGTGGATTTTTGATTGTGGTAATCCACAAACGGGGAATCGAGTCATATACAAGTACATATACTTTTTCACAGAAGTATCAAGCGAGCTCGGGTTTTCCAGACAGTTAAGTCTGAGAAGCAGCAGAGTCGGTTCGAGTACGGTTGACAGCTCGCCTCTAATTCGTATCTTATTCTAGCCGGCTAGATAGCTCTACAGCTATCTTAGTTGCTTTCTTCATAGCTAACACTTCTGCGACTCGTGTTCCACATTCCTTTCTCATTCCTTCTATTTGCTACACGGATTTAGTGACTGCACGGATGGCGTAGTGGTCGTCTAACCACTGCAGCCGCGCTAATTGGTCGTCTAACCTCTGCCGCCGTGCTAATTGCTCGTCTAACCACTGCCGCCGTGCTAATTGCTCGTCTAACCACTGCCGCCGCGCTAATTGGTCGTCTAACCAGTGCCGCCGCGCTAATTGCTCGTCTAACCACTGCCGCCGCGCTAATTGGTCGTCTAACCACTGCCGCTGCGCCGAGTGTTTATCCCGTGTGGGGATAGAACCATCCCCATACGGGATAAACATTTGTGTTATTCATAAATGGTTGTTCCGAGACTAGGTGTACGTTTGTGTCCGTTGTTTGAATATTTATAAAGTCCCTCACGACACAGGAAATATTCCTAGTGAAGAAGTAGCAAACATCTTACCGTACTTTTCTTAAAGCATACTTAGATAAACAAGGAATACTTACAAATTAGATGTTAAAACGTAACTCAGATTATTTGTAACGGTTCTTAAGTATGCCCTTTTTCAGTAAAGTCTTTTTAGGGCGAACTATGGCGGATGAATTGGGCGGTATCAGACTATGGATTTCGTATGAGTGATGTTAAATAAATTTGTTTTATGCGAACGTAATATTCCCGTTATATGGCGTTGTGACGTCTTTGGTTTATACAAACCTATATGGCGTATATTATGGTTAACTTTATTTTGCCCAATAACTGTGGATGTTGGGCATTTGGTTATAACCTTTGATTGGTTATAATGTCATGGCATGTCAGCAATGTAATTAAAATGGATTTTAGGGGCGTCAATGTGTGATTATTAACGTATAATATATCAAGTTTATAAATTATTGTTGGTAATTTTACATTCCCAATCATTTGTTTGTTATCGACTGTAATAAAATAACAACACATGGCTCTAAAATGCGCTATTGCAGATATTTTAAATCATCTGATGTATCGACATACTTATTGCATTATTTACTAGGAAGGCCCTGATGTGTGCCACCAACTACCCTTTTGAGATATGCGGTGTAACACGCTGTGCGGTATTATATCCACATTTTAAGAGCTCTATTAGGAGTTCTTAATTTGATCCACTATATTCCTGGTCGGGTATCCTAATTGGGAACACCTATCATATTGATTCGATGGTTGACAACCTAATACAGTTAGTCATAGAGAAATGACTTGCAAACATAACAACATCCATCATATCATCAAAAGGCGAATTACACTGAATTGGTGGCGCCACTGAGGGGCACGGGCAGCGGCCACGCAGCGCGTGCGCATATACCTGTTATTGGATGATTGCGGTATGATTGCATGATTGTCGTGACGTAACATCCTTATCAGACATGCTACCAGTGAGTGAGGGGGAAAATTTCCTTTTTCCTTGTAGAAATGTGACGTGTTGATCTGCGGGTAAGCACAGATAAAGGAAAAAGGATGGGTTCGGTTAGCGATGACGTCAATTTTATTTGTCAGAGTTTATCAGGATTTACGATGTTTGAATTGTATGGCTCATGCTGGTATATCTCCGAAGACTTGTAATTTACCCACATGTTACCAAGTAGTCATAGAGGCTATCATATTGTTTATCGGCCATATTTCTAGGTTCTAAAATTTCTTAATAGGAAAGTCTCAATGTAAACTGTCGACCCGTGAATCAACCTAAACGCAAGAATAAACTTGTGCCCTGAAACTTATGAAGCGATATATGAAATATCGTGTATTGTTATTATGTTTTTTGTATCATGGTTACTTTTCTAACATACCGAGTTAGATAATATACGGCCATACAATGTAATTAAGAAGGAGGAGTTGCTTCTTCACAAGCATCTTTTTTGAAAATTTAGCAAGGTGAGCATATTTTCCATGACGTTGGAAGCGCCGATAATCTCTTACTAACACGCAGTTTGCAATGTAAAAATCCTGTGACGTTCTTAAAAAACTACTAGGTAATAAGCCTTTAAAGTGATATCATCTTAAAAACTTAATAAATCCATTTACGTAAATGAATGACGAATACTTATTATCATTAATTTGAGGTGAGGTATTGTCTGTTTCCACTGACTAAAATGAAGATGAAAACCGCAATGGACACGAAGTCGTAAGCAAGTAAACTTTACCTTCTTTCAGTAGTTGATTAGAGTAACGTCGCAATAACAAAAATAGGGGCGAACGGAGGGCGCGAAAAGCGTGGAACTGCGCAGGCTATAACAACTTCAGAGGGAACCAGAAGTTTTTGTTGTTTTTTTGTATTCTGTGCTAAGAGTCTGACGCAAGGTATAGAAGATTGTTTGGCTGTGATTTGTGTGGTTAAAGTGTGCAAAGCATTGAATCCTTACTTTAAACTAAAGTTTTCTCAATTTTATATGTAAGGGAGTGTTTCTTTTATAAAACAGGAGGCAGAGCATTCAGCCCGCTGCCGTATGCTGTTAACGTAGTCTATTGTTGCTTGTAATACGCGCGTAGCTGATCTTAGGATATAGAATTATAGTTGGGATGATAGGAAAGAATTAGGCAAGATAGATATTTAAGTCTCCAGAACTCTTATTCAATGGGTGAACAGCAGTAGGTATTAGTACTATTTCTATGCCGATTGCTGTAAGCCAGTTCTTTTGTATTGCCACTGTATAATTGGCAAGATGGGATATTCCAAAAGGAATTCATTACTGAGCTGACAGAATAGGCTATTTTACACAGTGTTTAAAATTTAATATTATCACTGAGAATAAAGCAGTTTTATGGATTTAAATTATATAAAGACTTATCAATTACTGAATCCGTTAGTTGACGCAGACTTTATAGTCCAGCCGCAATAAAGTTTGCTATAACTCAATATTTACATAATTGTGAATATGCAAATAGATAAACTGAAGAACAAATAAAATTGAATAATCAATTATAAAAAGATGTCATTCGTTCCACACTAGGTCATGGCTCTATAAAATTCAAACTAACTTCGAGTGTGTCTGTATTGGCTACCATTTATTTAGATTACTGTTACAATATACAGGGGCATCTAGATATTGCTGTTTTTACAACTAAAGTAAACAACCTACAGTTCGACTGATAGTACCTAGACCTACCTACTGTACTCTTCGTATAATTGCAACGTTTTGATACTTAATCACGCGCGCTTTGCGGATTCTGGGAACGTGCATCCGCTGTCTTAACAGCCGCTGTGTGACATTGAAAAGAACAAAGATCACTAGTTTTCCTGCTGACTGCATTTCTCTTAATACCGCTGGATGACCTACATAGTATATACATACCACAGGAACATAAGACTATTTTGCACGCTTCTTCTCGAAGTCCAGCAGTCGGATCAGCTGCTCCGGTTTTGAATAGCGACTACTACCAACATTTTATTAAAGAAAAGTATATACATCAGCAAAAGGGATGAATTCACCAGTTTAGGTAGCAAGCAGGAGTGCAGGATAAATATAGTCAGATATAGTAATTATTATCCTAAAATTGATAAAGACGGTAGCTGCCCAGTCGAATGCAATACCGTGCAACGTACAATTACAGATCTGTCCACATCTGCGGCGAGACGCGTGCCATGGTATATCGACAAGCCCTCATTATATTTGCCATTTCAGCCTAATTATTATCTGTGCACCAAAGTGGTACCTGCTTACATCAGTTACAACTGCTTGTAATGGTTGTTGCGAAGTGTTACTTCATTAAAATGGTATTTGCATGCTGGCTTTTATTACTCCATGTGTCTCTTTACATCAATTACTTTAGGTACATTGTCGTTAAGCAAAATTGATTGAGGTAATAGTTTTGGATCAAAGATCCTTAGGCTTTTTCTCTCCTCTTATAAGAATTTTTGATTAACAGCAAACGATATAATAATCTTAAGATATCATCGCCCACAGATGTTTGACTTTTTATACCTCATCTGAAATTGAACATAAATCACAAATATATAGATGATTCCCAAAGAGAGAGAGAGAGAGAGACAATAATGATCTTAACCTGCTTCAGCGAAGTTGGGATTTGCCCACCATGTACTATTTTAATTATCAAATATTGACATAAAGAAGAATACTGGGCTGGGCTAAAGAAGTATTTTCACACTGCAGATGATAACTACTCTGCTTAATGACTTGGTGTATTAATTATACTTTGAAATTAAATTTTATCGCGTTGTTTATTTACACTTTATTACATAATTTTGAAACTATTACATTACTACTATTGTACGCGCCAGACCCAATATCAGCCTGAAAACACTGACTGACCGGTGGGACTCTCCGATCCTGGAAGTCTGGATACGACTGCACGCAGTCAAGTAGATGGCTTCTTTCGGTCGGACAGTCTGAATCGGTCAGATATTAGATGTATGTACTACTAACACTAGATTTAAGTTCAACTGTTACTAACCTACTATGGAATGTTATTCTGTAAATAACAATTATTATTATTATTGAACTTTATTACTTTTTAAACTAATTTAATTATTAAGACTATTATTAAAACTATTTATGTTTAAGTATACACTTTCTCCGAAGTTTAGGTTGCTTTTTAGCAGCCATGTTCACGGGGAGACCATACTCATATTCTTAATTTATCAATTGCAGGAATGACAGACATAATGGAAAATTAATTGTCTCTGGCCTTGTGCTGCAGGGCTGCTGCAGCTCAAGACAAGGGTGGTGTTGTGTTAGATCTTCAATTGGTGGGCACTGCTGGGTGGGTCGTTGATGTAGTTTCAGTTCCATCGACCCACCCTCCATACAAAGCACCGAGTTGGCACACTGTGGTGGTTTTAGTCGGTAGGCCCGAAGTCTCGGGATAGCACGTCATAACCCTCTAGCCTCCTCTTGTCGCGTGCATACCGCATTAGAAGCATTTCTAGAGACAAAAATAATTAAAAAAAAACTGTAATTGGTGAATAGTCTCTGGTGCTGCATATGTCTTTAAATACGGCAACCAATAGGCTTTGATTGTTTGCGAATTAGGGTACACGATTGTTTTGTAACTGACCTGGTATGTTTTTCGTATTGTGATAAATAAAATATAGATTGTGCAGTATATGTAACATATTTTCATATTATTTGTATTTTATTTGCGTCACGTTTATATAGAATTGTGGATTTACTTAGAGGCGTATAGATGCGTTTCCAGGATTTGTAGAAAATTTAACAGAAATAGACTTGTTGTTGACATTTGTTCTTGGTAGCCGTATGGCGTCTAGTATGCAATAGGCCCCTTGTTACGCGGGACGTTTCGGGCGAAACATAATAATAATAATAATAATAATAATGTTTATTTCAGTTAAGTTACACATATATTAACATTTACTGTGACAGCCACTCTAGGCACAGCCTGTGTCGTGGCCATCAAACTATACGGATTGTCATATACCTAGAACTTAACTATTACAAATAACTAATATGCATGAATAAATAGATGTGAGAGTGGTGTGAGTGAGTGGATGTTTGAGTTAGTTATGGTGAGTATTTATGATAGTGTGTGAGGTATGGAGTGTGTGTATGTATGTGTGTGTGTAAATGAGTGTATAAGTTTTTTAAAGGATTGAAGAACGTCTAGAGCGGTACATTTAAATAATGGTTTTAAGAAGTTGTTCCGTGTTGTGGTAATTTAGGCTGGCTATAAAAATTTTAACTCTAACATGGACTTCCCGCATACTGCTGTGCTTAAGATCGCAATGTTTTACTATTTTATTATATAAGTAGGGGTACAAGTACTTTTTAAACCTTTTGGCAAACGTAGTCTTGCATTTTGTGATGGGAATCTTGAAAACTCTGGATGAAACTGAATGAAACATGGTTGCATATATGTATTTATCCGTTTGAATAATCTGAATTTTTGCATTTATAATTGCCCATACGTGCAGAGAATCAGATTACAGAATTATTTACTCAGTAAACAAAAGATAAAATCGCAATCAGTACTTGATTAATATGCATTTAATAATAAATTAAAATAAAACAAACAATATCAAATTACAATTATAGATACATTTGTAAGTTATGACTGACTTAATTGACATAATCATATATATAGGCCTTAATGTTGGTGATTGGTAACAGTTATGATGTACTTTACGATATAATATACTGATTTATAAATTTACAGTAATATCTTGCTAAATACATAACGCAGTTGATAAGTTTGTGTAATTCTTATTCCTATCACTCATAAAAACATTTAACACCGTTAATACTTATTAAAATAATTTCATTTAAGAGCAAGAGCGTTGAACAGATCTTTAAATTATAAAAAAAACAGGCTGAAAATTACCTATTTCTTTTATAATAAGTATTATTGTGAATAGGTTCATATTAAGTATCTAACAGGAAAATTTACATTGCTGCAGTTCACAAATCACAGTTTCGTAATATTCGACCGACCTCACACGACCTTAAACGAGAGTCGTATACAAACAAAATAATTAAAGCATTTGCTTTACCTACATACATAAAGAAATATATTAAGTGTAACTTTTCTTAAATAGAATTTTACTTTATTCCCACGATAACAAAATGCATTTAAATTATATAAAACATCAATGAAGTGAATGAATCACACATTCTTCATTCGAATGTAGGTAAAAGAAACTAGAAAAAAAAAACGTAATACGCAAAGGTTGAAACGCATTCGTCCGCATGCCAAAGTTTGAGTTCGTTCAGTTCGTTGAATGAATGAATCACAATGTCGCACTTTTCGCGGTATTCGACCACCTTTTCCCGCGATCTGACGCATACGCTAGATGCTGTGTGTATTATTGAAAAGGAATTGAGTATGTCTGATAGTCCGATTAAAATAAACACACTACTAGATATAAAACCTTTTAGTTTAAAATAAGTGTAAAACGTAGATTAGTATTTGGATTTTTAGATTGTATTTTCTAAAATAGTAATAAGTTAGCTAAAGTTTATGTTTGCTGGTTATTTTTTTCATGTAGGAATTAAGTCTTTTTTACAAAGGCACAGACGTTCAATTATGTCCACGTTGCACAAGCATTAATAATATTGGCCACTTTATCTTTTTATATTTTTTAATATTTTAATAGCAAATCTATTATAGCTGAATTATAAGAATATATTGTAGAATTATTGTATACAATATTATTAGGTTTGAATGGAACCTCAGATAGTTATCTTGAGTATAAAACGTTAAGCCTAGTATCGAGCGAGCAATTTCATTCCAGTCACGTATTTGGTATTAATTACTAATTACCACTCGCTTGGTATTTATTAAAACAAGAGTTCAAGTTTAATTCTTTGTTTGTTCAAGTAAAAAATGAGAGTTATCTAGGTTTAAGTAATAAGTCTAGGTTTTATTTATCGTTAAGGTTGAGTCAGAACGTCCTTGCAGACTGTGTCAGGGTCCGACACATGTTTGCACTCGCGAACAGTTGGAACTTTGTTATATTAATGACGCATTTAGTTGGAATTTGCGCCAGTTGCATAAGATGTAGTATGTTTTGAATTGTGATCTGTTAGTTATGCGTTAGTGCGATACCTTTGTCGTGTAATACTATTGTATATCAAGATAACTAAGTCTTATTAGAAAGTTAAGGCTTATTAATGTAAACAATAGAAAATATTAATGAGGCAGGAAGTAGGAAATACTTTAAGGAGTTGCTCAACGTGGTATCTTTTGCTTATGGTCACCAGTCGAACATTTATCTTTGCTAAAGATTCATTTGAAGTTCAACTTGCTGTCTACAATTGCTACTTGCCTAATTTCCTACGTTCATTTGCCTATTAATTTTAAATCCTATTTATTTTAAAAAAGGGCTTCCCTATTCGATACAACAAATTTGTCATAAATATTAAATCTATTAAATGGGGCAAACACTGGCATCTTAAATACTGTTCTCACTAGTTTCAACTGCCTCCGGGGCAGCGGTGGTGAATGCAACTACTGTGCATGAGGTCTAGGGTTCGAATCCCGGGTCGGGCCAACAAAAAGTTATTGGATTTTCTGTTACAATAGCAGCCCGGTGTTAAAAGTTGGCGGTGTTAGACACCCCCGTACCTCGGAAAGCACGTAAAGCCGTTGATCCTGCGCCTGATCTCTATCCGGTCGTGTCGGATTACCGTCCCATCGCATCATGAGAGTTAGGGAACAGAGAGTGCACTTGTGTTTGCGCATACGCTTGTGCACTATAATATCTCCTGCGCAGATGGATAGTCTCCGATAAGACTGGCCGCCGTGGCCGAAATTTGGTCTGGAGGACATTAAATACTGTTCTCACTAGGGAATCCAGGGATTCACTTATTTGTAAACATGTAAATAAATCAATAAAAATTATTATTATTATTTCGAATGGGCAATAATTTTAAGCCTAAATAATAGCCCATTCCTAACAGTGAGTGCATGGTTTTGTGTTTCTGTGTAGTCTATTGTCATTGACGTCATAGGCGCGAGAAATGTACCTATTTAAAATGAGAACGGTCAACGTTCAAAGTTTTTGCTATTGTTTACAAGTTTTATTAGAGTGGTACTAATGACAATGTGACGCGGATACTTAGTCCCTAAACCCGTTACTGTGTGTAGCTGTGACCGCAGCGTATCGAGTTACGCTGGGGTAACGCCTTGTATCGATTCTAAACAACACTTCTCTATACAAGTGTTATTTAACGATTACTGATTGGTGTATTGACTGATTGAGCAAGCCTTCTAATGTGTGGCAGGATTGCTTCTAGCAAACCAAGTAAGGGTTGGTAAACTTGGCACATTCGAAAAGTAAGATCATATCTATGATCATCTCTATTAAAAAAATCTTGACCTGAGCATATGATCGCAGTAAACAATAAAAAAATGCTTTAAGTTTTACATGTATAAAGGATGTCCACGTACCTACATTATAGATCAAATGATATTCTTTGAATCTTCGTACTAGTACCACTGGTACTAGGACATAGATGCAATTACCTACTTATTATTTTAAATCTGTCTAATATCAATTTAAAGTTGTTTTGACTTCTTTGCTAGTTTTGTAGCTTGAAAATTATGTAACCATCGACTCTGTGATTTTGTGTTTGTGACCAGTAACAATTTAATGAGTTTTCTTAAACGTACTTAGCTAATTTGAGATTGGTATGCTTGTTTCTACAACGGTGAAATATTGGTAAGTTATGCATGATACATATTTTATATATGATATAAATATATATAATAATTATAATATCCGATTTGAGAAGCCCATACCAAGCTTCTATAAAGTTACAGCGAATAGAGAGAAGCGTCTATCGTGACCGAATATACTTGCCATAAAACGATCGAACTAAGTTGGTGACGTGTGCCCTTATAACATAACCGTACGGCGATCGTAAAATTGTGCATTTGAGCGACTAGCGACCGTCGTAACAACTTTATTGCCAATAACTATCGACCTCCGCTTAACGTTCAAGCACATAGACTACGAAATAGAAGATTTCAGGGGAATATAAAAGAGGACCAAACTAGGTTTGTTGTTTTTATTCTTTGGCTATAAAAGATTAGGTAATTAAAGGCATGTTTATCTAGGTTGTTAGATTTAGGAATCATGGCTATTTGGGACATAATATTTTCGATCAGGATAGCAATAAAATGGGCGGGTCAGTACTCATGTTATTAGCTTGTTGGTTTAGTGACATTAACTTGCGTTTTCGCTTACAATCACGGGTGTTCTAGGGTTCGATTTTCAGGTTATGTAAAGAGTTATTTTAAGTAGCAACAGGCAAATGTGCTGGTATACGGCAATAGGCCTGCCCTGTGCAATATGGGATGCAAAATTTCTTACGATATAAGTTAGTATTGTAGAGAATTATATAGTCTGCGTGTTGGTAAACTGTTTGGAAGACCAGAATTTGGACAGTCGGTCTGAGAAGATGGAGTAACTGCGGTGACTGTTTCGAGGAACACATGTTATTGATAGACTTTATAAACGGCAAATCTATATACACAACAAAATATAAAGAAATAAATGAACACTAATTAATAGTAATTAATAACAACAGTAACGCTCCATATATCCATAAGTCCACATTTTATTTTCGAATCTATGCCGAATATAGATTTTCGAAGTAGATCGCAGTTAAGTAACACGTTCGAGTATTGTGCGATAATTGCGCAATTACCGCCAGTTGCGTTGTTTAGATAGCGCTTGTGTGCGCTTGTTATCGATATTGTAACAAAACTAGAGTGGGGAAATGTTCTAATCTGTCAAACTAACTGCTAGTCACGTAATTACAAGATGGTAATAAACTCATATTGAAAAATATTACATTCATAAATAAGTTTTAGAGTTTCGGAAAATCGGCTAAATAAAAGCTGCTTTACAACATACATAATTGCAGTCAACTGACTCGTTGGTCAGTTAATTAATTGTGGAGAGTAAGAGTCGGCCTCGATGGCGTAGTATAGGCATCACTTGCGCTTTGCCGACCTTTTAGGAAAGGAATTGGGAAGGAGAAGTAGCGGAAAGCGGCAAGAGGGTTATTGGGCCGCCGACACTCTCACTCACCGAACGAAACACAACAGTAGGAATACTGGTATTTCACGTCAATATTCTGTGAGAGGGTAGTCCTTCCCCGGTCGAGCCGGCCCATTCATGCTGAAATCAGCGATGTATTTATTTATGTATGTATTTACAAAAAAAAGTATATATGTACGTTTATCCATTGTCTAGTACCCATAGTACAAGCTCTGCTTAGTTTGGGCTAGATGGTGCTGTGTGTATGTGATAGAATATTATATTATTATATTATATTATATTATATTATATTATATTATTTACACACCTACCGAAGGTCTTGAGTTTAGTATTCAGCAAGTACATATATAGTTTCACGCCTATATCTCCAAAAGTTTAGGCTGATTTTTATTATATCCCAACCTCGCCAGCTATGGTTTTAAGTCCCATCTAATAATCCTCCAGACCGAATTTCGGTCACAGCGGCCAGTTTTAACGGAGAAAGGCCATCTGCGCAGGAGATATCATAGTGTACAAGTGTGTGCGCAAACATAAGTGCACTCTCTGTTCCATTACTCACATGATCCGATGGGACGATAATCCGACACGACCGGAGAGAGATCAGGCGCAGGACCAACAGGTCTTATATAATGAAATCACCGCAGCTCTCTTCCAGACTTCGTGCGTGCTTACTGAGGTCTTAAGACTGCGCCGAGCGTAAGACAGATAATGACAGAGCTCTTGCGACGCATATTCAAATCGGCGCGCGACCGCCATAGTAAAATTGTATGGAGGATTTGAAGTGCTTTTTTGATAAATATGTATCTTTATTGTCAACCAATAACTTAAATATTTGGGACGGACAAATTGTAATATAACTATTTATGTTTCGTTTAAACTGTAAAATAGGATAGATTTCTACTGTTATAATCTAAAAATCACGTAACACGAACTTACGTTTTTGCATTGCAATTTTACGTAATTTTGTAGGCGAAAAATTAATTATTTTAAGTTTTTTACACGGAGTAAATGTAAACACATTCATTGTTATGGTAAATGTAAAACAAAACATTTTTCGACAAAGGAATCTATCCCGAGAATGCACAACAGTTGCATTTACCACCGCTACGTGTATTCGTACTTTCATAGTGTTATTCATAAATTAACGAAAACGTTTGCTCGACAGATGGATGGATTTGTTAAGTAGCACCTGTAGTAGTAGGTTCTACTTGCACTACTTACTTTTATGTTAGCCCTCAATTATTCTGCCTAACCTTTCATGAGGTTACAAGCGTAATGATATATTGTTTTGGCTAAAACTATGTTAGTCAATAAAATAAAACTACTTTTTACGCATTTTATCGCCTTTTAATTTTTATAATATTGAAACTTTAAACTACTAATGCTACTTTACCGGTGAAGTAAAATAATCGTGAGGAAACCTATATGTCGGTGATTTCTCCACAATGTTCTCGAAGATGTGTGATGTCTGCCAACCCGCACTGGGCCAGCGTGGTAGACTATGGCCTAACCCTCCTCACCATTGGTCCCTCAGTCTACCATTAGACGAGGCCCGTACCCAGCAGTGGGACAGTTTAATACAGGGCTGATACTATTATATTTATTGATAACACTCAAGAAGAACATCAGCTGTGTTAAAATGCCATAAGTTTGGCGTCTCGGAGTCGTATCCTATATTTATCACACGCAAACGTAAGCTCCACTAACGATGCAGTAATTTTAAATAAACATTATGCAAAACATATGGCTGTCAATTTATAAATATAAATAGTTAATTAGTGACGTGACCTGAATCGATTAGTTTATCGAATGTCGATCGAATATTAATTTCACGCTCGCTATTAATTAAGGGTAAACTGGTCACCGCGGGGTAATGTGTGTGCTTGTCAATCCTTGCTGACGGTTCCGTATGTAATAAAATAAAGTATTTTGTTATAAAGATTGTATTACAGCCAAGTTTCAAAGGGGATGTTTTTAGCGCCCCTTGTAACATAATTATTAACTATAGGGCAGATTTCTTATTACAATTAGGTATTTATATTTTCTAGGAAGCCAGTTGCACTTACTGATCGGTAAACGATTAGCAAGGTTAAGCAACGTGGGGTGCGGTCAGTCTATAAATGGGTGACCGCTTAGAGGTATTTCATCTGAGCGTCTCCGTGCTTCGGAGGACATGTAAAAAAAGTCGGTCCCGGTTGTTGTCAAATTGACAGCAGTCGTTAAGCCATGTCCGGCTTGGACGGCTTGAAGAACTCTTGACAACAGGTTGGCCACTAACCACACGAAAAGAAGAAGAAGAAAACTAGGAAATACCTGACAGAAAATATAATAACATTTTTAATAAGCCGGGAATTGAACTCAGGATCTTTTCAGTAGCAGCACAACATCTGTAAATGTGGCCTACCTATGTACAGTAATATGCTATCTTAGTCTCATCATCTCAGTAAACTAACGAAACTGATATATCGCTGAGGCAGACCGTTTGATTGCCACGCAGAGGTCTCGAATTCGATCCCACGGCACGCATCTTTGGCTTTAAGAAGATATGTGTCTATTAAATAGTTAATTATTACCAGTTTTAATGGTGAATGAAAACATCGTCAGAAGACCTGTCTGTTTGAGACTTTTACATTAGATTCTCGATGATATTCGAGGTCTGCCAATCCGTCTCTTTTCACACTAAGAAGTAGCTCAGTAATATAGGACAGTTTATAAACATAGACATCCTAACTAATATTATAATTGCGAATGTGAGTTTGTTAGTTTATTTCGCTATCACACCTTAACTACTCGACCGATGATCATGAAATTTCGCATACACGTTGTCAGGGGCACAGAAAAGCACCAAGGTTACTTTTCATCGGGAAAAAGGATTTTTTATGAACGCGAGCGAAGTTGCAGGCAAAATGTAAATAACAGTCATATATAACACAATTGTCTAAATAACAATGTTACACACCTCTGCCTTTTCCATAATTGCATACTTTATCACAGACATGATTCCCAAAGGGGGAGGGAGACATCAGAGAGACTTTGTAAATACATTTTCTTCAAGTCTTGTTTTTATATGGTGAATAATGAGTGACCAGCGGAACCCTGGGCAGCGTGGAGCGCGCAGTGATTACGAAGCAATTTGCTGTACCCCAGCGCTCCGAGCGTGAAGCACAGGTGCGGTTCCGCTGCGCGCGCGCATCCACCACACTTATTGATTTTCACTATCATTAGACAGCTAAAGAGATTTTAGTGACCCCGGGCTTGCCTTGTATACTTGAATCAACATTTTGTTTTCAAATTTCTAATAGATGTTTCGGTTGGCGTAGTGGTTATTTGTTGGTGATTAACTGAGTGTTTGGATTTTGGTTTGGTTTCCTAAGAAACGGTAATATAAGATATATAAAACGGCATGCGGGACGAAATCAAAATGGGAAATGTGAATATTCAAACACCACATATTGTGATCACAATTTATTGTTTTTTAATAATCAATCCAGAAATACGAAGTCAAACAAACTTACATTCATGATTTTAAATATCGTTACTTTTCATATTGATAGATTTGAATAAAATCATACAATTATCGTATCACTATTGCAGGGCATAGAACATTATCAGGGTAGTACCCTGTGTTACTACTATGTTCTGAGGTTTTAGCCTGAAAGCTGACAAAATAATTTTCCCTGCGACACTCGAAAATATGAGCGTAAAACACTACTACCCATCTCTTCAGAGATATACTGACATATGTATATACAAAAATATACCACAGCATACGAGCTAATATAAACCTTAACACGTTAGCTGCCACGTCAGGCACCGGTGCCTGACAGACATTGTATCAGTTTGGGCTTTGTCAGTCACATGTGCTTGACATTTTATTTAAGTCTTATTTTATGTAAAAAAATCACGGAAATAAATACTAAAACAGTAACTTTTTATCACCTATATCGATATAAGACCGTACACAAAAAATAAAATATGCCGTCGTTAAAATATTGTTATGGCAGTTAACGTGTTAATATTTAAAAAATAAGTTTATATATTAAAAAATTCCTATGTCATGCTTGCATGCTTAACTAGCATAAAGTATTTCAAATAAAACAGTGTTAGTTGAATTGTTTATCCAGATAAACAGTGTTAACTCGTCTGACCCTTGAGTATAATTGTTATGAACACTGAGCGACAGTGTAATTGCGTCTCTAGGGGTGAATGCCACCCTTATGTGCTGGTCAAAGATAAGTTATCTATGTAGATTAGACACGAATAGGTAAAAGAGTTAAATATCGCATAAACTGTTGCTGTATTCATTAGTCGCGTAGGGTGAATGACAGCCGCCCAGGGTGGAAGAAAATTTGGCCTTCCTCTTATTTAGGTATTTCAATTTAAAAGACTACAAGGTATAGTAATTATAAAGAACTCTTCGACAAGAACAGACATCATTATTGCGTATTTGTACATTTCAAATATTTACAAGGTATAGTGAAATTTTGCCGCCCGCAGAGCAGCGATAGCTCAGTGGGGAGACCAACAGACTGCAATGCAGAGGGTCTCGAACCCACGTCGCGCACCTCTGACTTTCGGAAGTTATATGACTTATCGAAATTATGTGCGTATTGATTGACAATTATCGCCTGCTCCGTGCCTCGGAGAGCACGTTAAGCCGTCGGTTCCGGCTGCCATGAACATCTATGGCAGTCGTTATTGTGAAAGTCAGTACCCTCTAATATCCTGACACTGGTCTAGCCTTAGAGTATCGTTAGCCTTCGGGTTGCGGAGGTCAGGTGGCAGCCGCTCCGTGTAAAAACTGGTATCCAGTCAAATCCGGTTAGACCATAAAAGCCGACCCAAGTGACTTGGGAATAATAAAGGCTAAGAGAGAAGAAGATAGTGAAATTTTGCCGCCCCCTAAAAGTATCGCCCGGGACGGAGCTACGCCACTGTTATACATACCAAAAATGTTTACCAAGGACTGCACGGATGGCGCAGTGGTTTAAGTGATCACTTCGCTACTGCCATTCGATTTCCACACGGGACAAAACTTTGTGTGATCCACAAATGGTTGTTCCGAGTCTGGGTGTCCGTTGTTTCAATGTTTGTAAAGTCTACCGCGGCACAGGAATTGTTCCTAGTGCGGGAGTTGCCTTTTTAAAATAATAGGTTAAAGGATAAATATCGCATAAAATGTTGCAATACCCAAAAAAGTTTTAACTGCATCGAGGCAGTGCATAAAGTAACTAGGTCATAGTTGACCGGGACTTCCAGGGTCCTTGAGATTATATATAGTCTAACCTTGAGGCTCTCTGTAATCTTGTTTAATAATGTAGTACTTCCCAAGTCAAACTATTTCTTTTTAACTGAAATTTTAAGCTAAAGGCACGGAGGCTTGTTTCCTAATTACTTATTCAGATTAGATTGTAAACATCACACAAATCATCTACAGATAGGTATTGTAGACAAAAAGAAGATAATTTTATAAAAAAGATAAATTAATTGTGAAGTTTTGTCTTTGGTTTCAAATCGAAATCGGCTAAACAAAATTCCTTGCAAATAATTTAAAGCGTAATTGTTAGAATGACAGCTGTCTCTTTTACGTAAGCTCTTCCATATCTTTTCTGGTACTTATTTAATAAAATTGTCAACACGTGTGCAATTATATAGAACAAAATAGTTTGTGCACCAGATTTTTGATGGCCTATAAGCCTAGCATATCTAGTATATAGTATCATTGTTATAAATAAATAAAATAAATAAATATATAATATTCTATCACATACACACAACACCATCTAGCTCAAACTAAGCAGAGCTTGTACTATGGGTACTAGACAATGGATAAACATACATATATACTTTTTTCTTGTAAATACGTACTTATTATACATAGAAACATTGTTATAAGACGGAATTTATAAGATGCGGCCATTTGATGAAATATATGCAATTTTTATGTTGTGTCATATACTTTGCTTAATATATTGCTGTGCCACTAACATTCTTGTTGGAAGTACATATATCTGTGGCTGTCCACAATTAAAATCTAAGCAGTTAAACGTCATTAGATCTTATATGCTCCAGGGAAAAGAAAGTACGACGAAGTAGTGTTTATAGCGGTAGTTTTTCTAAATCTGACGATAGTTACAGTGCAGAGCCTTAGTACCATCTCATAAAGCATGGTCATTGCATGTGCGAGAAAGAGCAAAACTATAGGTTCTGTAATGCACTATCTCATTGCTACCCTAGGTCGATGGAATTTTCCCATAAATCGGTTTTCCTGGACCTCTTTTGGTGGTCAAATCTTGAGAAGATCCCTTGTTACTGGATGAATACGAAAACTTAGGGTGGCGTGTTGTTCTGACAGTTTTATCCCAAGCGATGCTGAGAGGCATGAATAATTGTTGGTACCAGCGACAGTATAAATGTATATGTGTGTATAAAAACCATAAACAGAGGGTGCATAATCTTTGCCTCTCAACCCCCTTTACAGCTATTTTTTTTAGTCTATGTCAACCCTTCGCCGCGACGCATTAACAGTCATTAATCAAGTTGTTAATGCCCCTAATGTTCGTAATGACCGCGACACACTATTTATACGTAACCAGCGTAGGGTTAAACATGTCTAATTGATATCCGCACTCCATACAAAGTTCAAGGTTGTTAAAGGGTTAAAATGTTGTTACGCTCTCATATGGGTAATTTGGAAATTGTTGGCAATTATTTTTTAATTGTATGAATTCTGCAGGTGAAAAATAAACCATAGTTTAGTCAGAATAACAACGATATAATATTTTTGGAGGTGATACATTCTGTATCCTAACTAATATTTTAAATGCGAATGTGTGTGTTTGCTTGTTTGTTGGTTTGTTACACTTTCACGCCTTAACTACTCGACAGATTATCATGAAATTTCGCTTAAACGTTGTCGAATACAGAAAAGAACATAGGGTACCTTCATCCTTCATCCAGAAAAAAGGTAGGTACTGTTACCAATCTAACCTATATTTATGCGAGCGAAATCGCGGACAAAATCTAGTCATTCTTATTAAACTGATATAATTATTATACAATGATTCGCGTTATCTCAGTCCTGTTACGAAGGGTTAGACCATTAGTTGCCAAAGTGGTCCAGGTGGATCCCCAGGGGTCCTCAGGAGACTCGACAGGGCCAACGTTGGCGTAACAAAAAAATTGGGGGTCAACAATTTGTAAGCAGGGGTCCACGAAAATTTACTTGCTTTCGATAGTGAAGAACTAAAATGTTGGCTTGACTTCACCTATCAATGTAGGCAGATAATATTTTAACCGATTTTCCGGTAGAGAAATTCTAAAAAAAAATCTGTCTGTAGAAATTTGATCAAATTTTAAATACGAATGCCAAGGAATATGGTAGAAATGTAGTTGCAGGTGGTCCACCGAACCTGCAAAATTTTGAATGTGGTCTATGAGAAAGAAAGTCTGGGAACCTCTGGATTAGACAGTAGTGTATACAGGTACTTACTTATTTTAAATGTTTTTTTGACTCATATTGGAACCATATACCGTCTACCAGGTCAATTAGTAGACCGCATATTGTTAATGAGAGTTTAAAGAGTACCTGAGAATACTGTACTCAACCTGGGAATCTAAGCTTTACCGTGTCATTGTAGTGTCTGCCTTCTCGCCTATATACGTATATTTCATTGTAATTTTTTAATTGATCCATTATACGTTAATCGTTAGACTAAACTACATCTATCTTTTGTTACGAACCTCCAACATTGCATGGCAACCCTGCCAGCTGCCTTTGGCAGTACTGCGTTTACTGGTTTTGAATTAATTGATAAACAATATTTGATAAATATTCATCGAAGAGAATTTCAATTATGAATATGATATTATTGGCGTGCGACATTGTTTTGTCCGGTTGTTATCGAGTTATCGGGCATTAGGATCGCTTAATTCGGCCTCGAAAAGAATCGTAAACGCTCATATGACCAATATGACGGCCTAAAACAATTATATGATATTGTTTAACCACAATTAAATATATCATCAAGTCGTCTAGCCAACTAAATGTTATCTAACTTGGGTTTTGGCAACGAACTCCGTCTCGTTGCAGTGTAGGCCCGGCCCTCGGTCGCTTACAACCGTTTCATATTCTATCTACTTATCAAAAGGCTGGCTGCTATCTCTTTGATGTATACAGAATGTTTTAGTTTTACATTCTATTATGGTAGTTTCAGTTTGCGACATATTATGAATTTCTGCAAAAAGAGATACTTGACCCTTTTCAGCTTCCAAGCTATTTTTATTAAGTCTGCTTGTTAAAATAATATCAGCTATGTTAATAATTATTGGGGTAAGCAAAAAACTTTGAAAGCAAATCAAATCTTTCATACCATTAAAGATTTGATTTGTGTTCTCATTTAGCGCCTTTAAAGAGTAATTTGCAAAGTAATTTTTGATAGGGTTTGACTTAAAAAATATTATGAGCTGGTATGCTCATAATATTTTTCAATCGCGAGAAAAGGAGTGATGGCAGAATCGTATCTTAAGCAAAATCTATGTGCTTTATAAGTTATTGAATGATTTTATTTATTGATCAAGATAGAAAAAGTAAATTTGTAAACAATTCTGTCACATCATCATCTAGTATGAGTGAAAATCGATTTAGAAAGTACTTTCGTGCTACAATAGATAGCAGCATAAAACCTTACAAAAGACAACCTGCCCATCCATCTACACATGTAGCAACAAGTCACGCCCATTTATGCTTTGAGCTTTCTCTATGTAGACTAGCCTAACTTGTATAAAAAAGTTTCAAATCCCAACAATCGCAGTTTTATTCAAAATAATTGGAACCACCCTCTATTACTTCCGTCTACGCCGCCAAAGTTTCTTCACGAATTAAGTTAAAAAATGAAGACGATAGATATGTTTGTCTGGCGCGAGTCAAGTCTATCCTAGTCGCGCCGTCGCGTTATTGCCCAAGTTTGTACCAAGTTTTTGCAACATTTGGCATAGTCCTTACAGCGGTGCTTCGATTTCGGTACCATTCCAGGTTTAATGCCGTCGTTTTGTTTAGTTCCAAACTTGTTATGGGTCTGTTGAGTGTTCTTTTGTGGTTGGATATATTTTGCTATAAAGTTATTAAGTTAGTTTGTGTACTGTTGAAGGTTCTATGTAGCTTTAAGGATGTTTCTTAGAGGGAAGACCTTCAGCTATCTTAAGTTGTCTTCTTATATTTTCACAGGTTGTGAGATGCTGGAGAGCCGTGGAGGAACTCTTGAAAAATAGATTTATACTAAAATCAATGTTGATGTTGGTAGTCTATATGTAGTCTTAAAGCTGGAATTTCATTTAAACTGAAGTAGATCGATTTGTCTGGCAGCACCTTTTCGCTACAGTAAATGGTAAATAATCTTATCTTAAGTAAGTTTACAGCTGTCCTAAAGAGTTAGGAGCACTTTGCCTCTTGCCTGTAAGGAGGCGGAGAAAAGCGATCCCTTCACATGTAGCAGTGACTCTTTTTGTTATAAAGTCCGTATGCCGTAAGTGTAACTGGTATAGTCTTTTTTCCTTGCTCCTAATGGCAAACGTCCATAGACTACGGTGACCAGGACCCACCAGCACAAAATATACCCACAGCTTTTCCAAAGTGTGCGACCTGTACGCCGCCGTAATGGCATGCCGCTCTTACTCGTACATTCATACATATCCAAGCGACAATGATTGAATCTAATCTACAATACAGATTATTTTTTCACCAGATATGTGCAGAGTAAGTAACATTTTCTAAACAATACTGTGGTTCCCGTCGACAGCGCGTTCATTGTGACGGACGGGTTCCCACGTGGTTCGCTGTGTCGATACGTGCACACCCACTTTCACTGATGCCACCAGGATGTACTATGCGAGATTCTTAAGTATTGATTGATTTGGAGACCACCCCATCCCGGATAGCCAAGGCTCCAAATCATTAGGATACTATTCCGTCTGTCGAGTGTTATCTAATTTATGGGTGTATAATAATATCAGCCCTGTATATAAAATATCCCACTGCTGGGCACGAGTTTCTTCTCTGTGTGAGAAGGGTTAGGCCAAAGTCCAGTGTCGGTTGGCAGACTTTACTCATATTCGAGAACATGATGGAAAACTCTCAGACGGGTTTTCTCATTAGTTCAAGTTGTGGTTACATTTACGGAAATTTTAGGATTGATGTTTAGAGCAGGTTAACTGTTTTTGGGTATTGCTGTCAGGGAATTCTTAGTAGCAGTATGGAGACTAGCTCAGTAAGCATTTAATTAAAATAGGTATGCGCATATGTCACATAGCTGGTGAAAGATGAGAGTTATACATATCTTCCTATTCTTCCAAGGGTCATGCTGGCTCGAGTCCCATGTATGTATGCATATTGAAGGCTAAAGGAAGTCAAAGTGGCGTAGAGGAGATGGATGCATGCAAGTAAAATTTAAAAACTTTATAATGACCGACAGTATTCGGATCGATTTTCTAGTCTAATCAGATTTATTTAAATATTAATTTGTCATGGAATGACGTTGCCTATCTTTGGAATACCAATGGAGTGACGATATTCTAAGTTTAAACTAAATGCCAGAATATTTGATGGTAGGTACTGATCTTAATTTCTACTATCTAGTTGAGGATGAAGAACGGGTTGAGTGTATGAAATAAAGACTAGAATATTGGAAATCATTTTATTTATCTTCTCTTATTACAAATAACTTAAAAAATTACGTACAATATTCATTTATCATTACATTTTCATATATATTTGTACAACGTTCATGGTTTTTATTACTTATATAAAACTATTGTGGGGTTACAGCTAGGTACAAACGCTTTTTGGAACAAATACAAATTAATATGACCTCTTTGAAATTGAGTATTATTTCATTCCATTAAGAAAAGTTTATAAATACGTTAAAATGGAGTATTATATAGCATTATGTTCAGACCAAGACTATCCCACTGTTGGGCATAGAATAAGAGAGCTGAGGCCACTTTCACCACGTTGCCCAAGTTGGCAGTGCTCACATCATGAAGAATTTATCAGGCATACATTTATCCTCACAACATATACCGTCACCGTTAAGGAGTAGGTATTAGACAGGTATTAACCGGTCGTATACCGCCGGCTCGCATACCAGCCGGCAGATTTGTACCCGTCGTAGGCCGGTGGCTCGCATGCGAGCCACCAAATTGGTTTTACGTTAGCTTAAGCTAAAGCGAAGGCGGCGCGCGGCGTTTTGGCGCCAATTTGGTGGCTCGCATGCGAGCCACCGGCCTACGACGGGTACAAATCTGCCGGCTGGTATGCGAGCCGGCGGTATACGACCGGTTAAATAAGAAATAATATTTAAATAATCAATCGATTCGATTTGATTCGATTAATTAAATAGAAATTTAATTTAAATGTAGTATTCGCCTAAACATAAAATTATGAAGTCGGTCATAGATTTCAGCCATATTTGTTTTTGCCGCCTAACTCGAAAACTTCCAACTTTTCTCTTTTATATATTTCTAGATAAGCAACCAAACATGCGGAAAGAAGTATCGTGGATTATTTTAATCAGCATTCATTTTAATTGGCAAATATTCTTTTGTGTTTTATCAAATGCCAGTTTCTTAACTTTCATAATACGCAGGCTGGGTTCAACCATCTTTATGCGTTAATGACAAAATACTGAACCGCTAAGATTTATTCTTACATAATTGTTTTTTTATCTGTGTAATGAGTATTGTAACGGTTCACTGTAAAACAATGATGGACGTAAAATATAGAATTTTGGCATCACCGTCAGTAAAATTATAACATGTGTTTTGCTTTATACATTGAATTTTATTAATTTAAAAAGGCGTTAAAGTACGTGTAATTACTTAAAATATAAAGTAGAAAAAGATTGTCTATTTATATATAAAGTGTCAATATTATATTTTTTTATCTGTATTATCAACAGCCAATCAAATCACTTAGCATAAGTTTGATTTGAAACGACCTTGATTAGACATTTAGAAATCGGATGATTAAATCTGCTTTGTCGTGTTGTACTGAGCCGGCCATCCATATAAATGTATTTTGTAAATACAGGTTAAAGATAAAGTAACTTGAGGAAAAGATTTCACAATATTGATTTGAATACATACCTAAGTATGTGTAAACAAAGTTGATTTAAAGTCAATATTACCAACAATAGCGCTTATGTTACTTCGCCGTTAAGCTGAGGATTTGTATTAATGCACAACGACATACTTTGAGCAGTGACAGTAATATAAATAAGAAACGCACACGTCATCGACAGATATCATCCTCACGTTGACTTTGTCAAGAGTACGCAAAACGAAACGCAAGACTCACAAACTCACTGACTCCTACACATAACATCATATATTTACACAGTTTGAACACATGCTAAGTATAAAACGTTCATACAAAATAACATTCTTTTGTACTTGTTTCTATACAAAATTATCTTAAAACTATCTAATGTTACACATAGATCCTAAGTGGCGAAGTGGGATATGTCTTAAATTAATCATTTCATGAACAAATAACTACACAAGCGTCGATATGTCTACGCATATATTTATATATTAAAATCAAAATAATTTAAAGCTGATGTCGTTTATATCAACTTAACTTTACGCCCCTTTGTTATCGAAAGTTCGATTTTTCAACCAACATTTGGTCGCGATTTAAATGGCAAGGCAAAAAGATTCATTACAAATAAAACTAGCAAGTAAAGGTGTTACTGAATGAATGAAAACCATCACATTTTAAACCGATTAATACCAAATTACACGTACGATACAAATTTGTCGAAACCCTTTACAATTTAAACCTTTTATATCGATAGCGATTATTACGCGAGTGTGCACGTCACAACATGATCAAGCGTATGCCAGCGCACACCTGGGGTTCTTTTATTCGCGACTTATACTTGTTCGCGGTAGGCCCATCGTGGCAAGATTCGAAAGCTAAGGAAGACTTTTTGTAATCTATCTAACAATACTATGGCGTTGGGGGCTACAAAAATCTATCAAAAAGTCAGTCTTTTATATCGGAGGTCGGTGTCACTAGGAGGGTTGAGGCACTACTCGGAGCCAGGATCACGAGATGATGCAGTTTTTGTCATGTTGAGCGTTCTTTCTCTGTCTTTCGCGTTTCGCGCAGGCAACCGCGTCGTTCGGCACGTACGATATTCTAACTCCCCCGTATGCTCTTCTCGTGGGCAGCGTGTAAGATTCAGCTGATGAAGATGACGAAGAACAGGTGCTACAGTAACTGCTTGCGTCCTCATCTCTCACCTTTTCTCTTCTAGGTGGCTCGTCAGGTTCAAATGCTGCATTGTCGTCTCCACAAAACCTCACCGTCCGCCCTCCTCTAGGTTTCCTTGGCGATTTCTTTCCATCTACTAGGGTAAGCTCAGGCATTGATGAAGAATGCCCAGGTGTGACTACTGCCTGAGCTTCGACTGGATGCGGTGGTTTCCAATCTTGAGAGGACTCATCTTTATGATCCTCAGAGGTCGGCGTTGGTTGAATCTGGTGTTCTGTCATGGATTGCTCCAGTCGAAGGTCTGCAAGCGCTCGATCTAGACTGAGACAAGCGTGCGGCGGTGGTGGAGGATGGGGTGGCGGTGTCTCTGGAGCTAAGGACCCGCTTGGCTCCGAATCTGCATCTATGTGTGGCGACGGTTCTCTATGAGGAGATTGTGGTGGAGACGATTTCGGCGATGGCATTCTTCTCGGCTTTGGCACTCGTGGAGGTCTTGGCCCTGGTCCTGAGGAGTCAGAAGGCGTCGGAGGTTCGCCTTTGGAACACGCTATTGAGCAATAGATAGCTCCTTTCCTCGGTAAGAACGGTCTACCAAGTAAACTTGCTCGGCAAGTGTGGCAGGCGAAGCATCGTTCGGTGGCATGCCAGTGCTGACCTTCGTGGGACATTTGGCCTTGGTCGACACCTATGGGTTCGCCACATGCATCGCAGTACTCGGCGAAACAGTTGTCGAAGCAGGGCAGGCAGTATGGGCGTGCTTCGCGCATGATGTAGCGTTGTCCACCGAGCTGCCGGGCGCACTCAGCGCACGCAAAGTGTTTCATGTGCCATGCTCGACCCTCGGCTTCGGTGCACTCATCCGCTAGAATTATCTGTGAACAAAAGAAATTGGGTTTAGACAGGTAGTCTCAAAATCTCATAAATTGCGAATGGTCGGAGTAGGTCAATATACATCAAGAATATAAGCATTCCTACATATAGTTTCAGAATTTGAAATGATCTGAGTAGAAAGTAATAAATATCAAAATTATAAGTGAATGAAAAGCTCTTAAATTGCCATAGTCGTTATTATAAACAGTTTTTTATTTAGAGTGGTGATACTCTTTATTTAGCAATAGCCTGTACTTTTGATTCGTACAGTGTTGTTGATTGTTATTTGCATATCTTAGAGGCTGCGCCACGACTTGCATACCAATTACAATGTAGCAACACGTCGGCGACTGAACGACCGCCGGCACCTCCGCTACACATTCCGCCATTTCCAATTATTACATATTTTCTCGAACCGGTTCTGTTTAATTAATTATCTGGATAAACAAGGTTTAATTAGGCATTATTATTCATAGTGTTTATCGTCGGGGGCCGGTGCTCGACCCCAGGAAAGTTGGTCTGTGCGACAATGGTGCATGGGAACATTTCCCACGAGTCGCCGAGTTATATTTTGTTCGTGTTCATTAGTGGACTATTCACTCATTATTAATATTTCAAAAACGGTATTTTGTGTCGTGTAGCGAGCAGTCGTGGAGTGACGCGATTGTGTGCCTCTGACATGTTCCGTGTTGCGCTCACAATTATACTAGATAGGTAAATTCAATTCATTGTTTACTACACATGTAGCTCGGCATTGTTGTTCTTACACTGGTTTATTAACCTTTACATATCCTATTTTACGTAGTTTTTGTCTATTTAATGCCTTATTTGACGAATTTATGTTGATAATAATGTGTCCATCAAACATTGACTCTGTGATTCAGGCTTAAATTACGTCAAATTGTCTCATTAATATAAATATTCATAACAGTAACATAAGTTGCCTAGAGTAATAAAAAATATAAATTATCTAGTTTTTCAGCGTGTAATTTTTAGTTCATTCAACTTTTCTGTATATGAAATAGGTGGTACCTAATCCTAGATTTTCCTACGATAGGTATCATCAGCCTAATTCTCAGTAGTGATAGGCAGACAGTAGCCCGTGGGACGGCGGAGTCCCGTGGTCACCAGTGATCGCACGATATGTGCGGCGCGCCGGCATGGGAGCTTCACTATCGGACTCATTATCGCGAACCAACTGTTTATTGTAATGTAAGGGATTTCGAAATTTTCGTTATGCGTTGTACGCTAGAGTTTAAGGAAAGTTAAGATAGGTGAAATGGTTTCGAATGGTTCATTTTATATTCGGAGTTAATGGGCAGCGTTTGATATTACTTATCATAAGTACTCATTAAAATATTAATTGGGAATTGTAGTATTTGTAAGTGTAGTGGATGCGATTGCTGTGCACGAGATCTCAGGTTCGATTCACAGGTCAGACAGTATTATTGGGCTTATCTTGAAAATAATGTGGTAAGTAATTTATTTTGGGTGATAGTGTCCGGATGACGGCAAGAGATTCGAACTCTATTACGAAGAATCAAAATCATAGCTGACTAAGTGTAGCTGTCATATACGCGTTAGAAAATGTATGTATGTAATATGACGTTAATTAATAACTCTCATTCACGGTATTTATCACTACGGCTTTAATTTTTGAAATAGGTAGTTGTAGAATCAGTCCTATCAAATAGTCTTCCTGACTCTTCATAGCTCTTAAAGCACTTAAATAACTTTGGTTACGACATGTTTTTTCATACATTATGACAAGTTCATCGACGTTTACGCTTGAAGTATTTTAAGAAAATTTACAGATGAGCATGCCATTCTTCTTCTTTTCGTGTGGTTTAGTGCCCAACCTGTTGTCAAGAGTTGTTCAAGCCCGTAGGCCTCTGGCATGGCTTAACGACTGCTGTCAATTTGACAACAACCGGGACCGACTTTTTACGTGCCCTCCGAAGCACGGAGACGCTCAGATGAAATACCACTAAGCAGTCACCCATCTATAAACTAACCGCACCCAGCGTTGCTTAACTTCGCTGATCGTTTGCCAATCAGTGAGTGCAACTGGCTATGAGCGCCTGCCATGCGCATGCCATTGAAACTCACGTATCCAACATATCGAGAGTTATAAAGGCTCGCGTCGGATCCTCAGAGTTATAAAGTATACCTTTTTGGCAGGTAGGATATATGAATTTAACATATTTTCCGACAAAGGTGTAATTTTTTTATTAGGGTCTTTTAAGTCAAATGCGTTTTTTGGCAGCCGGGATTGTTGCTTTTCTCAGCCTTCGTGATGGACGTAGATATACTAAATATCTCCTGGAGCAACGATAGCTCAGTGAGGAGAACAACAGGCTGTAATGCAAAGGGTCTCGGGTTCGAACCCACGTCGCGCACCTCAGAGTTTCGGAAGTTATATGACTTTTCGAAATTATGTGCGTATTGATTGACAATTATCGCCTGCTCCGTGCCTCGGAGAGCACGTTAAGCCGTCGGTCCCGGCTGCCATGAACATCTATGGCAGTCGTTATTGGGAGAGTGTCGACACAAAAGATCCCACTGGGTCGAAGTGTCGCCGGTCTGCACTGACTGGCCCCCACATAAGATAAGTATCTCCTGACAAAATAACCGAATTATGCTGCTAGATTTGGGAGTTAGATACTATACGCATACCTTTTATACAACGTGTAACATATTAAACGCACTTCCTGAAAGTATTTTGTACAGAATCGGCTATTGAATCCATTTCTGACATTTTAATATAGGTATTTTTTGTCCTAAAATAATTAAAACAACCTAAATTATAGTCATCCTTTTCTTTGAACAGTCGAAATCAACGAAAATGTAACATAATTCAAGGCAATAAGGTTTTTGATGCAATAAAGGCAATAATGTTAATGTTATTGTAATATACCCATACTATCCGCGCACAATAAGGAGAATTAATTCGTTAAATTAAAATATTTAAGTACATGAAAGTAACATTTTAATGATTATATTATTATTACGAATTAATAATCTAATTGGGGTGTTTGAGGTTGTGCGTTATATCTGTGACACGTTGTATATACCTTAGTTTTAAATCCTGGGTTTTCATTTTTTGTTTGTTAAAAGAGACACACTCGCGCGCTAGGAATAATCTTTGTGTCGCGGGGGAGTTTACAATCATTGAAACAACAGACAAAACAATCAGACTGGAAACAACTATTAATGGAACACAATATTTATGTTCACGTGTGGAGATCGAAGCTACAACACGCGTCACAGTGACAGTAAGGCGCTATCCGTATCAGTGATGTTGCGAATATTCGCATTCGCATCCGCAATCGCGGAGCTTCCGCATCGATTTGGACATCCGCATCCGTATCCGCATCCGCAGATGTGAGATTTCGAATATCCGTATCCGCATCCGTATCCGTGGATATAAAAAAATCTGCATCCGCAACATCCCTGATCCGTATGTATGTTTAAACGTACACGTGTAGTGATGGGATATGTTATGTTATCGATAATGTTATAAACAACGCGCGTAGTGTTGTCCTCGTGTCGAGATATCATAGACAAAAGACACGTGTCTGTTGGAATTTGATGTGATTCATAGTTCATAAGTATACCTTTGATAGTTTGTACATTAAGTAGTACATACATACATAGCTTCACAGCTGTCTATCCTCGAAAGAGAATTCAGAATACCTCCTGCCTATTTTTTATAGCCACATTTTGCGACCTATGTGTTCAAACCCCTGTTATAGGGTTCGGGCCTATTGCTGTCTTTAGACACAATGCCAGAATCCGTAAAGCTACTAACAGAAAACCTATTAACATTTTGTTCGATCCGGAAATCTAACTTCAAACCGTACCATCGCCAACAAACACTATCTTAGTTATTACTCCGATATGATCGCTCTTCCTCTAGCCTCATGTGCTGTGCCCGACAGGATCCATAATATCCATATAATAATATCTATCCATAATGATATAAATTCACAATACTATAAATCCATAATAATACTGCAGGATGAATGCATGTGTGATCCCTGCGCCCCGGCCATAGATTGTAAGAAGGAACACCGTGGTAGGTTTAGTCGGTATTACCGGGAGACCTCCATCTTTTCGCGGGTGAGTCCGATATAACCTCTCCGCCCCCGCGGAGGAGTATGCGCCAATGCATTCCCACACGTTAAATAATAAAGTGTCCATAATCTAATTTGTTTATAATGCAATAAAATATTGAGTTTTGATAGACAAGGAACACCCAGACTTGGAACAACGATTTCTATCACACAAGTTATTGCTTTTGTATGGCGATTTTATACTACCGAGATATAAAATAATCTTTCATCTTCTAACATAAACTCTTCCAGAGACTTTTGTAACAAGAGTTATTTGACAGTGCGCTTTCCAAATCCAGCTCTTGCACAGACTTGCAGGAATTATTTGTCAGCCCGCCATTGCTTGGATGTCATTTGTTCTAGCCTTCGCCTCAACTTGACATTTTGGCGAGGTTACAGTAATACAACAGCTGTTCTGCATTGCTGTTGTTCCTTGACATTGATTGCAGGCATATATATTATATTACTTGACCTTCCGTGCTAGCTTACTGCAGTAAGCACGATATTATGTAAACCTAACCTGCTTTGTAATGCCTCTGATATCTTAGAATCCACTGCGACGAATATAATCCACGATTGTAGTTCGTAGCAAATAATTTCAGCATAATTGTTAGAAAAAAAGGTTTCCTGATTGTAAAAAGTCCACCTCAATCAGGGTTGCCAAATTTTTATACTAAATATAATATTTATAATAATAATTTTCGGAAAAGGAAAACAAACAATATTTAGACGAACAAATAGTTTTTTAAATATTTTAAATGATTTTTATGTAGGTTTGTTATGAGTCATGATTAAAACAATATACTTATTGTTTACTTAGTCTATTTCTAATGAACAGTAGATATCTTTGCGCGAAATAAAGTAAAACCCTCTTTTTAATAGTACCTATGGTTCACAAGCTGACCCTCACTATAATCCCTGGGTCACGCGAGCAACTTTATAAAGTAACAATAATTATTAGTTTTAGATGCGGTTTTATTTATTATGCAACTAAGGTGGCAAACAAGCATACGGCCCACATGATAGTAAGTGTTCACTGTAGCCTATGGACGCCTGCAACACCAGAGGCATCACTTGCGCATTGCCGACCCTTTAGGAAAGGAAATGGGAAGGTGAAGGAGCGGGAATGGGGAAAAGGGGGTGATTGGGCCTCCGGCACTCTCACTCACCGAACAAAACACAACAGTAGGAATACTGCTATTTCACGTCGATATTCTGTGAGAGGGTAGTCCTTCCCCAGTCGAGCCGGCCCATTCTTGCTAAAACCAGCGAGGCTCTACTACACTGAAGCCCAATCTGTACTTAGTCTAAGTTTAGAAACATTTCTTGTGCATCACACCTATACTCGGACGGCGTAGTAGTCTACTCGCCCCTATACGATTACGACAAAATATAATACTTCGCCCGACCATCGAACCCGAGACGGATGATGCACAGCAGTCGCATTCCCAACCGCTGTGCCATCAAGGCACTGTGTCACTCCCAACCCCTTATTATTAAAATTAAGTATGGCTACTTGTGAGGAGTTCAAATTGCTAACAATCTATACTTATCTCTACTTTATATTCCAATCCAGTCTCACGCTAAATAATAAATACTTCTCATTATTATAACCGTGTTAAATTGATATAATGATTGCTGAGATATCTCATGCAAATCTTTTACTGATAAGGAAATAACAGAGAGCGGTAACTACGCGGTCCCCACACGGTTAGGTGGCGTGATGGTACAAGCAGAGGCAGTTTATGTGTCCGACACACGCGACCGTCACAGCGATACTCCTGTCGTTAGATAGGTGTATCGTTATGGCTTGTTTAAAAAGGATTGTTTTAGATTACAATATATTATCTTTTAGCATGGCATACAACATTTTGTAAAGATGTTTTACTATGTCTCGTTGGCCGAGGCAAGTTTGTGCTGATCTTTGCGAATGATGTGGTCTCGGGGTCAATTTTGACGTCGGGGTTAGTGGCCCTGTTTTTATTTAGAAAGTCTAAGTAGCACGGAGGTAGGAAATGTGGTAGATGGTTATAGGCTCGTACCCTTTTTGTGTGGGATTAAAACATAGCTAGCTAATACACCACTGCCTTTGTCTTCGAGAATATAAAAAGCTATGCCTATGACACAGCTAAGACTGTAAGGGTTTGTTCCACCACCTCCAAATAGCATTTATCTATAAGATAAAAGTCTCGTCATCTCTCTTCCTTAACCTTACAAGAGTGAGACAGCATGCGATTTATCTTTCGGATAACTTTTACTTGATAGTTGTGGCACTGGCCGTAAACGAATTTAATGTCAGAAACTATCGGGTTATCTAACAGTTAGCAGGCATTTATTCCTTGAATGCCTTTGTTAGCTGGTCGCATTAAATATCTAAAGGCTTAGCTAGACTTTGACTAGGCCTTTGTATTAAAACGAATGACAACGTTTTCTTACAGGAACATGAAATAACAAAAAAAAAAACAAAAACATAATTATAGAGTATGACAGTAGCTGATTTGTCACATGATCCATAGATTTAATAAGTACAAAATGTAACTATAACATAAATTACCTACTCCTAAATACTGAAATGGCAAGAAAATCGCGTGTTTTCTTTAAAACACTTTATTACCCAAATATTTTCAACTTCTTAATTAAATGTTTCGTGACTTTACGAATAGAAATAGGAATAGCGCATAAATAAAACCAATTCTATAAAATGTCACCTAACCATAAACAATGCCGGTTTATTTTTTTAATTGTACCAACAATACAAGTTTCTGCTACTAATAATAAAACTAAATATAATAAATAATTGTAACTGATTGCGTTGAGTAATTTATTTTAATAAATTTATGGTAATCAACGGAGTTTCACGAGAAAACTAATAGTAATTTAACATGTCTACAATGTTATATCAAGCTATTTGATCTAGCATGCATGTATACGCTCGCTTGAGCAAATAATTTAACTGCTTAACGACCTTAAAGGTTCATTAGAAGTATGGGGATAAGAAAATTGGGTATATTTTTAGGAGTGTAATATAATAATGCCGAGTAACGAGTAATCACAAAGTTCTGTATAATATGTATGTATGATTTTAGTATTACTTATTACATAACACTACGATTACATAAACCCAAAGAGTTAGAAATAGATATAGGTATCAAAACATATCGCGTAATGAAGGGCCAAATACCAACTAACTAATTGATCATTAAACTTTTAACCTACTCTCTAGCTCTTTTAATTTAATGAGACTATAATATTGCCAATAGAACTACTACTTTCTATATAGCCAAGATTCAAATCGATATGACGCTAGACGTGGATGAAAATAATATGTTTATATTTGCGTACTCTAGATGATAAAATTTTAGAATTTGATCTCTGAATTGATCCGATTTGAAAATTTGAAAATATGCTGTACACCATAGCTGTGGTTAATTAGGTAGGTAAAATTGCCGTATAAGTGTAGTTTTTATAAGATTATATTATTTATTATTAATATATAATTAGACAATACTAATTTCACGTTTATTTCACTTCAAATAAATCATAATTAACTTATCTTAAATGTAAAGACTTTTTAACCGAAAGACACGGATTAAATTTTACGAGAGCTACGAAAGACAAATAAAATTCATGCACTAGTTTTTTAATAACAATGCAGACTCACACACTTTACTAAAAGTATCACTTGAAATTCGACGCAAGTGAGTTATTAACTCATAATAAATTCTGTTTCATGAGTTATTATCTGTTTTAATTAATATCTGCGAGTGAACGAATGAGTGAATGAAAGGTAGTGAAGACATCAGGCCAGCTCCCATAGCCTTCGCGCTGTTATTACCAGAGATACAACATTGTTGTTATTTCGTAACTATATCTTGCAATTTGATTCAATAGAGGTAACGATAGAAGAAATTGGTTGTTAGATACTTTGAATAAAAAGTAAGATTTAAAATTAAAAATTAAAACTGCACATCGGTCATTTGTTAAATACACTAAGTACTTGTTAAAAAAATGTATGTAAAATTGTAGGTCGTCTCAGTGTAATGTTTGTTAAAACTTTAGTGGATAGCGTAGTGATTTAAGTGATCACGTCGCAGTTATCACTACTCCGAGTGTTGTGGGTTGGAATCCCATACGGGACAAAAATGGTTGTTCCGAGTCTGGTTGTTCTTTGTATCCATTAATTGAATGTTTGTAAAGTGCCCGGCATGTAGAAATTATTATTAGGTACGTAAGCGAGCGTCGTTTTTTAACATAATTTAGTCATCGCAAGGTGTCTCTTTATAAATGTTTGTTATTGAATATTAAATTAATTCGACAATATTAAATAACTCTATGAAGTCCCAGGGAAAGCTGCCATCGAACCCACAACGAATTTAATCAGAAGTATGTTTGTACTACGTAGTAGTCGGCAAAAAGAATACTCTTCTTCTTAGCAAATCGGGTGACAAAATTAAAAATATTTATGAATACAAGAAAACATACGCTTATAAAAACGTCGCAGTCGATCGCGAATAACTGCTAGTTCAATATAATAATTATTCTTAGATATCACAATCTCCATTATTCACAAAACACGCAAATTGGTTTACTCTAACAGCACGGCCACTTGACCCAAATCTAACGAAATCTTTTATTGTAATCGTGTATAAATCATAAGGGGTACTTATTAGGACATTTTTTGTAACGTTTCCCTTCGACCTAGATGTGGTTATCGAGGGCTATTCGTTTGGTGGACGTTTCCGCCGCAGACGGACCCGGCCAGCCCCGGTTTTAACCATAGGGCTGTGTGTTTTGATTTCAACTGTTTAAGTATTGATGTTTGAATGACAGTATGAAGACCATAAAATGCTGGTCTTGGGGAACTAGAATAAACAATGTATCGCTTTCATGGTCTTGGATTGGATTACCTGATTAATAAGTTTTAAAGAGTTTTCCATCAAAGTAACTCTCAGTATAATAAAGGAAACCTAATCTTCTATTCTTGAAATTTTTATCATTCAATATGTTTTGTATATTTTTTCATTTGAAGAAGACAACTGTTCCGATTTCGTGTTTCGTAATTATTGGACACAAAGAATACTCAAGTTCGGTACAATTATGTAAATATCTGTGGGAACCTACGATATTTTTAAGAATTAGCAGAATCATCATAAATGGTTCCGTGTTATCATAAATACATAAATAATACCTGCTATGATGAGTAGGATTTTAAACTTTATCATTTATTTTATTTTAAGTAATTATTTTTACAAATATTATTTAAATAATTATATTAGTACAAATAATAGTTATCTTTGTTAACTATCATTATATATAATAATTGAAGCGTTGTTTATTTTAAAACACTATTACATAATTCAAACATATTACATTACTACTGTTAAACGTTACTACTATTTAAGTTATTTAAATTAATAAAACTATTTAGATTTAAGTTTACACTTTAAATAATATTATAATAAAAATAATATGTCATTGATATTTGGTATTATTTTTTTATAAAATACAATACCCAAAAGGTAAGTTGGTAGCCCTGACTGAGGTTATTTCATTTGTCGTCGAAAGTTGGGGGTCGTTGCACCCTCCGGCGGCTCAGTCGCTCACTCATTCAGGTGGTAGTGCTTAATATTGAGCACGTATAACGAATTCTAAATAAACTCCTAATGTCCGATTAAAAGTAACCTGTTTTTGGCACTTATGTACGTATAATACATATGTATATGAACTAAATTAAAACTAAGCCTACCTTTATAAATAGGCTTAGTTTTAATAAGACAACTCAGGCACTAGGATTAAATCCTGCGTCGCGGTAGACTTCACAAACTTCAAACAACGGACATAGAAAATACATAGACACAGAACAACTAACTGTGAATCACATAATTTTTTGTCTCGTTTAGGGATCGAAACCACAAAACACGGCGCAGAGGCAGTGGCATGGCGACGAGTCAAATCTACACCATCTGTGAAGTCAGAAAGGTATAACAGAATCGTCTATAATCGTGAATAAGCTTCTTTAGCCTTTGCGTACCTCGAAGCTTTGATCGACGGCATGTCTGCTGTATGCTCAAGGAATTTAGAGGATGTATTCCACTATTTCTTTCTACAACTCTATGACCATTTGTTATGTTCTTGCAGAGAGTACGGTTTACGTATACTGTAAACCCTACTCTCTGCAAGAAGATGTCCATAAGTACTCTTAAAGACATCTTCTTCTAGCCAGTCGGACCAATTGTCAGTATTCCTGTTGCGTGAGCCTGTTTATGTCTGATGTACATATATCTGACGGACTGTCCCTAGTGTTGGCATCGTCATAGTCATCGGTAACAGTTTACCATCTGGCTGATTAATAGGTTAGGTATAAAGGAAATGTGTTTAAATGCTATACTATACGTACTACTATATATATAATAATTTACGAGTGAATCGTAGGACTATTAAACGATACTTGGCACACAGATATGTCGTATATGTGCCAAGTTTTAAGAATGCCTACGTATTGTTGTGTGACATATCCTGGTTTAAGTTACAGGTTTTTTTTCTTGATGGATTCACGTGAGCAAACCTGTGGTCGGCAACTAGAGGAACTATAGAAACTGCAAAGAAGAACTCTCATACTTGGCCACCGCTGGCTGGGCCTAATGTGCGGCCGGCGGATAACCTCAAAATGTAACAACTTTCTTTTTAATAAATGCTTTTTACTTTTACTTTTTTATAAGCAGCGATAGCTCAGTGGGAAGACCAAGAGACTGCAACGCAGAGGGTCTCGGGTTCGAACCCACGTCGCGCACCTCTGACTTTGGGAAGTTATATAACTTCGAAATTATGTGCGTATTGATTGACAATTATCGCCTGCTCCGTCTCTCGGAGAGCACGTTAAGCCGTCGGTCCCGGCTGCTATGAACATCTATGGCAGTCGTTATTGAGAAGTCAGTGCCCTATAATATCCTGACACTGGTCTAGCCTTAGGGTATCGTTGTTAGCCTTCGGGTTGCGGTGGTCAGGTGGCAGCCGCTCCGTGTAAAAACTGATATCCAGTCAAATCCGGTTAGACCAGAAAAGCCGACCCCAAGTGACTTGGGAATAATAAAGGCTAAGGGAGAAGACTTTTACTTTTTTACTTTACTAGTAATTTCAACAAAACCTAAAGTTTCTCATTGAACCTACATACCTACTATACTTTTGCACTACAATTTATGCACTCATGCACTTATATGTAAATGCATCAACAATTGTTATTGCACCATATGTTTGATAACAATAAATTTCGCAACACTGTCCGTCCACCGTGAAACTGAATAATACAGGGGATGTGCCAACCCTCCGATGTTATCTCACATCCGGTTTGTAGCGGCAACGCCGGATATTGCCAACTGCACGCACAATTGCACCGGCGCGTGCGCAGGCTGGCGATTGTGGTGATAGCGATGCAGGTTGGTGATTAAACGTTTTGCAGTTTTGTGATAAGATAATGCGATTTGTTTTGGAATATTTATTAGCTTTGATTTATCTGTTTTTTAAATGAATTCTTTGCATAGGTATATATTATTATTCTTAAGTATTTTTGTTGTTTTCGATGCTACCATACCATACGTTTGCTTGTTTCTTGAGGATCTTAAGATCCATGGATCACTAGTCTATACTAATATTATAAAGAGGAAATATTTTTGTTTGTTTATAATGATTTAATTCAAAAATGACTCAAACAATTTTAAAAATTCTTCATCCTTACAAATCTATATGTATTATCATTTATCACCTAGTAACATAGCCCATATTTTATTTTTTAAAAGTACTGTTACTGACATAACCTAATCTACTTTTACGCGAGGGAAGCCGCGGGCAAACGCTAGTATATCTCTGAGGATCTGAAGGTTCCTGGTACCCTAGCCAAAGTAAATAATAGCAGGTTTACATTTCTCACCTCATCACACGCAGAACATCTTGGCTTCAAGGTCTCCGCATGATGTCTGCCGCAGTACAGCCGGCCGTCCTTCCAGAAGTACACCAGGTCTACCAGCAGCTCCTGGCATGAGGAGCACACGAAGCAGGCGGGGTGCCAGCGAGCTGAGGGTCCAGCGCGAGCCGCAGACACACACATGTCTCCTGCTGACATGGACTCCTCGCACTGTGGAAAGAAAGATATCAGTTAAATTTATATACCTGCATATATAATCTCTAATGGGGTAAGCAGAGGTGTATTTAATTCGTAATATGGGGCGAGCATATTTTTAGGCATAATTCTAGACATCACAACCAAAAATATTTCGCTCGGTCTGGAAATCAAACTTGAAACCATATGCACAGCAGTCGCATTTACTGATGCAGCGGAACCGAGGTGGTCAGGTTAATTTTGTTGTTGTAATAGTTATTTACTTGGTCTTTGCGATATGGTATACGCAAATTGAGATACATACTTGCATGGTGAACGACCGATGCAAGGTACCAGTCCGCGTCAGTAACTAGCGCCTATGCGCTAGATACCGCTAGTTAGTTTGCTAGTTGATGCCGGCTGTTTGTTCACTGCAGAAGACATATTACTACGCTGACATATTACTGGCAGGAGACTGCCAAATAACGGCTTCTTAAAAACCCACGCCAATAAGCTTGAGTATCCTACACCCGATTCAAATCAATACTTCTTGCCAAATGGATCACAATTAAGTATTCTATACGTTAGGACATAGCTCTTCAAAGCTCTGACTGCATGGATAGGTAACTATCGTCACGCCACTGACGCGCTAAGTCTAGTGCATTCGAATACCAGTGGGAACAATTATTTATGTGATACACAGATTCGGTCTGTATTTAGTCTTGTTGTATTTTGTGTCTTTAAATTGTATGCTTGTGAAGTCTCCCGCGGCACTAGGCTTGAATCCTAATGCGGAAGTTGTATTTATCTATCAGCTTAACTACATATATCGAGACGTAATGATAAAAGCATTGTGTGTAGATGCTTGCGTACGTAAGCCATTGGATTTTTTTTTTTCTAAAATCTGGATGCTTTTGTGTCAATTGTTTAAATATTTGTAAAGTTCCTCGCGACACAGGATTATACCAAAAGCGGGAGCTGTATAATTTAAATTTCGAACTACAAGCTAACCAACGCATGTTCACATAGCAACCAGCCATGACGCATTCTTCCATATGCAAATTCAAAAGAAATCGAAAAGTCCATTCAATAGGAGGTTGTATATCGATTTCAGAACTCCACAAAGGGGCTCATTGATGAGTCTATTTCTGCCGCATGACTAACTTCACTACTGTTACACTATGGTAACCCATCTATTCTGCATACTAATTCGCAAAGATTAGAAATCATTTCCGTTAATATATTCTAGTTATGATGGGCGAGTTATATGGCCGACCTTGTGGGCACTCCGGACAGAAGGACGAGCATTGTTCCCCTTATGGAGGGACCAACGACCACACTTATATGGTTGAGTATCCCAAATGCTGACCTTCTTTGAGGGACTGCGGCAAATGTTTATTAAATGGTAGTATAAATACATATGGGTAAAGTACTGAACCGATTTTGATGATATTATATATGGCGTTAAAACTCGGCGCTTTAAAACGCTAGCTCTCGTGATATCGGTAGATGTTACGTTTACGCGAATGTCACACTTTGAAAGTAAGCAATTTTGAACTTTTTACTTTTCCGCGTAGGTACTTTAGACGCACACCACATTAGTCTCCCTATGACCTAGCTGCTGAAAAGCAGTCGAAATGTCGAATAAAGGGAAATATAAATAGTTTAAAATAATAATTAAATACTCGAAGCCGTAATTTAAATGAACCGCAATCTATATCCTTTATAACAAAATCCAGACGTACCAGATATTGGCAATGTATTTCTTCATAGTCTTATAATATTCATTCGAATATATAGTATGACAAACAATGGTCTTTTAATCTAGATATGTTAATTTTATAATAATTGACGTCAAACATTTGGTGCACAAACTATTTTATAATTTATTGTATTTATTTATTTTCTTTTACATATTTAGGAAAATTTACAGCTGAATAAATATTAAAGACAGAGTTGAAATGAAAAACTGCACTTGTGTTGATTATTTGAACTAATTAGTAGAGCAATAAATATGGAAAAAGCTTACGTAAAAAAGATAACTATCAATCGAATAAGTTTTGCAAGAGATTTCGTCGAACCGATTTTGTTGAAAGCGTCTCTATTGAGATGTTTTTGAGTCTTCTCTTTTCATGCGCTTGTAACATATTTCCTTCTTTTCTGTATATAATATTATTACTCAGAACTATAATCTTAGTAGACTAGTAGGTAAGCATCAGAACTCTGTATATGAGGACACTTGCAATCTATATTTGATCGGCCCGGCTTATCAAGTAGGTACTTTATCTACATAATATTAGTAATGACATGACGCCACGATCCGCTTCGATCCACATGAATGAATGGACTAGTGTAGGAAGTGTGGTAGAGCCAAAAATGGCCTGAGCAACAATATACTACAGTAGTGATTGTGTACAAGTCATCGGCGCGGAATCCCTTCACGATGGCGGTTTGTTTTCGCTGCAGCACTGATTCATGCATTCCGATACACGCGTATGGGTGGCGATGGTGATGGTTTTCTTGTAGATATCCTAATAATATAAATGCGAATTTGAGTTTGTTTGTTTTTTGCGTTTTTACGCCTTAACTACCCGACCGATCATAGTGAAATTACGCATACACATTGTCAGGGGAACAGAAAAGGACAGCGGACCTTCCATCCAGAAACAGTATTGTTTCTAAGCAAAGCAGTGAGCAAAATCCAGTTAATAGGATATAGTTTTTGTGGTTTTACACAGATATAGTGTTACGCTAAACGGGTAGGTTAAGGTGTATTATACCTGCTATGGTTTTACGTCCCCTTTCCCAGAGGGTAAGCCTACCAGGCACAGTTCCAGAGTACCTACATACTGGTAATGAAAATGTTCGTACAGGTTTCAAACTATAGGCATCCTAAATTTTATCCTCTGAAATCGGTTCTGCTGTTATCAAACATTATAAATGCGAATGTGAATTTGTTTGTTACGCTTTCGTATCTTAATTACTCGACCTGTCATCATGTTTCGTATAGGTACACGTTGTCAGTGGCACAGAAAAGGACAAAGTTTACCTTTACAAAAGCTAGTATTGATACAAATAAAAACAGGAAATTTATATAAAAAAAAATAGAATGTTTAGTAAAAGAATTTACTAATTCTACTAATAGAGATTAAGAAATATCGACCTAAACTAATTCTCTAGAAACGAATATACTAATCATATAACTACTATATTTGAGCAAAATACCTCCAACAAAGCTTTTTACAAAAACCCTTTTGTCATATACCACATTTTTTTCCATTTAGGAGCAAAAATTGGCATTTGAGTATAACTGGGACCTACGCACGTACGAACAGACCTTCTGGGAAGGTGCTATTAAGGTAATATAAATATAAAGGCATGCGGTTGTAGTCACAACGTCCGCGTCGTCGGTCTCTCTGATGAGGTGAATGATTAGTTATTGGGAAGTATGTGTAACCAAAATTTTCCATTGACTTGCTATTAAAATAAAATAATTATTTAGTTTATATTATGTTTCGTTCTCTTTCATATCTATTGTTATTGATTTCTATTAAATATTATTAAGTACTAGCGGTTGTTAAGTGGTCGAAATTCGACCGTATTGATTTAAATTTTAAGTTTGGTTGCTATTAAGGTTTTATTGTCTATAATTATACTCTTATAATTGCATTTGATTTAGCTACCTACTCCACATAGATACATTTGTAACCATAGTTACGAAGAATTCTACGACATCAGCCGAAAAATGCCGAAATACTACGAACGCGATACGACTGCTTGTGTGAAATGCATGGTTGTGCGCGTGTAGTGTTTTTTCATTAATTTAATGTATTTCTTAAGCATATTTTATAAAAATATTAGGATTCGCCACTGCTTCTCCATATAAACTTTAAATGTGCTAAATTTCATACTCCTCCGACCGCCACATTCTAATACATAAGGGTCCGACAGTACGCCTGCTCATCTGACATAATTGACTAGGTTGGGGTACCAATATTGCTGCCACTTTTAATGTAGTTAACTTACTCCAAAGGATGTCGTAGCAAAACAAGTCAAATCTATATGTATAAAACTCTTCCGTTACTGAGTGACTGACAGACAACGCACAGCCGAAACTACTGAACGCAAGAAGCTGAAATTTGGCATGTATGTTCCTTGGAGAGTGTAGGGGAGTACTAAGAGAGGATTTTTGGAAATTCCACCCCGAAGGGGGTGAAAGGGGTGAAAATCTTTTATATGAAAGTTCTACACCATTGAAGTTAGTGACTTGAAAATTTGGATTTTCACGCGGGCAAAGCCGCGGGTGGAAAGCTAGTATATAGATATAGTGTCATGTCATATTAGTATGTAAAAGTGGTCGTTTCATACTGTGTCATGTATGTATATTGTACAAGATAACTTCGCTCGCTTAAATGTTGGCTAGGTTCGATTAGGCTATGTTAGAAATAGTTCCATTTTCTGGATAGAAGGTAACCTATATCCTGTTTTGTACCGCTGACAACGTGTATACAATTTTATGATGATCTGTTAAATCGTTAACGCGTGAAAGTGTAACAAACAAACAAACTCACATTCGCATTTATAATATTATAAATTTATAATATAATAAAATAAAGTAGATATTTAATATTGGCTTCTATTTACGCGAATATTATTCATTGAAATTAAACTGCTATATACGGATTTTATCGCGTTGTTTATTTGACACTTTATTACAAAATTTTGAAAATTGTTACAAATTAACAGCTGACATAAATTAATTAGCTGACCCAGGCAACTTCGTCTGCGTCACATTAAATAAATTTCGCCGTTTCTACAACATTTTTCATTGATGCTTCGCTTCTATTGTTCGTAGCGTAATGTTACATAGCTTAAAGCTTTCCTCGATAAATGGGCTATCGAACACGAAAATAATTTTTCAATTGGAACTGGTAGTTAGTTCCTGAGATAAGCGCGTTCAACCAAACAAACAAACTCTTCAGCTTTATAATATTAGTATAGATTGGATCGGGACACCCTAATCAACTAGCGGTATAAAATATACTTTACGGCCTATTCTCATACCTACCAAATATACATAAAAAATTCATAAAAATCGGTCGAGCCGTTTCGGAGGAGTTTATATACTTACTTAATAGATTTAGGGGAAACGTGTGAGAGTTCTTTATAAAAGCTATAGAAGCCAAATGAATAATTCTAGAATTATTTTCTGTCTGTCTGTATGTTTGTACGTGCAGCACACAATAACTACTGCATGAAATTTAATGCGGTTAATAGCGTAAACGCATCAGAATATGCGATGTTTCTGCATCACATAGATGACTTGCAGGTCACGCGTTACGTCAACAAATTAATTATTTATTAAATCCATTGCCTCAAGGCGACACATAAATACCTGGACATTTATAGAAATGAACGCGTTGCAAGTAAAACGACTGATAGTTGCGCAGTTAAAGAATAACTACAGTTATTCTCAGAATATAACTATGTATTATTGTTATGAAGAATTCCATTGACAAAGCGTTGAGTAGTTGAGTGGATCCAGATCGATATCCCGTTCAACTAGTATAAATGGGAATGTGAGTTTGTTTGTTACGCTTTCACGCCTTAACAGCTCGGCCAATCATCATGTAATTAATCTTCAAAATAATCGTATGCACGTTGTCAGGCGAACAGAAAAGGACATAGGGTACTTTTTTATTCAGAAACAAGTGAGAAACGGCTATGTATTGCCGTAAATCTCAGAGTTCGAAAAAAATGGTATCACGTGACCAGGTCAGAGGTCAAATGTCATAGTCATTTCGGGGTATATTGACTATGCTGAGTCGAATGGCGCTGACCGCGAGTCTCTAGCTCTTACGGTTCTTGAGTTGAAAGTTGGTATCACGTGACTTTTGGGTCTGAGGTCAAAGGTCATAGTCATTTCGGGGTATATCGACTATGCTGAGTCGAATTTGCTTTAACCGCGAGTCTCTAGCTCTAACGGTTCTTGAGTTGAAAGTGGTATAACAGACAGACAGACGGACGGACAAAGCTGTTGTATAAGAGTTTTCTCGAACTCTAAAGGGTACTGTTACTACCCTAACCTACATTCACGCGAGCGAAGCCATCGGCAAAATCTAATTATATATAATGGGTAGGCAGAGTCAGATATGTTAAGGCCTTATATATTGCCACTTGTATTAGACTATTGCTGTATTTGTTGTTCTAGGTTTTGACTGTGTTACTATTGAGTAAAATAAACATGCAATGCCTCTTTATTTCAACCGGTAATCGAACCTAAGACCTTATGATCGATAGTTGTGAGAGTAAGAATTTACGATAAACTTAATAGCTTATTGCTCAACCCGGGAATCAAACCTAAAATATTACGATCAGCAGTTGTACGTATGCAATCGATCAAATTTACGACTACCCACGACAGCAGCGATAGCTCAGTGGGGAGACCAACAGACTGCAATGCAGAGGGTCTCGGGTTCGAACCCACGTCGCGCACCTCTGACTTTCGGAAGTTATGACTTTTCGAAATTATGTGCGTATTGATTGACAATTATCGCCTGCTCCGTGCATCGGAGAGCACGTTAAGCCCTCGGTCCCGGCTGCCATGAACATCTATGGCAGTCGTTATTGGGAGAGTGTCGACACAAAAGATCCCACTGGGTCGAAGTGTCGCCGGTCTGCACTGACTGGCCCCCACATAAGATAAGATACGACTACCCACATTTATAAAAATGTATAAACAATGAGTGCTGCTGCATGTTCTCATAATTATTTTTTCTATATGGCGTGTGATATATTGACTCATTAATCCTACATAGGGATAACTTTAGCATATGCTGCTTCTTATAATAATGGACCAATCTGTCTCTCCAGGCAGTCTATAAACAAACTGGAAAGTTTTAACCATGTAGATCTAACAGGTCTATAGACATATCTATTTAGAAGGGCTAATACCCCCAGTTCAAAGAATACATTTAGTGCATAATAATCTGGATTCTAGTCACGAATGCGAGCGTATTATTGTGTGGATATAGGCGCATGTCCGACCGCGTCTGGTAGGCGCAGACGATCCGGCGTGACTCACTGTTCCGCCACACTCGATGCAATACATCCAGACTAATTTGCGCAAATTTTATAATAAAAAAAGGCATTCGAGACACTAGAAAGACCGTGAAAGTAAGTAAATACAGTAAAATTGCATTGTAAGTGCCTCATCCGACTGGATTTGCAATTCTGTTCAATCTCACTTAGAAACTCACTTCCGAATCGAAAGCATAAATTTGAGGATTTATATAGATTGAAAATTTTAAGATTATTATTATCAATTATATATCTATACTAATATTATAAAGCTGAAGAGTTTGTTTGTTTGTTTGTTTGCTTGAACGCGCCAATCTCAGAACTACTGGTCCGAATTGCAAAATTTTAGTGTTGGATAGCCCATTTATCGAGGAAGGTTATAGGCTACATAACATCACGCTACGACCAATAGGAGCGGAGCAGCAATGAAAAATGTTGCAAAAACGGGGAAAATTCTCTTATGTGAAGCAGACAAAGTTGCGCGGGTCAGCTAGTCTACAAATATAATTACTATGGCATCTGTCGAAGTTCTAAACGACTTTGAAATGTTTTTCTGTGCAGAATAGTACGGCAGATCAGAGATGTAGAGACAGGGCTACCTAAACCGGCGAGAGAGCATCAAGAACGTGTCTCTACACGTTCTTGATGATGAATAAAGCAAAAATTATGCCACGATCGTAGCAAGTAGAAATCCATAGTCTCTGCCTACCCTTCCGGGAAACAGGCGATAGTTAACTATGCATGTAGGACACAAAGCTACACGAATGTTAAGTACGATTTCCTAGGATAGCGGTGCCGTCATGGCAATAATAATATGACGGACGTAAAATATTTAAACTCTTTAAAGCAGCCGTCATGTAGTTTGTGTAGACAGCTTTTCGGTTCCATCATACAGCATTATATTAGAACGAAAGAAACATTTATTTGTAAGTATATAGTAACAAGTCTGATTAAAATAACATAAAATGTCTTTTAGAGTTCGAAAAACCTCTTATACATCAGCTTTGTCTGTCCGTTCGTCTGTTATACAACTTTCAACTCAAGATCTGTAAGAGCTAGAGACTCGCGGTCAAAGCCATTCGACTCAGCATTGTCAATATAACCCCGAAATGACTATGACCTTTGACCTATGACCTCAAGGTCACGTGATACCATCTTTCAACTCAAGTACCGTAAGAGCTAGAGACTCGCGGTCAACGCCATTCGACTCAGCATAGTCGATGTACCCCGGAATGACTATGACCTTTGACCTCTGACCAATCAAGGTCACGTGATACTATTTTTCGAACTCTGAGATTTACGGCAATTCATTGCCGTTTCTCACTTGTTATATTCCTACATGTCATTACGACTGCTGTATGAGGCTATTGTTATCCTAGGAAACAGAAAACCATTAAAGCTGTCTATATCAAGGTTGCCAAATTCATTTTAGAGATAGGCGCTAATTTTTACTTTGCCGTTAATTCATATTAATTAGCTGGTAGTAAATAACTTTTAAAATTGTTTGATGCCGGGCTTTCTTTGGCAACATGGCCTCCGTTAACGGGCCTTTTTAAGTGGGTTTGCGTGTCATTGTGTAGTCTGTGTCCGGTCTACATGTCAAGATAAACTTTAAAAGCTCTACGACACCCTTAAACGAGAAGTATTTTCATAGTTGCTGTGATTCGCATTATGATGCTATGTTATGACGTGGTGGTAAATTAGTCAGGATAACATAATATTCTCTTATTTATTGAATGTTACTCATTGAAATGAAACTATTTTGAACGGCTTTTATTGCGGCTATACAAATGCAATCGAATTGTCGCCGAAAGTATCAACTTAAATAGCTTAATAACACCTTTGCAAAGTAGTGTTTTTTAAAAGCAGCCATGATAAAGTGCGTATAAACTACTTAAATTTTAAATAGTCAGGATATAATGTAGCTTTATCCTTTCATGGTTATTTTTTTTATGGAATGTACTTAAAAGTTTTTGTTCTTTTACATTTATATTGCCGGAATATTCGTTACAGTTTGTCCTACTTTTAATTGTTAATAAGTTTTTATTTGTAATAACTTTTTATTTCTCAAAAATAATAGATACATAGATTTTTATAAATAAACATACGATAATTATAGGACAAATTTAGTTGTTGGTAAGATTTACATATCTATGCTCAAATAGTGAAAACCCTGCCTTTTAAACTAGGTGACACCTGTATCATAAAAGACAGTGTTCGGCCATACATTAAATACAATATAAGAAGTACCTAGTGCAAGTGGATTTGTTGCTACTTTGTGTATTAATGTTATTAATAAAAAAATTATAAATAAACTAATCGAAAAAAATATTATTGTTATACTTTTTGATAGGTTTAGTCATTACAGTTAAGCACTCATATTGATAAAACAGCAGTGACTTCATTCTGATGGTAAGTAAGGCAGGACAAGTGACTTTAAATGATAACTACGTATGTGTCACAATATATATAATTGTATTAACTCATTGGGTAATCTGTTACATAGTATTTAGTGATGTAATATTACTAATACAAAAGTGTGTTTGTTGTTATGTTCGTTCACCGTCTATGCAGCGATCAAGCATGGTATGGACGTGAAGCAACAATTTCACCAGTTTATTTCAGGTATAGCTTATTTAAAAGTAATAAACATATGCATATATGTAATATTATGTAACTTATGTCGACGCCATTTAATAACTCGAATTAATTAATTAAAGTATAACAGTACAGTCAGTCTATTTTGTACAGTCAGGTGTGGGATGGATCGTCATTGATCATGATTGCGTGATCTACGAATACTTGTTTTTATTTTAAAACTCTCTAATTTGAAATAATTCCTGTGACATAGGGGATTTTACAAACATTCAAACAACGGACACAAAGAACACCCAGACTCGGAACAACGTGGCCGTAGTTATATAATAATATTCTATCATAATATTCTATCACATACACACAACATCATCTAGCCCAAACTAAGCAGAGCTTGTACTATGGGTACTAGACAATGGATAAACATACATATATACTTTTTTTTTGTAAATACATACATATTATACATAGAAACACCCAGACCAAGATAAACATCCATGTCCACGCACACAAATGTTTGACTTGTGCGGGAATCGAACCCGCGACCTTAGGCGTGGCAGTCGGTTACACTAACCACTACGCCATCGAGTCGTCAATATATTTGAAAAGTCTCTCCAAAGTTTTCTTCATAGTTATTAATCTTAGTGCGATGCTGTTTTAAATAGAAACAAAAGATAATGCGTTCAATTCCAACATGGTGAATTGTGGTATCCAGTTGACCTATAGAAACTGCATCGTATCTACAACAGAAACACAGTCTATGACTCTATGACGTACATCCCCTATTATCGATTGTACTATTTTTACTACGAAATAATAAGTCTGACAATCTACTAGCACATGTTCATTCTTATGGGAACGTGTCAAATCAGAATAGTGACTTGCAATATTAATAAATCTTTCTTTCTCCCTTAGCCTTAATTATTCCCAAGTCACTCGGGGTCGGCTTTTCTGGTCTAACCGGATTTGACTGGATATCAGTTTTTACACGGAGCGGCTGCCACCTGACCTCCGCAACCCGAAGGCTAACGATACCCTAAGGCTAGACCAGTGTCAGGATATTAGAGGGTACTGACTTCCCAATAACGACTGCCATAGATGTTCATGGCAGCCAGGACCGACGGCTTAACGTGCTCTCCGAGGCACGGAGCAGGCGATAATAGTCAATCAATACGCACATAATTTCGAAAAGTCATATAACTGCCGAAAGTCAGAGGTGCGCGACGTGGGTTCGAACCCGTGACCCTCTGCATTGCAGTCTGTTGTTCTCCCCACTGAGCTATCGCTGCTTTTAATAAATCTATAGGTCAAAAATAAGTATATGATAATTACGAACACTAACAGGATTCACATACATAGAGGGTTAAATTCTAACAGACCTAGAATGAACAATATTAATAAGACAAGAAATTCTATCTTCTTAAGAAAACAAGAGATACGACGACTGTATTCCGCCAATGATGGTGAAAGTTTTGTCGCGGCTACAGCACGGGTAATTCAAATGTTTTGGCAATTGATAACCAAAGCCATATTGACCACACCTGTATTCATTCATAAAATCAAAGACGATACATGAATCGAACGTCCGTATGAGTAATACTTTGACTTTCACTGGGACGTGACAGACGGACGGACACTACACACAGTCAGCTGAGCGACGGAAACGGACGTGACGTAATGCACATTGTTCATCTACGATTCTTGGAGGTTAAGGATGCTACTGCTGATGAGTTGCTCCGGTAGTGAGTTAGATACTTCTGCTGAGGAAATCGCCACTTCCCAAGAACGTCATTGGAAGTATTTTGAATGCATAATGTGTCTTTATTATTTACGTCCACTTGAGGCACTTTAAGACCAATTGTTATGGTAATGTTTGCGTTTTTTTGGTTTACAAAAGGAGGCGAGACTGCGGTTCGTGAATTGCGGATAGCCAAATTTGCATCCATTTTAATTATTTAAAGTGTTTATCGAATACATTAAATGTCCCTCTTAACGCAAGTCGTTGCGTGTCGTACCGTTCAAATCTCAATTTGAATCCAAAAACAAACAAATAGAGTAGGACCACACAAATAATATGAAAAACGGCCAATCATCATCATCAAAAAAGTGATCACGGGCGAAATAGACCCCCGTCGGGAACTAATCGTCGCTAATTTGTTAAAAAACGCAACCGGCGGGGTCCAAATCAAACAGAGGTACTGTTGACCCGCCCCCTCCGACATCAAAACGATTCTGACTTAAAAAGATGCCGACTTGGATCACTCCTAATTACCAACCAACGTAATGTAATCAAAAAACTGTATCACGCATCGAAAGAGAACTCTATTTTTGGAAAAATAAGGTTGTCTTTGAATTTCGTGAGCAGTAAGTTGATGTTGGTAAAGTCCTAGCAAAAAGTTGTCCAATGTTTCGGCAAAGTAATGACAAGGTGCAATGTACTGACGATTTGTAAAATATCGCGCAAATATTGGTGTTGAGCTAATGAGGACCACCTACATGGCGATGGAAAAAAGTGTTTCGGTTTCTTTGTTTTTCGAGTTATATGAATTTTAGAGGTAGTTAATATCGTTATGATGGCTGCTTGTGTAGGGAGTCGGCAGCTTTGAACCGCCAGACCATTTAGCGGGGAGAAATTTTTGTCAATAACTCATGATGGTAATCATGTTGCTTTTATAGTAGTGTAGACTTTTGTAACTGCATTACTGTTTTGTTGGTTTACTGGTATCACTATGAATGTGGCTACAGTTTGTGGTGTCCTGTGTTCAACTTCCACAATTGGAGGGTTTTATTAGGTTTTCAATCAAGTAATCGTGTAAATAGCAAATAACATGCATTCTGAGATTTGCTTTGAACATGACAATACTACTCTTTGCTGGTTAAGGTCTCAGAATGGATAGCGTATGTATATGGGTATAATATATATCTGCTTATCTTTTTAGCGAGAAACAACTGACAAATTATACTATGTGTTATTAAAATGTTAGCTGTTTACGAATAGTCGATTCACTAGGCGCATTTTTAAATCGACAAACAACAACATCGACAACAACAGTTCGTTTGCGCATTTTAATCAATACAAGACCTACAGTTATTCTCGTGTGTAAACTTTACGTGATCTTTGCGAAAGTTAACTGCAGTCCAATGACTGCAGTACCAACGTTAAATGCCAAATGGCACACTCGACCAACCCATTTCCATATCAAAACCTTCAACTTAAATATAAACGTTTATTTTTTCTTTCGGCTCCCACAGGGTACTATTATTGATCCACAAGTACAGTAAAGTCCAAAATAGTCGGGCTATTCCCACAGTCCTGAAGTACGTCACGCACTTGTCCTACACTTGTCTTATTTTAATTTTCTTTTTACGAGAGACCTGCAGCGTGCTTTCGGTCATTTTAACGCTTCGACTGCGGCACGAACTACAGCATGCTTTAGACCACATTGCTATCGATTGCCGCTTTTACTTCATGCTATATTCAAACTTGGTCGTGCAACATGCAATGTATGTTGTGTTAATGTCTTCTATGGTATTTTTGACGAGGAAACGCGTAATATCGGGCGGATCGAACGGAGATCACGTATCGACTATCGACCATGTTCCGAGAAAGCGCTGGCACTGGCGAAACGGTCGTATTGTTCGACAAACAGTGAACTAACAGTGACTGTTGTTTAGATGTCTTTGACGTACTCAATCTGGTACAAGCACGCGAAGGCCTAGTATTACAGTTTCTCTTAATTGACGACGACAAAGGCGTGCATCTTAGTAACAGGATATATAGAATACTTGTCTTGTTGGTTTATACATTCAGGTTTGCAGGCGATGATAATCGAAATTGGAAAATTGGAAGTGCATGATTTAATAGTTTCTTGCACGTATCTTCTCATAGGCTCAACCCTTTGCCTGAACCTAGAAACTAGCCTAAATTTAAATTCACAAAACTAACATACAATTAAACTGTGAAGTTCATAAGATTTACTAAGTGACCTAAATTAATAAATGATTTTTGTCTTTGACTTTCAATAATACTTGAATATTATACGGGACTTAAAGAGTAACTGGCAAAATGTGGATGTTCTATATCACAGCCTTCCCCTTCGAGAATATATAGGAAATAGCCTCAGCTAAATTTTTATTACTTTTTATTATTCTATTTTAATTAATATAATATGTTATATATTTAACTGACGTGTCCAAGAAGTGTTTGCACATTTTTATGGAAATAAAGATTTTTGACTTGACTTTACTTGTCTAGTATGCATTTAAACTATTAGCTTAGATACGTTATGGACGCTTAATGTTCGGAAGATGTTTCTTTTATTCATTCTTATTGCACGAATATCTAATTTTTACGAAGATAACATCTGATCCGATATACCGTAAACATTTTATTTGCAATTCGATACGCCATGGATATTGTTATGCTTCTATATTATAACTTCAAATAAGTGTATTATCTCGCTATTTGCGTAATGGGGTTAGTAGTGCAGACGTTACCGTGAACATTGAAATAATAGTGATTATTACTTAACTAAATATTAAAGGAACAAATAATATTTTTCTCGCTCAAATGATCTGAGTCTACATTAGTAAGTCTTTACTTAACTACATTATAGTCTGTTTCAAATACGAAGTCTCTTTTAACACTTCGTAACACGTAACTCTACACATTTCATATAAATTGCTAAAATAAACAATGATTACTTATGGTAATAAAGACAATTGAAAAATAATTTGAATCTATACAAAACATTATGTAATTGTTTCATAAACATAATCAACTAATAATTTCTATTGATATTAGTCTTAAATAATTTAAACATCAAAATAAAATAACATTTTACTACAATACCATAGTTACGCACTAAGGTATTTTTTTTACTTTCAGTCATAGTGACGCGACAATATGAATCGGATAAAATCGAACTAATTCAAGGTAAAAACAATTGTCCGAGAAATACATTTGTAAATTTGTATTTGGTATTAATTATTATTACGTTGCAACGTACCTTAAATCCCATTCTGCAAATCCTTAATATATTTTCTTTATCAAAAAATGGATTTGAAGATGTGGTATTGGACGTATGGTTTAAATATCCCATAGATTTTAAAGAATAGGCGTCATGGAAACCAAAATCTGTTATACCACATTTATTTCACACTTAAACTAAGTATGGAGTAAGTATGTGATACTAGGAATTAATCAAAGTTAAGTCCAGATTTTTTTTTACAATTAAACACTTTATATATAACTTTGATGTAACTATTCTTTCAATATGTCAAACTTAGATGGACTCCTTTTTATTTTTCTGTTTCTATCATTTTTGGTTCGATTCTAAACCTACAATTACAGTTTGTTTGGAATGTTAATCTGTCATCGATTTCGTGATGTGTCGATTGAAACTGTCTCTTCACTATCGTTGTTCAACGATCATCTGTCAAATGGGACTTCGTATTTGAAACGCACTATAATAATATACTCATTGCTAGACTCCGTGCTGAGAATTTTCAACCAAATAATTCTTCGCCTGATCCGAAAATCTAACCCAAAACGTTATGATCTTCCAAACAAAACGCAAACTTATGACACGAGACTGAAAAGGCAATTCAAGTGTGATTTTTTGTACCCCTGTCTCAGTTAATGGCTTCGAAATAGTATAGAATGTATGTTTGTTTGTCTATGTATCAGTCGTGTGGGAGACGTTGAGCTCTGTTTGTGTACTTATCGCAAACAAAACACCACTAAAGGAAAAACTCAGTAGGTCAATAACCTTCAGAGACGAACGCATAGTTTTTCGCTACGGGGTTTCCTTGTCACGTGCTTCGCTAAATGTATTTTTCCGTTCACTTTGTATTTTTTTTATTTTCGATGGTTTTAGTTTTTTGTGTGACAGTTAGAGAATTGGTTTTCTTTTTTTATGAACTTGAATTTCGAATAATATTATTAATTGACTGTTTGTTATTCTCTTGTTTTAACTACGAAGGTTTTGATTTAGGCTTGTTAACTTGTAAATGTATTGTAGAATAATCTCTCAAGTACATGATCCGTATAAAACCTTTTAACTATTGTAATCCCTAGCATTAGAAATAGTGTGGTATTATATTGAGATCATTAAATGCATCATCAATACAAAAATAGTTCTTCTAAGTAATGAGTTAATATGTACTACATAAACTCAAATGTCGTAATGTGATTTTTTTGTTTAATACTAAAGGTACATTTTCCAAGCAGATAGACTTTATTTGAGGAATAATTTTGCCCTTTAACAATTTTCGTATAAGGAATCTATTTTTCTTTCTTCTTCAGTGGCGCTATCTAACGATGAAAATTCGGTTGTTAATGTACCTAATTAAGTACATACCCAACTGAATCTATCACTTATTTGGAATCAAAGCTGGTCAGAGTTATACCGGAGTATACAGTAAGGTAAAATAGACATCAAAAAGCATCAAGTAAAAAAGGTCGGTTGTCTGCGCGGGCGGTCCTAGACGCGTGTGGGAACGTTGGACGCGTGAAATCGCCGCCACCTAGCGATGGTACACGGACAAAAACTGGCGGGCTAACAGCTCACGGGACGGACACGAGACGAGCTACGTGCGAGACTGGCGACGACAACATTTCACGTTGTGTTGTAAATGACATTAATTTTGTCATTTTATTTGTTTAAGGTTTTGTGGTAAGTAAATAGTATAATTGCTAAGGTAGAAGGAGCTAGACTTAGTATTAATTATACTTTAAAAATAAGTTGATGTGAAGTAAAATTAGGGACACACGTTGAATTTGCTGTTATTAAATACTGTTACAGATAATAAGGAGTATAGTACGTTGCTATATTAGTGTAGATGAGTAAAAGTGGTAGATTCTATTCTAGTGGTCTACTAGGAAATAAAGATAATTCTTGTCTTGTTCAAGAGATTTGTAATCGTGTTTGAAATAGTGTTATTTAAATACAGGAATATGTGTATTATTCTTGTAAATGAATTAACAACATTAATGATAAAACTATAGTATATAGGTAAGTATAATATACATACGTTAACGTTAAATGTAAACACACAGTATTTTTACAGAATATCCAGAATCGAATCATCCATTCGTGGATCACTCACATTTGTGCTACGCTATACGTGCAGTCATAAATAAATTGACAACATTTATATAAGCTCGAGTATAATTATGTAATATGTAGTACGCACTCTTTAAATTTAAGCGTAGTCGCTCTTGTTTGGTTAAAGTAGTCACCCCATTTAAATTAAGCAGTGACGACTGCGACACGAGACAAACGACTATTACATATTTTAAAGGTTTTAATGTTAACTTGGATTATCACCAGAAGACTAATAAATAGGTGTTGATTTCATCACATTTACTAAAAGCTAAAAATCCTTCTTTTGTAGATAATTTCCAAACTAATCCAAAACAGACACTAATAATTATACTTTTATCTGTATACTGACCATAGTGAAGGATTTACGCTTTTTTTAAACGCACGGGTCACTATACTGACATAGACAACTTTATATTCTTTCAACTTTTCTTTTTTTATCTTCTTTTTTTTCACGCTAAACAATGCGTCGGTAAACGATAATTAAAAGTGGAGGCTCTAGCGCCTATCTTTACCTTTTTTGTTTCTTAATTTTTTTTCCTTTGGAATCTAATCCAATTGGGTTTACGGCACTGACTAATTGATTGGTTTGGTGTTTATTTTTCTTATCTATGGAAATAGATAGTGTTGATTTATTTTGTGTCTTTGATTTCGGGATTTTGTACGATATATTCAGGGGTATTTTGACATGGGGTGTAATACCTCATGTTGAGATGTTACCGTTGACTGTTAAAACAGTACCGTTTAGAAAGTTTTCTATACTTCATCTTTGAAGATAGGATGAGATCTGAAAGAATGTTACACATATGAATGCATAGCTTAACCTCACAAATATTGGCAAAAGCATGCTGTGTAGTATAATAGGGAAGGAATAATAATAATATTTATTGACATAAAATAAAATTCATTTTTGTCAAGTTCCTGTGTTTACCTGTGTTAAAAGAACCAGTGCCCTCTCCCGTGTCTAAAGAGAGATTACACCAATCTCTCTTTCACCATTCTCTCTCGATTTGTATATCACTAATATACCAATCGCCAAGTTTACTACACTATTATATTCATATTATTATATTCGAATACAGTTGTATGCATAGCGATACCTACTTTCCATAATTAAAGACGCAGCGCACGCTCAATGTATAGTGTATCAATACATTCGAATAAAAATCGATTGTGCATCACTATTGTAAGAAAAATGGCTTCAGAACATAAAGGTACGTACAAACAGCTAGAACACGGAATTTCACGAGGGCTAACCATCGATTCACAATTAAAGTTCTTCGCATTTTTGCGTCGCTGTTAAGGCAAAGTATTTCAACATAACACTAACATTGGGTTTTAGCATTTTGATTTTTATTTATGGGCTTATTTAAATGTACGAATAAGTGGCTTGTCGGTCACAGAAGCTTTGCTATCGTGGTTTATGGAATAGACTAATCGGGTAAAGTAATATTAAGTTAAATTGTTTTACGTTTACGCAAATGTCACATATTTAAAAAAATCTAGTTTATTCGGATTTGATCGCGTTGATTATTTTAAAACTCTTTTATTACATAATTTTAAAACGATTAGTGATACAATACTACTACTACTGTACTACTATTTAAGCTCTTTAAATTATTAAAACTAATTAGATTTGAGTATACTTTCCCCCGACGTTTCGGTCGCTTTTCAGCAGTGTATAAAGTAGTTAAATTGTAATATTAAGTTTTTCTGTAAGGAAATTCTTGATAGCTATATCTATCTGATCGTAATTTGAAAGTGTTCTTGGTTTATAAAAATTGGCTTGCTGTTATGTGGATTTAAATCAACTGGTGAAATGCGGGTTTAATATAGCTTTTCTTATACCTTCGGGGAAATAATGGCGCATGTCTAAATATGTATCTATCTATTTTCGGTCTGAAATATAATCTGAGTCATATGATTGTATATAGTTTTGCCTATGTAGCATGTTGCATCCGAATTAGTTTACGCGAAATGTAAGCCCCGTAGTCCTAGTTCAATTATAGTCTCAAAACATATTGGTCAAAGAGAGATAAAAAAATAAGAAATAACCACACAACCTGAAGCAATGCGGCTATGGAATATTAAGCTACGGGAGATCATACGCAATCAACTGTGTGTTGTGTTCCCGAGGTGATTAAGTTGCCAAGAGAACTTAGGATAATTCGAGATCAGTAACTAGTAATGAAATTTCTGGAAATATAAGCGTTCAAAAGTAATGGTAACCACGTCATTATGAACGTATTTCGCCTTTTACACATAAATCCACTGTAAAAAGTGTTACATTTTAAATGGGGAATTCTTTAAAAAAACAAACGGAATATGTTCCATATATCAAAAGCCTGATCTTAACCAGCGGAATTCTAATCTCGAAGGGCGTGGTTAAAACACAAAACCCCATTTAAAATGTATTGAAATAAACGTCTTTGAGGCAGCCATATTGGAATGAGTTTCATTTGATAAAGGATTGATTCCTTAGGGTATGTTAGGCATTTAACCTTGGCATGCTCGCTAAAGAATTTTAATTGTTTTTCGATGTGAATTTTGAAGGCAAAGGCATTAATTATGGAATTTTTTTGAGTTTATTCTTTATCAGAATATTGGTCTAAAAGCCAATGTATGCTAAAATAATGAAAATTTTTATGTAATTTATTTTCTTTAGGTTTGTTCATTGGCCAGTTTGGCTATTCTCCACACTGCTAAACCTAAGTCCTGGGATTAGGTGGTCTAAAATGCTTGTGGGATAGAGCATCTCAGTCACTGATAAAGTTGGTAAGCAACAGATTTTCTATCTGTAGATAATTTGCTAAGACCTGTGGAAACCTCACAGAGCGTAGGCACTCAACAAAAATATTTGGGTACTATCCCTAAAGCGTACTGCTGCAATTGGATTATACCAGGAATAAGTCAAGATCCTCTGCCTCTCGTGATCATAATGTTAAAAGTAACTCTGTCAGTTTGATAGGTTTTCACGTATAAACTGCTAAGCGGATTTTGATAAAGTTTGAAATAAAGATTGAATGATTGCGGATTTTGATGAAGTTTGATAAAAAGATTATGCTTGAATCTTGGGCAAGGTTATAAAATACTAACTTTAAGAAAATCACAAGAAAAGTCGCGGGTAGCAGCTAGTTATTCATGTTTCATTAACAAGCATTGGTAGTAACCCACTTAAGGCAATCTAAACCAAATATATACAATCAACAGCCTCTTTAACATTATAAACTATAATTCAAATGAATGAGACGAAAAATAAAACGACTCCCTTTGTAAGTTCAGGGTAAGAAAGGGACAACAATATCTCATTGTATTTATATAATGGTTTGTCTACAAGCGTGTACGATTGTGCTTTAGTCCCAAGTGTTTTTTTTATTTTATTTGATCTTATTATTCATAGGTAAGCATTATTGTGGGGCCAAGGCTCTGGTGCCAGTTGCTTGGGAATTAGGGTTCTTTGGTTGAAGGTCAAACTGACTCGGGAGTAACACGAGGTCTCGCAAGCATTTCTATAGTTTTCAATGTTCGAAAGGTGTATTAAATCTAGATTTTGAAGTAATGAGTTGCTATGTTCGTCCTATTGCATACGTTTGAGCCCTTTGTGGATGGCTAGGATTGGCGTTCTCTGTGACGATATTTTCGGTAGCAGCAAGATTTCAGCCTGATGATGTCAATAGGCTCGTTGTCTATAACATGGCTTTTAAAAACGTAGCTAGTGTAATGTGTGAAGCGTCTCTGCCTACACTTTCTGTGTTGATATATACGACTTCGATGTGTGAGGTTTGGGGTTTGGTTCTTGGGCCTGTAAAGTGTTATTGGATTTTGCTGTTATGAAATTCAGTAGTCTGAATCAGTACCCGGTAGACAGCAATAGGTATTTTTCCTATAACGTGGTACTCATGGCTGGAAAATTTGCGTAAGATATACCTCTGCCTACTCTTTTAGGGATATTGTCATGCCAGTTATATGTATAGATATTGTTGTAGTATATAAGCTAAAGCTTGGTGAATGATGTGTATGTGAGCTCAATACCCTCCGTCCTTCATATCCTACCATAATATAACGATTTTAAGGTGCGCAAGAAAGTTTAATTTATATTTTTTCCTTTTAGTTAGTTTACTATTTCCACTACCTTTATTAATTTTATATATTTACTTACGTACTAGTACAATTATTTTACATCATTTTTAGAGTTATACTATTACTAGCTTCAATTTTCTTAAAGGTTTACTTAGTAACAAATCAAAATATACCTGATAATAGCCATATTTATAAATTAACTATATGACTACAAAACCAGACAGTTGTAAATGTACGTACAGATCCCGAGCTAGGATCGGAATCACAAAGATTTTTTGTTAGCACCACGACTTTATGTGAGGAATGTGAAGTTTTGGAGATTAAGGCGGCGGCACAAAGTAGAAATACAGACCGTGGGGGCCATTATGGACGCGTCACCATCAATACAGTACATTCCGCCATAAAGTTTCACAAACTCAGTCAATATTTAGACGAACTATTGATACAGAGTTAGCCAATAGCTCTATGATATGTTTTCGATGAAAAAGTCGAACAATATCGTGGTGGAACTTATGCTGTTGATATAGAAACTATGTTTAAAGAAAAGGCCAATAATATCAATAGATGTCTTCGTATTTGTGGATCTAAAGGCTCTATATAAATATATACTACTAGCGCGGGACTTTTCGTTTAAAAAGTTTAACGTCCCGCAGATGGAAGATTGCGCCTGTTATTTAAAGGCTTACCTAAACTTAATTTTCCTGTTTAGATTCTACCATTATTCATTAGTGGCTGTCTCGAATGCCGTCGTGTGAATCTTCAGATAATAAAAAATACATTTTTGGGTCTGTTGGTCGAATTCTGAATCGCAAAATCTAGGCTGAGCCTGTCTGCCTACGTTACTAGACCAAGAATATAGTGAAATAAAAGTATTCTAATATATAGTCTCTGTTATCCATTCTAATAATTTTAAATGAGAAATTAGTTAGTAGTTTTTCCTACTTGTTACGTTTTGAAGGTCGCTGAATTGTTTTAGATGAAATATGCAACGTTTTACGTCACTCTTATACTGGAATTCTCTTAATATATAAACTAATGAGAATTTCTTAATATTAAAATCCAATAATACTTTAGTCGATCTAGGAATCGTGCCCGAGACCTCATGCACAGCAGTCTCAACTGCTATTACTTATAAGTATTTCATATTATATGATTGTGATGTTATCTATAAATACTAATAAGTAATAAATAATTGTTACTGTATTCCTTAGCTTGTTCCCGAGGTTCCAAGGAAAAATACTATCCCACAGGAACAGTATATTTTGCCGGGCTAAAAAGTACCCTATCATTCCCCGGCCCATTAAATAATATGTAAAACATCAAGCAGGTCTTGGGTTTTGTTTTTGCGTAAAAGAAGGGTAATCTAACGTAAACAAATTCGCATATATCTACAATATTAGCAAGAACTACTCATTATTCTTACAATCACATATCATGTTGATGATAAATTTGTAACGTAGTAATTATAACCACTTTGAAACCTCATAAACATAGACAATTACAAATAAGTAGGAACTCCTTGGCGTGAGTAATGCTTTATCTATCTAAACATATTGTCTCTGTCACCGTGAGAACCTCGGCCCGTTATGCTATCTTATCGGCGATAGCTTCGTTTGGGCTTTGTGTCAGATACCGATGCCCACCTGAATGACTTAATTGGCCAAGTTGGTTGTTATAGCTGTTTGGTTGGACTGACGACTATGCGCAACGATTTTAAGACTAGTTTTCATACTGCATCGAAAAGTAATCATACGTACATAGTTTACCTATTGATTGTCAGACAGATTTTTTATGATTTCTGGTATTCTAAGACTTGACAAATTAATAATAACTCTTGTCTGTATATCCTGAAGGTGTAGTCTAAGGTATATAGTAACAACATTTCGTCTGATATTCTTTGTGCCACGTAGTATGTGGCGAGATATTGCCGTCCATGTTTAGTTGAATCCTTGTTGCTGCTGAAATTTTCTTACCGGAAAATCCGTCTCAGATATTTTATCCTAGATCAGAGCAGAACAAGGTATTTCATGAACCTAAAAAAATAACCGTTGAAGAATAAATTACCTACTTTATTATATTCAAATAGAGTGATAACTGATAACACAACATGATACTCAATTACCAATCATTGCGAGTACTAGGTCACATTTTTGTACGATTCCACATAAAATATTCTAATGAAACGTAATTTTTCATTTGAATACGGGAGTAATTGACAATCATCTTACTTCAAGTATTTATTCATCACCATAGAGACCGCGCAGCAGGCTCCGACCTTCACCTTGGCTTTAATACTATCGTCTAGACTGAACGATTTCCTACCAAAAGCTTTCGACCCTATTGCATACCAACAACAACTTCAAATACAACGAATCTTTAGTGCGAAACCTTTTTATTTCCATTGGAACGAACGAGGCAATGTATAAGAATTAAGCACAAAAGATTTTACTATCAAGGAAGTTTTTATAAATGTTACTGGTAAAGAGTACCCCAGGGTGTGCTATTAAGACCGCTGCTCTAAGGTGACCCCTTTGAAGGACGTCCTTTATGATAGAAAGTTGTTTACTCGATGATATACGCAGTAGATTGGGTAATTCAATTACTACTATTTAAATTCGATTAGGGGGAAACCGTTTGTTCTCAATACTATAGCTTTATACAAAAACGTCTTAGTTCTTGTAAATATGTTTGATTATTTAAAGGCTGTTATAGGTATCGATCTTCAGACATAGTAGGTTTTAGCAATAGTTTGACTGCTTTGCGGCGAGATGGAAGGCGCTTAATACATATACACGAATTCAGCAATATTGATATTACACGCACGCACACTAGTGAAGACTGATATTATTCGTCACATTGTATTTATAATCCAGACGATGCCTTTAAATATTCATTGCCCAAATAACAATCGAGACAAAAAAAACCGAGTCACAGATGACAGCAGACATGGAGGCTCGGACACGTCGCATAGAACAGTAAAAGCAACAATATAAGATAAAGTATAAGGGTGGGTTTTTTCAATGAATATTCTATTCCACGATTAACATAATCGCAGGACAAGCTGCGAACGAGCGCGGGCGTGTCAAACTTGTAAAGAAACTAATAAAAATGCAAACATCAGTTTGGAAATTGATAAAAAAGTTAACACGCTTGAGTTTTGGGTGCGCTTTTAAAGTTCCGTATGTTTTGGCATGTAAATTGCGTCATAAGTTTGTTAAGATTTCTCGAAAATATTTGTGCAATTCAATCAAAATAATTAATGACTTTTGCATGTTTGTTATATCTCTCTTTAGCAGAACGGCGTTCTATTTCTACGTAGAATAGAAATTTACGTAGAATCCTTGATATGTTGTTTTAATACGCATAATGCGAAAAGAATGCGTACCGCGTGTTGTTTGTTCGGACTGAAAGTGATTTTTCTTATATATTGTATGTACAAATAAGTATATCCCTTGACTATGTAACCCTAAAACAGCTTAAAATATGTAAATTAATATAAAAAATTGTATATAATAAAAAATTGTCTCGTGCCGATGTGTTATCTAAATAGATTGTATAATGTATGTAGTGTTCACGATAATCTGCCTATTTTTTGTCAACTACCCTCCGATGTGACCGATACACAGTAATTGATTATTTATTGCTTTTTAATCGTTTCCTATTATGGTTTTTAGTTTTTTATTTGTTTAATGGAATGTGATGTTTAAATTTATATACAATGTAATCTATGAAGCTAGAAATGTATTCTACAATATTGGTAAAGTTTATACAAATTACATATAAGTAAAGTATATTTTATAACTATAATACTTATAGCCTATTTATATAATATGTCTATCTGTTACGTTTTTACGGCTATCTCGACAAACGTGCAACTGTCAAAATTTGGTATGAGATAGCTTAAACAGTAGGACAGACATTTTTATAAAAACTAGTATATACACATATTTATAAAGTAATGCAAAGCTTTATCGTTACTTAATATTATCGTTATTTATATAACGAAATAACCTTAAATATACTCGTTACATGAAGTCTCTGTTCAATCACACTACAAATTTTTTAACCTAAGAAACTTCATAAACAAAACATATTCTTTACAATATTAATTAAGACAATACTTTAGATTATTTTACATCTTTATCAGCAGAGTCGCGATAAATGAAGCTTTATATAGTTGCCTCGGGAACGATTCAGTCCTTTTGGGTGGTCCTGATTACGTGCATCGAGGCCACACACCTCTCCATACATTGTCCTGTTAGTCGTTATATTAACTTGTACTAAAACAGCTTTATTTTGAACACTTTAAATTCATAAGTTTATTGCTGATTCCTTACATATAGGTTTTGAATGTATTTCGTTCATCCGTGTTAAGTTACCGACCTGAATTTTTTCTTTTAGAGTTTTAAATTGCTAAGATTGTAAATAAAAGTTACGATTTGAAACAATAATGGTCTATATCACAGCTTTGTGCAGTTGCATCTCAAAGTGATGATACACAATATTTGTGTATCCTAATCCAAGTAATTATAAATGTGATTGTGAGTGTGTTTGTTTGTTACACTTTTACGCATTGACTACTCGACCGATTGTCATGCAATTTCGCATACACGTTGTCAGGAGAACAGAAAAGGACTTAAGGTACCTTTCATCCAGAAGAAAGTACTGTTACTAACCTTCTACCCACATTTACGCGAGCAGTCAGTCACTATATGGGTTTATACAAATATTTTAACTTTAACTGTACTGAAGTAAGTCTTTGGCGAGTTAGACAAATTAAACACCTAAAAGTTCTAATAAAGTCCACGTTGCCTTTATATTCCTATCTTACTTTAAGAGAGATAGGGTGCTGTGATATCTTTTTTCAAAGGTAGACGATTGCGTCTAGGCAAACGAACTTCACTTTACAAAAGATTACAGGCATAGCTTCCAGAGTACCTTAAGGATGCCATTTGACATCAGCGGGGTGATCAGCGTGATCTTAGTTCCATGGCTGAAAACGCAGCGACTCATATATATGTATATATAAATATATGGTCAGCAACGCGTTAATACGCTAGCACTGGCTAGTGTATATTTCCTTGGACGTTATTCACCTTATAGTGGTATAAATACACATTTTTAATCAGTTTAATACGAATAAAACTCTCTTACAAAATGCGCGTCAATTATTTTATGTCCGTTATTAGCCTTAAATGATGGGCATGAGCAACATCAGATTTATTAGTAATAAATTATTTTTAATGAAACCAAAAAGTTTATATTTCTTTAGAATCTGACGTCTATCAGAAATAAAATTATGCATTTTGTCAAAATATAACATGCCATTCTCCGGTTACTGAAAATTTTTGTGTCGTGAATTATGGATTTGGAAAGAGACGCGGTAGCGATGAAATTTAAAAAGTATCCAAGCATCGAGTGTCGATATTTTGAGTCTAGTACCAGCCGGGTAGTTGTTAATACGGTAAATCCCTATAATACCGTTGGCAGCTATCGCAGCAGATTCACGAAAGATTACGCAAAGAAAAGCAATAATGTTGAAATAAGTGATATATTGGACAGTAGCATCAAAACTCCTTACACAGGGACTTCTAATGGTTTAATACGTGAAATTATGCAAGATTACGAAGTCAATACAGAAGTTAATACAAATGTTTTTATAAATGAACAAAATACTGACGATGAGACTACGTTCGACACTGACCAACCTTCGGATAGAACTATCTCACAACATTCCTTTGATATATCCACCAGGCCGTTTGATTCCCCAGATAATACTACTTCATATTCTAGAAGTGTTCCCAGAACCTCCCTTAGAAAAAGAGTTAGGACAAAAAAATTCAATTATAATAATAAACGTAGACATCTTTCTACTAATGAGACGTTTACTTTGTCCGCACCGAATGAAAATCAAAAGGCTGAAAAGACAACGTACTGTCGGCCGTTGAATAACATGTACAATGAAGAATTTTTTTACAAAACTATGCAAAAGAACGCAAGGTTACAGAATATTGTGAGACAGTTAGCAATAGAACGTCAGAAGGAGAAGCATAAAGAAAGTTGGAATAACTATATAAATGAGTTAAAGAATAAGCATGGATATTGCATTAATGACCCTGCTAGAATATCTCAGTATGCACCAGTTGATAGAAACTCTTCTAATTTTATTGATGATTATTATAATATGAGGCCTAGCTGGCTTAATACCGAGCTTACCCAAAACTTAATAGATGATTTTCGCGGACCTTATAGTAACGTACAGCCGAATGATTGTTACAAGCACCGTCCTGTCAATAATAATTTTATGCCACAGCAGAATCGTGCACAGTATTATGGGAGCAATAGCTATTGTTATCCAACTGCTTCACAAGGTACTCTCAAGATGCTAAACAAGGGCGAAGTGCCGGAACATTTGAAGAAATATTTTAGTCGTACTCCTATTATGATTGGCAGATATCCAAGCCCTAAGCGACCTAGAGGTTTTAGTAGTAGCATTGATTATAGTGGTAATGCTAATGATGTGTTCAAAGCAGAGACAAATAATAATAGACAGACTAAACCGATGAGCATGCAAACTGATATAAATATGCGCAATTTTAACAATGTAATTGTAGACCCTAAAGAAGTTAGCCACGAAGGCACTTCTACGAAAAACACTTCAACAAGAACTAATACAAAATCTTTTACCAAACCATCTTCTAAAAAATCTTTTACAAACCGAATATCTAATGATTATGCAAGAAGAGTACCTATTACCGGATCAAGACTGAGCGGCAAATGCGACGCATGTAAATTTTTACAGAACATAGATATTAACGACTTAAAGCAAAAGGTAAACGAATGTGATTGCGCGCCATTGCAAAAGACAAACAAAGTTATACCAGAAGTATCAGAAGGCACGATAGTCGAACCATTAGAAAGGGAGTTTAAAGAAGAATATTCTTCTGCCGAACACGTGCAGAATATGAATCAGACAGTGGCGACGCTAAAGGTAGTCGAATGCCGTTGTAAGCGTTTGCAGATTGGAGACAGTAACGATAGGATACCGCAAAATGTAAATTGCTCTTGTGAACGTTTGCAGAATTTAAGCAGTAATGTAGCTGAACTGCCGGTATTAGATTGTTGTTGTAAGCGTTTGCAGAGAGGCGATAGTAACGAAGTGAGACTACTGAAAATAAATTGCTCTTGTGAACGTATAATAAAGACGTACATAAATGTAGCGAAAAAGAAAACAGTAGATTGCGATTGTAAACGTTTACTAGAACAAGGCAGTAACGTAGCAAAACTAACAGAAGTAGATTGCGCATGTAAGCGTTTGCACAAAATAAAGAATGATGAAGTAGAATGCGCTTGTAAACGTTTTCAGAACTTAGCTGGTAAAGAAGTAGAGTGTGCTTGTAAATGTATGTGTAAAATAGATAATTTTCAAGTTGATTGCGCTTGTAAGCGACAAAACATAAGCGTAGAGTGTGCTTGTAAATGTTCACCTAACATAGACCATAAAGAAGTAGAGTGTGCTTGCAAGCGTCCACTGAATATAGACGATAACGAAGTACAATGCACTTGTAAGCTTCCACAAAACATAGGCGACAAAGAAGTGGAATGCGCTTGTAAACGTGCACGGAACATAGGCGACAAAGAAGTAGAGTGCGCTTGTAATCGTTCACAGGATATAGGCGACAAAGACGTAGAGTGCGCTTGTAAGCTTCCCGAGATCATAGGCGACAAAGATGTAGAGTGCGCTTGTAAGCTTCCCCATAACATAGGCGACAAAGAAGTAGAATGCGCTTGTAAGCTTCCACAGAACATAGGCGACAAAGAAGTAGAGTGCGCTTGTAAGCATTCACAGAACATAGGCGACAAAGACGTAGAGTGCACTTGTGAGCTTCCACAGAACATAGGTGACAAAGAAGTAGAGTGCGCTTGTAAGCGTCCACAGGACATAGGCCACAAAGACGTTGAGTGCGCTTGTAAGCTTCCACAGAACTTAAGCGACAAAGAAGTAGAGTGCACTTGTAAGCTTCCACTGAACATAGGCGACAAAGAAGTAGAGTGCGGTTGTAAGCGTCCACGGAACATAGGTGACAAAGAAGTAGAGTGCGCTTGTAAGCGTTCACAGGATATAGGCGACAAAGACGTAGAGTGCGCTTGTAAGCTTCCCGAGATCATAGGTGACATAGATGTAGAGTGCGCTTGTAAGCTTCCCCATAACATAGGTGACAAAGAAGTAGAGTGCGCTTGTAAGCTACCACAGAACATAGGCGACAAAAAAGTAGAGTGCGCTTGTAAGCTTCCACAGAACATAGGCGACAAAGAAGTAGAGTGCGCTTGTAAGCTTCCCGAGATCATAGGCGACAAAAATGTAGAGTGCGCTTGTAAGCTTCCCCATAACATAGGTGACAAAGAAGTAGAGTGCGCTTGTAAGCTACCACAGAACATAGGCGACAAAGAAGTAGAATGCGCTTGTGAGCTTCCACAGATCATAGGCGACAAAGAAGTAGAGTGCGCTTGTAAGCATTCACAGAACATAGGCGACAAAGACGTAGAGTGCGCTTGTGAGCTTCCACAGAACATAGGTGACAAAGAAGTAGAGTGCGCTTGTAAGCGTCCACAGGACATAGGCCACAAAGACGTTGAGTGCGCTTGTAAGCTTCCACAGGACATAGGACATAAAGACGTCGAGTGCGTTTGTAAGCTTCCACAGAACTTAAGCGACAAAGAAGTCGAGTGCGCTTGTAAGTGTTCAAAGAACATAGGCGACAAAGACATAGAGTGCGCTTGTAAGCTTTCACAGAAAATAGAGAATGATGAAGTAGAATGCGCTTGTAAACGTTTTCAGAACTTAGCTGGTAAAGAAGTAGAGTGTGCATGTAAATGTATGTGTGAAATAGATAATTTTCAAGTTGATTGCGCTTGTAAGCGTCTACAAAACATAAGCGTAGAGTGTGCTTGTAAATATTCACCCAATATAGACCATAAAGAAGTAGAGTGTGCTTGCAAGCGTCCACTGAATATAGACGATAAAGAAGTACAATGCACTTGTAAGCTTCCACAAAACATAGGCGACAAAGAAGTGGAATGCGCTTGTAAACGTGCACGGAACATAGGCGACAAAGAAGTAGAGTGCGCTTGTAAGCGTTCACAGGATATAGGCGACAAAGACGTAGAGTGCGCTTGTAAGCTTCCCGAGATCATAGGCGACAAAGATGTAGAGTGCGCTTGTAAGCTTCCCCATAACATAGGTGACAAAGAAGTAGAGTGCGCTTGTAAGCTACCACAGAACATAGGCGACAAAGAAGTAGAATGCGCTTGTAAGCTTCCACAGAACATAGGCGACAAAGACGTAGAGTGCACTTGTGAGCTTCCACAGAACATAGGTGACAAAGAAGTAGAGTGCGCTTGTAAGCGTCCACAAGACATAGGCCACAAAGACGTTGAGTGCGCTTGTAAGCTTCCACAGAACTTAAGCGACAAAGAAGTAGAGTGCACTTGTAAGCTTCCACTGAACATAGGCGACAAAGAAGTAGAGTGCGGTTGTAAGCGTCCACGGAACATAGGCGACAAAGAAGTAGAATGCACTTGTAAGCGTTCACAGGATATAGGCGACAAAGACGTAGAGTGCGCTTGTAAGCTTCCCGAGATCATAGGCGACAAAGATGTAGAGTGCGCTTGTAAGCTTCCCCATAACATAGGTGACAAAGAAGTAGAGTGCGCTTGTAAGCTACCACAGAACATAGGCGACAAAAAAGTAGAGTGCGCTTGTAAGCTTCCACAGAACATAGGCGACAAAGAAGTAGAGTGCGCTTGTAAGCGTTCACAGAACATAGGCGACAAAGACGTAGAGTGCGCTTGTGAGCTTCCACAGAACATAGGCGACAAAGAAGTAGAGTGCGCTTGTAAGCGTCCACAAGATATAGGCCACAAAGACGTTGAGTGCACTTGTAAGCTTCCACATAACTTAGGCGACAAAGAAGTAAAGTGCGCTTGTAAGCGTTCACAGAACATAGGCGACAAAGAAGTACAGTGCGTTTGTAGGCTTCCACAGATCACAGATGATAAAGAAGTAAACTGTGCTTGTAAAAGTTTGCAAACAATTGATACTATTAACGTAGAATGCGCTTGTAAACGTCCACCGAGTATTGACGATGTAGAATGCACTTGTGAACTTTTGCGAAAAATAGACAGTAAGGACGTAGAATGCGCTTGTAAATTATTGCTGAAAAAGGGCGACAAAGAAATAAACTGCGCTTGTAAAGGTCCACAGAACATAGATGATAAAGACGTAAAGTGTGCTTGCAAAGGTTTGCAGAACATAGACCACAAAGAAACAGAGTGCGCTTGTAAGCATTTGCGAATAATAGATAGCCTTGGAGTAGAATGCACTTGTAAACGTCCACAGGCTATTGACAATAAAGAAGTAGAGTGCTCTTGCAAACTTTTGCAAAGTATAGGCGATAACGAAGTAGAATGCGCTTGTAATTTTTTGAAGAACTTAGACAATAATGTAGTAACCTGCGATTGTAAGCGTTTGAAGAACATAGACATTCAAGTAGTAGACTGCTCTTGTAAACGTCCACGGAACGTAAACGATAATGACGTAGACTGCTCTTGTAAACATACACAGATTGTAAAGTTTTCTGAAGTAGACTGCGCTTGTAAACTTCCACAGAATGTAAAGTTTTCTGAACTAGATTGCGCTTGTAAACATCAACAGAATGTAGAGTTTTCTCAAGTAGACTGCGCTTGTAAACGTCCACAGTATATAGACGATGATGAATTAGAATGTGCTTGCAAACGTATAGAGAAGATAAAAAAGTTCTTTGCTAGATTGACAGAATTACAGTGCGCCTGTAAACATTTGCCGGTTATAGAAGATAATAAAGTAGAATGCGCTTGCAAACGTTTGCAAAATATTGACATTAGTGAAGTAGAATGCGCTTGCAAACGTATACGGAGCATAAAAAAATTCTTTGCTAGACTGACAGAGTTAGAGTACGCCTGTAAACGTTTTCCGCTTATAGAAGATAATGAAGTAGATTGCGCTTGCAAACGTTTACAGTACATAGACAGGGAAGCGCTGAAAGTTGATTGCGGTTGTAAATATTTTCAGAATATAAACAGCAACAAAAACTTTGAACAAATTCAAAATGAACAGGATAACGAACCAACGCTGAAAGAAGTAATAGTTAGTGAACCATTGCAAAAGATAAAAGAGAACGAAGGTAGACTAAAAGAGGTCATTAGCCCTAATACACCGTTGAACAACTTAAAACTTAGTCGCTTAGCAAGGCTAAAGGAAGGACATTGCCCCTGCAAACATGTACACGAAAGACAACGTGATATAAAAAGATCTTTGCAAAGCGCAAGGAGTAACGTTCAGATACCATCGCAGATTTCACAAAGTAATGTACCCAGATCTAAACCAGAAGAATGTGTTTGCGAACTTTTGCACGACATAGAGAGTAAATTCGTCACAGCTGTTGAACGTACTACAGCTAAACCTTTGCAAAACATAGAACAAAAGCTCGACAATTTGATTGCATCGTTTAATTCTTTCGTTAAAGAAATGAGAGACACCGAATGCCATAGAAGTAAAAATAAAACTCCCATTACTATTTCTGTATCCGATGAGTTAGATAGGCCAACAAAACCAGTAGTGATAAAAACAACAAGTGATACTTCTAGATTACAGAAGACTGATCAAGTTTTGTATACAACGGTGGTACGTAATAAGCGAAGAAAAGATACAATTCCTGATATTGATCCCAACATGATACGTCTCCACAGAAATTTTAGCAACACTAAGATAGAGAACATAATACAAGAAGAGATGGAAAAAAGTAAAAAAATCAAAAGGGACATTAAAGAGTTACTTCATACTGGGTGCGACACAGAGTGTTCTGTAGAAATATCATTTGACATTCCGACGAAGGAGGTGTCAACAGCGGTGACTTCATCGTCATCTAGAACACAAAACGGCAACGAACATGAATTTGATATCGAAGAAATAAACACTCCAATAAGATCTAAGGATAGAACTGGTGGTACTCGGATGGCGATAGCTGTGAATACTGATCCTTTGGGTTTACTGGAGTTGTTTAGGATATCGGCTGAGGCGGTTAAGCAGCTACTATCATACATGCCTCAGCTGAACTATTACTCGTACTTGCGGTCCCTTCATCCACCACAAAGGCCGGGAGCCGAGCATTACGTGTGTAATATCTGCGGCGCATCATTCTGCCGTCCGTCACAGCTCAGCGATCACATTCAACAAAACCATGATTTAGGAAGGACGAGGTAATTGTACTTGGGTTGTTTTTTGCCTTGCCATATGTCAGCTAAATCTATGAAGCGGATGTTATTTTGTATTATAAAAAATATTATGATTGAGTTTTTACGTCCGCGGAATTTTTGCCGACGAAATATTTATCATAATCAGGATAATCGATCTGATAATTTTCTATAGCTTATTACATCCGATTTATAATTTAGATTTACCTGTCAATGTTAAACTATTATTAATATGTGATTGTTTGTTGAATGTACGTAATGTATTAAAGTATTCGTTTTTCTTACACTGCCTTGTCAATATTAAACAATCCAAAGGTGCATATAGAAGTCACAACTGACAAAAGCACTTTTTACGTTGTAGTACGTTTTGCTAAAACATTTTTTTATTATTGGCATATTTTAAAGGGATTGCTGTGTTTGCCGTCACGTGCTTGACATGCGGAACGACAGCATCGGCTTATTCAAGTGCAAGTACTGCGGCAAAATGTTTGCCAGGGCCTACTGCTGCGAGCTCCACCAACAGACCTGTGCCAAGCTCGTCGGCAAACAACATGACGTCACTCCTAACTTGATGTTGCTGAAGTAGACACACACTTTGCTTTTAATATTGAACATTTATTTATATTTAAAAGCCTATAGAAGAAAATAAACTTTGAACTTAATGACTTTCTTGGCTGTAAGTATATGAAATGTATTACCGTAAAAGTTAGTAACTATGCAGTTTTGACGACATTCGATAATATGTGGATAATGAAATTACAGTAATAAAAATATTGTATTAAAATGCTTTCAATTAGTTACAAAGTGCTCATTATATAAAACTATTAAAATTTAAATCAAATGCTAGTATCATAGCCTGTATTGTGGGTCAAAGATAATTTACAAAAGTATTAATAAAATATTTGTATTGTACATTTTCAGAAATAAATATACATTAACTCTTTATTTTTATTTACAATATAACTCATCGAGAATTTTTTTTGGTGGTCAATATGCCAGCAGCGGTGCGAGTGGACAAAATCGTTACTTTTTTCGTTATAATTGGACGTAGGGGTACGTGAATGCTGTCAATGGTCCTTTTGTGTGTGCCGCAACGCATCCATCATGCATGTTTGTACCTCGACTTAGGGACAACCATTATAGTGAAATGGGCATAAAATTCTGTCGATACATCACAATGGTGGAAAGCAACATTATACGTAATTATGTCAGGTTTGAGGTGAAGCGTTATAATGATATTACAGTTGCGAACGATTCGCTCCATTCGTCTATTGTGGCGCTTTACGTTAAATAAAGATGTTGTAAAATGGCAATTGTATTGTTTGGCCATGAAATTAATGGGCTTACAGTGAGCGTTCAGTAAAAAAAATAACAATGTCCGATACCAATTTGATAGCACAGCAGCAGTATTTGTAATAAGTATAAATAAGTAGCGATGGATATAACAAATATAATAACGGAAAACCGTGTTGCCGGATCGACAGTTAGTTGTAGAACCATTTCTAAGCACTTTACAGTACATATCTTAAATACCGGATGGTGACAATAAAAATTTTGGTGACAATTTTCGATTATCTGTTCAAAGGTTTTTGCGTGATTTTGGCGAGTAGTTAGAATGAGCACTGTTGTCCCACAGGCTGAGGTGTAAATTCAATAATAAGGTGAACGCACAATAGGATTTTGTGCAGCTCGGTGTATGGCGGCCCACCGGGGTGTCTCGAGCCTACTAATTTATATACCGTTAAATATTTGCCACGACTTCGTAAGATCATGTTTGTCTATTTGTTTAGGTGAAATTGTAAGTAATGTTGCGAGTGGATGTGGGAAGGAAGTTGTTATAAAAAATATTCTACGTTCAATTGATTTCTGTGAAATCGTGCGGTTTCTCTTTTACTGCACTGTTTAGTGTTTTCTTGTGTTAATTGATCCCTTTGATGCGTTGTCGCGAACTCACGACCGCATTCAATAAAACATTAAAAATGCATTTTACTATTTAGTTTTTTATATGAAGATGTGTAACAAATATAAGGAGGCAGTAGTTATTCACATAACAATGTAAACATTTCCAACCGGCTATCAGTAAATAAGCATGGTATACGGAGACAAAGGCACAAAAAATCACTATCAGACTGCACCTGCCCTTATCAAACATATAAAAAACGTTGGTATATTATTGAGCAGCCAATATTTGTTATTCTAATCACAATAGCACGCACCTTGTGGCACGTGGAGGCAATCTTATCAATTTAACAAATAGACTCTTGTTTTATTATCTAGCCCGGTAGTGCATTGTTTGTGTTTAAAACGTCATAAAAAATATCCAGATGGTATTTTATGTTCAGATAATTTGCGGGTTTGTATACAACTTGTTCATAGCGTTCCAACAGTAGTAGAGTCTGAAACAGCGCTTGTATTTACTAAGCCAAACGGAAGACAGCATGCAAAAGTACACAATACGTTATAGTAATAAGCTTCTTTTACCTGGAAAAGTACCTAGTGTTACTCACTTTTGCCTACGTCTTCGTGTCTATACAACAATGACTCTAAGTTTTTAAAATGTTAGTGGTATTAGTTGAGAACCGATAACATCTTTTTTATTCCTCTTTTTATTCAAGCCCAATATAATATAATATTTCAACGAGAACAAGGTTTGCAATAACAGAAACGGACATACTTATTCACACCACTCAAACATACAAAGTATCATATCAAATGAACTTAAAAAAACTAATAACTAACACCTCTGATCTCATTTATCTGTTGAAGAAAATTACTCCAAACCACTTTGTGAGCATTTCGATGATTGTTTATTTTATAACTACAACGTACAATGATGATATTGAATCTTATATTTAACGTGTTAAAGTTGAGAATTCCTCGCATTGTTTATCCGGCGGATCTTGATAAAGCAGATTATGACGCGTAGTCGACCAAAGGGTAACTTTTGAATATCTTAATTTTATTTTTGGGCGCCGTTTAACTCGTTTTTTGTGTAAGCACCTTATGGTATTGAATTAATTTTATTTTTAAAAATAGTTGTATTTTTTGTTCACGGTTTATGAGTGATGACTCATTGTGCGATTGTGTAAGATCTAGTCAGTGAATATTGTTAAAACATCAACATAAGTGAAAAGTTAAAAGATAGGTTCCTGAGCGGTTTTGAGGTACAGTAGTTTTAATACATTTTTATTGCTATACGAAAAACAAGCGCTGCTATTATTACTTATGGACTCTTGCAAGTGCTAAGAATGATATCCACTAATGCAGTAATTGTTTTTCTACCGACTAGACTCTCTCTTGTTGTGCAGAGTGCGTGTGTTTCTTTAAAAAGGGGAGGAAAATCTCATGTCGGGCTGTGTTTCTTGTTTCGAGAACGATAGTTTGCAACTCCGCATAAAACGTAGTCAGTCTTTAGGCTCTTAAAATATATGGAATAATTAAGGCTTTGCTAACTATCTTAAAGAGTACTTACCATCTAACGCCAGTCTTCTGTAAGAGTGCCGGAGGCTTACAGATCTACTTCTACAATTCATATACTTTCATATCATCTCTACTTCCTACTATGTAGGATAGGCTACACAAGAGTAATACTTCTGGTATTGCAAACGATTATAGGCTACGGTGAAAACTTACCACCAAGGCGGCTGTATGCTTATTTGCAACCCTTGTTAAATAAATAAAGTCAGAGGCTAGTATATACACTTGTAATAAGAAGACAACCAAACTAAAATACAGTAATAAAGATTCAGTTGCTTAGTCTAACGACGAACGTATGTAAAGCATTCACAAAACCATTGTTAAATGATATGCATGGACATGCCACAACATGTAGTTAAATGATAAAGCTTCCGGCATCCAACGACAACGACGTCTGTACTCTATGCCTATATGTCTCTATACTCTATGGTGAATCAGCTGTCATCGCATGTTGATCAACTTGTGAATCTTCTAATCGATAAAAGAATAGTTGGATAAGAATATCTATATATGTAAAATTCTCGTGAAACGGCTCGACCGATTTTTATGAAATTTATTATGTATATTTGGTAGGTATGAGAATTGCTCGTAAAGTGTACCTACTTCATACCGCTAAGTGAAGCAATAATTTATATGGCAGAACAACGTTTGCCGGGTCAAATAGTCGTTGTATAATTTTGAAAGCTAATGTTGTGACGGCTAATAAAACCTGAGTCTTATTTGGGATGGTGGTAGACCTTTAAGAAAGGGTGTAACAGAATAAGTTAAATCTAGACTTAAGTGAAATTGTAATATGAATTTTAAAATTAATTTTATTAATGTATTATGTGACCGAATAGAAGGTGAATGTTATTAGAAAGGTAAAAAAGACTCTCAATATTTAACCTGCCTTTAACTTTTGACGTGAACTTTCCAGTGCATGCCAGAAGGACCTTATCAGAAACGTTCTAAAATAAACTTGTGTCCCCGATTAATAGCTAACATCGTAGATATAATAAGAGTGAATAAAGAAATAGTGATTTTACTAAGTAATTATTAGTAGCAGCAGATTGGTATCATGTGATTAAGATTAAAAGAGAACCACAGCTCATAAATTCTTATTGAGCTCATATATTCTTATTCTTATACACTGGTACGGCACGAGTCTGGTAATGTCTGTAAAGAGAGGCTGGTAATCTGTCATACAGGTCTCCTAGTAAAGATACCAGTCTCTCACATACATGTCTAGATTAAGTTTCTTTTGTATTTTGTAGCTATGTGAGAGAGAAATATCAAACTATTATTATTATTTTTATTATTATTAAATTAGATTTACTCTACGGGGATATATTTATTTATTTATATACAATCTTACACGATCATATCATCAATATAGACCCGAGAAGTTAAGTTTTGAGAGTAGGCCGCGTCATATCCACATATAGTGACATCTACGTGTGTCGGTGTGTTTGTTCGGTAACGGAAACTGATGCAAATGTGCGCGCGCGGCGGCGACGCTCGTGCGCGTGCGCGCCGCATGCCGAGCGACAACCATGTCGCCACACTCGTACTAATGTTGATGGTGTTTCCTTCCCGTATAAGGATATTGCGAGCAGATTCACTTCACTTGTTAGACTACCAATGAACAGTTTCATTAAAATAATAGAATTGAGTAATTACTTAGATTGCGTTCTACAATTATTATTTCGGTTACGAATTACTAATCCAAATCCTTGAACCACAATATATTAGGAATTTGAATGTCTTAGGAGTGTGATTGCGAGCAGATTCACTTTGTTTCTTAGACTAACAATGAAGTTTCATTCAAATGATAGAATTTAGTAATTACTGGTTGTTCTGTAATTTTTATTACTAATTACTAACCCAACTAATGCTTGCATCACAATCCTTGTCTTAGAAGTGTGATTGCAAGCAGATTCACTTTGCTTCTTAGACTACCACTGAACAATATCATTCGGCTATAGAATTTAGTAATTACTATGGATTTTGTTAGGCAATTTTGGTTACGAAATACCCATCCAACCAATGCTTGCATTGATATTAGGAGTGTGTTCAATATGGTAATGTTGTGGGTGCCAAGACTTGCATTGCCGTAAGACTACCGGTATCGCTGTGTCGCTTCAAGTACGGTTTCATTTAAAAACGTGATATTTATCTCATTATTGAATATTGTCTTCTGTTTACGCGAATGTTAATCATTGACATTAAACTACTATATACGGATTTTATCGCGTTGTTTATTTGACACGTTTTTACATAATTTAGAAACTACTACTATTAAACTTTACTAACTATTATTCTTGTTTAACACGTTTTTAGGATCCTATCTCATGTACCACGGTTCTAGCTATCTCCGTACTTTCGATCAAAATTAATTTAGCAGTCTAGCCTGAAAGACCTCGTCGTGTGTCTGTAAGACGATGAGGACTGAAGCTTTCTTGTCGAAAGCCAGCTGTTCTCGCTTCTGTGAATATAGTCGACGCCAATGATTAAATACTAGGCAAAATAGGCTTATAGCGCATAGGTTTAAATAGTCACCACCGGTTGCCCAACGTACCGAGCACAAGCGTGATTTAGATCTCCACACGGGACATAATTTCGTTGTTGTTCCGAGGCGGAGTGTTCTTTGTGTCCATAGTTACAATGTTTGTAAAGAATCCTAGTGCGTCAGTTACCTTTTGATGCAAGAAAACCTGGAAGCTAATGGTCTACCGGATCGACGAGCTACTTTTAATAAAAGCTTGATTTAAAAAGACTTGTTGGACACCAATTCAAGCACAATAGAATAGTGGATATATTGGTGACATTTTTGATTGATCCCCGTGAGACAATGGCCGATTTAATATCACACCCATAATGTACTATGACACGTTATAAGACATTGTTTAGACAACTTATTGTTGTAAGTTTCGATAATTTATTTCATATTGTCACCATTATTATAAAGGGGTGTAAATTAGAATAGATCGTTATGTGCATATATTAATATTATTATTTAGGCTGCATGGAAGGCGCAGTGGCTTAAGTAGTGGTAGCAAATGCGTGTAGACTTGTGTGTAGAACATACAAGCATAAGGTTAATAATTCTGAACTTAAAGATTTTCATATAGGTATGTTGTTTCTATTTGTGTAAAGCTAGCCGCGGCAACATATACATTCCTAAAGTAATAAATATTGAATTATATTTGTCTGAAACACATACATATTTATGTTCTTTTTACCATCGGGCATTATATTGAAGACAGTTTCAGTATAACCAGATATAATTTAGTTGTTAAATAGACATATTATGTCGATGCTTGCTTTATTCTAAATTCTCAGACTTATTGATACACGAAGGTTTGATATTTCTTTTTTTTAAAGACAGCTCCTGCACTAGGAGCTATACCTGTGTCGCGGAGGATTTTACAAACATTTCAACAACGGACACAAAGAACACCCAGACTCGGAACAACCATTTGGGGATCACACAAATTTTTGTCCCGTGGGATCGAACCCACAACACTCGGCGCAGTGGCAGCGGCGAGGCGACCACTGAAACCACTACGCCATACGTACAGTCATTGTACTATGAGTTGGCTCTATTTCTTATAGATAACTGTGTAACGTTGTCTATATAACAAAATGCTGATAAACTTTACGAAGCTAGCCACACAAGACCTTCCTTCAGAAGTAATGGTTGCTGTAATGTCATTTGTGTCTTCCATTTTATCAAATACACAAATATTCTCGCATAAAATGGTATCTAATTAAAACATAAATACGTTGGGATAAGACTATCGCATCGTTTAGCGATATCTGGCATTTATCAGTGAGGCGTCGGTCACCGATGACCGCGGTCCACGTGCATCCGTGTGCCCGACAGATAAGGGATGCTGGCGCCCTCAGAGATACTACACGAACGTAAGCTGTATGGAATAGACTACCGTTCATTTTGGGTAGCAAAGTAACATTAATTTTAAGTTACTTTTATATTATGAAAGTGGCATCGCTGGATTTAATAAAGTCTTTTGTAAATAAACACAAAGAACCAATTTGCAAATATCATTCTAACAAGCCGTCGCCATACTGAAAGCATCGAAATACTTTAAGCTGAAAAATTGCAAGCAGTCTTGTAAAAAATTATCTATCTAGCGGTTACTAAAAGGATGTAACTACGAACATAAATAAGTGTTACTTTGTGAACTAAATTGATCAGGAAACAAAAGTATATTAGATATGCCTAAATTATATTTTCTCCAACTATGAAGAAAATATGTCTACGAGTTCATGATATTGTTCTTGAAGATTTTAGATGGCTACCAACATTTTGAAGTATCAAATGAAAAAGAGTGTACATAACACTCTATCCAACAAACTGATGGTGGAGAAATATTTAAAAGTAATTTACAAAGAAAAACAAGAGTAGAAAATATTCGGGATCATTGAAATACACAATTGTTTTTGAGTATAAGTATGTTATACTGTATAAGTATTTAAAAAAGAAGAATTAGAGTTTTGCTTCACGACAAAAGCAGAACCAGAAACCAGCCTGAATTAAAGTAAGAAATGTGTTTGCTTTGTTGTCAGTCCAGAAACGTGGTATTGTATCACGTTCGATTTCTATTTGTATGTGTCGAATTCGCACTCATCAAGGCGTAAACGAAGCTTGAAAATACAGAAACAAATTGAGAATAATATTTTGTAAATCTTATATTTGATATAAAATTGTTTTAAAATTCATTTTGAACGGCGTGTTATTAATTTTAGATCGATTGCAAAAACCAATTGGATGTTAATATAAACAGTTCTTCTGTTTTTATGAAATATTGTCTTGAAAGATTTTGTCTTAGATACTATAGATATAACTGTAAATGTACGTCTGCACATTGCAGATATTTATAAAAATTAATTGAGTGTGACTATTTAAAGAGGCCTAAATACAAAAAAGACGATGGTGAATTTTTGTTTGCCTGTAGGTTTCGATATTGCAAGAATAACATTGTCAGATTTTGAAGTACACGATTTTCACTGTCAGCAACAAAATTATGTTTAGCTGGTGCCGTTTAGTGTATTCATAGATGTGGTTCATAGTTTACATCATGTACCTATATGTAATTGCCAGCTAACTATAGTTTACGAGTGCGAATTTGCGGGAAAGTGGTAGTTTTTATTAAAGGAATTATGTTTGAAACTCAGGCAAAGCGTCATTGAGAATTTCCAAAACTGTTAGCCGAATCTGAGTAGCAGACCAGCCGGTAGACGCGTAGACGTATATACTAAGTATATTTATCTCCTTAGTAAGAAAAATAATGATTTACTAAACGTCATATGTGTGTAAGTGTCAGTGCCAAAATATACATCATAATATATCATAGTAGTACTTTCAGCCGTGTATTTATTATATTTATATTATATACCGAGCGTACATATTATGCATGTCCGTTCCATTATCTGTATGTCTGTGTGGTCGGCGCCCGCGCATGGGTGCGATGGTCCACGAGTGTTTTTATCGTTTTCGGCGCGGGCGCAGGCGCGGCGGTGTTAATCGAGAATCAATGTATTGTGTTCCAGGAACAGGTACAACGAACGAGCTGCGAACGCACCGCGAGTGGATAAGGCAGTTGTACCAAGTGATATAGCTCGTCAAAAATTATTTAACTTCAAAACACGGTGACAACGATGACATTTACAAGTCCAAAAGAATTTTACTTGTAATATCTAAATATAATGAGAAGATGTTATTTTACGCCGCAAAGACGGCAAATAAAAATACGTTCCGCCTGATTGTAAGTTGACGCCGGTAACACCATTGGTATCATTCTACCATTGCTACCATACCCATCAAAACATGAATCACTTTTATGTTAGAAACGCCACGGGAACTATAGGCTGTACTTTGTATACCACCATGGCAGTATTACAAAACTGAATGCTCGTTATGCACCCACAATACCTAGCTAGAATGGCAGTATAAACCTAAATGTGACTTCTATACTAGACTTCTGGTCTTGTATCTTCTGCTCTTCTTTGTCTTCTCTTTGAAGAGCTTTACAAAGACATCCAAGCTTTGACTGCACGGATGGCTTAGTGGTTTAAGTGGTCGCCTCGCCACTGCCACTGCGCCGAATGTTGGAGGTTCGATCCCCGCAAGAGACAAAAATTTGTGTGATCCACAAATGATTTTTCCGAGTCTGGGTGTTCTTTGTATCCGTTGTTTGAATGTTTGTAAAGTTCCCCGCGATACAGAAATTATAAATAGTGTGGGAGTCGTCTTTCCAAAAAGAAAATAAAAATAAAACTAGAGAAACCTATCTTTAGATCACAGCTGACAACTTATATAGAGCTATACATACTCGAATTATTTGCCACATCCAAAGCAAAATACTCGTTTCTCACACACGCGGTCCCAAGAGCGCTTGGAATGTGCCGTCCAAGGTATAAAATAAAAAACTAAATAAATATATAACGATCCTTTATCAGATCAAGACGGAGATAATGGATTGACCCATTTAGTGTGTGAATCATTCAATACGGCCAAACAAACTTACTATATGCGTCTTACAAGCTCACTTTTGTAAATACTCAAAAGGCAAGTTGAACGTTTTGAAGTGAAAATTTTAGTTTGTATTTAGATTTTCGATTTTAACTCTGATTTCGGAGTGTTTGTTTTGATAATAAGACTTAAATGATCTGTAATAACAATAAATTAACAATATTCTTGTATATTGGCAGTTTAGGTTGCGTGATATACATATATACATTGTCGCTTCACAACACTTTTCAAAATGAAACTTATATGGAGTTGGTGCATTTTGTATTATTTTCTGCCACCTAATGTTGCCACAAGGGCTTTTCTTTAAAATATGTTGTTTATCGTGCCCAGCAGGCATGTTAGATCTTTTAAGTGGTATAAGATCCTCATTTCTGAAATTGATTAATTTTACTAGTGGCTATTTAGGAATTGGATGCATAATAATTGATTTTGAATTTAAATACTAATTAATATTAGTTTAACTTGCTCGAAACAAAATAAAATTATTGTGTGTAGACTGGCGTACTTATATGGCGATGGACAAATTATAGCTAATAAATAGTTTCTTTAAAATTTGTTTTATATTTGATTTATTGTCCTTCTGTTTTCTTTCGATAAAACTAGGTTTGCGAACTTGAAAGCAAGATGCAAGATAGAAGATTATTTTTAACGGTGTTTTAAGATCTAATTCTTGTTATTGATTTGAAAGGTACCCTATATGCTTTTCAGTACTACAGACACGTTGTCAGGGGTACAGAAAAGGACATAGGGCATTTGCATCCAGAAATAAGTACTGTTCCCAAGCAAATTTGGACGTAAGAAATATTACACGATGTTTTTATTAAAGTTTTTTAAGAGCGATTGTTATTTCTCATGATATATTAATGGAACCTACATATTTTAGGCAATATTTTGCCGCAACATGAGAAGGCTTTTCAGTTAGGTACATTAAATTAGTCTGAAAACATATTTCAAAGCCGATTAAATCTCTAGATTACAGGTGTAGTCGTGTATTTAAAAGTATAGGCTAGTTGTAAGCAATGTTAATTTCACAAAATCACCGCGGACATCACGAAAGGCGATATTAAAATGTAATTGCCAGTTATTGCTAATTAAGTTGTTTTCGTGACTAAATAAAATAAATTTGAATCATGTTAAGACCGAAAAGTCTTCTAGAAATGTAGAGCACAGCTAAATGCCCACTTAAGGTTGGTGTTAGGCAATCGAATTATGCTTTCATATTTTTTTTTAAACAAGCTGCTTAGCTTGGCTCATACCTCTCCGCAGAAAAGGAGAGCAGTAAAGTTATGGGTCAGCGCACACCGAATTGCAATGCTGAAAATTTTTAATGCTTGACCATGCAGACGGCATGCTCGCCCCTCCGTGAGCAAGCCCCGTTGAAAATGCTCTGGGTTGCCAGGCGGGCGTGCATGACTAGTTTGATGCCAAAATCCGACGTTGGCAGACGTGTTCAATATGATCTATTGGGACTTAGTAAGATATGACGTCATGATCCATGATTTCCAACTGACGCCGGCCGCGCCGTAGGTAGTAAACACACGTCCAGACAGTTTTCTCTCTGTGGCAATACTGAGCGCGGACGGCGCGCGGCAGCACAAGCGCGCTCGCGCATATATAACGCATACTCGAACACGCATCTTGCAAGTTCGAGCATGGTCGAGCATCGAGTTTAGACGTGTATTTAATTTTGCAATGTATGGAATTGTCATAAGATTCATTTTTCAGTAGTCTCAGAAAATGCTCTGCTCTGCTCTGCTCTTGGTGTGCGCTGACGCTATGTCGGACCCACCCGGGAAAAGATGGGTACAGCGTCCCTGGTACTACCGACTAAACCTACCACGTTGTGCCTACTCGCTGTCTTGAATGGATGATGCTTTCATCTAGATTAGCCTACCTGACACAGTGCTTACATTCTAAAGAAGATGTTGGGTAACTAATGTGGCTGTGCAGAGTTTCCAGATCTTCTTAAGACGCTACTAGACAGTCAGCAGAGAGATATAGCAGAAGGGTCGTTTTTCCTGTGCGCTGGAAGACTGGTTATTATTCTAACATACGTTTTAGCTTTGGTTTGTTGACGACCATGAGGTACCAGAATCGGTTCTCGGTTCGAGCAAAATATTGTTAAGTGCTTCTGTTAGGAAATTCTCAGCAGCATAAATAATATAAATACTTAAGTCTGAATCTGTGCTCAGTAGACTGCATGGGACCTTTCTCCTATTACGTGGGACTAAAATCTATAGCTGGAGAAACTTATGTGGAAGTAAGTACATAGATACAGGTTGTCCCAGAATATGTGAATCATATTGTAACGGGAGATCCCTTGGGTAAGGTTATATTACATTTTTACACAAAGGTCATATTTAATATTTTTTTATTTAGCACATTTGAAAGGTCCTTACCTAAGGAATCGCCCGTTACAATATGATGCCCATATTCTGGGACATCCTGTATGTAAGGAATACACTTGCGTAATACGATAAGGACAAAGTACACATAGACTCAGAATAATCATTTGTGTTCTGTGTGGGATTCGAAACTAAAAATTCAACGCTGTGAAAGCGGCGAGACACGTCAAATTACCTATAGTGATTTAAACAATGATATATGTATATGATTGATATTAGGTAACACACGTTTATATGTACCTTGAATACCTAAAAACGCGAAGTTTTAGTACATATACCTCTTATGCAAATATACCTATTTGTATATACCTAGTTAGCGTCTAGGGACCTTGCCCGGCCAGACCACAGACGCTCTAATCTAACACGAAACAGAATTGAGGGCAACTAAGGCTCATAAAAATTGTGCGTGACACCAGTTAGGCACCTCGTAGGATTACAACTTGTCGTATTCGCGACGCGACATATCGCTGTTTCAAATCCGAGCGCGATTATTAATCTTGATGAATATAAATTGCGATGTCTTTTATAGGGTTTTAATATTACCAGTCCTGTATAAAAACTGTCCTACTGTATGGCATGGGCCTGCTCTTACTGTGAGAGGAGTAAACCCATAGTTTACCACGCTGGCCCAGTGCGAGTTGGCAGACTTCATATACCTTCGAGAAAATTATGGAGAACTATTAACTAGTGGCAGTCTATACATGCTCGCATCATTTAGGATATCACTCGCTGATGACCTATCAAAAGAAATGTCGTTGAGTTACTAGGGTATAATCGAGCAGCGATAGCTCAGTGGGGAGACCAACAGACTGCAATGCAGAGGGTCTCGGGTTCGGACCCATGTTGCGAACCTCTAACTTTCGCAAGTTATATGATATTTCGAAATTATGTGCTGTGATTGACAATTATCGCCTGCTCCGTGCCTCGGAAAGCACGTTAAGCCGTTGGTCCCGGCTGCCATGAACATCTATGGCAGTCGCTATTGGGAGAGTGTCGACACAAAAGATCCCACTGGGTGGAAGTGTCACCGGTCTGCACTGACTGGCCCCCACATAAGATAAGATACTAGGGTATAGGACAAAAATTATTGGTACCCCCCTGATAACACAATTGCCTCTATACGGAGCTTGAAAGCTTTACCCACCGCAGGAACGTGAACATAAGGTTGTGATCTTCTTTCGGTTCGAAGTACTTGATTAGTACGTGCTTACAAAATACGAATATCGTATTATAAGTTGAGCAGCCCGGCTTCAGTTATGATATTCGATTCCTTATATGAACGAGGAACCCGCTGTGTTCTATATATTTTTCTTAAGAAAGCAGGGTAATGTTAAGAGTATTTCGTCTGGCATTGCACCCAGTAGAAATTAAATATCACTTATTTATATAATATAAATTAAACGTAGTGAATATAAGTACCTGACGCCGTGTCGCTACTGGGACCTTAAAAACTAAACGCTGATACACATGAGTGAACAATGTTTTCCAAATACATATTAAACTTCGATATCTTTACAATCGATATGTGTATACACGGCCTTGTCTGACCGCCCGATCGTTTTCAAGCCGCAGTCACGTAGGGACAGACAAACCAACAACCTAGACAAACAACAGTCCACTGTACAATCATATACTCAATGTTTTTTCACTCAATAAATGGCGCTTTGGTGCTGGGATACCCGGGAATGTTCTCACTGGACGTATCATGTTTGAAAGGTCTACAAATATTACTTTTATCTTAATAGATACAAATACTTTTGGATGATAAATTGAAGGGTCGTATGTTGTTTATACTATGCGCTTTTTGTTATATATTAGACGTTAGGCTTAAATAAAAGTTGAAGTACCCGGCATAAAAATAATTATGATAAAGCTATTTATAAAAAATAAATGATTGCAGTTATTCTGGACAAAGGCAAGCTTTAAACTGACGAGCGTCCGTAAATAATGTAATGCATGTAAATGAAGCAGTAGAGACATGTCAGCATCGTAAGTAGAAATAGGTACATAATCCTTGACTATGCCACTAGCAAACAGAGAAAAGTCATTTTTTTTTAATTTTCTGTAAATCTTCTTTACGTACATCGTCATTATTAGGCAAGTTAGACTATACATGTACATATATGAATAGAGAGGGGATGGCTTGTTAACTTCTAAAATTCATCAATTTTTGAGGTTTATAACGAACTAAGATTGTTAATATAATAGCCCTTTAACAAAACATGTACTAATGGCTTTTTACAGGCTATCTTACGAGAACATATGTTTACATAGGTAGTTTGTTGTCAACATGATACTATGAAACCTTTAAAATAGCTTTCCTTTTAACAAGTTACTTAGCAGTGATATGTTGTTATAAAATAAAATTGAATTAAAATTGGCTTGAGTTATGATTAGGTAATAGATTTTAGGAAGATAAATTATGTTAAACTTTTTCATTATAAATGAGTTTTGACTGCACAGATGGCGTGGTTACAATATTTAAGTGGTTGCCTCGCTAACTGCCACTGCGCCGATTGTTGTGTTCTAGATCCACACACGGGACAACCTTTTGTGAGATCTACAACGAGTTGTAAGCGTCTGGATGATATTTGTGTTCGTTGTTTGAATGTTTATTAAGTCACCCGTGACACAGGATTTATACCTAGTACTAAAATTATACACTGATTCTCGTCGCAGTTCCAAGTCGCGTTAATGTGTAACCTTCCTAAAATGATTTTATCCAATTTCGCTTAGGTGTGGTAGGCGTAGCGTGCCTAGACCGCTAGTAATTACCTCTGCCGACCTTGGCGCTCACGACAATATCAACCTAATTTAAGTACACAACCATTTTGTTTTAGATAAAACCGAATTTTCATTTTTATGAGCGATTATGACTAAGTTTTTGAAACGTAGCGTGAAAGCCAATTATTTCACGTGTAATAAGGTTTTATAGGTTTCGTTTTTTACTTTTAGTTTTCATTTTAATTTTGTAAGTATGTCGGGCATAGCGTTATCGGTAGATCATCCAATATGGTCGTGAAACAGCGGTTGGTCCGAATACGTAATATTTTCAGGTTAACCATAAAGTATTATTGTTTATCCGATTCAAAATAATTGTGTTCATAGTTTCATGCATGTGAACACGCGATCATTTTAGTTAAATTCTAAATAAACTTATGCATTAGATCCTTACCTAATGTAGTTCTGTATAAAGGTATTGTATTTTTTATACAAACTATTAAGTTAATGTTTTTTGAAAGACAATGCCGAATTTGAAGACACTTTGAATATAATATTTTAATAGTTGCTTAACTTTAATGTGATTATGATTTGATTTAAATGATTAAAAGAACATTGATTCTTTAATTAGTAACAGTTGGAGTTTGATGATTTTTTTAATTATACATACTACTCTTTACTCTTTAATGCATCGAATATTGCGTCAAAAGCTGACTACGGTGGGGATTAGATATTTAAAACTATTATTTTGTACGATCTGCTTTATGCTCTATTATATCTCTAAAAAGGTAGGCAGAGACGTTTCACACCTACATTTTGTTTGTTATATTTTAGGTGCGAGATCATAGCGGTATAGCCATCACATTTCTAGACTTCGTGCTGCTACTTCCAATTACCTAACATATCTTGGGAATCGAACCCGCGATCTTATTATCGCCCGCAATAATAAGCCTAACTGCCACGGGACAATAAGCCAGCCAGTGTACTTAAACAGATTATGGCATAGATACCCTTAGATTATAACAACCTTTAGAGCGTTCGTATCGGTAGGAGATTGTATAACCTTGCTTTGAATTCTCGATTTATGAACTTATTTGTTAGTTCAAAGCATCCGACAGAATGCTCAGGTGCTTTAATGCAGTACAAAAGATATGAGTGAGGTAGTTGGATAAGGATACCTCGACGAATACTCTATGATCAAAGACATTCGAAAGAGAGACTATTCTACCAGTACGTATGAGCGAGCTTTCATGAACCCTTATGTAATGCAAGTTATATAATGATATATTACTAAATCTGTACTATATATTAAAAAGAGGAAAGATTTGATATTTTGTTTGTATGTTTGTTAGTTTGTAGATTTAACTCAATCACAAATCAACCGATTAAAAAAAATATTTTACTATTAGAAAGCTATACTATCACGGAGTAACCTAGGCAACATTATATTTAAAAATAAGTTCTGTTACTAACATAACCTAACCTACAATACTTTTCCGCGAGTGAAGTCGTGGGCAAATGCTAGTCCATACATACAGGATATTCCAGAATATGTGAATCAAATTGTAACGGGAGATTCCTTAGGTTAAAACCTTTCAAATGGGCAAAATAAAAAGAATTATGGCATTAGTGTAACAATAAAAATATCTAACTTTTGGTGCAAAAAAAGAAATACCAAAATAATGCAGCGAATTCAAATGCAGGTCAGTTTTTTTAAAAAATCGCTTTTAATTTGACGAATCAGTCCTTCACAAATAATAATAGTGAAAAAAATGATAATTAGCCATAAACGACGTACCTGTAGTTGAAAGTCTGAAAAAGTTGCACATTTGAATGGTCCTTACCTAAGGAATCTCCCGTTACAATTTGATTCACATATTTTGGAACAACCTGTATATCAAATTCGATTCCAGCAAGCAACGCACCTCAGACTTTTCATAGTTATGTGCGTATTGATTATTGCTTGCTTTAACGGTGAAGGAAAACATCGAGAGGAAATCTGCATGTCTGTGAGTTCTCTATAATGTTCTCGAAGATATGTGAAGTCTGCCAATCCGAACTGGACCAGCGTGGTGGACTATGGCCCAACCTTTCTCACACTGTGATGATGTCCGTGTCTAGACACGCTAGCAGTTTGGGCAGTTTTATACAGGGCTGATATTATATATACATATAGACAGAGCCTCACTCCTATATCTCTGAAGATGTGGTTAGTAATGTGTTACACCCACAATTCACCAGTTTTAGGTGCCACGTGATAGAATGGCATATTGGCTATTTACTGGTCACCGTTCCTGACGCCGTGCTAACACTGTCTTTTTTTTAAAGAAAATGCCCATGACTCTTTGCCCGACCCAGAAATCGATCCGAGTCCTAATGCGCACTAGTCGTATACATCACCGCAATTATGAGATTTAAGACATGCTACATTTGTAGCACTTGAAGAAAGATTCTGCCTACTCCTGGTAGAAACAAGCGTGTGGTTTGGTCAGTGTATTATAAAACTATTAATATTATGACATTCCCCCTCTTGACTAGATTGCGTGTCAGCAATAAGCGTTAAATCACCATAACATTAACCTTCCAAGCCAAGGAAATACCGCCAACAGCATTCAACATTTACACAATTTAAAACAGCGGTATGCGCCACCCGCATTTTCAGTTCGCCATTAAAAATTATGAAGGAATTTTATGTGTTCTATGATATGTTACATCTGTCAGTTTAATTCGAAAAAATACCATAAACAAGCATTCAGTTTTATTGGATTATGTTTAGCACTGTAATCCATCATGGCGTCCTTTAGTTTGTTTTAATTAAACGTTGAAGTAATGCCTCAGTTTTATTAAGGCATATACATTTATTAAGTTTTATGAGGACATAATAGGTATTGTCTTTTATTTAGTAATCTATTTCCTAAGGTCATATGGTATTTATAATAACGTATATAAATGCCAGTAGTTTATCTAATTGAATTAAAACGGTATGTACGCAAGATGCGTTCGTGTATCTTGTTATTCTAATAAAGTTCTTGACGTTGGTGTGTTATTAAAAAACAAAATTTTATAGTTCTCAATTTATATTTTCACGGCGAATTTGATACTACACTGAGGCCAATACAACACATAGTCGAGTTCACCAGTACTGTCTTAAGAAAACGTGATCACAAAAATATAGGTATAGATGAAAGCCAGTAAATTACCAACTATGTTTTATTGTTATATATATCCTCACATAACAGAACTATGTTGTCTCATCCCTAAACCTAACCCGAGACATCAATATCGCTCGAAAACATAAGCGGAAACTTATTCGCGGAACTAACCAGGCAGACTTGACTTAGGGAAACACAGACTTAATAGATACCTAGAAAAACCCAAGGAAAGTAATCATGGATCCCGCAACGAATTATATCAGAACTTAATTGAAAAAATAACTGCATAATCAGACGTAATAAGAAAAAATAAAAGATTTACCGATGTGGACAAAAAGACTTTTACTGTTGTTTTACGTTTGAACGTTACAGACCGAAACTACATTTTACGTCTTTTATTTGTAAACACGAAGCAATAGGTAAAACAAAGCATGTTATCGCGTCTTGGTTGATTGTATAAGTGTATATATGTACACGTCATTTTCTATAACGCAAAACTTCGACAGAACACAAAGTTAGTGTGATTTGGGTACTGAATGACACATGCTTGTAAGTTAGCTTAATTGTATAAAAAAAAAGCATTTTGTAACGAGTAAACCGTGATGTTGATACACAGTATTTGTATATGTACGAAACAACTAGTCCTATCTATCGGTTTGACTTCAATATCCGGAAGTACTTTCTCGAAAGCCAGGACGATGACTTAAGTCCATATTCCAAGTTCCATGGCCTTGTCCTTCCCTTCAGTTATTTCACAGTTGAGTTAGTTTCCCCGTGATTGCAAGCTCACACCTGTCCCCGGTCGCGGTCTGTCTGAGATCGCACTGTAATTGATTATTGGAAATTAATGGCTTAATCCGAACGCCATCTGATGTGGATGCCGTTAAATTGACAATTACGATGAAAAGAAAAACTTCTTGGAAAATAATTGAGACGTTTGGCGTAGTGAAATGGAATCCAATTGGATTAATGACTTTACCTATATAATATATTTATGATGAAATACTTTCTTGATCGTTTATCGAATTGCAGAATAAGTATTTAATATATGAGCTGAAGAACAATATAATAAAACTAGTAGCTTGTCTACATCTTTTTTTGCCGCGTCGTAAATATTTTTTGCTCATTCTCCTCAAAAGCTAATTGTTAAATATGTCTGCAGCCGAAAGGTCGATAATTCCACACAAATATTTTACAAATTCACCATGATAATCCACAACAATACCGCACTACTCACGTGCTGCGCCAAATGCCACCGATTTTTTGTTGTAAAGTTGCACTTACCTGGAAAAAGAAAAAATGCATTAGATATAAATTCAATAGGATCTTTAGAAAAGGTCGCACACCTCGCACCAGATGGTGGATCTATAAAATTGGTTTCCGATATAAATAGACGAAAGGTGCAAAAATCAGCAAAAAGGGAAACGGCAACTGTGTAACTGCATTACAAAGTTAAAGTTCTGATAAAATCATCTTGTCAGAACTAGTTTGAGCCTTATAATTAAAGGATTAAGAGCTAGCGTGTCGCATATCATAGCTAAGTAAGTTTGTCCTTAACGGTAATAATAGTGATCCAGAATGTTAAATGAACGGTGATAGGACACGTGTCGATATTCAAACATATCTGATGGTATTCAGTTAGCGGCATTTTGGAACTAAAGAATGCATTAGAATATATTTATATTATTACTTAGTTAAGTACAAAGATTCAAATACATTGATAAGGCAGCTAAGTAATGGTTCATATAAATTCAGGTTTTTATTTTCGCGTGTTTTAGAGTAATCTAAAGCTAAATACATGTTGTTACATCAATAAAAATATTGCTCCAAATAATACGCTTCAGCTCATAATTTGTTACCATAGCTGCCACAAAATAACATATTTTTGGTACCGAAGAAAAACCTACTTATGCCTTATTAAGCTTGTGTAAATAGCTGAAGTTCATAATGAAAATATTATCAGAAGGAGCGTGTCTTGCACACCTTGCCGACGTATCGTTTGTTCAATCATAACCGTAGGGAGCTTACGACTAAATATAATTCAATGTACACCCTCTTCCTGCCAAATATACGCCTGACATTTACCACTTTATCATTCAGTCTTATACGTCCTTACTGAGAAAAAATAAGGTCTATTATACCTTGAACTAAAGGTATATATATTGGGCTTATAGGCAGGTGTGCCACAAGGGTCTACACTAGACCCGCTTTTAGAAGATTCAGAATCTGTGGACACGTGGCGAGGGGCGGCACTCGCAGAAAAACCATCACATCTTTAACTTCCGTGACTAACAACAAATAATGTGTATGATGTTTTTCCGGTGTTAAGTGTTTGCTGATTTGGAAGTTTTCGAGTAGTTTTGGGCGTCGAGTGGGTAATAACTAGGGTGGCGGTCACTAGGAGGCTAATTCACGAGTATAATGGCTATCGATGTGTGTGGTACCCACAATTTATTTAGGGAATAACTAGTAGTTCTTCTTATGATATTTGTTTGAAGAAAGGGGCTAATTCTTGTCCGAAAACTGGACTATACCATCTGCGCTCTTTGTATAATGTTCTTTATATAAAAACATAATAAATAATACTCTTAATTCTTGTATAATGTAAATTTTAACACACATGTGTTACACATAATATTAAATTATTTTAATAAAAATAATTATGCGTGTAAAAATAATGCGTGTAAATGTGTTTCTAAAGAATAAAACTAAAGAGAAATCGAAAGACTTTCTTGCTATATCTGTCAGGTAACTGTAAAATAATTGTAAGAACCTCTTATCTGTAACAGTACCTTTACATTTAGGACTCATAATTTTGAACTTAAGTAAGCCTAAGTAGGTTAGTGATTCTAAACATCTGCTTCTTGAAGCAGGTTAACAACTTAAATATGACAGGTACTTCATTATTCATGCAAGAAAAGGAAAAAAAGTAGTGTTGGTAGGTACCCACGGCTACACATCAAGTTAGACACCCTATATAAGCAGAATTGTCGGAAAGGGACAGTGCATAGTGGTGTCGATGTAATGGTAAGTAAAGAGCGGAAAAAAAATATAACGCACTCTCTCGCACGATTCGCAGCGTTCAAGTTCTAATAGTTCAAAGTCCAAACAGTCTAGGTTGATGTGTCGCTGTGTGTAAGTATTAAGGAGTATTTTTACTAAAATACTGTTGATTAACACCTTATCTATAATAATATTATAAAGCAGAAGAGTTTATTTGTGTGTTTGGTTGAACGCACTAATCTCAGGAACTACTGGTTCGAATTGAAAAAATATTTTAGTGTTGGATACCCTATTTATCGAGGAAGGCTATAGGCTATATAACATCATGCTATGATCCATGGGGACGGCGCAGTAACCATAAACGCGAGTGAAACCGCGGGTACATCTAGTTACTAATATTTAGGCTAGCCATACCAATTTACTTTTACTTAAGAATATATTTTTCAATTTATCACAAAATGCTGAGTGAGCTATGTGAATTGAGCGCCCAGGGATAAGCATGTCTATAGTATTGTAAGGTCTATTTCGACTACTTAAACATAGCTTGCGATGATTACTATCATTCTGGACAAAAATTACGGCCGAGAAAAATACGAGTGACAGGCAAAATTTTATTAATACTGTATATGTGGTGACTGTATTCAGTGAGAGCACACTACAAAACTCACTTCTGAAATAGCAATATACATAGATTTAATATGGCTTTAATGACATTTAAGTTCGAGGTGATAACTTAACAGAATAGCTCATACTTGATATAATCTGTTTCGTGAATCTTTCGAGCGACGTGAGAAAAGAAATGTGGATTATTTAAGAGCTTGCTCGTTGAACACCATAAAAGTCCAACCATAAGAATTAAACACGATAATCAAGAAAATCGTCGCCAATGAAGTCAAATGAAAACCAAATATTAAAGGCACGCGACCGGAGTTAATCCGTGGCGACAAACTTTTTCACTACCTACTAAAAGTAAAAGATTGGCATCTCCAAATTTTAACAGTTTAATGCTTGGTATGTCGCGTGTGGTACCGGAGGGTTGCTTATACAAATTATGGTGTATAGCTTCTATGGATTTACGATTCACCTAGTCTTATGTTTTGCTGGTAGTCTTTACAGTCAGTGTGCTACGTATTGGCTATGAACGTTTGTATTTTCCACTGTATTTTTTATTAGAAGTGCTAAGTCGGTTGAGGAGTCTGCCGTGTTAATTGAAGAGGCGATCGCTATTGCATGTAGCGAGCATGTGTTATGATTAGAATTATGCCCAATAGGCGACAACAGAATATTTGATATAACTTAAAATGGTTGGCGAAATATGGATGTTATTCACGTCTTTCTAAACCATGATTATATGCAAGAGAGATAACATTATTGCCACGGGATTGGTGGTATTGGGTGTTCTGCTTTTAAGTGAATATTCCAAAATATCTGATGCTATACAGCAAAGGGCTATCGTCTACGTGAAACCTACACATAGCTATATGGCTTTATTTGCAAGCAAATACAATAATTGATTTACTAACAACTATATTCCCTGTTGGTCGCCTCACTGAGCAGCGATAGCTCAGTGGGGAGACCAACAGACAGCAATGCAGAGGGTCTCTGGTTCGAACCACGTCCCGCACCTCTGACTTTCGGAAGTTATATGACTTTTCGAAATTATGTGCGTATTGATTGACAATTATCGCCGGCTCCGTGCCTTGGAGAGCACGTTAAGCCGTCGGTCCCGGCTGCCATGAACATCTATGGCAGTCGTTATTGGGAGAATGTCGACACAAAAGATCCCACTGGGTCGAAGTGTCGCTGGTCTGCACTGACTGGCCCCCACATAAGATACATATTCCCGCAATTTCGCTCGAACCTACGGGAATGCACGATGAGATAATGTGTTACTCTAGGAAATAGTCTACCTGCCAAAATGTATCCAAATCCTTTACGCGTCATTGAATAAGAAACATCCAAGCATTTTCACCAAATTTTGTATCAAAAAGTATTTTACATAACATGGATACATTTATAATAAAGTAGGTATAAAAGGCTCTAGTTACCAAGAAAATAAGTTAAATTATTCATAAAACCTTTATAAAATGATGGCTTGTTAGTACCAAGTGGTGATTAAGTTTTTCACACTTATGAACATGCAATATAAATGCAACGTTTATTAAACTAACTAGGAATATGTCAACGATTATTTAATGCTAACTGCTTTAAATAGCTTTCGTCATACTATGTAATTTTTCGCGGTACTACACTAGTTTAATTACATAATGAATTATAAGAAGTTTGATTAAAAATATCGTTTAAATAACTAACTATGTAATTCTACATAAGAAATTATTTAAGTTTGTTTACAAAGTTTTGTAAAAGAACAAATGGACGACAAAAGTTTGGCTAAAAGTAAATTCTTTATAATTAGAATTATATAGTGACAAGAATAGAAAAGGGTATGTTAAGCTGGTTTGGGCATGTAGAAAGAATGGACGAGGAAAGACTGACTAAGAAAGTTTATAAGCCTAGTGTGAATGGAACAGTCGCAAGAGGAAGACCTAGGCGAACGTTTTTTGATCAGATCGGAAGCGTTCTGGACAAAGGCCAGATTAAGAGCACCTTGAACCGACGGGCGTGTATGAGGAATTTGATGAAAGTGAATGAAGCCAGAGAAGTGTGTCAGGATCGTAGCAAATGGAAATCCGTAGTCTCTGCCTACCCCTCTGGGAAACAGGCGTGAATCTATGTATGTATGTATATAAAAATGAAACTGTGGCCTATTACTACTGATTTTTATCTATTATTATTGACTAAATTAAAAACCGCAGTATTAGTTTAATTACAATGTGTAGCTTTCTCATATAAAAGTAGTCAGATTGTCCTGACCGAACGAATATCAGTCAGTGCAGCCAATGTTAACGAAGATTGGACAGTAGATATTATACTACACAAGTCTATACCCAAACACAAGTACTCCGAATGGACAGCAATCCGACACGACTAGAGAGAACAGATCAGGACCTACAGCTTTCCGTGTATTACGAGGCATGGGGTATGCAGCACTATAAGGCAATGACTGACTGAATTGGGATTCGAACCTTAGACCTCATGCACATTAAACGCATTTATAAAATGAGATGAGACTTACGCGTCATTGAGAAACAAAGATTCACAAAATGACACATTCGAATGTCAGTAGGATTCAGAGCACAAGCGAAGCCATGGCAACATAGTAGCATTATAAGGTCTAGGCCAATTCAAACTAAGGGTACAATACGTCGGCCAAATCCGATGTGAGATTAAATCGAGCGGGTTGACAAATGGCCAGGGGTACACGCCACATGCCGTGCCTACCCCCCAGAGGGGGACAAACTACCCAACCAATGGAATACATTCAACATATTTTTCATCGAAGTTGAAAAATCGTATTGGATTCGAACTGGAAACGTCACCGGTAAATAAAGTAGTTATGTGACATGAACTGTACTGAATAGCTCGAAATTTATACAACTTGTACGTTAGTTTGCGGTTATTTTAAAGGAGCCTATGTTATGTCTCAGATTGCATACATATATACATTCCGTCACGACTGTATGCTAGGAAAATTTTACGAATTTCCACTTGCTACGATTCTGGGATACTTCTCTTGCTTTAGGCACATACATTTTTTTTTCGCTGAATTGAAATTCACTGATGCTTTCAAGGTATTATAGGTTTGCTGGTTAAACAGAACACATCAAGTCTTAATTTGAGATAAGATACTTTGGGCTTATGCTACGTTAATAAAAATACCAATAATTAAATAATGCTCAGGTACTTTGAAACAACAAAAACCAACTTGCGCTCCTCGATACCATTGCTAAAAGAAGTTAAGGTAATTTTCGCAATCAACAACTGAAAACTTAAGAAAAGTATAAATATAAATAGTTTCAACGATATTATAAATAACTTTTTTTTATTAAAATAAATCGTCAAAAAAATTAGTATAAAATAGTTTAAATTTATATTTTCAATAGATCATTATATCAGTCGCTTTAACGGCGAAGGAAAATATTATGAAGATACCTGCATGTTTGAAAGTACTACACATTTCAACACATATTAAAAACATTATTTTAGAAAATATGTGAACTTTGCCAACCTGCACTGAGCCAGCGTGGTGAACAGGCCCAGCAGCAGTAGGACTATTAATAAACAGGGCTGATATCAAAGAATATCTGATAATAATTCATTTTCAGCACAAAGTGATACCGAAGGAAATGGTTGCTATGCGTAATTCTTGAATGATTGATTGTCGAACGGAAAGCAAGGCTTTGAAGGAAATAAGGTCAAAGTCGAATCAATTTACAACAAAACTCAATACCGGCATTCATCAATTGATATTCATCACAGATAATACAAAAACATGGCATTTGACATTGGAGTATTTTCTTTTTTAGAAGCAATGGTAAAAGCATTGTGTATACGACATCCTTACATGATTTATAGTTTTTACAACCATTGTATTACGTTACAAGTTTGAGTAATTTACTATATTATTAATGTGAAAGTCTATGAAAGATGTTTTTTATTAAACGTAAGCGTAGCGTAAACACGGTAAACAGATTTTGATGGAACCACCAGAAAAAATGGCCTGTACATATATGATACTTTTATCCCGGTGTGCATTCCCGTGGGAGCCACGCGAGCGAAAGGATGGTAGAATCTCTTCTTCTTCTCTCTTAGCCTTTATTATTCCCAAGACACTTGGGATCGGCTTTTCTGGTCTAACCGGATTTGACTGAATATCAGTTTTTACACGGAGCGTCTGCCACCTGACCTCCGCAACCCGAAGGCTAACGATACCCTAAGGCTAGACCAGTGTCAGGATATTAGAGGGTACTGACTTTCCCAATAACGACTGCCATAGATGTTCATGGCAGCCGGGACCAACGGCTTAACGTGCTCTCCGAGGCACGGAGCAGGCGATAATTGTCAATCAATACGCACATAATTTCGAAAAGTCATATAACTTCCGAAAGTCAGAGGTGCGCGACGTGGGTTCGAACCCGAAACCTCTGCATTGCAGTCTGTTGGTCTTCCCACTGAGCTATCGCTGCTACCTCATAATCTAATATCTCAATATTTATTGCCATTATGTTTTAGCACGATATTAGGATAGTAAAGAAATGATCACAGGGCAATAGAATTACAAATTAATTAGTTGGTCTTATAGTGCAGCGATTTTAATTGTTACACTACTACCAACAACTAGATAAAGATTAATGTGCCTGTTAGAGAAGAGTGGCGACGATGACTTCGTTAATAAGGTTATGGTTTACTCTTTTGTTTCTACTCTTATCGTATTCTTTATGCATTCGCTCGCTTGTCCGTTTTTAGATTAGGTATTTATTATAAATGTGAAAAACTGCATCATTCATCCTGTGGCATGCGTTTGCCGTCGATTTTAAGAACCCAAATTCGTCGATGCACTGGTTGGACAAAATGTTACGTTTCTGATAGACCACTTTTAGTACCACCAAGGAAGTTATAGAAAACTTGATCTGTGTGAAACCTACGCCTCTGCCAATCCTTTGAGGGTACACAGGCGTGAATACATGCATGTAAGAAGATAAACAATGCACCCCTGGACACCAGTCTAATTGGCTGTACATAAATAATGAGTACTAAATGATTTTTTGCCACACCTCACAGCCGACCACATGAGGGTAAAAAGAAAGCGATATGTATCACAATTTAATTTTAAATACACTGTTATTTAATTATATAAATTATCGTTTTAATCTTTATAATAGACTTTATTTTCAACGCAATAAAGAAATCATCACGGGTATTTCGAAAAAGATCCCTCTTTTACTGTCTGAAAATATGGTTTCAATTCTAAATGCAAAGAAATAAGGTTGGATATTTAATAGCATATGGTTTTTGTACTGCAATTTGAAATTGGTTTAGTTATTAAGGGGTGTATTTAGTAAAAAGCGGTTTCTTGAGCGGTAAGGGTTATGATTCACTGTACAGTAGGTACTGATGATATGATTTGGACACAATTGTTGGGCATTTTTTCGCTGTTACGCCGAACTAATTAGTTTTATTTAAATTAATATGTTGCACATACTTCAAAGATAGTTTTTTATGCCCCCATAATGGTGAACCAGTTAACAGCCCGTTCAATAGGATCTTTGTTAAATACTCACAGCGGCACACCGGCGGTCAGTCACAATAGGTTTTTAATTATGTCTGGTATTCTAAGATTTGACAGGTTAATGGTGGACGGTTACTGTAAGTTATGGACGCTTGCAAAATCAGAAATTTCTCTCACACGTTGCTTTTAAAAAAAGTTATCAGTGTGTTGCCAGCGCAAAGGACTAAGAAGCATTAAGATTTAAGAAATCTGAAATGCCTACGTTTGCAGGAATACCTCATAAGTTTATTTATCTGTTTGGTTAAACTATGACAAATATTACAAGCCTTATAGGTTTAACAATATTTTAATACTGAATCGATATTCTAAAAATATTTATATACGGACTGTCATAGCTGGTCTTGTCAGCCACAACTTACTTTATAATTTGATGAAAATATACATTGTTTAATAACAATACACTATAGTTACGTACTCATGCATAAAACTGCTTCCATCATATTTAATTTCTTCACGTTCACCTCTACCGAGCAGAGCTTACAGCTCAACGCGTGCAGACCCTTAGCCGGCGCGAGCGCACGCCAGATGGCGTTGAGTGCATTGACTCCTTAAATATTTTTTCGTTCACAAATCGCGACCCCTAAATGCGGTTAGAGAAAGAACTTGCGTTTAATTTGCCTTAAGTAGCGCGCCGCGGCTTAAACCATAATATTATTCATGTTAGGATTTGCAACAAAATATCAGAACCACTTTTATCATTTACTTCTAAACAGATATTTTTTCGTAACGTGTACGAATGCTGAAATATGTCAGTAGTCGGCGAGTACATACCTACATATGTATTAGTTTAATTAAATAAACTTATTTTGCACATTTGCCACTAGAAAAGTTATGTTTAATGACGTATATGCAAATAATATTTTATGATCTTTATTATAAGTAGCTCCTATCAATTAATTAACCTGTAGCTACATAGTAGGCTTAAGTTAAACTGTCACATTGCGTTTATATTATCTTTATCACATATCGGCAAAGAAACTATGCCAGTACAGCCTAGTGCAATAAAATAAAACAAAAATAAGCTATGATTATTGAAGGTATTCGAACGCAAAAGTTCAAATTTCAAAAATAGAATTAGCTCGTGCGTTTGTATACACGTCCTTACCTAATAACACGTTACAGTATGGCCGCTCACCTGCGGCGGTTACTAACACGCGTAACATCTTTTCTTTGCATGTTAACTTGTTAAATTAACAATTAGCAATGAAGCAAAATGCAACTTGTACTTTCAAGGTTCTTATAAGATGAGTAAGATATGTTACTCGCAGTTTTATAGTGTAATTTATCTTGAAAGATAAATTATGACCTATGTACATTGGCACGTCCAGTCCAGTTGAGTGTTATTTATTTTCTTAAAATTCCTAAACCGTATCCATTTAAAGTATAATTTACAACACGCAAACTCTTGGAAAATGAAATTTATTTTGAAAATATCTTCCCTTAAAACTACTGTTTCGCATTCCTACCTTCCTAGAATCTCGTGACGAAATTCTGAATTATCTAAATATTATCCTAAATACGATGATTATCAAATTCTAAGCATTCAAGCGTATAGCCTGAGAGCAAATTGTTGCGAATTTCGAACCAATCATGCTCCTCTCGTGTTTGGAGGCAATCAAGTCGTTAGTCTACTCGGGGAAGATCGGGATAATTCGTTATTTTCCGTGTTTATACTGAATTATTCATTAGGACTTACGTAATATGGGATTCTGGTGGTTTCATGTCAACATGCAAGCATGAGGAAGGATTCGAAACCAAAATATCCGTGTGGAAAATTATTCTAAATTTTCAAATTAAGTTCTTTTTATTTTTCTATACATTTTATGGTCACGAAGGCGTAATTTATGTCCGAAGTTCTAGCTTCTGTATCATTGCAGAAGTTAACTTGATTACCGTAGATCAAGAATAAAAATACAATGATTATACGTCATTGCATCACTTTTAATTGCTGTTTAAATTAGACTTGTAATATACCCTAGTATTTTTATTCAGTAGTTCTATTTAGAAGAACAATACTCAAATAATTCATAAATATAGTTTGAGGTTTACGCGCTGACATTAAATACTTTTACGGCGTTTGTATTTATTTCATATTATTACTGCAAGACTAATACAGGCAGCGTCTTATAATATACAAAACAAATTTGATCACCTTCGTCTTACCAGATTCAACTATATGAAATTGATTGAATGAAGAATTGATATCTGACCCCCGGAACACAACGAAGTTATAACGATATTCTTAGTTTAATTTCAGCATATTGCTGCAAAACGTCGAAATGTACTTATTTAAAAAATAAACAAAATCGTACACGATTCTACTAAGCCTAGCTTGCAGATCTAGCTTCATCCCCCAAAACTGTTCGAGATGTATTTATACATTGGCATGTGTCTGGTCCAGCTGTGGGGTACTGTTAGTGGCAGCTGCGCGCGCAGCTGGGTGCACTCGCGCAGGTACACCGCACGTGCTAACAAGTTCAGATCATTTGCATGCTGGAGAAAGTGACGAGATGACTTCGTAGGGCTTCTAGGTTTGAACCTTATGAATCGCACATGTTACAAGACGTGATGCCATTTTTTGCTCTAAAGATGACGCGTCTGTAGCATCTGTAGTGCTAAACGCAGGTTAATAAAAATGCCGTTTCGTTTGCTTACCTAATGGATTTTTATACATTGCCTATACAAAAATGACTTACTTAAGGTACGGTCTTAAGTTAATTCCTGCAGCCAGCTGAAGGTAGCACTGAACAATCATTGCTGTGGAGTAGAACAGGCGAAAAATGTCCTTTGATTAGCCAGAACTTTTTGTCACCTATCTACGAACAGTTGCTACCAGTCTGCATAAATTAGTATTGCTAGTCTGTGATTAAGGTTGATGAAATATCGACCTTTAGAGAAATGCTTTGAGTGTGCCAGTGCTAATCTTGTCATTCTGTTTAGCAAATGAAGAAAATATTTGATTAACTTTTCATATTGGCAAAATTTAAAAAGCAAAATTAGTTTGCAGGCAACTTTATGCATTACATTGTTATAAAATATCTGGACTTCTATCCTGATGTAAGACTTTTAAATTATTTGTTTATTCTATAACCGAAATATTTTATTCAGCCTCTGTTGTGGTTAAACAAGACCGTATTATAAACCGGAGAGTCCAAAAAATCCGAACAACAACTGGTAAACTAAACGGAGCTTAAAATTCGTCATCGAGAGGAGACGCGTGCGCAGAAATTAAACGCGCATCTGCCGCGAAACGTGACACGCTCCTTGCTCCTTACCATATGAATTATTCTACTTCCGAAAAAAAATACACAAAAAATACCATTCCATATGAAACTCAACTTTATAATAACTTAATAGAGTCGAATATATGTTTGAATTTTCATATTTTTATAAGGTAAATGATTAATCTAATTTAGACCTTATTTTCTTGCGTGTAAGGGTAAATGCGTGTACGCAATGCCCGGAGGCATTTGGATCGGCATGTGTGTGTATTTCGCGAAACAGATGTCGTCTAGTGGAGACGTCTAGAGGTATACAGCCTCTTTTTTGTTCATCACAATGTGTAGCGGTTTATCTGATCCTGTTACTTTGTTATAATAATGTTTATAAATTATGTGGGTCAAATATTATGAAAGAACTTACATACGATTAATATCTTAAAATCATAAATTAAATTAGTGATTTTTAAGCAATTTGTTGTGTTCTTGGTAAAACTATGTATAGAAGTAAATTATTTTAATCAGGTGGCAGATGAAACATAAATATGCAGCTGTTTTAAGTTTTGCTCGCATTGTAAAATTTATTGCGGAAGTTAACACTTCGCCTGAATAGCAAACTTGCTGCCGCTTACACTATGGTACAATATACTTTTGTTGTTGTATTCCGAATACAAATAAAACAACTGTTTTTGTATTAGATTAAGTAGTGTAGTTAGTTATACTAATACGTGTTTATTCTTGTACAAATAAATAGACATTTTTATTACGAAGAACAATTTGTTAGCTTGTTTATCATAAAGTAGGACATAGTAAATTAGTCTGTGCTTTTAGGAAGAATATCGCAGACAAACTCATTTACATATACAGTAGTCGGAGAAAGTACTATAAGTAAGTTTTCTGCCAAAAACGAAGTCGATGAAAACTAATGAATTATAAAATGCGATTTGATATTCAATGGCACACATTTGATACGAGCAGTCGTCTGTATCGCGTGTAGGCGGACGTAACTGTACAAACAATTATTGATAATTTGTATTCCATAAACGATATTGTAAGCTTTTTGAATGTCACCGCAGCTCGTCACAGCCGATTTCCGTCCAACACTAGTAAAAAATAAAATAAACTATCAGTCGAATAATTAAAAAAACAAATGTCATTTCCATAGCTACTTTCTATCGGATCGTTTTAAAAAAGAATGGCTCGAGTTAGTTTAAATAAAGAACATTGTAGTCTATAAATTTGAACACGTTCGAACAATACAATTTATTTTGGGCGCCATTTTGGTTCGTCACAGGTCTCACACTGGATGACTAGTCGTACTATGATTAGACCAGAGTAAAATAAGAATGCTACCGTCTAAGTGATTAGGACGCCTACGTTATTTCTGTACATACGAAATTTCTATAAAAACGCAACGTAACCTTCTTTTGTGTGTCTGCTCCAAAATAGCTAATGCATTGTGGTCTAATTTAGAAACTTATGCATTTTTATATTAAAAGTATTATAGTGTAGCATTATATCAGTACCTAGTGTAAATTCTTGACCCAATAGTAAATTGACAATTACCTTCGCAAGTCTTATTTACTCATTAGTACGTTTTACGTGCCTGAAAATCATAGACACAACAAAATACAATATATATTACAAACGATTTAGGTACCATGAATTAGTTATAATTAACAATTTTGAATTTTAAAGGCATTATCTACTTATAAACTTGGGTCGCCGCTAAAATTACCGCAACTTGACTGATATACTTCCATCTTACAGAAACTTGCCTCTAAATAACTGCGGCTTATGTTCCTTCAGTAACAACTTACCTAATGTTTCCAGGGTACTTAAGAAGGATACTGTGCTGCCAGAGGAGGACTAGTGTGACCATTGCCACTTGCCCTGGCCTCGAAACGACTCAAATTTTTTTAAACTGTTATCTTGCTTATTACATGTAAGCAAGCGAGCAATCAAGTTTGATCAAGAAATACATTCTATAACAAAACTGGTAGCTGTAAGAAAAATCTATACCCGCTTTAATGTGTATCTTGCGACCAACACTTTAGTCGCGTAGGTGAAGTGTGTTAGAACCTTTTTACTAATGTTCCACGCACACGTATTACAATACACAGCCAATACACAACCTATACACAAACTTATATTTGACATAATGGCAACACTACCTAATATATGGCTACTTTCGTCACGAGTGCGATAGCGTGCCCCATTTTGAGTTAAATATTTTCACTATTTTATGATCGACATGCCTCTTAAAGTTTCTTTTTGATTCCGTTTTCCGGGTGTTCAAAATATGCTTTAAGTTTCCAAGGTTGAAAGAAATAGGAAAATGTAATGTGAAGCGTTTAGAAAGTTTTTAACAATATCAAAATGTGTATTTTAGCCATTTATCGGTATTTATGCTTTGATAGGTATAATATGACAAGTGTTATGCCCATTAAGATTTACTAACTCAGTTTTAGATTAAGGATTGCTGTTAATAAAACGAATAGAGTCCTGAAATTGTATATAATCTTTAAATTGTAGCGTGAATACACTACAATTTAATTAGATATCTCCTGCAGTAGAGATAATTCTAGCACAGCGGGCGTTTCTATAACTACGAAAGCAACTTTTTAAAGTTCGCATTAATCTTAGCCCTATGCAGCAACTGTTACTCTTATAGAGCATTAAGAGGTTACCCTATAAACTATTAACTATCCAAGCAAAATATTGGCTTCCTAGTTTCTTAGTGAACTAAAATCTCGCTACAGACACAATAAAAGACTTGAATGAAATAGAACAAACTCATAAAGGAAATAACTTAGTGGATGTAACTGGAAACCTTTTAACCCTGTGCCAAGATATTTATTCATCCGTATACTGAGCTGTCATTTGTTTGATTGATGAATCTTGAAACAATACATTATAGTCTATATCAGAAACCTTTTTATAAGTATCTATAACCGCTTTGCTACCCATTTTTTGGCGTTTTCCTATGTATATCGCTAAGTATGTATAACTCGCGACTTTAAATTAAGTTTGGAAGATAAACTCTATCAGCGCCCTTGCTGAATCTTCGGATTTTGCTGGAACATGAGTAGCCTGGTTGAGGGCGGCCTTACAAATATTATAAAGCTGAAGAGTTTGTTCGTTTGTTTGGTTGAATGCGCTAATCTCAGGAACTACTGGTTGGATTTTTATTTTTATACAACTATTTTGGCAAACAAGCATACGACCTACCTGATGGTAAGTAGTCACCGTAGCCTATGGACGCCTGCAACACCAGAGGCATTACTTGCGCGTTGCCGCCCCTTTAGGAAAGGAAGTGGGAAGGGGGAAAGAGGATGATTGGGCCTCCAGCACTCTCACTCACCGAACGAAATACAATAGTAGGAATACTGCTATTTCTCGTCGATATTCTGTGAGAGGGTAGTCCTTCCCCGGTCGAGCCGGCCCATTCATGCTGAAATCAGCGAGGCTCTACTACTACTCTTACTACTTCCAATTGAAAAGTTATTTTAGTGTTGGATAGCCCATTTATCGAGGAAGGCTATAGGCTATATAACATCACGCTGCTATCAATAGGAGTGCCGCATCAGTGTAAAATGTTGCAAAAACGGGAAAAATTATTTTATGTGAAGCAGACGAAGTTGCGTGGGTCAGCTAGTGTGATGTATATAATTTCGGTAGGGCTATCAGACTCTCTATAGAGGCACTGTTTTGTCAAGGGAACGGTATGCCATCTCCGTTGATGGCACAATCATAGCACATCCTTTTTAAGTGGCTGGTTACAGGCTACAATAACTGCTAGCTATCAGGTATGCAGTATGGTAATTTGTCACCTTGGATGTAGTAATAATATCAGCCCTATTTATGACCTGGTCCGCTGCTCGATATCTTCTCAGAGACGGCTTAGGCTGTAGCGCAAGAACTTAGCCTAGTCTAGTTCAGCAGTATCACAAATTCTTAAGAACATTACGTAGTACTCTCAGATATGCAGGTATCCTCATGACGAAGTATTCTTTTTTATATATTACGTTAAAGCGACCAATACTTAGCACACATGAAACTTTGTAAAGTCAGAAGCGTGGATTAGGATGGAATTCGAGGCATTCATTGCAGTTCAACGCTCGCCTACTAGGCTATCGTTCCGTCATTTAAGATGTTAGTTTACATATTACATAACAATGTCCAGTCTACCAACTATATTCATATATAATATTGATCCTATGAACTTGCAGATATTATTTAGCCCTTACAAAAAATATAGTTATTTGGTAGAAATTTCAATAACAATAGAATTATTGTCGGACGTTATTGCCAAAATTACCATAGGCTGTTTGGTGCGAAGGCCTTCGCTTCCAGACGGAGAAATATTATACTTATATTTGATATCTCATATTATTTTGTCTAGTCATAAGCAGATGTCAAAGATATGCGCATTACAATATGAGCCGTGTATGATTATGTATTTTAAATGAGAGAAATAGGGATTAATATTTTCTAAACGTTCTTAAATTCTTAATTGAAAATTTTCCGGACGTCGGACGTACAAACACAAAGCTTTTTCTTTGTGCCTAAATATAGTTATAATGACTCATTGACTCGTTAATATTTGCCTACCCTCCAAAAGTCATATTCCAAATTTAGGATCAGAGCGGTAGCTATGCATGTAGTTTTTTTTTATTTATCTCTAATGGCTGTTATTGCAGGATTTATCTGGAGGTTCTTTAGGTAATTTGTTAAAAAGGCATGAGGCCCGTATTATGTTCCCGAAAGGTACGGTATCGTTCTTCGCGCATTCCAACATCTATGTTCGATATCGTAAATAATAGAAGAGCCTATTTAGACTGCTACTAAGATGGCTTTTTTAAAGATCGCTAGTAGTTAGGGTTACAAATGATTAGTAGATAATATTGTTAACAACTACAGTTCAGCTTTAAGTCTTGTGTTAGGAGCGGACCTGGGTTCTAAGTGCAAGGGGTAGGAATTGAACACGAGATCGCAAGATCATTATGCATTGGCCTTATGCATTGGGCAAACAAGAGATTCATAAGGAAAGCGTCTCGTCGCTTTATCGTTGACTATATGTGCTCGCTGTTTCACCCGCGTTAAAGACTACTGCGCCACTCCCATGGGTCTTAGCGTGATGTTATATATCCTATAACCTTCCTCGATAAATGGGCTATACAACACTGAAAGAATTTTTCAATTCGAACTAGTAGTTCCTGAGACTAGCGCATTCAAACAAACTCTTCAGTTTTGTAATATTAGTATAGATAAAGAAATAGTGTGCAAAATATGCAATTCATAAAACATGAAGCAATTATAATTAAACCATAGTAATAATAAAGCCATAAACAAGTGATCGAAACTCCCACATTATGAAGTCAATCATTGACAATTTTAATGGTATTCGATGTAGTGCGTCTCGCATGCAAATATTCGCGCTAGCGCCACGAAGGCGACGGAGGGATGCGGCGAGAGACGCGCGGCCAGGGCGAAGGAGGGGGGGAGGCGTCGAGACGTCGTCTGCGCATCCCGTCGCGTGGCCGCTTTGATCTGCGCAAGAGTTCAGCACCGACGTAGACATAACATTTGGCAAATTAAATTAATTGTGTTATAAATACGATGTTATAGTTAACCAGGTAATTTGGATTGTTAAACTGTCTCAAGAGCTTTATAAGTATGTCTGACCTTTTACCTAAATATCGAGGTCCTAAATTATATAAAATTGAAATATCCTACTCAATCAGCATTTTTGCAATGTAACTTCTAAACTGCAATGCAGACCTAGACTAAAAGCTAAACATAACAGCAGAAATGTGAGGGTATTACACCTAAAACACATCTATCTAGAATATTCTCAAATCATTATAATTATAAGTATACTAAAATCCCAGATGAAACATTTTAATAATGTCCAGGTATTTACATTTCGTAGCTCTGTGCGCCATCAGTCTGTTGGGGGCCGCTTGCGCTTGCGCAGTTTATTTGCACCGGCTAAAAGCTACATACAGTTAAATGCTATCAAAACAGTCAGACAAGCAGAAATAGATATTATTTCGACGAAATTGTACACCAGAAAGGTTTAATAGTGATTAACGATTACAAGTTGATTCAACAATCGATAATCGCGACTTCCAACCGAGACTACAATCGATTCGCTTTGACATGAAAGAATCGAGATGTTTTCTATTGTTTTTGAGTCAATGGACTCCAAATACGCTCGCTAAGTGCAGCAGGCCGAATTAAACGCAAACGAAAAGCTCGATTGCGAATCGAACGATTCTGCTCGACAGAAAACTATCGAGAATTGGAATAATCGAATGTAACTCGGCACTGTGCATAGCTACGTTCGTAGTTTAAGTAATTTCCCTTTGATAAAGGAATTTGGTATTGCTGTTTATAATACGAGATCAAGGTAATACATGTTTCCGATGGACTGCAGTCAAAACAACAATCAGTAAAGAGGAAAGGTATGTCAATCAACATTTATTTTGTGCTACAACGTGTTGTCTGTATAAAGACTTGAACTGCTTCGGTGGAGCAACGGCAGCAAATGCGATTGCTATGCGTGAGGTGAGGTGTGAGGTGTTATTATGTTTTTCTGTGAAGAATTCTTCAGTAGTAACACGAAGTCTGGAAACGTGCCCGGTAGATGGCAAAAGGTTCGTATCTTATTAAGCAGGACCTAAAATCATACTTGGCAAAATATGAGTGTGATAAACGTTTGCCTTCAGGTAAAGAGACCAAGAGCTCTATTATGAATGATAGTCTTTAAACAGGCTTTATGAGCTGAGATAGAGATAAGCGTCAAATAAGATAGATATGATTGCATGCTTAAAATTTTTTTATATACCAGTAATATCAACTACTTGTTAAAGCGTAAGCGATGTGATAACACCGCTTTGTTCTATTTATGTTTCATAATATAATAATTTTCATTCATTGGTTAGCATTTTAGTTGCAAAGACGTTTGAAGTTTGCCAACCTACATTGAATTAGCGTGGTGGAACGTGACGGTATGGCCTAACCCTTCTAACAGTAAGCACCGACCCTTACCTAGCAGTGAGACAGATTATAAGCAAAGCTGGTGAGTTATTATTATTATAATTAGACTGTAAACCAGTCCATTCTGTACCAGTCTTTATTCTAGTAGACCGTACAACATTAATAATATAAATTTAATATGGTAAAATATTTAAAAATAAACTACATGAAACAGCAGTTACTATCAAAAAAAGCTTAATTTTATAAAGCTGAAACGACAGACTTTAAATCAATCTTACCCACATTTTAAACAATAAATTTATTAAATGTAACATTATCACAAAATCTCAATGTCAGTACACAGTGCGCCGACATTAGTACATCGCAGAAAAAGTCGAAAGGGAATAGCGACATTTTCACGACGTGTTTATTTTATGGCCACGATAGCGATCAGTTCACACTATTAAATGTAAAATGATGGGCTTTTAAATGCACATTTCAATAATACGACATGAAAATTGCGATTTCGTACTTATCTTTATTATTATCTTTAATTATTACGTCTTGATTGAAAAGAAATGGCGTTTGTTTGAATGATGTACAAGTTTGAAGTGACGTTTTTGACAGGTGGGTGAGCACGCGATTTTGCATGTGTGAAAGTTTTGAAGGGCAAACAGTTATTGTGATGGGCCGGGAATTAATCATAAGTTATTACTAAAGTTTATTATGTTATTGTTTAAACAAAAAGGGTGATAATCGGTAAAGCATCTTTGATTATTACAACGTTAACAATAAATATAAATATCGAGTCTGGAGTGGATATTTTACTTGTGTTTTAATTTGATAGTGTGTTTGTTTAATTGTATGTTTTTAATCAATGTCGTGCGAGTTATAAAGCTTTTTATTTTATATTATCGATTAATTCAATCAAGGAGCTTACTATTTTAAACCTTTTTACTCAGGTATAGTATAGTTATTTCGTATCAAAATAATTTTTAGAATCAGATAAGTTGTTTCAGAGATTGCTCTTTTCATAAACTATAAAAAAAGCCTCTTTGTGATGATGATATTTATACACATTTACCTTGTAAACACCATACATATTTTGTCCACTATAACAGAATTCCGTTCCGTCATCTCAACTTATTACCAACAACCATACTGCCAGCCAACTAAACACCACGGCCACTTCATTGACCAATCTAAACTGAATTCCTGCACTAAGTTTATCTAAATAACTTCATTGTATAACGGGAGATGACGCATCCCATATCCTCCCGTGGTCCCTAGGTCCCACAATTAACACTATTGCATTCATCACATATTTATTGTGACGGGCATGTCTAGACATCTAAATATACACGTGCCGGAGTGTCCCGGTGTCCGACACTCGCCGACATCGGGGAAATACGCCAATTCCTTATTTAGAAATGGCGCTATATTTAGAAAGATTAATTTTAGTGTCATTAACATTTTCTTTGAGAATAATTTGAATTTATTGCGGTAGTGTATACAGTCAACTTAAGCTTATTAAACTATAGCGCGGAAGGTTGTGGAGAAAAACATGTATGTTAAAGAACTAACCGCTTGATAAGGCAGTACATTCTGCCAGAATTAAAAAGTACTGATAATATGTTCTAAAACTAGAAGAATGGAGAATAATAATTATTTAAATAAGTTTTGCGCAAATGTCAAAGTGGCATTCGTGTCGTATAAAAAGTAAGTTAAAGGCGGAGTGTAAAGAAGAACAGCAGTTACTATAGTAAGTACTAAAATTAATATTAATACAGAGTATCACTTTTTAATTCTTACATGAAGACAGAAGAAATTCCAAGTTACATTTTCACGGTCTCACTTAAAACTCGATCTTGATTCGCATACCTCGTTAAGTTGTTCTGATATACACCTTCACAATACCAGCTTTTATAACACACTTGAAACATAATATCACAATTCAAACAGTCAACTGATGATCATAGACAATTAAAAGTTAAAGTCAAATCAAATGATTAGCTAAGTTTCTTCGCCATTCTTGCTTTAAAACCGCCTGCATGAGGATCATTAGTCGAGTATATGGATAAGCTCTCTTTAATATTTCAATCAAGCTGTACATTTTATTATGATTTTCATACGGATTCTAAACTTTAACAATGTCTTGTTTCTTCATTCAAACATAATAGCAACGAATATGTAGTAGGTGGGCTATTGTCAATTACCTTAGTACCAGACGGGCTGGTCATAGATTGTTGATATGCCGACTGATAGCACTGCATGGCTGTTCCAAGGTCAGGTGAGCGAAATTCTTTATCAGTAGTTGTCTATTAATGAATCTGAACACATCTGTCTACCCATTCGGGAAAAAAGGATGTGAAATATATATCTGTATATATACATATATTATAAATCTATGTTTCCATCGGACCGATAGGAGATGACATTTATTTTTTACTAGCTGATCCGCGCAACTTCGTCTGCTTCACATAAAAGAATTTTCCCCGTTTTTGCTCCGCTCCTATAGGTCGTAGCGTTATGTTATAGAGCCTATAGCCTTCCTCGATAAATGGGCTATCCAAACCTAAAATAATTTTTCAATTCGAACTGGTAGTTCTTGAAATTAGCGCGTTCAACCAAACAAACCAACTCTTCAGCTTTATTATATTAGTTTAGATAAATGCATTATACTGGTCCAACGAGGGGACGATAAAAATCAGTCATACATGTCCTGTCTGGTAAAATGTTCATTACGAGTTCTGTATTGGAGGCCCATTGACTTACACAGAGGCATAATCTCGATTGGTTTCATGACGAACATAAATTCTGAATATGGCTATCCATTTATTAACGTCTTCATCGGATATGTGTAGTGACGTAAGCATAGACAAAGCTCTAGTAATAAATGTTCATGTATATTTTTTTCTGACTAACGTATTATAATATACTGGAATCCTACGGAAACGCATACTGGGATAAAAAGTATTTAAGATATGGTCTATCTATGTGCCAAGTTTTATTTAAGTTAGTTCAATAGGTTACGCGTAAATTATAATAGTTACAAACATCTTTTTACACATTAATAATATTCAGTAATAGACTCTTTGCCAACTTAGATGCATAAAAAATATGGAATACATCTGTGCTTAAGCTTTTGAGGGTAGATAGGCGTGATGATACGAAGAGTAGAATAAGTCCCAAAACGCAATGCTTAGTCCAGCCTTCATTAAGTAATGGCATATAATATGATATTATTTATTACAGCTATTGCTTATTTCCGACTTTTGCCAGTGGAGAAAGATGTAAGTTAGGTACATATGTACATCCAAATTAATGTAAATATATAAAATATTTGACTGTCTGTTTGTTTATTGCATTTTATATTACTGTTCCTTGTCACAAGTTTCAAAAAGCTTCACTTTAATTGGTTATTATGTATGTATGTATCCTATGTGGGGCCAGTCAGTGCAGACCGGCGACACTTCGACCTAGTGAGATCTTTTGTGTCGACACTCTCCCAATAACGACTGCCATAGATGTTCATGGCAGCCGGGACCGACGGCTTAACGTGCTCTCCGAGGCATGGAGCAGGCGATAATTGTCAACCAATAAGCACATCATTTCGAAAAGTCATATAACTTCCGAAAGACAGAGGTGCGCGACGTGGGTTCGAACCCGAGACCCTCTGCATTGCAGTCTAATTGGTTATTAAATAGCTTATTATTGTTTTCTTTTGATAAAGACCATACATATACAGAAAACCTGCATGTCTGAAAGTTCTTTCATTCATTCATTCATTCATTCATAGATTCACGCCTGTTTCCCAGAAGGGTAGGCAGAGACTACGGATTTCCATTTGCTACGATCCTGACACACTTCTCTGGCTTCATTCACTTTCATCACATTCCTCATACACGCCCGTCGGTTCAAGGTGCTCTTAACCTGGCCTTTGTCCAGAACGCCTCCGATCTGATCAAGAAACGTTCGCCTAGGTCTTCCTCTTGCGACTGTTCCATTCACACTAGCTTTATAAACTTTCTTAGTCAGTCTTTCCTCGTCCATTCTTTCTACATGCCCAAACCAGCTTAACATACCCTTTTCTATTCTTGTCACTATATGCACTTTCATGCCGCATCTCTCTCTAATCACACTATTCCTTATTCTATCTTTCAGAGTTTTTTCATAATGTTTTAATATAATACCTATAATAATAATTAATTGCACAAATAAAACTTAAGACTAAGGATTCTGAAAATGTGTGTAAGACCAGTATTCTAGTAAGAAACTTTTAATGACTGACCAATGTCTTCAAGTTTTGTAAGTTGGCACTTTACATATCTTCGAGAACACTACACAGAGCTCACAGACTTATACCTAGTAATAATTAACAAATTAATATGCACATAACTTGGGTAAGTCAGAGGTGCGTGTCGTGGTATCGAGACCTCTGCGTGGCACACCCACAGTCTCCTCATTCGACTGTTACTACTCAATGTTGCATTAAGCTGATATAAACAATAATTAATTAAAGAAATTTTGAATTCAAGGTGATGTTGCTGCTTTTGCGATTTCTTACAGCAGACCATGATTTTAAAACCATTTTTTAACCATGAGTTTAAGATCGGGCAGTTTTATCAGCTTTTCTTTTAAAATCTTTTAGGAGTAGGTTGGAGATAGAGGTCAATAGACGTGTCCTCCCTATAATATGGAATTTTTAAACGTAATTGGCGATGCTTGTATTTATATTATAAAGAGACAGAATGCAAATTTTATGAGTTTTTTTGTATGTGTAGGGTAATCTTGCAAACTACTGCACGTATTTGAAAAACACTTTCGCTATTTGGTTACTTTATTCCAGATGGACATAGTCTATATATTATATGTATTGTTCAACCGGGCGAAGTCATGGCGGGCAGTTAGTATGACACATCTCTTTCGTAACATATAGGTAAGATTATATTATTAAAAATCTTTAAACGAACGAAGCTAAGTGCAGAAGATATAGAACAGTGCAATATATTTTGTGGTGTTAATAAATCTTTAATGTGCGTTGGGTTTGGTGCGATGGTGGCGCGGATGGTGTCTGTGCCAAACGATGCCGTGCTGACATTTGGGATTGCTCCAAGGACACTGCAGTCTTGGTATAGCCGGAGTTGCCCACTAGTGGTGTACTTGGTATGCAAGTCGATAACCTGAATCATTATTATAAAAATGATTTGAATTGATTTGTCTTGTCTTAAACATACAAGTACACTAAACTGGAAACTAACTAGTTTCCAGTTTAGTGTTTTTGTATGTTTAATAATAAAGTAATTTCTTTTTAATATGAAGTTGTCTTAAATACTATGAAATTACTTATTTACTGACATATTAATATTACTTATGTGGCGCGATACTGTATCGCATACGATATGCCTTAATAAAAGAGCTTTCTAACGCAAGAAAATATTTTCAAATAGGACTAGTATTTACTCACATTAACATGTTAAAAACATACAAATTTTAAATTTAAAGATGTTAGTGTAGACAAACAATACGTAAATAAATCTTCAAAACGAATTACACTAGTAAAAATAGCAAATCTAGTACCAACCTCAATCGATATCGAATAATACTTCGGCACATCTCTACCGCCGCCTACTCGACATAATTTACAAGGGCTAGAGGGGGGAAATCGCAACAATAGAGTTGTAGCTAAGCGGCCGGTTGCCAAAAACCATACGTTAAAACTTCACAATGATACATCAGAGATAAGGGGCAACGACCCCGACTTTATTGAACTATTATATTACGTCACTGTCTGTGGAATTAAAAAGTTACGATATCATTTTTGGTATTGGGTAAAATTGGCCCAGTTTGTTTAGACCGTCAAGTCTGGCGGGCCGCACATGGTGGTGTCACAGACTAACTAATCTATACTTCAATATTTTTATCATAGACTACGGTTAGCCCGCAACTATATCTCGTGAACGGATCTAAATAAAACATGGCTTAGTCTACCTCGGTGGCACAGCGATAGTATATACGACTGTTATGCATGAAGTCTCAAGTTCGATTCCCGGTCGAGCAAACTGCTTTTAGAATTTTCTGCCAAGGAATTCTCAACAGTACCACGAAAGCACCGTGCGGCAATAACTTCACCCTGTATTATGTAGTACACACAACGACACATTAATCTAGACTGTTTGTACTTTGAACTATTAGAAGTTGAACGCTGCGAATCGTGCGAGAGAGTGCGTTATATTTTTGTTATTTTGTCTCATTCACGCTGAACAGGACGCGACGCCCTATCCTTACCATTACATTGACACCACTATGCACCGTGCCTTTCCAACAATTCTCTATTTTGTATGTAGCATAGTTATGCGTATAAGGTGTCTAACTTGATGTGTAGCCGTGTGTACGTAAACTATATCTGGCAAAAGTATGGCTGAAAGTATGAGATTACGTATGAATACTCAATTATGAAAGTAGTATAAATAAAAACTCATGATCCAGCAACTGAAGCCTCTGTTTTTGAAGTTTAGTCATTAGGGTACGGTAATCGCTGAAAACGAAGCTGTATTTGTTTATATAATGATAATAATATCAGCTCTGTATTAAACTGTCCCACTGCTGGACACGGGCCTATTCACAGTGTGAGAAGGGTTAGGCCATAGTCCACCACACTGACTCAGTCCGGGTTGGCAGATTTCATATATCTTTGAGAACAATATTGAGAACTCTTAGATATGCAGGTTTCCTCGCGATGTTTTCCTTCACCGTTAAAGCAAGCGATAATTGACTATTTAATACGCACATAACTTCGAAAAGTCAGAGATGCGCGCCTTGGGATCGAACTCGAGACCTCTGCGTGGCAGTCCACGGTGTCGGTCTCTCACTAGGCTATCGCTGCTATACTTGTTTACCAGCTTAGTATTATAAAATATACAAGATGCGCCATGACATAGAGACTTCATGTTATCATATTTAATTAATCTCCATATATTCGGGGTCGTTATCCGCGCACGCGCAGTGGGCGACATGTTTGGACTTCAGTCTGCGCCAGTGCGTCTGCGCTTCTATTTTATTGACCTATAGACATAATACAAAGAAATAACTTTAAATGATATTTTGTAGTTACTCACTGTAAGGAATATACCCGGTTAACGGCAATAGCCTCGGCTAGTGTAACCTTACAAGGTACACACCGGATAAGCCGGAGAGGTCCCAAATTTCTGGCGCAATGTGGGAGTAATACTTCTAACTATCTTTCTGGGAATATATGAACTTGAATATGATATATTTGAAATTATTTTGACAAAAATGGTCTTGGTTAGGGTAGCATTTAATAAAAAAGTAACTCTGTTTATTTTATTAACAACATAGATTGCAAGCTGCTGCTGCCTATGAATATATTTATTGTATAAGTACAAGTATATTTTTTAAATTGGGTTTCTAATCATACACATTAAGACTTGTGAGGATATTAAACTACTTAATAATATGGTTAAGTTTAGATAGCACGTAATATGTGATGAAATCATTTTCGCTATTGCGAATAGGAATTCACATTCTATCTAGAAAGACAGAAACCCAAAAACACATAGAATAAAGGCAACAAAGTACGGATGTTTAAATTTAAGGTTTTAAGTAAAATAAGCAAGCTGCTTAATAAAAAAAATTTGGACGAAAGATAATCCCTATTCATCAAATCTTCATACCATTCTCATTCCCATCTTCATCATGCAATGGGAAGGGAATATCAAAATGGCCGCCGTTTTATAGCGTATATCACTTAATTAATTATAATTAAGACAGTTATCTTTTATGTTCTATTTATTGCACAAATCTCCAAGATTTACGACGTGAACAATTTATGATATCCTCCATTTACAAAGTCATATTTAATATTCGAAACACCACCCATTAATTTTAAATTTCGTTCCCACTTAACACAGCATATTTTAATTCCTTTTAACACCTTAAAGAGTTATTATTTAAAAACAAAAAGCAAATTAAGAAGCGCTAATCCCGCAAACACATTAATTAAAAAAACCACCCTTAAGGAGTCTTTAAAAAACTCTTTAAAAATATAATAGTTACCCCTGACTGGCGGTCGTCATAAAATATGCTTAAACAGCAGTCGTAATGATATGAAAAAAGCAACAGACGGGCTCGGATAAAAACGTCCTAGCAAAAAACTGTGTGCGCTTCGTACTGGGGTAACACAGCGTAGGGTAACTTTGACATAGTCACTGCAAGACAAGAGAATCATTGAACAACTACGCAAAACTATTTGGTCCTATATTACAACGTTGTACTCAATTACGTGTGATAAAACTTCAAGATGTTTTACAAAACAGGTATCATTTACAGTGTTATTGGATCAAAATAAATTAAGATCCCAGTAAGCCCTTTTATGCAATGCCCTGCATCCAGGTCGTATGTCCACCTGGCTTCAACTACTTTATTTGTTTATTACTTTTTATTTTTCCAAAAGACCAGACGGGAGTTTATTATAATAAAGAGAAAAAAATAAACAAAAACCAACAACAATATCGGCGTCCGCGCACATGCGCCATATTTGAATTTTGAATTTCGAATCGGATGCGAAAAAAACGGGCGCAATGTGGTGGCGCACGCGCCGCTGCCATATGTCAGGAGAAGAGAAAAAAAGTTTTTTTATTCATCAAACAGAGATAAGTGATAGAAAAAGTAGTTACATAAGCATAATGTTAGACGCAGAAAAAGTGCGGCAAAAAGTCAAGGTACTAGTTTTGAGGTTAAATAGACGATGGAAGAGGCGCTTTAAACTGTAGGGTTGCTGTGACTCTGAAAATTTATCAGTAAGTAAATTAGACGAGGCTAATTTTATATACTCTTGCAATTGCTACGCAGAGGCCTTTTAGAATGAAATACAGTAGTATCCTCCATGCTTATCTCGTGTAATTAAAACGCATAAATCTCAAAGAAAATGATTTAATAGATGTTCTCATAATATTTAAAATTAGACCGCTACTGACAGAACAACGTCTTAAAAAATCTGAAATCCGTCCGATCAACTTTAAGTTTTTGACTCGATGTCCATTTTGAATAAAATCTCGCTACCAGCGCTGCAAAAATCAGTTTTCGCTGCTGGAATGTCAAGTGTGAGCAAAGCAAAGTTATTTATACGCAATATGTCAATTTTTTGCTATCAGTTCTATTTTTGAATTCGAGCGTGCCAGCCCTATGTGGCAGGCTGCGCACACGCCACATCTGTCACTACATTAGCTCGTCACTTGCGCCGATCGCAAGCATTACCGTATTGTGTGCAATTTGATTTTGATTGGAGCTGTAGAATCTAGGCTTGTCATTGAGGCTAAGTAAACTTCTTTGCTCAATTACTTTGTGGAGTAAGTCATCATCATCAGATATAAATAAAATGAAGAATAGAAAACTATTCTTAGCTATTAAGATTTAAGAAACAGTCTGGGAACTTTAGTTTCTTGCACAGCTTGTATGCATAGTGTTAATGGTCAGCGCAAAGCACCCGCGCAAGTAGCTGCGCAAGTAGTAATAGTATGATTAACTAGTGCATCTAGTCCGAGCAAATAGCTTGCACATGTCGCTCGCTACTTGCATCGTGAAGCTTTAGAACAAAGATCATGAGTAGATTCTGTAGGCTTTTTATACCAAGATAGTAGCGAACACCGCCTTCAAGGTAAGCGGGTATCGCTTATGGACACTTGGAAGACCAAGGCTTTGGGTTGCCTATAATAAAGCTCCTGACAACTAAAGAAACGGCCTCATTGAACTTAGCAATTCTCTATGATTACTTTTATACTTTTGCGTTGCATCATTTGCTGTAACAAGAACGGGAATTAAAGCAATAATTCTAGGTATCTACGCACTTTTTTGGAAGACTTTCGGCCGGTTTTCGGTTTTACTGTTCGTGGTCATAAGCAGACATATGTGTCTTTATGTGCACAAAGAACTTATAGAAATCATAGAACGTGTCAAATAATATTTTTTTAAGAAAAACGATAACGTTGTGGTTTTTATAATACATATATTTTGAATAGCACCATTGCCATTTAATGTAGCAATGATGCCAGTCTTCTCGGCACGTTACTGGGTGACAGCGATGCTGACGTTCTATGACGCCTAAACCATTTTTGTAAATATTATGTATAGTATATAGTGTCTTATCTATGATTATGTATACATGTTAAGTATTTTAATTATTCGTTTATTATTACATTGTTTTTGTTAATTCGTTTATAAATATTTATTAGACTCGTTTCAATATTATGTAATAAAAATGTTAAATAAGATTAGTAAATAAATGCAAGTTTTGAATGGCTAATTCGAATTCTGTGTTTCTTTTTTCATGTATAATTACTTCTATTTAAACCTGACCATCATTTTGTTATGGCGAATTGCAAAAACGAATACGGTCAGACACTAACCGATATAACTTTGAATACAAATTGTGTAAAAGGTTATTGATATTTATTATTAACATATTAATACATGTTATTAATAACATACAACGTCTATCTCTAAATATAAATGTTTTTCAATAATTATTGCACTTTTTTACAGAAACCACGTAATTAGGAGAACATAAGCGGCAAATTCATAGCTAAAGACCTAATATCATGATTAATATTGAATGTGTCTCACTCGCCTTACGAAGACACGGTCATCGTCAGAATTTGGTAAACATCAGCTTAACAACTTTCCTCTGCAGTACCTACCCATACTTTAAATCACCTAATGATATAAAAAGCCATATTACGACGAAACGAGTCCCAGTTTGATCTACTTACATAAATGGCGGCTAATTCCTTCGCCTGCGGCTGCGCACGCTTTGATCTGACGGCTTTTTCGCGAAACTACCTCGACGTACGTTTAGAAGAAATTGTTATTTTAGGCCTGTATACGTTGTTTTTTTTTTATTGTATAGCCTTTTTATTGCGTATTGGTGGAGTAATAAGGTTTCTTTAGAAAGACGTTACGTGCCTTCGGGTAAAAGGATTTAGATCATTTTGAGTACTAATAAATTATGTATTGGCTGCATAGTATCACAATATTTTTAAATAATTAAATATATAAGGCAAAATTAAATTATCGATTTCTAGGTCTATTTCTCTTCAGATCGTATGGGTTAAAACCGAAATTTGATTAAAAACTACGAAATAATTGTACTTTTAGAAAACTCATCGAATGGCACGATAAGATATCGTTATCACAGAATTCGTTTCGATTTATTGATAGTTTTCGTATAATAATAATAATATCAGACCTGTATTAAACTGTCCCACTACTGGGCACGGGTCTCTTCTCAGTGTGAGAAGGGTTAGGCCATAGTCCACCACGGTGACCCAGTGCGGGTGTCCAGACTTCACTTATCTTTGAAAACATTGAGAACTCTTAGACATGCAGGTTTCCTCACGATGTTTTCCCTTCACCGTTTAAGCAAGCGATGATTAACTATTTAAGTTTTCGTATACCTACTGTAAGTTAATTGACAAAACGATGTTCCTTAATTCAAATTTTACTTTATCGTATGATTCTCATCGATATCGAGCTAGAGATGCTGTGCAATTCCATAAAATCTCACTATCAAACTTCTGAATTTTGAAAGAAAATTTAAACCTTTGAATAGTAACCGCAGTTATAATAGCATGTTTAGAGTTCGCGATATTGTAGTTAGTACCGCCTCAGGCATTGGCAATGTAATCTTAATGGCTGGTCAAAAACCGCCCGTCAGATTAGACTGGAAGACGTCTAATATAGTTCCCAACTACATTGAACCTCATAGTCTAGAACTACTAAAAAACTTCGTACTTATTAAATTTCTAAACAGAAAACCTAAAGGCTCGGCCCAAGAATCAAACCTAACACGTCACAATCGATAGGAAACATAATCGGAAACTTCTACTACGGGGCTAACCACGCCGTCGCGCGTCGTCATGAAAATACATACTAATGTTACCTGACATACGGCAACCCTTTACAGAGGGTTTTCGTTACATTAAGCCGAAATGATCGTCCAATTTATTATACCTACACATCAGGCCAAAACGGAGGCATTATTAAATTACATAAAAACTCTTTATATACCCAGTTGTGGCCGTCAGCCGCTAGATGGCAGGTGTGGCTGACGGCAAAAAGTCTCCCTCACGATTTGAATACGATTAAAAAAAAATACAAGCGCCAGTGATGTTTTTTATAAGGCATGCGTTCGTTTATTGATATTTTATTAACATACAGAACTTTTTTGTTGGATAAAGCATTTTATATTGTGTAAAGTCACACTGGTCTATTAGGTGAAACACACGGTTGATTTATTTACTGAGAGAGTTGAGCGTTGAATATTTCCTAATACGTTTGTTCGCCGGTATCCAGACAATGCTTTTTCATTGTGTATAGATATGGTTATATTGATTAATTATGATTTTGTTACAGATTTTATAGTCATACCGATTAGCTGTCTGATAAAGAACGTTTTACTACAAGAGGTGATCACACTAATAGTCTGCTCACAACACACTCCATCAGGCGGTTAAGAACACTACTCATATTAGCATAATATTAAGTTGCTTGGCTACGATTTTCTACTGAACAAAGTAATTCTCTAGTGGAGTTGCCCCAGCTTGATAGTAAACCAAGCCTACCATAAAACGAAAATAATAAAATTTCAGACAAAGTTTTCATGCAATTCGTACCATGAAACAAGACCACGTAAAGTTTTGTTTGTCCTTATAGCCTGCCATGAAGCATATGGCTCATAGCCAGTTGCACTCACTGATCGGTAAACGATTAGCAAGGTTAAGCAACGTTGGGTGCGGTCAGTCTATAGATGGGTTACCGCTTCTTGGTATTTCATCTGAGCGTCTCCGTGCTCCGGAGGGCACGTAAAAAGTCGGTCCCGGTTGTTGTCAAATTGACAGCAGTCGTTAAGCCATGTCAGAGGCCTACGGGTAGCTTGAACAACTCTTGACAACAGGCTGGCCACTAACTACACGAAAAAAAATATTCTAAAGTCATTTTTATTAGCAAAAGTGGAGATTGTGCTGTAACTATAATACATACGCATAGGTCTTACCCCTGCATCCCCCCAAGGGGTGGGCCGAGTGTTTGCTACACACATTTTAATAGCTAGGTAAAAACATAGCTGATGAGATAAAGGTGTCAATCTCCCCTCTAATCTATTAACTATTTAAATATATCTCGAATAATAAGCACATCAATTATTGGCTCGCGTATTTTCGTCTACCGGACACTAGTCTAGACTCTCATGACAGTTTTTACCCTAGAATCGAATCCAGAGACTCGTCGCGCAGCAGTCGTATTTATTAGAGATGTGTACCTCTCAAAAACTCTGGCGAAGTCGTTGTCAGTCAGATGTATAAGTTTTTACTGCTAAACTCTTAAATATATTACTGGTATATAGTTGTAGGTATAGCTAAGTAGTTGGGAAGTAAGCTGTGTAGACTGTAGTATGAATCGTCAGCGAATTCCTCAATTTATAGCGGAGTGAACGCTCGGTGGGAACGGCTAAAGATAGCCGCCCGCGCCGGTGTAGCCCATTCATAACGTTGGCCGTATTGGGACAAATGTTTGGTATGTCCAGCAAAAGTTTGACGCGATCATATCCTTACTAATATTATAAATTCGAAACTAACTCTGTCTGTCTGTTACTTCATCTCGACTAAACCATTTAACCGATTTGAATGAAATTTGGTGCAGAAATAGTTTAAAACCTGGGGAAGGAGATAGACTAAAGCTAGTCTTCCATATATTAAAACTTTAAGAGGAAACTTTGTACTCCTTTTTAAGCATAACCGCTTACCATCAGGCGATGCGTCTGCTATTTTGCCAATTACACAATTAAAAAAATTTTTTTTTTTTGCACGCCCTGAGGTTTTGGGTTCGCTAAGGTTTATATGGAGAAGGAACGCAGAAAGCGATGTAAACATATTTTGTATTTCGACCACTGGGCGACCACTGGTAGTATTTAACTTGTCACCAATTTTACAAACTTCAGATTGAGAAACTATTCTAACTATGCATTAAAACATTAACAAGTAATTCTACATTAATTGTATTAATTCAAGTTTCACCTGTAATTATGACCATATGAGGTATACTTTACTATATATTATAAAACAAAGTCCCCGCCGTGTCTATCTGTCTGGCTGTTCGCGATAATCTCGAAAACAACTGAACGGATTTTCATGCGGCTTTCACCGATAGACAGAGTGATTCATGGGGAAGGTTTAAATGTATAATTTGTAAAGGTTATGTACTACCCGTGCGGAAACGGGGCGGGTCGCTAGTAACAGATAAAACAAAATGTCCGTCTTAATTATTTTTATGTTTGTCATTACTATCTTGATGGCTCATCTAGCTTTCAGGCATTGTTATTTGATTTTTCTGTTAAGAAATTCACCGTAGCAGCATTAATGGCGTATTGGTTAGTGTAACAGATTGCTACGCCTGAGGTCGCGGGTTCGACTCCGCACAAGTCAAATATTTGTGTGCATGGATATGGATGTTTGTCTTAGTCTGGGTATTTATATGTATAATATTAGGTATGTATTTACAAAAAAAAGTATATATTATGTTTATCCATTGTCTAGTACCCATAGTACAAGCTCTGCTTAGTTTGGGCTAGATGGTGTTGTGTGTATGTGATAAAATATTATTTATTATTATTAAGTCTGAAAGTATGGCCGGTAGACGGCAATACACTCACCCATATCACATAGGACCTATAACTATAGCTGGAAATGTGAGTGTTATACACCACTACCTACCCCTTCAGGGATATAAACGTGAGGCTATGTATATAGCTTTTTATTAATTACTAGCTGACCCGTGCAACTTCGTCTGCTTCACATATGCGAAATTTGCCCGTTTCTGCAACATTTTTCATTTATGATCTGCTTTCTTTGGTCGTAGCGTGATGTTATATATAAACTACTATATACGGATTTTATTTGAAACTTTATTACATAATTTAGAAAATTGATACACTACTACTATAAAACTTTACTAATTTTTTAAGCTAATTAAATTATTATTAAAACTATTAAAACTATTTAGATTTAATTTAATTTTACACTTTCCCCGACGTTTCGGTTGCTTTTCAGCAGCCATGGTCACGGGGAGACTAAGATGGTAGTTGTCTCAATGTTCCAGTGTAGTTATTTCAAAGTACCCGAACATAATTTAATCATTGGTGTTTCTATTTACGCAGAATGAGCTCAAAGTATCATGAAATCTAGCTGGGGTTTGACTATGTGAATTACTGGATCCCAAGCTGGTGGTACATTCCAACCATCTTCTCTATTAAAATTAGGATGTTTTTTGATTTCAATAGCCTCGCGAAGCATCCTTGGTAGGAATCGGTGTTCTTTAGCGAGAATCTGTGGTTTGTCAAATCTCAGGTAGTGGTTGGTCCCCTGTTGCACATGTTCACACACAGCAGAACAGAAGACAATATTATGTAAATCATGCAAAGCTAACATAATGTGCCGCTCTGGTCCAGTAGTAGATAATAAATAACCTTCATATTTCCCGCGTTTCACGTAATAGTAGGCGTGCCATTGACGTCTGTCGGGCACAGGTCCAGACTTCGTGTTCATAATGAGTATAATAAAATATTATTCAATACAATAATGCGAATGTACGTAATTCTGTCTGTTTGATACGGATCTCATGGCAATTTGGTATAAATACAAATATGTTTTGTTTTAAAGACAGCTCCCGCACTAGAAGTAATTCACACAAACATTCAAACAACTGACAGTTGAACTTCGGTGTAGAATAGTCTAGTAGCTGCCATAATGGCAGGGGTGTAAGCAGGTATCTATAAAACCTCTGCCATCCTTGCAGTTACTACAGGAAGTATACCAAATACTAAGTACCTAATGCAATAATATCAGCGGTAGGACTAAACCTCCGAAATTGATCTGCACCCCTAGGTAATTGACATTAACTCTATGAACAGCGAAGAAAAAATTCCTTAATTTTTGTTTACTATTTTATAGAAAATGATAGATAACTTAATTAACTATATTTAATGCTATATTTTCCCCACGGCTTCCCTCGATAGATATTGCCTATACATTTTTAACCCTCGAGCACATTTTGACGAAAGATACAATTTGTATGCGAAATTTTATGATGGCCAGTCGAGTAGACATGATAGCGAAACAAACAAACAAACTTACATTCGCATTTATAATATTCGTTAGGATTAAAGCTCAACGCGCTGTCTACTTTGCATAGTCAAAGACGCATCACTCGCACTTATGTAAATACAACAATGTTAATACCTTCGACCAAAAGCACGAAATTAATCCTCGGTAACAACTAGACCACCATATGAGATATCCCTGTGCCTATACAAGAAAGATTTCCCGGTAATCTTCCAACATTTCCCAACAATTCAACAGAACATTTAGTTCATTCTCCAAAATACACAAGTTTACGCATTACATTTTACTACGGATAATAATAATTCTAACAGATCAATGAAAGGGTGTAAACTGCCCCGACTTGTCTTTAATGACCAACACAACGCGTCTACATAGAGGACTCCGTGCGATCACAAAATAACTTGTTCATTCAACTATTTTACTGTAAAAAAAACATCTTTTTGTTCTGCCATAGCCCTTATTACAAGCGAATAAGGTTTGTTTTATAATTGAATTGTTATGTTCGGTGTATGAATGAGTATTTTTAGATAAAAGCTATACTTTACTATCCGATATGTGTGTCTATTCTAACTGGGTTACGTGATTATACTTTTATGTTGATACATTTTTCGCTAGAGGATGGTTGCCTTTGTTTATGAGCACTGTGTGTACTTGTAAATTTACGTTAGTATTTTTATGATTTTCTCACGAGTTCCATAATCCGAATTGAATAAGATTGAATGATATTTTGTAAGTCTGATGATATCTGAGCAAAACTAAGCAATAAACTATTATAGATAAGGAGTACAATACATAAATCTAAGTAGATACCTATCTTTGGAGTTAAAAACTTATTAATTAACTTAACTAAACATAAAATGCTGAGCATGATATAGATATTTAGTTGCTACAATTTTATTGAGAATCTCACTGTCAATCCTTTGTCTCCGATGCAATAAAAGCTAAAAGTTGTCTAATCGGAAAATAGTGAGACGATTCGAAATGCCACGTCGACGTCGCAGTCCGCCGACGTGATGCAACAACTTAGTAAGCACAATAAACAACAATAACGCCATGCTATGCCGCTTTTACAACGCTTTATAATCTATGAATATACACACTACCTGGCCACACCGTTCCCACGGCCATACGAAACAAAAAAATATAAGAAGAAGAACAAAAATGATTTTCACACCTTCGCGGAAAGGTTTTAAGACGGTTTTATTACGAATGTAAAGTAATAATGGATGCATAACTTTCTTTGGTTTAACTTAAAGTTTTGGGTAAGTGCATCGTAGCGACATCTATTATAAAGATTTTTTATTTTTGAGCATTTTAAAGGTTAGCGCCATCTAGGTGCGTTGTCCAAAACTGTTAGCGTAGCTCAAATTGATGTTCAGCAAGGTAAATTTTTGGTAGCGACATCTAGCGAGTTTTTTGAGAACAACAACAGCGCCACTACATCATTGGTTTCAGAGCATAATTTTACTAAAAGTTTCACTTAAATATTATAGAGGGCATCTTATTAAAGTGAGGCAGTATGTTTAAATATTTACATACATATAGATATTAAATGTCCAAAGTATGTAACGTTTTTACTTACTTGAATAAATTCTTGTAACACAATCTTATTAAAATTAATTTTAGTTATTAAATTAAAAGAAACACAACCTTGCTTTACAGTTGCACAGGACAAAATGACTACAGGCATGTTAAGCTATTACAAGAAGAAAATACAGAAACAATTCCTATTAAGTATGTAGCTAAATAAGATTTGTGTGGTTTTCTCTTAGAAATTACTTAGTTCATACTTATCTGCTTATTTATGGAAAAGTAATATTACCACATAATAGAAAGGAACATTTTAACTTTCACTTTGGTAACAATGTATGTACTTATTTATTTTGAATAAAACGAAAGTCATAGTAATAATAAAAGCAATAAATAAATAATTACGCCATTTGCAAGTGGTATCTAATAAGATCTTGTTTTGACATATTTTACAAGTTATCTCCAACAAGATCTAGGTACCTGCTTAAGTAAGCTGAACATATTTATTACTGTGGTCTTTAACCAAAAAAGCGGATTAACGAATAGTAATTGTCATGACATCTGATGATAAAATACCAATAAGAATCAATCCTAACATGACACTTATGACTATTAGTTAATCAAAAGAAAATAATGGTATCTTTGAAATAATGTATTAAATATGTCATACCTTTTTTTATACTGCTTTTGGCCTACGTTTCCAGAAATAACCTATTATTTCTGTGAGCAACAAGGTGAGTCAGCGGCTTTTACAAATTACAATCATTAAAATAACAAATAACACTGCGAGTTAGAACTGATATATGTAGATAAAGTAAATTTCGTCCAATAGGCAATCAAATCTATAACGTTCGATCAGACTTAGAGCAAGGATAATGTATTTACTAAGCCACTGCGCCGGTACTGCAACAGTTGCTCGTGACATTTACTTATAATAAAATATACGGAGTGTTTTTACTATTAATAGATAAACGGTATAAGTAAGCACATGCAATTATTTTCTAATAAAGTTTGATAAAATTTACGCACTCTTGCACGGGTTGTTGTCTTGTCGGCAAACCTAAGCTATGTATTCTTTTTTTTAAATTTAATAAAAGAATACAAAAATTTGATTACAAAATTTTATATTTAATAAGTTTTATTTATTGTCTGTAGTTCGATAATCTTTATGCAGAAAATAAACCAGTTTTACCATCTGTATCAGCAAGTACTTAACGTTCTTAAATTTATAGTAGAAACAGCTTATTTCGGCGATAACTGACGAAAATATGTCTTAAAATCTAACCTACATACATTTGCACTCAAAGAAAACGATAAACGCTTGTTTAATAAGCAGTTACTTGTTCAACAACCCCTCCGCAATAAATCGGTGGGAGTCTAATAAACAACTCAGTGGCGCCATCTGTCGACGACACGTGCTCATTACTTGAGGCAATAAATCACAAGTATCATAACAGAGGGCGCTGCAAGTTGTGTAATTTATCTTTGCGAAAGTTGTGAAATAGCGAAAGATTGTGTTTATGACGCTACTGAGAGGCAGGTGCGCTTTAGAAGTGGAAGAAAAGTTTTCTGTTACTTTTATGGCAATGGCAATTGATAATACGAGGGTACGAGGTACGGACGGGGTACGTTTCTGTAGTTATCTTTTTTCGTAATTTAGGAATTGCGGTTTATACACCATATATGTATAATTTTAATATATTGTATATCAATGTTGTAAATCGAGTGTCACTTGTGGATACGGCTGGCTATAGCCTAGTATTTAAATATTTTTCCCGAACGAAACCTTAAACTAAAATAATAGCTAGCTAGCGCTAATAGCTTACCTACATTTATATATTACGATTTTAAAAATATACAATGAATGAAGCTAATAAATATACGTCATAATAAATAATATTTCGCGGACAAGAATACTCTTACTATGTAAGTTTAGTAATGGTATAGCCAAAAGTAAAACGCATCTATTAACAAAATTTTAGAAATGTGTATAGATATACAGGGTGTCCCAGAAGATGTGAATAAAATTGTAACGGGAGATTCCTTACGTAAGGACCTATCAAATGTGCTAAATAAAAAAATATATTATATACATTTTTTATATGTTGTTTATCGTTACGCAATTAATTTTATTTTAAGTCTGTAAAGTATTTGTGCACTAAAAATGTGTAAATAAAACAAGCAGCATAAAAAGCCGTTATTTAGTTCACTTCATTCATTCGAGAATGAAACGCAAGTTTTACGCACTTGTAGCCCTATTCTCTTTTTTATTTCAATGAGAATTATCTGCCATTACACCTTTTCCACCACTAACCGCAGCGCACAATACCTAATTTAACGTTGCCCTAATCCAGTTGTCTCCAGCTGTGATAGTGGCATAGTGCGCGCATCCCTTAATGGGCAATTTAGACGCCACACGTGGCGTGTCTTTGTCCGTAATGTATATGGCGTGTGGCGCGATAGCGGTTTGTGGGAGATTTATAGTTCTTCTCGTAGGTATGTAGTTTATAAGTTGGGAAGTACTTAATGTGATCTGAAGTGGTTTAGTTGTATAAACAGAAGAGAAGGCACACTCATAGGTAAGTTAATAAATAAAAAACGATAGTATAAACAGCACGTTATTTTAGGCTCTATGTATAACTTTTAAAATGTTTTGTATCTAGTAAAATAATTGACTGCACGGAAGGCGTAGTGGTTTTAATGTTTCCTTCGTCACTGGCACTACGAAACAGGGATGTTGCGGATGCAGATTTATTGACATCCGCGGATGCGGATCTTGATGCGGATATTTGAAGCCTCACATTCGCGGATGCGGATACGGATGCGAATGTCCAAATTTATGCGGAAGCTCCGCAATTGCGGATGCGGATGATGATGAAAATTGTTTATTTTATTTAATCAAAAGTATCTAATATCACACCTTTGCAGGTTTAGAAGCCTGTTTTGTAAAGGTTTATAAATTCAACGTACAACACGTACTACTGAACAACTGATTTCTTTCTTATCGTAACCTACGCTATATCTGGATCCGCATTAACATCCGCGTTGATTATTGCAGATGCGGATGCAGATGTCCAAATCGATGTGGAAGCTCTGCAATCGCGGATGCAGATGCGAATATTCGCAACACCCCAGCTACGAAGTACACCTACCCCACAGAGGACAAAATCTTGTGAGAGCTACAAAATATGATGGTAAAGAATTCGGGTGTTTTTGTGTCAAAAAAAATCTGTGGGTCCTACGGGACTTAATTTTAGTGTGTATAGTTGTCTTATAAATTAAAAATAATATGCTGATAAGGGATTAATGAACAGAATATTTATAAAAGGTTTCCGGCCACTACCTTATTCAGATCACCGTCTTATATAAGAATCCGCTCAGCAGTTCGGGAGTTATTTAGCAACAAACATACAAACGTTTAGAACATTTATATAACTTTAATCGAATGATCTTTCTTGAAATAAATATATTTCTCTGTACTTACATCAAATGTTAACAAAAACAGCATAATTTTATTCACTGGCAAGAAAAATACTTCACGATGTCGGGTGCGTAATTCGTAGAGTAACTCAACACACATAAATTCCGCTGGCGATAAACAGATGGCGCTATAAACAATATATGATAATGTAAGTGTCTGTTGTCTTACTGTTTTGTATCACGGCAGGTGGTAAATGTTCACTTAGAAATTACGATACTGCCGAACTTTACAACATGTGTATGTATCATATTGTCTTATGGTTATGCGTATAACATACATTGAAATTGAACTACTTTTTATGTATCTTATCGCGATATCTTATTATTTGAATATTACCTATTATGTATATATATTTTTCAGTAATGGACACGTGACCATGACTGCTGAAAAAAAATGAAAGAAAAATAATAGTACTTATTGCAGTTTAACAGTAACAACAGTTCAATAGATTTCAAAATCATATAAACAAGCGGTCGCCAAGAGATTTTGTTTAGCTTTGGTATATGCGCAAGAGTGTCTGCACATTAAGTTTTTATTGGATAACCAGGTCAAATTTTAAGTAGGTACGAATTTTCTTAGATATTCGGGTTCAGAATCGAGTACTGAATACCCTCCTTCAATATGTCAGGTCTTTTACCAATCAACCTGTATAGAGCTGACTGGCTAAGTCAGGTAAACCTATGAAGAACGGATATAAATTCAGAGAAACGCTACCGAGACACTATATAAAATTGAACCCTGGACCTCGGCATAACAGACACTAAATTCACGCTAGCAACTGGACTGAAAAAGCAAGCAAGATGCAACGATAGCCTAATGGGAGACCACTAGACTGCCACGCAGAGTTGTCGAGTTCAATCCTAGGGCACGCATGTCTGACTTTTAGAAGTTATGTGCGTATTAAATTGTTTATTATTCCTTGCTTTAACGGTGAAGGAAAACATCGTGAGGAAACCTGCATGTCTGAGAATTCTCCAAAATGTTCTCGAACATATGTGAAGTCTGCCAACCCGCACTGGGCCGGCGCCGGCGTGGCCCTTTTCACACTGAGGATAGAGGCCTGTGCCCGGCAGTAGGACAGTTTATACAGAGTTGATATTATATATTACTAGCTGCCCGGACAGACTTCGTTCTGTCGAAAGGAATTTTTTTTTTTTATGTTTACTTTATCACTAAGGGGTATGAAAAATAGATAGTAGCCGATTCTCAGACCTACTAAATATGCATATAAAATTTCATAAAAATCGGTCAAGCCGTTTCGGAGGAGTATGGTAACTAACATTGTGACACGAGAATTTTATATATAAGATATACTAGACCGAAAAGGCAAACATCAAAAGTCAAAGGGGAAGAAGCAGTATTGCCAACATTAAATTAACAACGAATATAAAGTTATTTAGTGGCGATCCTCGGGATTGACGTCGTAAAATCATCGCGCGGCGTCGTACGCGGTGCGCAACCAGAGTTTTAAGTGTTCGAAGCGCATTTCCACTATTTTGCGGTATTAGAGACGTCAAATGTGAAATAAAAGTGCAGTACGAGTAACACTAATAGCAGTTACTGCGTTTTTCCTCTCTAACCCGCGGTCTGGCGATCCAGTGTTGGCCACCTCTAGTAAAGCATCTGTGGTTATGGTTGCTCAATACAAGGCGGTCTGTATGCTTGTAATTCCAGAAAGTAATAAATACCTATTTAATAAAATGTCACTATCAAACACAAACAGAGACGTAGAAAGAATACATAGCTCTGAATGCAGAAATAAAGGCATCTAGTCGTAATCTGACTGCACATATAGCGTAGTCTTTTAAATGGTCGCTCCGTCCCGGACATTGCGTCGAATATTGTGGGTTCGATCCACACGCGGGACAAAAAATTATGTGTTGCTCAAATGGTCAGTCCGAGCATGGGAGCAATTTATAAGAAAAATATTTAAATTGTTATATACCTATTTAAATATTTTTTAAGCAAAGTTTTTGAGTAAAGCTTCTGTACTTAGCAATGAAATTTGACAGAACATTTTCTTAGCCTAAATAAGCCGAAGCTGTTACCCACACTTAGTTTATCAGGCATAATGGAAACGCGCGCCTTAAGAAAATGAAAGAGTGCTTCCACAGCCTTCAGTGTTTCCACCACATTAACCGCTAATTGTCGGCGGAGTAAGCAGAGGGATGATTTCACGGTGTCGCGCATCCGCCAGCGGCACACTCATCATTACTATCATTAAAGACAGTTCGCCATGATCGTGCTGATTTTCCGCGCCAAAGACTTTCGAGTGAAATGTCAAAAGTTTGAATAATAGCGCAGTGAATGTTGTGCAGTTATTATTCGTAATATCAAGACTGCAATTTAGTTTTATTGATTTAGTTATCGCCCCGAACGTAATTCTGATTCTTGATTGGTATAAAGCAGGGATGTTGAAAAGGACGTAGGGTGAGGACGTACATTTCATCCAGAAAAATAATGTTCCCAAGGGATAGAAAACCCTTCCACTTTGAGACTAAGTATATTCATTCTTCTATAAATAGAGTTGACAATAAAAGAAAGCCGATACATCGATTTATTACACTTTTTGTAATTTTGTATAAAAGCCTTTTGAATCTTTTTTACATTCTGTGTATTATTTTGCTCATACTGTTTAGTATTCGGTCTTGGCATGAAATAATCCCTATACTTTTGGGATTCGTTGCATGTTCTTTACCGTAATTAAATATTTGTATTTATATATTGTGTATTTTTTAATTAAGAAGCGGTGCGATCTGTATTATATCTAGTTACTAGTACATATACTATAGTATACTAATATATACATATATATACCAACAGACTGCAATGCAGAGGGTCTCGGGATCGAACCCACGTCGCGCACCTCAGACTTTCGGAAGTCATATGACTTTTCGAAATTATGTGCGTATTGATTGACAATTATCGCCTGCTCCGTGCCTCGGAGAGCACGTTAAGCCGTCGGCCCCGGCTGCCATGAACATCTATGGCAGTCGTTATTGGGAGAGTGTCGACACAAAAGATCCCACTGGGTCGAAGTGTCGCTGGTCTGCACTGACCGGCCCCCACATAAGATACATACATATTAGTACATATGCTATATTTGTTTACTAAATAAGACAGTTAAGAAAAAAGGTCTATTAATATATTATATTTATAGTAATGGACGCCAACAATCTAGTGATGATTTATCTTTTGAATATTTATTTAAAGTGGCCTTAGTCAGGATCGAATCCGATTATTAATGATAAACAAATCTCTACTTAATCAATTATATTATTGCCTTGTGTCGCTGAAAGTGAACATTTTTGAGTAGGCCATGTCATGTTGAATCGTTTACCGAACATACACACAGAGGGTCAATCTCGGAATAATACTATTCTCTCGTCTTCGTCTCAGTGTTATATATCACAAATACTATAATAAACGTCTCATATTTAACGTTTGTTAGACTAGATCGCCATTTTATTTTAAATATTATTATTACGAGATCAATTCTCGTAATAATAATATAATTAACTTAGATATGAACTACGCCACTATTAATATTACCAAGAGTTAAAACATTAACTCAACAATTTATGAAAATATGTTAAAGATAATAGAAAAATATCTCCTCAATTTCCAGTTCCAACAGACACAAAAAGATTAGTACAATAGAATATTATCTTAGTCTCGCTCATTAAGAGAACTATTAAAAATAAAATGAAAGCTCTTGTCCCCTTTCTTGAGGGCACTTGGGGTTAAGCGCCCTCTGTCGGGGGCAGGCGCGCTGTGGTTTTTGATTTTATTTGCCCTTTGCTTACCAGACCGTCTGCTAAGAAGATTTATACTGTAGTGATGAGAAAGGGAGTACGTTGTCGATGTTTTGAAAAATTTTACATGCTTAAAATTATTTAACAAAACTTTTATATGGATTGATATATATTTTATTTTGCTTACAACTGAATGAGCTACCTCGTTAATCCAGTGGCATAAGTCTGCGAGTATTCTTCTCTTCAAATTCTATTATTACTCTACTATCCTCTGTGTTTGTCCACCATCACCATGTTCATACAAACAGACATAAATTAATGCTTGTATTATATCCCTATGTATATAATATTTACAACAATCTGACTCTGTATGTCACTTATAGAGTTGTATATCACTGTTCAGTTCAAATTTATGGGTTATGTTCGACAAGACAAGGTGCAAATTAGTTTGAGCAAAATATATCTATCAATAGAAAAATCGTGCATCAGCGGCCAACAGCTAGCTGTAAAAAATATATAATGCAATCGTTGTTGTATATAATGCAATGCTTTTATTATTGTTCTGATACTGTTAAGCTGACCGGTTAAAATAAAATCGATATAGGTATATCGCTTCATCTTGACATCACTATTACTCCCAGTGGACAGCATTTAAATGAGTCAGACGTGTCTTGGTTTAAAGTTTGACTCCCGACTTTTACTATCGATATACAAATAACAGTACAGTATTTTATTTATTTTCATTCGTATAATAATCGTCATGTTTGTTTATGAATAAGTTAATATAATAGTGATAGTATAGTGGTAGACTATAGCACTGTCACGGAGAGGTCTCGAGTTCGATCAAAAAGCCTCCTTTTCCAACTTATTTGCGTATTCAATAGTAATTATCGCTCGTTTTAACGGTAAAAGAAAACATTATGAGGAAAACTACATATCTGAGAGTTCTCCATAAAGATCTCGAAGATATGTGAAGTCTGCCAACTCGCACTGGGCCAGCGTGGTAGACTATGGCCTAACGCTTCTCACATTGAGAAGAGGCCCGTGCCCAGCAGTGGAAAAGTTTACCTATATTTAGGGCAGATATTGTTACAAAGATAGTCCTGACTTACTAATTGACTGACTGTTCTATTACATTTATCGCTACCCCTAGAGGGATAAATCGTAGGTTTATGTCAAAAAGTGCAACGTTTAACAAATCCATAAAAACTCAAACAGCAATAACAAAATGGAACTTCAACAATTATATTTAACGACTAATTCTAATTAAAACAAGAAAAACCTGAGTCTTCAGAAAATCTAATTTAAAAGTTGAGTGATTAAAGAAATTGAGACGTCTGGGACTCGAATTCTGGACGCACCGGTAATTGTTACTGCACTGTTTAATTGCGATCGTTCATTTGGGGGGTTGAAATTAAAAGTGTACTCTGTCTTAACAAATTTTTGTAGATAAGGGCAGATATTTTTGAGGGTGATTTTATTTTACGCTCGTTTTGAGAGTAATGAAGGAACTGGGAAATTAGATTTAAAATTAAAAATATCGCCTCCGTAGAGCAGCGCTAGTGACTGTCATTACTGTGCATGAAGTTCTTGGGGCTAATTCGATAGTGGACCAAGTAATCTTGGGTTTTCTTATAGAGATATACATAGTAGCATGGGATCTGGTACTGTAAGGTCGCACACATATCAACTCGGTAAGGGAACGTAACTGTATCGCCTTTCGCCTCGCCGTCAACCAGGCGTCCTATCGTAAACACGTAACGAAAGCGGATCCGGTACATCGACTCGGCTACGGCTAAGCGACGCCGACGCCGCGCTTACGCGACCGCGAGGCGAGGCGATTACGTTACGTTTCTGATTAGTGTGCGTTGCAGTAGGGAGTTTCATACTAAGAATACTGCACGGCTCGAGTTGATACGGTGCCGATCCGTTTCCGAGTTGATATGTGTGCTGTGACCTGTAGTCGGAAGACAGCAATAGAATCACTCCCTATGACGTGGTACTTTAAAGCATAATGGCCAAAATGTGACTTCTTCTCTCTTAACCTTTATTATTCCCAAGTCACTTGGGGTCGGCTTTTCTGGTCTAACCGGCTTTGACTGGATATCAGTGTTTACACGGAGCGGCTGCCACCTGACCTCCGCAACCCGAAGGCTAACGATACCCTAAGGCTAGACCAGTGTCAGGATATTAGAGGGCACTGACTTCCCAATAACGACTGCCATAGATGTACATGGCAGCCGGGACCGACGGCTTAACGTGCTCTCTGAGGCACGGAGCAGGCGATAATTGTCAATCAATACGCACATAATTTCGAAAAGTCATATAACTTCCGAAAGTCAGAGGTGCGCGACGTGGGTTCGAATCCGAGACCCTCTGCATTGCAGTCTGTTGGTCTCCCCACTGAGCTATCGCTGCTACAATATAATATATAAAATATAAATACAAGTGGCCGAAATGTGACTGTTAAACCTAAACTTCTACCTACCGCTTATATTTCTAGAGAAGTATTCATAGATGTAGGACTGTGGAGGAAGAGAGTGTAATAACACTCTCACTTGACTATTCACATAAACTCCAAAATAATAGGGATCGTATAGTGCGAGCCTTTTAACATCCACTGAGCACAGTTCCAGAGGCCGAGATACTTCTGAGCATATTTCGTTGGAAAAATATACAACACAACACTTTACTCCATCCGGGAATTCAACCCGGGACCTCATGCACAGCAATCGTTTTTACTTGCCAGAGAGGCATTCACTACATAAATACACTAGGTACTATATCCATAAAGCAGATTCCAATAGCCCCATGCAAAAAACTAAATTGCATTTGTCAAAGGGCTGTCCATACGGTTATACTTTACGTAACACGGAGTTAACGAAATACGCATCGAAATAACTGACTAAACAAATAAGCCGCCCCTAGACAAAAAACGAACATGTATCAATTGCAACCGGCCCCTATGATTTATTGGGGCTGAATTAAATTGTAGCCGGGAGGGGGCGCTGTGTGGCAAACAGCGGAAACTTGGTGTGTATTTGATTATGGGTGTTTAAGTTAAGGGTGATAATTTTATTGGAGAGTGTGAATAATATTTGAGGTCACAGAGATGTTTGAAATACGTGTTGTATATCAAACATCTCTGTGCCTATATATATATATATATGTATAGCCCCAAGCCCATGAGATGTGGGTGTGATCTACCTCTGCTTAACGATTGAGGAAATAAGTGTGAGACTATGTGTTTCTCTGTTATTCTCCTAATTTACAGTTGAATATTACTATTTTTATTTATGTGAGTTCCGCAACGCAAAAGCATAAAGATATGCCTATTAATTGTTAAAATATTTAAGGATACTAAATACCCAGAGAAGCAGTGATACTCGAGTTCGATTCCACAGCACGCACTTCTGACTTTTCGAAATTATGAGCGTATTAAATAATTAATGGTCGCTTACCTTAACGGTGAAGGTAAACATCGGGAGGAAGCCGGCAAGTGTTGCCTTTGTAATGTTCTCAAAGATGTATGAGGTCTGCTAACCCGCCATGGCACTGGACTATTGCCCTTCTCTTCTCTTTCTAAGAAGAGGCCAATTCTCAGAGCTCGGATAGTTTAATTAACAGGGCTTATAATATATCAGTTCCCATATTGATTAACAAACATGGGAACCACATGTTTAACACGTTGACAGCGGCACTCATTTTTGTATTCTTTCCATTCCTGTGGTACGGGGCGTTAAGGCCTTGTTTGAAAACTATCATTATGGCGGTAAGGGGCTTATTAGACCCCGTTACGTTTAAGAAACTTAAAGGTTTCTTTTTCTTCAGTGCGGTACGAGCTTAAAATGACCCCGTTTTAAAGTAGATACACCACTGCATTCTGTTTTAATACACATCTTAGATATATATTCATCTCTTTCCTAAACTAAATCAAATTGAAGTTACGGCCTCCGCACGACAGAGAAGTCTATGTTTTTCTTAGCCGCACCGCAAGGAAGACACATACGCGGCTTATTAGACCTCGTTCCGCACTGAACGTGTTAACACATTATACGCCAACGGTCATAAATTACCGCGAACAATACATTCTTTACTGCGTCTTACATGGCATTCAACGTTTTAAAAATCACAACGTCAATACGAAACAAAACAATTCAAAACTCGGAAAATCGGATTATTCTGTATAGGGAGATACAGGATAATCCGATTTTCCGTCAGTCCGTAAATCGCTGAGTGTACCACTATGTTCGTACCCTAGAGGTCTGGGTTATGTTTGAGTTAATACCAAGCTGTGTATGAATAAATTGGCCGGCTTGCTTTGTAGGGAAAAAAAGCGCTCTGTGGTTTTACAAAAGGCTTTATATCTGGTGTGAAATGACCAGTTTGTGTGGTCGAAAGATTATGCTTCGCTTATTGATTGCGTTGTGAAAATAACGCAATAGTTGGAAGGTACAGTAGGTGCTGTACTAATGAAATTAATCCTGAATAGCGTGGTTTTGTGTTACTTTTATTGGACGAAATAGAAACCATCTGAAACTTTGTTGTTATATACGAATTAAAGAGTTATTTTTCGCTCGCTGTAATAGCGAAGAAAAATATTGTGACGTCTAAATGTCTAAGACTTTCTCATGATGTATAAAGTCTGCATACCCACACCAGGCCAGCGTAGATGACTATGGCCTAAACCTTCTCATTCTAAGTGGAGGTGCTCAGCAGTTGGCAATTTATAGACATGTGACACACGACTGCCTCGGTGACGCAGCGTTATAAATGTGACTGCTGTTCATGAGGATTCAGATTCGAATCTCGAGACAAGCAATCTGGGATTGCACGGATGGTATAGTGGTTTAAGTGGTCTCCTTGCCACTGCCACTGCATCAAGTGTTGGGTTCGATTTCCACACTGGACAAAAAGTTGTGTGATCCATAAATGGTTGTTCTGAGTCTGAGTGTTCTTTGTGTCCGTTGTTTGAATATTTGTAAAGTCCCTCGCGATGTGTCGCGCAAAGACTACTCCTGCTTAAGCAGCTGTCGTTTTTAACACGCTATTATTAGCTTGGTAGGTATGTACGTATATGAAACTATGTAACGGAATCTTTGAACGTGATTTTAACCCCTTTCAAACTGACGGATTGATTTGAAACTTTGCACACTTATCGAGGACCGATGACAATACAATAATTTAGCAAAATATAAAAATTTATAATAGTAAACACGATTTTAAAAGTAGAAAATAATTTAATAATTTTAGGTGTGGGGTGCTTTCTAAGATATTTTGACAACCCCCACACCACGCTTTCTGCCATTAACCTTTTTAAATGTTTTCTACATATTAAAGCGTGTTTTTTAGATTTTTAAACTATTATTTAATTTAATATTATTAATTATTTTATTTTTTATTTAAACAATCTGTTATTGCAGCGTAGCTGGAGTCTGAAACTAGGCCCATTATGCACGTAACCTATTATGTGGCACCTAAAATCATAGTAAGCAATAAACCTCTGCCTACACCTTCAAAATATAGGCGTGAAACTATACTTAACTTGTATGTACGATACATATAGTCTCAAAGCAAAAGAAAGAGTCCTTGTAAAAGAGACATAATATCTTTCTTTTGAGCAACAGTATCATTTTCTCCCCATACATTTTCTGAAACTACCTCACAAATTAAAACAAGCCCTCCGCACCACATTGATTAGCGCCAGTTCCTCAGGGATGAAGGTTTTGCGCGCTACGTGCCCAGGGTGCTAAGCAGGAATGTAATGAACACGTACTACCGACTAATTCAATAACATCATGAAGGATACATAAATAGAGCCTTTGCTAGCTAACTGTAGCGTTAATTGAACAGAGAACTTTGTTTGTTCTATTCTATTATAACGTATATACACACAGCATAAGATATACGGCTATATTGCCTTAAACAATTAATAGGGAAAATTTGTATATGAAAATTGTTTTCAGATACCCAAAGGGTACCATCGAGTCCCTTTTGTTATTACTATACCTGTCGGCACTCTTCGTGTGTCTAAGAGGCAAAGCCATGCGTCTTAAACCCACAAATCGCAAAGCCTATTACGATTCTAAGATGAGTCATAGAACCGTAATAGGCTGGTTTTGTTGTATAGTAATATACATAAAAGAAAGATATTAATTTTAAACTGTCTCGATTCTTAATAAATGATTTAGTATATTGGCGATACTAAATTAATGAAAGAGAAAAATATTAAAATGTTTATACATAAATGATTAGATTTTATAATCTTTTAAAATTATACATATAATATATAAGCATGTAAGTATTTATTTTTAAACTTGTAGAACAATTATTGTTCTGCAATTGCACAGGTCAGTTGGCGGCCTCACTGCCCTTGCCCGAGTTGAAAGGATCCGCGAATCAAACTTAATTCCTTGCGATAGTCACCTATACATAAAGTTTGAAAAACTATACAAAACTACTACCAATCTTCAAGGAATGGTTAACTAATGCCAAAGTTTGACCATGGAACTTAAGAGACATCTATGTTTCGTTGACCACTTAATCGAACAATAAAAGGTACATACCCGATCGCAGGGCGCCGGCGCATGCAGCTGCCTCGCCTGGCCTCTCCCCAGCGCGTCCCGTTTCCTCTGCGCACTAAACAGACGCAGCTCCTTGCGTTCCTCATCAGACAGGGCGTGGCAGTATCGGACCTGAAACACAATATCATAAATGCAATAAAGCTATACATTAACGGTAAATAAGCATAAAGCATATGGCACTTTAGGCTCCTGAAGAGGGCGTACATGCCCTGGACAGAAGTGTAGATTTGTTTGGAACTAGTCGCAAAATTTTTGGTAATCTTTTTATCTTCTTCTCCCTAGCCTTTATTATTCCCAAGTCACTTGGGGTCGGCTTTTCTGATCTAACCGGATTTGACTGGATATCAGTTTTTACACGGAGCGGCTGCCACCTGACCTCCGCAACCCGAAGGCTAACGATACCCTAAGGGTAGACCAGTGTCAGAATATTATAAGGCACTGACTTCCCAATAACGACTGTTATAGATGTTCATGGCAGCCGGGACCGACGGCTTAACGTTCTCTCCAAGGCACGGAGCAGGCGATGATTGTCAATCAATACGCACATAATTTCGAAAAGTCATATAACTTCCGAGAGTCAGAGGCGCGCGACGTGGGTTCGAACCCGAGACCCTCTGCCTTGCAGTCTCTTGGTCTCCCCAATGAGCTATCGCTGCTGTTTTTGGATTTTTTTTTATGTTAGGCAAAAATCCACTAGCTTTGAGAGAGATTTTTCTGTTAAGATGATTTAAGAAAAGTTTTGTATTAAATTTTCAAGTACACTAAAATAACTTAACAAAGAAGAGTAGAACAGATAGGATGTTCAGTTCAAATATGGAGGTCGATAAAATATGTGTTAGTTATTTATTATACTTTAAGATATGCCTCTTCTTTAAAAATAATGGAATAGTTGCTTCGTTTTACTGTTGAGTGTAGGGTTTTCAGAGTCTTAAGAAGACGCTGTCGTGATGTTAACCGGAGAGGACTAGTAGACCAGTAGATTAAATGGTTCCTTTTTGGCAATCGTGTATAAAAGCTTATCATCAGGCAAGCTTAATTGCCAACTTCACGATTGTTCAATGAAAACAAAAACAATTAGTCGTAAGATTATGGTCTCGAAATCCTCTCGTCCCGTCAGTGGGACAATGGTGGTGAGACAAGCAGATAGCCGGGTCGAAAATGTGATGACGGTTGTCGTCTATAAAGACACTTACTCAATATTTAAGCAGTACCATATTCTTGCAATTGAATTCTATAGTCTCTTTTTAATTCCTATTATATGCTTGCATAATGTTAAATAAAGTGATCTATTATCACCTATTCCTATTCTTCTTCTTTTGGTTCTCTTTCTTTCTCGACTTCTTTAACTCTTATATTCGGTCATACCATCGTTTACTAACAATGGTATGCTTATACTTTTTCTAGCGCACTATTTATCCATAGTTCCTGGCTCTCTGTCTACTGTCCTGTCTTGCTGGATAAAGACGCGAGGTATATAATGTACTAGAAATAAGATTATAGTGTCGTAGATTAAAGAAGTAGCTAGTACCTCATTGTCTTGCGGTGGCAACTGTTGCAGCAGTTGCTTGAGTCTGTAGCGTTCTCCGACGCTGTTCACGTATGGAACCTTGTCTTCTGGCAGCGCTGAGAAGTACAGGTGGACCTGGAACATATAAAGGTAAAATTTAACAGTGTTCACTACCTATACATTAAAACAGAAACACAAGGCATCATTGTGTTATTTTGTATCCTAGTCTTGCTCTTCATCATAAAATTAACACCTGGTCTCTGGATAACTTATAAACAACATGTCAAAATCAAACTCAGTGATTTGATTGGCTCTTGCTAATCCAGTCAGCTAATCACACCAATTGAAATGAGTTTGACCGTCTTTTTGTGAAAATCTGCCTTTTAGATACATAGATGTTATTCTTGTAATACAGAAATCGCACCCTTAATAAAACAGAGACTTATCTCAGTATTTTGGATTAAACAAATTTGAACTCTATTGCAAAGATTTAACACAAATATAATATTAGAATTTAACATATACAATTAGAGTTCAAATTGCCTTACTTTCAAATTTCGAGTTAAGTCGCTGTTTTATTAAGAGTGCGAAATGTTAACAGGGTTGCAACATCATAAATACATATAAATTAGGCATACGCCTGCATCTCTGGAGGGGTAGGTAAAGGTCTAAGGTTGTATTTAGTCAGCTATGGATTTAGGGCCGAAAGCTTTTCGAAATTATGTGCGTATTGATTGACAATTATCGCCTGCTCCGTGCCTCGGAGAGCACGTTAAGCCGTCGGTCCCGGCTGCCATGAACATCTATGGCAGTCGTTATTGGGAGAGTGTCGACACAAAAGATCCCACTGGGTCGAAGTGTCACCGGTCTGCACTCACTGGCCCCCACATAAGATACATACATACATAGGGCCGTCGTAAGGGCTTGTACACAAAACTGCGATGCAACATCGCATCGTAAAAATCTACGAGCTCCCACGACGCATCGCAAGAACTTGCGAATTGATTCGCACCGCGCATTCAAATTTTTTTCGAATCGTTGAAGGGAGACTCTTTGCCGCAAGAAATCGCATCGCAGCAATTCGTGTCGCAGTTTTCTGCGTTACGAATTCGCATCGCGCCGATTTGCAGTTTTGTGTACAAGCTCTTATAGAGGGCGTACCATGTGTAACCGTTGTACCGGGTACAATTCCTAGATCACGAGCAGCTACTGAGAATTTGTTGACAGAAAGACCCAACACTTGGCTCGACCCGGAAATTGAACCTGAGAGGCACAGCAGCCGTACTCCCGTTGTACCGTATGCACGATTGACCTGCACCATCAATGGTGCAGAGGAAACATATTCGTTTCGTTTGCACCATTAATATTAATACAACTACTTCACCATACTTTCCTACTCATAGGTAAAATTCCACTACCGCTGCACTACCGAGGCAGTAAATAATCTGATTTGCTTAAAGATTCAAATATTTCGATAATTTTAACGACATACGTACTATTTTTGAAGATTAATAGCAATTTGGGTTAATTGCTATGGATTCTAATTAATCCTCCAGCTAAGCTAATATGCTTATGTTAGAATTGAGTTCACGTCGTTAGTGCAAGGGCCAGGATTCGAACCCTATCGCTATCGCCGCACATCGCTACAACGAACTACCCGAAACAAAATGAATCTACTTTCCCGCTATAAATAATAATCTCAAGATATAATAACACAGCGGTCATTAACTTAGTACGTGGAAAACATATAAAGTACCGGGACTCCGTGCGGGCCACAGATAGTGGTATTATGAGATTAACGGACAAAAATATTGGCGCTTAAACTGTTGGACGTTACTGGACATTATTGATTTAGTAAGACATCGCAGGATTATGGGATGGCGCTTTTGTTTTATGGGTTTCAGGAACGGTTGTGTGGTAAGTGAGTTGGTTTTTCTAAAGATGTGTTCTTTAAGGGTTATTTTTTTGTACTGGCATAAATAAGTAGGACAGTTAAGTAGAATATCTAGACCTAGTTAAATCTTAATTAATATTATAAATGCGAAAGTGTGTTTATTTGCGTAACAAACAAATGAAACATCATGATGACTGGTCGAGTAGTTAAGGTGTGGGTCTTAACTACTCGACCAGTCATCATGATGTTTCGCATACACTTTGTCAGGGGTGCAAAAAAGAACATAAGAAGAAAGGTAGCCCCTTTTTTTCAGTAAGAAAGTATTGTTCCCGGGGGATAGGTATTTATTTATAAAATCAATATTAACGCGAGCAAGGCCGCGGGCAAAAACTAGTTAGTTAATAACCAAGACTGATATTAATTAAAATTGAATATGTTTTTTATATGAAATTATGGAGCAACATTTTGTTTTTCAAATGTTACTTGGAGTTTGAATTACGCGTTATTAGTGTTTTTGTTAGACCTTATAGCTAAGCTAGAATGGTCGTGATAACGGTGGATTGCAGACGGCAGTATTTTGGGTAGGATCCGAGCCGACGACCTTTTCATAGTATGTATGTATGTATCTTATGTGGGGCCAGTCAGTGCAGACCGGCGACACTTCGATCCAGTGGGATCTTTTGTGTCGACACTCTCCCAATAACGACTGGCATAGATGTTCATGGCATCCGGGACCGACGGCTTAACGTGCTCTCCGATGCACGGAGCAGGCGATTATTGTCAATCAATACGCAAATAATTTCGAAAAGTCATATAGCTTCCGAAATTCAGAGGTGTGCGACGTGGGTTTGAATCCGAGACCCTCTGCATTGCAGTCTGTTGGTCTCCCCACTGAGCTATCGCTGCTCTTCCTCTTGATAGTAAGTCCAATGCCTTAGCCATTGGACTACCGTCGCCTTTTCGTTATTGATCCCGTGGCGTAAGCTTGCACTTATTATTGTTTGGAATTATGTAGCCTTGATATAATTCCCAAGTCGGGCAAAGTATTATTAAAATCCTCAGTACCAGTGCGGAGATTGGCAATCTGGTAATCAGCAATAGTTACGCCTAGAGAAGCCAGGTCTTAAAACAAAAAAGACAGACAGATCAGCCAGTTTAGCTAAGCATTTGGGTAAAAAGGATAAACACCAGTAATTTTTTGTCTTAGTATAACACGACAATTTTTTAGGGGATGTCTGTGCTAGTCTGCCTCTTTGCAATTTTAATTTAAATTGTAGGCCAGGTAGGTATTGGTAAACATAGTGGACTAAAACACAATATCTAATCCTGTATTTACCTACTTTTACAAACAAATATATGATTGATTGATTGCGCTAGCAATACAAGGAGAGGTGGGTAAAGCATTATCCAGACATACAAATATATGAAAAGAATTCCCAATTTTAAGAAGTAGATACTTATTTCGAAAGCCGGGCAGTCCGGACAGCATCTAATTTGACCGCACACTCAACCAAAAAGTCTTTTTGGACACAGTCAAGCTTTTTGGTTGCTTGTGCTTTTCCCAGGTGCCTGGCATCGCCAGTTACGTGTGACCTGAACTCGAGCTGGTAAAATATAGGTCATACATACCTCTGTCTAAAATGGACGTGGATGGACGAGGAAAGACTGACTAAGAAAGTTTATAAGGCTAGTGTGAGTGGAACAGTCGCAAGAGGAAGACCTAGGCGAACGTTTCTTGATCAGATCGGAGGCGTTCTGGACAAAGGCCAGGTTAAGAGCACCTTGAAACGACGGGCGTGTATGAGGAATGTGATGAAAGTGAATGAAGCCAGAGAAGTGTGGATCGTAGCAAATGGAAATCCGTAGTCTCTGCCTACCCCTCTGGTAAACAGGCGTGAATCTATGTATGTATGTCTAAATCTTTCGGTACTATACAGGCATAAGGCGTAATAGCAGTGGTAGCCCAATGGATAAGGCATTGGACTTGCGATGGAGAGATCGCGGGTTCGAATCTCACCCATCGCATTACTGACGTTAACTCACTCTTAACACAAGCATTCGAGATTAGCTGGATGGGTTTACAAGAATACTAGTAGGTAATTTTAAACCCAAATTACTAATAATCTTTAAAAAATAAAAGAAGTATATACATATATTGAAATTAAACTGCTATATACGGCTTTTATCGCGTTGTTTATTTGACACTTTAATACAAAATTTTGAAAATTGTTACACTACTACTACTATTAAACTTTACAAACTCGTCGGGAGACGGAGAGTCTCCCCGTGACCATGGCTGCTGAAAAGCAACCGAAACGTCGGGGTAAGTGTAAAAATAAATTAAATCTAAATAGTTTTAATATTAATTTAATTAGCTTAAAAATTTGTAAAGTTTAATAGTAGTAGTAGTGTAACAATTTTCAAAATTTTGTAATAAAGTGTCAAATAAACAACGCGATAAAATCCGTATATAGCAGTTTAATTTCAATGAATAATATTCGCGTAAATAGAAGACAATATTATATAAGAAGTATATATATATATATGTAAATTGTAATACAATTATGTGAGTATTCGCGCACATTACTTATTAAAATACATAATGATCGCATTTATTATATATTTATGTAAATGTCGTATCTCATAACTCTGCAACGTTTAATAAGAGCAGTATTACTGCATGGTGAGTCATTGGACGAGATAATGAAATATCTACGTGATCTCCATATATCATATGAGAAAATTTCTTCACAAGGTTGTATGATTAAATATATAGGGTACTAGTCACTGTTTGCGGCTTCACTCCCAATCACTCAAGATCGCATACAGGGCTAAAATGCATATCCTATGTTAGTACAGGGCTTGGTCTATATGTGTGTCAAGTTTCATATGAATCCGTTTAACAGTTAGGCGTGATTGAGTAATAAACGTCCAAACATCTTTACAAACTTTCACGCTTGTAATATTAGTGGGATATACAGCACGCACGATATAAAACTGTCTTGCTAGTCCGGCAGCATATGTTTACGTGTATTCGTGAGGAGAGAGCTCGGTGGACAGCAATAGGGTCGTCCTTTTTATCACGTAGGACTATAAAGGCCGAATAAAACAGTTTACCTAAATACCTACTTCTTCCTGATATGTATGCGTACCTATGTAGCAAATAAGCATACATACATGATAACATCATCAACAGTAAGCCATGGTGGTCTATGATAGCTCGCAACACCAAGGATCAATCGCGAATTACTGACAACGTGCACGCTCATTCGTTGGCCAGGTAACTCTGACCCAGTATGAGAGTAACAATATAGGCTCATATACCTGCCTCGCCCTTTTATATACCTTACATCAACATTCAAGTTTTTCCTGAAGTAACTATAGTCTGCGCAATACCATCCCGCTTACTACCATTCCGTACGCCTGCTTTTTTGTCATTTCTACTGCGGGTCCGCAACACGCCTATGATACTCCCACTATTGTATACGATCATAGATTACTGTAACAGGACATCTTAATGCGGGCCGTATGTTTCTATGCCATCATAACAATGCAAAAATGTAACATAAATCACGGCAAAAGAAAACTTGCACCATTTTCTTAAACTCCAAATTAATTCCCTTGTTTCCATCGCCACGTTAGTTTATTAGTTTTATTACAAGAAGGGCGGGGGACAGCTCGGGAGAGTCGTTTTAATTTTTTGCTTCGTTGCGTTCGAGTTAGTACTTTATTTTTACTGTAATTATAAATACCGAAGATACTTGTATTTTGGTATTCAAAGTGCGGCGTCATTACGCTGTTTGCTGCGACCATGTTGTGAGTAAAAGTTGGGATAACGTCCTGGTTTATTTAGGATAATAAAATGACATTTTAACCCATTCACTGTCCCGTGGTAGACACAATAGAAATTCTATTGTTATGTATCATAATTATGTGATTCATCGGACAGGGAACCTGTTAAAAATACTTTTTTCTGTATAAACCCAATAATACATAGCTTTGTTACGCCTATAGACTGTGTCACTTAGATTTGATTTTATAGATCCTTGCTAATATTATAAATGCGAATGTGAGTTTGTTTGTTTGTTACGCTTTCACGCCTTAACTACTCGACTGATCATCATGAAATTTCGCATACACGTTGTCAGGGATACAGAAAAGAACATACTTAGTATTTTTCATAAATATTGTCAATTTCGGCACTACTACTTGCGGACCACACATACTTTGGTCCGTTTGGGGCATAAAGCACGACATACGCTGGCTTTCTACTAGCGACGATTCGCTTGTCATATTCTATACAATTTAAACGAGTCAGTGACAACTACATAGGCGATACAAATTTATACCGTATAGTATAGTCGAACTAACAGTGCTGGCTAGTATACTAAGCAGTTCAAAGAACTATAATTTTCTTAAATTATGTAGTTAGTAGTATATAAACAATGTTGGTACCTATGTCAATTTTAGAGACAATCACATACATAGATTAAATAATTACTATCTATGATTTTCTTAAATTATTAGGTTAGTAGTTATTGTAAATAATGTTTGTACGCTACTTTTAATGATAATTATATACATACATTAAATGGTTATTATCTTTGTTATGGTCTTGACTGAGGTCGCTGGCAAACGCGAGTCAAGAAAGTAAAGTAAGCATTACGCTAATACTCTGGCGACATTTCAGCTCAGAGTTTTTAAACTTCCTTTTTCCTATAAATTTGAAGTAACAGCCTTAGCGGAAGATTTCATAGCTCTTGATTTCTAAGAAATGCTGTGTCAACCTATATGTAGATAACCATACTTAACAGCGCGTCTATTGGCAACTTCGATGAATTATTCAAAATATATCGTAATCACTGTGTAATAACTTTAATACTTAAGCGTTGCATAATTTATGTAATACGAACAGGCATTAACGCGATCATTAGCTATTTACGTGCTCTAGCCGTGGTCACAAGCAGGTATACTTGTATAAGCTGATATATCTCCTCAGTCAGTGCAATCGGACAAAAACATCAAGCGTTCCTGTGTATTTATATATATTTTATATATTTGTTGTATATTCCTTTTATGGTTTTAAATATCAGGGGTTTAACATAACGGACCCTTTTAATATTTAAAGCACGAAGATTTAAAAGTCATATACCTACATACCTATTCATAATAGAGCCTTTCAGTCCACTTCAATTATGGTGATGGTTCCATCACGTCTGTATGTATTGTTAAAAGAAATTTTCGTTATTTCGTAATTAAATTAGTCCTATTAATCAAAAGCAAGCACTCAAAGTCGTCCCACTTTTAAATTGAATTTTTATTGGGTGTCACACTAAGGTGTGGTGATAATATTATAGTAATTCAATAGTTAGATAATTACTACCGTGAATTTAGACCACAATATTACTCACCTCACTAAAATTATTGACACACGTTGAAACACAATTTATAATTTATTTTGCATTATATATAAGTAATATTGCTTCTGATTTTTCTTGGGTATATTTTTTATAAAAGCATTTTCCTCACTATAAATGATTCTTGTGTCGCGGAGGACTTTACAAACATTCAAACAACGGACTCAAAGAACACCCAGACTCAGGACAACCATTTGTGGATCAGACAAAGTTTTGTCCCGTGTAGGGTTCGAACCCATAACACTCGGTGCAGTGGCAGTAGCGAGGCGACCACTTAAACCACTACGCCATCCGTGCAATACCATTAACGGATATCGGTCGATGTCATCGACACTTTCTAGAGTCATGATCGAGTCATATAACATACATTAGATGTGCCCGCGGCTTCACCCGCGTTTATCGTTACTGCGCCACTCCCGTGGGTCGTGCGTGATGCCTTCCTCGATAAATAGGCTATCCAACACTAAAATAATTTTTCAATTTGAACCAGTAATTCCTGAGATTAGCGCGTTCAACCAAACAAATAAACAAACAAACTCTTCAACTTTGTAATATTAGTATACATTATCACTATGTAACCAGAACTAAAAACCACGTACCATGTATAGACGAAAACAAATGTCCGGGTTAATTCCAATGTGTGGTCATAGCGCGAGTTCTGTGGACCGCCCGGGGCACGTTTGGTTACATTATTATAATATTTTTAAGTTATTATGGGACATATTCTCAGTACGGACGATTTTTATGCCGCGACTAGTAATAATGTATACGAAGTTCATTTAGTTAGGGATAGTTATGGTGATATCAAGAAATTTTGGAAAACTATAATAATATTAGACGTGATAGTATGTCGTGAGTATGTTAACTAGTAAGTTACTAAACGTATTGAGAACAAACATAGTTTTACACCTATACCCCGAAGGGGTAGGTGTAGGTGTATATTCAGTTGCCGCTAGCTATGCTTTTAGGTCTCACGTAACAGAAGTATAGCAGTCTAACCAGGCACACTACCAGTATTCGTGTTGCTACTGAGAATTTCTGACAGAAAATCTCAATAATACTATGCTGATCCGAGCATCGAATCCGAGATCTCATGCACAGCACCAACAAGATACCACAATATCCTAATATAAGGGGTTAAAGTATGAAATTGCCGATTTGTACTGAAAAATTGAAACTCGTTTTTTTCTAAGATGTACCATATTTATTTAATCGAAATATTTACCCTCATTATCTACACATTGCTGGCATCTAAACGTAAGTTAATTTATGCCTTTACGATAGAACGCCGGGGATCTAGATTCGACAAATTGTGTGAAAGCATTTTGTACTGTCTCCTGGGAAGAAAATTTTTTATCACGTAGAAAATTGTCCAAATCTCGAATAAAATGGTAGTCCTTTGGAGCAAGGTCTGGTGAGTACGGAGAATGACGTATGATTTCTAACTGCAGCTCCTATAGAGTTACAGCGGTTTCTCGTGCAGTGTGAGGTCTTGCGTTATCATGGAGCAATAATGGTGAAGATCGATGTACTGTTGATGATCGGGGCTGTTTCACTGCCAGTTTCGCCATCATTGTTGGAAGTTCGGCACAGTAAACATCTGCTATTATTGCTTGATGTGTGATGTGTTAGTGAATAACACCATGAAGAGACCACCAAACAGTTACCATTACCTTTTTATTGGTAAGCTTTGCTTTAGGGCACTGTTGCGGCGTTTTAACCTGAGGTCAGCCATTGCATTTATCGCTTACGGTTATCGTAAAGAATCCACTTTACGTCACATGTCACAATTTGATCCAATATTCCTTCACTTCTGTACCGATTCAACAAGGCAACACAAGTTTCAACACGCATTTCTTTCTGCAGATCAGTCAAATCATGAGGCATCAATTTTTCATATTTTTCATCTTATTTTTTGATGCATATGAGCCAATATTGTAGGTAGGATAACGTTAAACCATGCCGCTAATTCCTGGGTAGTTTGACTTGCATCGACTGCCACTATCTCCTTCAATTCAGCGTTATTTACCTGTGTGGGCGGTCTTCCACGTGGTTCGTTCTTCAAGTCCATTTCCATATTTAAACCAAAAACGCACGGTGCGTTCATTAGGAGATTCCTCTCCAAACGCAGCGTTGATATTGCGAGCCTTTTCTGCCGTGTTAGTTCTGCATCGGAACTCGTATTCAAAACTGACTCGGATTTCCGAAGTATCCATCTTTCCCGTCTAAGCAGAATAAAGAAAACAATTGAAAGTCAAAAATCTAATGTTGCACATTTTTTAAAAGAAGAATCTTATTGGTATCATGTGAAAAAAGTTTCACTCGAAAATCTCACACCATGAAGCATTTATGTCAATTCAAAGTATCTATTACTATACAACGGCAACTTCATACTTTGAACCCTATTATTATAAATGCGAGTTTGAGTTTATTTGCTACGCTTTCAAGCCTTAACTACTCGACCGATCACCATGCAATGTGTATACCTTTCTTCCAGGAAAAGTACTGTTCCCATCGGAGTTACGGGCAAATGCTACTTAAGAAAATAAAGTAGTTTGACAGTTTTGTAAATCTACAAATAAACTAACATTCTTATCCTGACTGATCTGTATCCTTATCTACTCTTGATAAAATTATAAATGCGAAAGTGCCTTAGTCTATGATATATAAGTAAGTAGGTATATATACATATATCAAAGACTATTTTATACGACGGAAAATTGCACCGTACCTGTGGAATGGGACGCCCAGTAGACGAAATTCAAAAATAAATTATGATTATAATTTATGTTTGGATATTCTTTCTTTTTTCTGCCTATACTCCATCTTCTATACTAATATAATAAAGGAGAATTTGATTTATTGTTTGTATGTTTGTAAGGATTTAACTCAAAAACTACTCAACAGATTTCTTTTCTTTATTAGAAAGCTCTATTATCACCGAGTAACACAGGATATATTTTATAAAAAATGTACTGTTACTAATATAATCTAACCTATCCTACTTTTACGCAAGCGACGCCGCGGGTAAAAAGGTAGTCATATTATATAAACGTAAAATATGCAAAACACACTCCTTCATACGCGCAATATGCCTAAAAAGAGCTACAACGCGACGTTTTCTCTTCACATCTTAATATACTTATATATACCTGCATACATATAAATCAATGTACTAATGATTTAACTACACTCATTACAAAACGACAAATTAAACTGATATCCACACGGACTCAATTACTTATAATTGAACTTGTGTCGGCAGACAATTTGTAGCTCATTATTTGTGTTATCTCATTTCTCGAACATTTATCATGTCATTAGGGCCACCATGCCGCTTAAAAGAATCGAGAGAAGTATAAAATTATACTTACAATGTTACGAAAGAAGCTTAATAAGAATAATATGAGACATGATTAAAATTTTGACACTACCAGGTATGAATCTCTTATCAGTGTGAAAAGAGTACGTCCGTAGTTTGTCTGTCAAGCAAGGTAGCAGACTTCACTGTCTTCGAGAACATTATGCAGAACTTTCAATTATGTTGGCTATTTGACAATATTCTCCTTTTCCGTAAAAGCAAGCGGTAATAAGTTATTTAACTTTCTTTTTTAAGTCAAAGGTGCGTGCCACTTATAGCCTATTTTAAAAAGTATGTAGGTAATTACGAATCTCAAGAATGCTAATGACATGCTCGTATGTGTCAAAGGTAGGAAAAATATTGTAACGCTTAATTACTGCCGTGTAAGCTTATTAAACTGTGTGTGGTATTAGATCAATATGTTTTTAATTATGTTACTAAAATGTGATTACACCTTACTTTAAGATTCTGTAGATCATTTATTAAAGAAGCTCAATTATGAATCTCTAACTTTAAATATAAAAAGTCTCCATCACGCCATACCCTGATATTTAAAAACACAAAAGGAAGGGCGTCCATTTCTCTAAAAACACTTTCATCCGCCAGCTATACACGACGCGCCAAAAAAGAGCAAACTGCAGAGAAACAATAGCTCAGCGGACAAAGGGAGCCATTGTGGTGAACAGAGCCGCCACAATGGTGGCTACCTTTGTCCCACCCGGTGGTTAAAGGTAGAAATCCCTCTGTCCGTTTGTACGTTGCCATTCGCCATATTGCAAAATGCGGGTATGCAAATTTTCCTTTAAATGGAAAGAAATGTTTAACATGTGTACAAAAATGAACGTTTAAATTGTTTCAAAAACGTTTTGGATTCTTTGTGCTGCGGCTGTGGTTGCGTTAAGGCATGTATTGCTTGTAAATATAGTAGTTAATATTTTTTAATAAATTAAAAAATGAAAATAAATAGTTACATATAAAAAATAAAATTACTGTTATTATACATGCGAACGTGACTTGGTTTGTTTGTTTCTTATGCTTTCACGCCTTAATTACCTCGACCAATCATCATGAAATTTAGTATACACGTCAGGGGAACAAAAAAGGACATAGGGTACCTGTTATTCAGAAACAAGTGAGAATCGGTAATGAATTGCCGTAAATCTTAGAGTTCGAAAAAATGGTTCAAGTAATATGCAAAGGTCACGTGATACCACGTGACCTTGATGTCAAAAATCATAGACATTTCGTGGTATATCGATTATGCTGAGTCGAACGGCATTGACCGTGAGTCTCTAGCTCTTACGGTTCTTGAGTTGAAAGTTATATAACAGACGGACGATGAAGCTGTTGTATAAGAGTTTTTTCGAACTCGAAAAAGGGCTGTTATTAATCTAACCTAAACTACATTTACGCAAGCGAAGCCGCAGACAGAATCTAGTATTTTCATGATTATACAGGTAGTCTAAGTAAATATCTAAAAGGTAGCTAACTACCTACTAATAATTAAATTAAGATATATTAAACAGTAAGATATCGTTAGTACGGCGTAATAAGCGCTTGTTTAAAAGTAGTTCGATGTATCGTGCAATAAAGGTATACCATGAGTTTTCAAAGCTCTCGATAAAGCTCTTTGATACCTTCAATCGTCACCATAATTGTCATATATTTTGCTTAGTTAATGGGAATGTCCGCTCGCGGCGCTTTTAAAAATGTCTGGAATACCGACTGTCAAACGCATCTAGGGTGCGGCGAAAGCAGTAAAACTCATTGTAGGGCCAGTTTCATTCAGTGAATTCTTAGTCAATTCCTAATAGCCGCCTACAGGAAACATGAAATGCCTCACTGAGCTATTAGTAAACATTGTGAAAGTAGTCTTTGTTTATTACTTTTTCCTAAATTGTTCGGAGAACGTAATATGTTCTTATAAAAAATGCGACAAGCGTGGTATATAATTTCAGTCCACTTATCTATGAATAACTACCTTGTCAAGTGGTAGATTACTTCCTGACTTTTTTACGTGAAGCACGGGGCAATAGAAGAACATGAAGGTACAGTTATTAGACTTGACTGAATAATTAATGAGCTGGCGTCTCTAAATAGTTCCGAAGTTCATTTATATGCTGATCTAAAAGTTTACAGTGACTTATGATGGTCATCATGTCTCACAGAAGCACACACAATAATAAACCTCGAGACAAGTCCAGTCTACTCAGGAGAAAAAAATTGGACTGATTATAAGTGATCCATAGTATCGCTCAACAATTTAAATCATAGCTCACCGTACTACCTAAATTGTACGCAAAGCTGTCTACACCAAGAAAAGTGAGCTCATACAGTAAACAGAGAACGACAACACAATATGAGTGTTATAATGTGTCATTATATCAAATTTTAGATGTTGTTTCAGCATTGTGTGTTGGATGACAACTTTATGTCCAGGTGACCATATTTTAATGACAAAGGGCGCATCGATGATTTAAATCTTTGGTATCTCTAAAAGATACCTATATGGATAGAAAGCTATTTTACATAAAATATGATTTGAATATATAATGTCTTCCAGACCGAATTTCGGTTACGGCGGCCAATCTTAACGTAGACTAGCCATCTGCGCAGGAGATATTATAGTGCACAAGCATGTGCGCAAACTCAAGTGGACTCTCTATTTCCTCACGGTCATGATCCGATGGGACGGTAATCCGACACGACCGGAGAGAGGTCAGGCGCAGGACCAACGGCTTTACGTGCTTTCCGAGGCACAGGGGTGTCTTACACCGCCAACTTCCTAACTCAGGGCTGCTATTGAGATTTCTTAACATAAAAACCCAATAACGTTTTGTTGGCCCGACCCGGGATTCGAACCCGAGACCTCATGCACAGCAATCACATTCACTACCGCTGCGCGTCGGAGGCAGTTAAATAGATGCAATGCATAATATAGAAAGAATACACACATGTAATGAGTTAATAATTCCTGATAAGTGAAGATAAGAATGAAAAATGTTTACCTGCTCCGGCCTCAATCCAGGCGGCACCCACGTGTACTCCTCAAGCGCGCACCCTGAGTCGTCATCAGACTGAGAGTGTCTATGAGGATCTCCAGGCTTCATGAGTCTCTCAGCGTGCTCTAGTAAGCCCCGGAATTTGCCTTGCGGCACAGGATGAGGCGACAACGACATGGCGGATTGAGGAGATTGTGGAGACTGGTAACTTTGTCCAGGGTTGTTCAACTGGGACACAGAATGACTGTGAAGTAGACCGAATTCTGTAAAGTTCTGTCCCTGAACTGGCTGGCTTCTTCTGAAGTTGGGATAGGAGTAGGGATGCGGGGAGTTTGATTGGCTTGGGGCTGAAGAGCCGCTATGAGAAGGCTGTGGTGAAGGAAGGGATGGTAAAAGGCGTGGTGATGTAACCGGTGATGACGGCGCAGGGGGCGGTGGCGATGATGCTTGCTCGTGTAAGGGTGGCGGTGATGAGCCCGTTGGTGATACCACGCAGTTCCGGCAGACGGGTCTAGAAAGAAAAGAGAATAAAATTAGGCTAAAATATAACAAAACAATAAAATAAAAGCGATGGGATTAGATATGGACGTAAAAGTTTATAGGGTGTCCACTATTGTTACTTGTGAGACACGAATAGTAGGTACCTAAATGTAGCTTACACAAGTGTTCAATATCATATTAAATATAATAATGTCATTAAAATATATAATGCCATTAGATTCATACATTAGAATAAATTTACACTTAACAGCAGTATGCGCAAACATAATATGTCGCATACAAAAGTATATTTTCTTGTAGGGTCTTGTTGGTATTGTGAAAGATCTATAATTGGATTCGCGGATATTTAGGCAAAAAACAAGCGGCCGCGTGTCGAAAATATTGTCATTTTCTTGTTTCTATATGACACATTTTGTTGGTTAAGTTTTCAAAAGCATTTCTATTTAAATTAGAATGGAATTTTACGCGTACTTATTTATAACATGTCACATATTAATAGCTTTATCTGTACTGTACCCTTGAAATTTTTAATCAATATTTTCCGTCAAGATTGTTAGCTCTTAAAATTAATTGATTCTAAGAAACTGATGTTTTAAGCAACATTTTGCCATCATAATTTTACATCAAAACATTCTTAAGACTGCGCCGAGCGTAAGACGCGGTTGGACTGAATGACAGAGCTCGATATTCAAATCGGCGCGCGGCCGCCATAGTAAAATTGTATGGAGGATTGGAAGTGCTTTTTTGATAAATATGTATCTTTATTGTCAAACAATAACTTAAATATTTGGGGCGGACAAATTGTAATATAACTATTTATGTTTTGTTTAATCTGTAAAATAGGATAGATTTCTACTGTTATAATCTAAAAATCACGTAACACGAGCTTAGGTTTTTCATTTTTCGTGCAATTTACGTAATTTTGTAGGCGCAAATATTAATTATTTTAAGTTTTTTACACGGAGTAATTGTAAACACATTCAATGTTATGGTAAATGTATATTTTATATTTTTATTAAACAAAAAGTATTGATTTTATCAACTTAACTGTGACCGCCTGTTTTGGCACATTTTGCTCGGTGCAGTCTTAAATTCTAAGAAATCAGTGCTATATAACGCCTACGCATGCCCCAAACAATAACATAAGTACTTACCTACGCTACATTACAATTACCGATATAATCGCGAGTGTCGTGTCCAACGTTCGATACCATTAATATTGTGCCGTGATTGCGCTATCATTGTTGCTTGGATTGATCTATTACACACCCAATCATTTATCTTAATGATACCGATCTAGAGGTCATTAATATTACTGCAGCTATTGTAAACTTAAATGTTTCTTGATCACGAAAATAAAATGTTATTTAGATAATTACGACTGTATTTTTTGTATGACAATCAAATGCAGGCTGTCTGATACTAAGCAGTTTTAACACAACACTATTGAAGTCTACACACTGATGAACTGAGTAATTGTCTGTCTGGTCTATTTGTTTGGTCTGGGTGTTTCTATGTATAATATGTATGTAGGTATTTACAAAAAAAATAAGTATATATGTATGTTTATCCATTGTCTAGTACCCATAGTACAAGCTCTGCTTAGTTTAGGCTAGATGGTGTTGTGTGTATGTGGTAGTATATTATTATTATTATTATTATTAATTATGGCTACGTTTACGTTTGCTGATGACTGGATTCTATAATGTTATATGCGATTTGTAAAAAACTAAATGAGGGTAGTTAACGAAAGCCGCACTTTACGAAGTCGCCGCTGAGCTCACAACTGTGTAACCAAAGTGTGTAAAGTCGGGATGTAAATAGGTATCTTATATATATTATACCTTAAACATAACATCGAGATTAAGATATATTGTCTCCTATTATATTATGTGTTTAAATAGCGACAGTCTAAAAACTTTTAAGTAAACGGTTCTTTCCAAAGAGATTATTTAAACAAGGAGTCGCTCTGCTATTAGGTAATGGGACAATGATTACTGGTAGTACCCCTGCGTGTCTGGAAACCTTTTTCATCGCATAAGTACAAAGGTTGTTTGGCTGCGGTACTAAGTAGGCGGCACGGAGGTTATAGCCTGAACCGAGCAGCTCTGTTTTAAGAAAAAACCAAGTTGGTGCCAAAAGTCAACTGTGCCCGAAGGGTTAGCTAAGATTATTTACATACATGCATATTTTTAAGCCTGTATTCCAAAAGGGGTGACCAGTGATGTGGACTGGACATTAGGTATCCAAATATCGGTAGGAAAAGTTTTAGCTCGTACGAAATAGAAGGCGAGTTTATTGCCGGCTACTGAACAGAGTTCCCGATTGCAACTGAAATTTTCTTGACTATACTCCCTATAACACGTTGCCCGACCCGGGAATTTAACCAGAAACCAGCACTTACAATCACGACCGCTACGCCAGCGATGCAATCGCCGTATGCATTATGCTAAAATCTCACCTGTAGCCGTATTCCATTACTTCAAATTAGTAATTTAAACTAGTAAAATTAGAGCACTTTATAATTAGATAATTAAGTTGTATTCAGTCATCACCATAAAACAGTATAAAAAGTTATCATAACTAATAATGCAGTAGGTAGTAAATAATACAACGCTTTCGTCTTCGACTGACAGCAGGAAATGAGGCTGCGAAGGAAGCAGCGACAATTATATTATATATATACATATGTAACTACATGTAATGATTTATGTTAATGTTCTATAGTCATCATACGTGTAGCAATCGTGGAAATGAATCCATTATTTATAACACGTTTTCTTCGAACTTTCCGCAAAGTTAAACAATCTTGCCGCGGTCTTGATTTTGAATGGATAAGGTTTATATTTTGCTTTTAATACAGTATTGATACTTTTTAACTGTGGTTTCTTTTACGAAAAGATCTTTAAAATATTTATGATATTGTTTATAGAGAAAGTGTTTTGTGGTTATTTGCTTAATTTATTACAGGTTATATTAAATACCACAACCATTTATTTATACAATAGATATTTCTAAAATATTACATAGGATAAAGTTTTTATACATTTTATTCCTTGAAATATTTAATATTAAGTATTCAGAGATTATAGAGGAAGGCCAAGGAAAAGATGGATGGACTGTGTGAGGATGGATATGAAAGGAAAAGGGGTAAATGATCAGATGACGGGTGACAGAGAAGTATGGAAGCGAAGGACATACTGCGCCGACCCCAAATAAATTGGGACCAGAGCAAGAGAATGATGATGATTGTAACGCGCAACCGTACTGGATAGTATGCGCCGCACACGCACATCCCTATCTCGCCAGCCGCCGAGTGCGCCATGGCGCGTGCGGGCGTACCTACTAATTATCTTTCCGTACACGGCAGAGCCCCAAATTACCCGAAATACAATGTATAGTGTTAAGTTCTTAACGTGTCAACTGTATTTATGTGTTTTGACGAATAAAGAACTTTTTACCACTAAACTATAGATTTTCTAAAATACCAGATAAGAGAAAGATTTTATAACGTCTCTTGAAAATTATCAGTAAACTTTCAACGGCAAACTTATGTCATACACTCATACCTACAACAAATTATAAAGTACCTTCATTTTTTTGTTTACAAAGATTAACGTAGGTATATACATATGTACGTATATCATATATATATCCAATTGCGTAATTATCGTATAATCTAATAGTAGAATCTATCTATCTAACGTAGTAACAACTCTTATACTTAATTAACCTCGAAAATCTGGTGCCCAGACTATTGTGTGATTAACAACTGCAGTTCTGTTGACAATTTTAATGAACAAGTAACAATATAGATTTTGACGACTCGATGGCGTAGTGGTTAGTGTAACTGACTGCCACGCCAGAGGTCGCGGGTTCGATTCCCGCACAAGTCAAACATTTGTGTGCATGAACATGGATGTTTGTCTTGGTCTGGGTGTTTCTATGTATAATATGTATGTATTTACAAAAAAAAAAGTATATATGTATGTTTATCCATTGTCTAGTATCCATAGTACAAGCTCTGCTTAGTTTGGGCTAGATGGTGTTGCGTGTATGTGATAGAATATTATATTATTATTATTATTATTATAGATATAATATGGAAAAAGCTTACGTGAAAGAGTTAGCTATTATTTGAAGATTTGCGCTTTGAATATTTTGCAACGAATTTTGTTATACGGAATTTGTTTAAGGACCTATAAAACACGTTCAAATCGGCACATTTTCAAATCCTCACTTTGCGTAAGTAAAATAATAACATATAGGTGTGCTTCTTTTCTGTATATTATATCATTGCCGTCAACCATCAAAAACTGAGGCCGTTTAAAAATAAACAAATGCATAATTACATCTGTCAAACTATTCTTCAGACCTGCCAGTAAGAGGAACTATCCTACACGCAATGCCACTGTCATCCGTCAAACATTTGATGCGAAGCCTTTGAAGCGAGCCAACCCGACGATACCGCGCTCGGCCCTACCGACCGCTATCGTAATGATCTTCACGACTCGAGTACTCGATACTATCGAATATCGGGGATCGAATCGATACATCAAACTGCCAGTAATTGCTCAGTAGATGCCGATGATATTAAGAAAAAAGTGCGAGTCTATTTGATAGATTGGCTCGTTTAATTTTATTATCTCGTGGTATATGGAGTGGTAAGTGGATTTGATGTTTTTGTGTGTATGTAGGCGTGTTCGGAATATAAAGTTGTGCTTTTGTTAACCGTTTAACAGGTCCGGTAGCGCCGTAAAAGCGAAGTGTCAGAAGCTTTGTACGGTTTGTTTTTATGACACATTCTGTATTGACACTAAGGTGTGTAATTCGCGTCTTAAAGATTAATTACTATGGTTTCATATATGTACCTGTTTAATTTTTGTTTTTTGAAGTGACTTGCTTTGTATGGTATTATAATGTCGCTAAATATTTCATGAATGAGTTGGCTCGCCATGGTGATTTTATACGAGATTGCTAAACGTGTAAAATAGCAATGCAAGTAGCCAAAGGATAAGATAAGATAATGATAATATGTCTTACCCATAGCTGCCGCTGCTTTTAACATCGTCTCACTATAAAGAGGTCGCAGGTTTGATTCCTATCCACTATACTTACTATAAAGACACTTATACACAAATTGCTAGTAAATTAAAAAATATATCTATTGTATAATATTGTCTTCTATTTACGCGAATATTATTCATTGAAATTAAACTGCTATATACGGATTTTATCGCGTTGTTTATTTGTATAATTTTAATAGAGAAGATGGTTGGAATGTACCACCAGCTTGGGATCCAGTAATAAAAATAGTCAAACCCAAGAAGAAGCAAACCACAGCTAGACTTCATGATACTTTGAGCTCATTCTGCGTAAATAGAAACACCAATGATTAAATTATGTTCGGGTACTTTGAAATAACTACACTGGAACATTGAGACAACTGCCATCTTAGTCTCCCCGTGACCATGGCTGCTGAAAAGCAACCGAAACGTCGGGGAAAGTGTAAAAATAAATTAAATCTAAATAGTTTAATAATAATTTAATTAGCTTAAAAATTAGTAAAGTTTAATAGTAGTAGTAGTGTAAAAAAATTTCAAAATTTTGTAATAAAGTGTCAAATAAACAACGCGATAAAATCCGTATATAGCAGTTTAATTTCAATATATCTATTGTAGTGTCATTATAATTTTACATCATAGATATCAATGCTAAATCTCTCACATTACTTCGGCGCTCTTTTTAAATTTATTGAAATATTTACGTACTGAGAAAAATAGGTGATTTATTGAGACAATCTGTTATATGAATATAACCATTACCATTAGTATCGCTAAATTAAGCTATCCTGGGATCCAGAATTTAATTTCTTGGTCGTTCATATAATAACGTAAGATTTATCTGAACATCCTTCATTCATATATGCTATCTGGATATGTACCCGGTTTGCACCGCCAGGCTCGCTCCCAATACGTGGGAACTAAAAACTAGACCGACAAAATGAGATATCACATACTTCTACCAAGACTTCCAGGCATAAAAAGGCATAATGTTATGTATGCATTTATCCATATCATTACGCAACAATATCAACTTCCTATAAAATAAACTACATGACAACCGACTTTCCTGCCCTCTTCTGCATATTACTTATTTAAATCATTATACTTTACATAGAAAACGGTCCACACACATTGTAATCTTCATTTCACACGATTATACACTTTTATGTGTAATAAATAACGATTATAATCGTATAAATGTATGTATGTGCATGTTGATGGTGTTTATTATGTGGAAAGTAACAAATTGGGCGGATAGAAACGTCGGGGTACATGCGACCGATGGCGTCGGCCGACGGTTAACGGAGGTTATTATTTAAACCATTTATTTTCGTTACACATATATACAAAAATTTCACATACACAATAAATATAAACTGGCATAGGTACATGCATAACAAAGGGCTCCAGCCTGAGTATTTGCTGCGCACATGCATAGCACTGGTTTTCAGCTGGGCCCTGACTATTGAATTAATATTAATAGCACATAAATGTACACAAAGAAGACAAAAGGTTACAAAACATCAAAAACATAATTTAAAAGGACCCTAACACATTTAAAAATAAAATAAATAAAGTAAAAGCAATATATACATAAACATATAGATAATATGTATATATAAAATATAATACTATTGTAAGTGGATGTAATTTTTTTATGTGTAACTGCCTTCGTGGCACGGCGGTAGTGATGCGATTACTGTGCATAAAATCTCGGATTAGAAAGCCGGGTCGGGCTAAAAAAATTTTTCTGTTAAGAATTAATCTCAATAGTAGGCCGGGGTTAGGAAATTGGCGGTGTTATATACCCCCGTGCCTAGGCAAACACGTAAAGCCGTTAGTCTAGCGCCTGATTTATCTCCAGTCGTGTCGGATTACCATCGGCTAATGAGAGTTAGGGAACAGAGTGTGCACTTGGGTTTGTACAGACACTTGTGCACTATAATATCTCCTGCACAGATGACCAGTCTACGTTAAGATTGGCTGCCGTGACCGAAATTTGGTCTGGAGGACATTTATTCTTTTAACAGTAGAACTGGACTAGTGTGATTGATATAAATCTAGTTATAATTATACGTGAATTGATATGTCTATCTGTGCCTTATGTTGCCCTTTTTAGACACAATTGGTTTTTAATGATATCTGGCATGCCAACAATTGACAGGTAATTATTAAATGGCTATTTACTTGCTATCAAAATGTAAAGTAAAATGTATTTTTTAAAATTTCCAATCTGTCTGTACGTGCGAGTGATCATAATGAATCTTTTTTTTTAAACTTCATACTGCTGCTTCGAGGTAATTTTAAGAACGACGCTCGCATATAACGACCCGTCCTAAGCTTCTAGAAGTAACATAAATTTATTAGTATCACGCCAATACATTCTTGAAGGATTAGGCAGATGTAAATAAGAACCTCATAATATTGCACGGATAGCGTAGTGGTTTAAGAGCCTCGCATCTGTCAATACGCCGAGTGCTGTGAGTTCGAATCCCACACGGGACAAAAATTCGTGATCCACAAATGGTTGTCCCGAGTCTGAATGTTCTTTGTGTGTCTGTTGTTTGAATGTTTGTAAAGACCCCGCGATAGAGCAATTACACCTGGTACAGAATGTGTCTTTTTTAATAGAAACAAAACATAAGGAGGCCAAACTATTGACATTCTACCAGCCAAAATGACTCCGTACCTACTCGATGGTCAAAAAGCGCCAATGACATTATTTAGATCCGGGAACCGAACGTTTATACATGTTTTTTTTTTTATTACCTTTGGTGGCAGACGTGCAAGTGGTCCACCTGATGGAAAGTGGTAACCGCTGCTCATGGACTTCAGCAATGTCAGGACACAGCAAAGCCGCTGCCTACCGTGAAAGAAGAACTCTCTTTTTTTTTTCTCTTTTGTGTATATGTTATGTATATAACTGCTCATGGTTGTTACACTATCGGTAGTAACACAAACGATCACCTTACACCACAGGGGGTCAGTAATAAAATGGAAATCTCATAAATATTTTAACTCTAGTGTCAAGTCTCCAGATAAATTGGAGAACACATAAACAAACTTGCCTAACGATACAGACGAAAAAGATATTTTATGCTGCATGCTTATTATATTAAGTGCATAGGCGTCATACCAGCTCCAAAAATGTAAGCAACGCTCGAGTATTAATGCTTTTGAGTTCTAAAAGGACCCTTTTACAGACGTCAATCTTGCTGTATCTGGAGAAGACATTAAGAGCAGGCGTCTCTTAACGGCTCTAAACTGTAAACAACGCGAGAGTAATACTCCTAAAGGCCTATAAAAAACCCTTTTTAGTCTGTCCATCTTGCTTGCTGTTCCTAGAGAAAATCAATTAAAGATAGAATCAGGAGGGGTGACCATGTGTGTCTCCAGAACTGTTACTTACCAGGCAAACCGCAGTAACAGTGTTAATATTATTAGATCTTAGCGTTCGTTTTCACTCGTACCAAATAAATGAAAACACCAAGTAGACACAGAGAGTGGAAGAGTCCACTCTCCAGATCGCTTTTTGGCATAGGAGGGCGTTGACGGCATATAGTGCTAGCTCTCATATTCGATTCGTTAAGTAACATGTTATTAGGTTATGCTGTTAGGAATTTCATATCAATCACCAGCGGAAAATAATGTATGAAACTAACATTTGCTGGAAATAAATGTGTATTACATCTTTTGTTGCTTAGTAACAGATGAGTCAATGGCCTACGTGATGTGAAGCGGTTCCAACCTAAGTTTGTTCAACTTTTCTTGTAAGCGTACTTTACGATAACCGCTTACCATCAGGCAGACCGTGAGCTTGTCTGCCACTTTGATTCCATAAAACCTTAAAACACGAGGTTATTTAGATAGGAGTTGAGGAAAATGAAAGAACTTGGTCAGTGACCATCAAACATAAATAGATTTTAACAAAGATTTCACAGGCATTGTCCCTGCGTGTCAACACCGACATCTACATATGTTATATCGGACACTATGAATTATTCACGAGTCGTACAAGCGTGCTATAAAACAGACAAATATATGGTACCTATGTTTGGCGAGTAGTAGCTATGTAGGTATATTAGATGACAATTAATCGTGTCATTCATGATGTTTCATTCAATGGAAACGTTCCAGAAATTTAGTGGCGTAATCATAAGAATATGCAACGGCTAATCATAAAGCTTGACGTCTAGAATAGGCTGGCAATATTGGGTATCTTCTGAAGCTCTTAGTAACAGAACAATATACTAAGTGCATACTGTCATGTTCGTTAATAAGTAATGATACACATACATATGTGTAACTAGTTTCAAATTTGCAAGAGTAATACTAAGTTATTGAGTTCGTGATAGATAGAACACAGCAGAATTTCTTTATAGTTCTGTAGCAGTCAGAATCTACGACTTAGTAATCCAAACCGAGATGCCTGTCCTAGCCGTCGTTGTCACTGTCGCTGTGTCACCAATAGTATAGGAACTTCGTTTTTAAAGTCCGCGATGCGCGAGTGGTCCGTATGGTTCTTGACGTAGTGGTTTAAGTGGTCGCCTCATTACTGCCACTGCGCGGGGCATTGTGGGTTCGATACCCACGCGACAAAAAATTGTGTGATCCACAAATATTTATTCCAAGTCTGGGTGCTCTTTGTGTCCGTTGATTGATTTTTGTAAATCCCCGCGACACAGGCACTAATCATAGAGCAGGAGTTGTCTTTATAATAAAATAATAAGGTTTAAAGCTATAACCCGACTACGTCACAATAGCCTATGTCACCCGGGCCATTATTACGAATCTATTGACACCTCATTCATTAAAATCGGTTCAGTAGTTTAGGCGCTACGATGGAACATACAAACATACGTACCCAGACTGCCAAAATCATTACCCTTCCTTTTGGCTTCGCCGTAGTCGGTTAAAAATTAGGCTACTGTAATTGCTCACGTTTTATCACTGAAATTATAATTGAATGGCAATTTTAAAGAGTGGTCGTGAGTGTTTTGCAGGTATCTTCTCATAGGCAACTAAACTCTTTGCCGAACCTAGCAACTAACCTACATGTAAATTCAGACACTACTTAAAAAGTTATGTATAAAAAAGTTTATGAGTGAGTGAGTGCGCTCATAGACTTTTACGTTCATAAGTGTTACTTTGTAACCTATATGAATAAATGATTTTTGACTTTGACGGCCTTGTGGTTATTTGTCATATTAGCAGAAATAGTATTTACATATCTTGGAATCTATGATCTCCTAAATAGCTTGCCTACAAGGATGTGCGTTGCGCGTGATAAGAACATGCGTCCCCATGCGGCCGTTACATTCAGTAGACGTTCTCACGCACGCGCACAGAGCGCGCGCTGTGCATACAAACGCATGCGCGTTATTACACGCGGACTATTGTACGTGCGCAATTTATTTATATATTTTATTACTTTTTGTTTAAATCTCATGTGTGGTGTATAACACTAGAGATTTTTGATTGTGTAGTTCTTGTGAGTTCTTGATTTAATATGTATATTTTCAAGTCGTCGGCTAATAGACGAAATTCGACCGTAACGCAATAATAAGTCTTACAGTTACCGATTTTTTTATAGATAGCACAAAAGCTCGCCACAAAATATAAAAAAAATGCTTTTGACAAAGAGGTGAAAAAGGTATGCATAGATACTGTTAAACTGAAAAGTATAAGACATGTCTGATGATAAGCAGTTTTCGTAGCTGATTTTCGTTTGCTCGTTGCCATTGCCATCGGAAAACTTAATAACCATGTTAATCATTGTAGCAGTATTTATACTCTTACTAAGGGATCATGATACCTATTACCTAAGTTAGCTCGAACCGTATTCTCTCGTCTCGTTTATTTATAATATAAAATTCTCACGTAAACAGTGTCCGAATAACAATAAAATGTACATATAAACATAAAATCGAGTATTTACCGATACTCGTTATCAAACCATCTGAATGGTGCAACAGTTTCGATGCTAAATGTCATTGGAATGATAACGATCCGTGATCAGAGATAGTTTCTCGTTGATCACCCATCACAGCTTCCGAATAATTACAGAATATCCCGACACGGATAATTAAAACTCTAAATCGACGCTTCTGTTGCTTTGGAAGCACGCAATCATCACCTAATAACCTAAATAGCTTAATTAAGTTTCCAAAAAAACTATTAATTCAATGCCATGTCATATATTTGGTTTCTTATGATCCATTCAATGCACATTCCTTTCGAAATTAACCCAAAGATATTTATCAAAACTGTTTACCGGTTGCGTTATTCAACGTTATTAACCAAATAACCGTTATTAACGTCGCGTGGATAACGGATGCGTTATTGTAATTGGTATGAAAGTGATACCGGTTTAAGGGTTATATTCTGAAGTGATCGGCTGTGTGGTGCACGACTGATCTCGTGTTTTAAGTGGCTACGAACACATACGAGATTAAACAAAAGAAAGAAACATAATAAGGTCGTGTAAAACATTTAAATCCTTTTGTTACGAAATTTTAGTAGTGAAAAGAATTTTGAGAACATTCCAGTTAATCGGTAATAGACTTGCCTACTTTTGTGTAGATTTTAACATAGCAGGCGAAATGCATTAAAAATTTATTCTGCTTACAAAGACTATGATATCATTATCACAGACTTAAATAAATTCTTTCGAGAGCGTCTGCTTTTTTAACAGCCATAACTTCTCATTTATGTTAAAATTAAAGAGAGCAAACGAGAACATCGTTTGCTCTCTTTAAACTTAATACAAAATAACCTAACTTGGAAGAGACCAGCCAAACATACCAAATATCTAATATTGCGATGCGATCATGGCTGTGGATAGAGATGCCAGAACTCTACTGCGTCGTATAGTAGCGCAAGGATAAGATTATAAAGGCAATTTTTTTTAAACTCTTGTATTCTCTTTGTAGCTATGTTTTTTAGGAAAAATGATCTTTAGAGGCCGACTCGGTAGCTTCACAAACATACATTCGCATTTATAATATTAGTTAGGATATTTCCTCAAAGATGCAGCGGTAGCGAACGCGATTGCTGTGCAGGCAAAGTGTTATCAGGTTTACTGTCAAGAATTTTAAGTAGCAACACGAAGCCTGAAACTGTGCCTAGTAGACGCCAATAGTATTGCCTCCTATTTCGTGGGACATAGCAACCATAAGTATCAAAAGTGATAATATCAACCATAGCTGGCACTTCGGTGATACTACTTTGAATGCACGGATGGCGTAGTGGTTTAAGAGGACGCCTCGCCACTGCCTTTGCGCCGAGTGTTGTGGGTTCGATCCCCACACGGGTCAAAAATTTGTGTGATCCAAAAATAGTTGTTACTAGTCTGGGTGTACTTTGTGTCCGTTGTATGAATGTTTGTAAAGTCTCCCGCGACTTTGGAAAAATTCTTAATGCGCGAGTTGTTTTTTTAAAGTAAAGGAAAATAAAAATATATTATTTGTGAGACTATGCATGTACCATTTTTTATACGACTCAAGCCGATTCTCAAGTCACGTCAAAAGTAGAACGAGTCAAAACTTATTCTATATAACTGGACCAAGTTGAAAGGTCTAAATCTTCTCATCAATAATAATATAATCGTATCGAATACGTAATTTTCCAGCTTAATTCATTAGAGTTCAATCTTCACGCGTGTCGGAGGCAGAACATTGCTCATCAGCGGATCGCCAATCACGGCGTAATGTTCCGCTTCCGACTAATTAAGGTTTTTGGAAGCCGATGACCTTAAGCATCGGACCGGAAATCTTAGATTTTCCGTAAAACTAAGATACGCATATAGATCATTATTTTAATTTTATTTATTTGGCTCGCAAAGAACTCGTTACAGTTATGGAGCAATAGAGTATAAAGTCTGTTTGGTAATTGAAGATTGTGAGGTTCTACAGGACTTTTACATGATAATCACCCGTATGTTCCCGGCATTAGGCACTTACGCTAATATCGTAGGAGAGATCGCTGTTGTCAATTGGTGACGGTAGGAATGAGCCAGCTGCTCTATAGAAGTACCATATTAAAGGAGACCGTCATAAGAGTTGTTATTGAGTTTTATACCGTTAGGACAATCAGGTTCCAGAGACCCACGTACCTACTACTTCTTATACTGCTTCCCTTTCATCTCAGTTAGTTTAAGCCCTATTCCTTAACGTAGGCAACGCGCGATTGTTACTCCTGGCATGGGAAGCATTCATAGGCTGCAAACGCTTACCATCAGGCGGACTGCATACACGTTTGCCACTTTTACGTATATACAGGTGTGAGCCAATCAAGCCAGAATCAGGTTACAGGCTAAGTTATAATAGCTAACAGAAAATAATAAAAAAAATCAAAAATACGTATTTTAAAAATTATTGTCACTTTTTGTTTTTTTCAAATGCCTATAATTATTAAAATTCGCAACTTGGTTTTTTTAAATATTTTTCTGATAGCTATTATAACTTAGCCTGTTACCTGATTCCGGCTTGACGTCGACTTCTGGGACACCCTGTATATACGAAACATACGTTTACGTGCGAACATACTTGTTCAGCTTTGATACACAGTTGAACATCGTATCAAATGGTAGCTTTTCTGTCAAAGAATTATCTGTAGTTCCTACAGGAGCAACGAGGGCATTCTAATCTGTCAATTGTAGTAGTACCAGACATAAATTAAAATAGTTGGTGTATCTAGGGTTATTTTCGGGAGAGAGATGCCTCAGACGTTACATACCGCCCCAGCACTTTGAGTTGCAGCCTTGAGGCCGGTATCAGACAATTATGGAGTAGGCATGGCTCACCTGCTCCCTTCTTATATACGCCAAGTACTCAAGCAGCTCAAGTACTTAATAATAATTAAACAAAATTCGAAAGGTGTTTAATTTTGCTTTATAATTAAAGATAATTTTGTTCTTCTCCGTTATTGATAATTCGTGCCGTGGGAGCCACGAATTGTTTTAAGTGTTAATTTTTAAATTAAGCTTGTAATTAATTGACCATTCACTGAGGTTATACACGATTAAGTTACACAAGTGTATTCTCGTTAGTTAGTAGTAGCAAACCAGATGATTAAATGATTACGTAGCAGTAGTCAGTTAAATTTTAAATGATGATGTCTTTCAAAATGTAACTACCTAAGGTACGACACAGTAATTCTATGTTAGGAACAATTTATCATGAACTACGGTATCGATACGTGGACACATGACACTGTGTACAGGTTAAGAACTATGGAGCGCTCCATGCTCGGTTCAGGGTGGTGAGACCGAGCTCTAACTGACGATTTTTTTATACAACTAAGGTGGCAAACAAGCTTACGGCCCACCTGATGGTAAGTGTTCACCGTAGCCTATGGACGCCTGCAACACCAGAGGCATCACTTGCGCGTTGCTGACCTTTTAGGAGAAAAATGAAGTGGGAAGGAGAAGGAGCGGGAAGGGGTAAGGAGGATGATTGGGCCTCCGATACTAACACTCACCGAACGAAACACAACATTAGGAATATTGCTATTTCACGTCGATATTCTGTGAGAGAGAAGACTTTCCCCGGTCAAGCCGGCCCATTCATGCTGAAATCAGCGAGGCTCTACTACTCAGAAAAAATTCGATAACTGTATTTAAAAAGACCATTAAAAGCATAGTTATGATAATTACAGCAAGCCGCGGTTTGGAATACACGGTCTCTTTCGCCTTTATTATCACAGGACTATAAGGCTAACTTCACCGCCAGAAGAAAGGCCTATATAATGCATATATAATGTTTAAAAGTACATTCATCGTTTACCGTAATAAAACGTCATATCATAATAATTATACTATGATATGTATCCAAGCCAAGCAATTAATAGTCAAAATACATTTATTTTTTGTTGAAATTAAACTACTATATACGGATTTTATCGCGTTGTTTATTTGACATTTTATTACATAATTTTGAAAATTGTTACACTACTACTACTATTAAACTTTATTAATTTTTAAGCTAATTAAATTAATGATAAAATCCTTATATAGTCGTTTAATTTCAATGAATAATATTCGCGTTAACAGAAGACAATATTATACATTTATTTTATTTGCAATTTTTTCCGGCTTAACTTGACCGTTGATATTGGCATCTAAAGATGACGATGTAACCGTGACGAATTGATTGACTTGGTATTTTACAAACAAAAGATGTTATACGACAACTATTAATTCTTTTTCAACGCTTTTATTATTTTGACCGTTGCAATGTAATCGGTTAACAAAATTTAGGACATGCCTCAGACCGGTAGTTTTCTTGATCGTCTTGCTCTGCAACATCTTGTACGATTGCTTCAGTGTTGCGGTTAGCAGACTTTATTAATTTCACTTCTATTCTGCATATACTAATGTAATAGATTAATACAAAATGTATGCTATATTTTTCTGAATAGCGTGATGATATACATATATATAATTACACTTATGATTTCCTAAGGGTTAAACATCTACCAGTGTAAGTCCTACTTAATAGGAGCCATCATAGTTCCAGACTGTGTACATCATATTATATGTCATGCATACATTTTTTAATGATAAATCCAATCCAGATTTTAAAAATACATTGCTTTTCTTTTAATGCTACTTAGCCAGTAAGACAGTCAATGCATCAAGCAGACATTGAATGGACACAGCAATCAACTAAAAACGCATGCTATAATTAAATACGCTATAATAAATAGCAGCGTTTAAGCACATTAAATTAAATAACAGGTTTCACTGTTAAAGTATCTGCTATGAATTCACACACGCCATCAAATGCATGTCATATCTTTTGATAAAGTGCCGTGGCGAGAAAGCTCGACTGAGACTTGTTGAGAAATGAAATTAACACATTTCTAGTTTATCTATAAGTTTAATTACTTGTTTCCTACTCCGAATAATAAATGTAAATGGGTTTTGTTGACAGTGAGTCATGTTCGGCCGAAGCGTCTGATTGCAACTACTAGTTCTTCGTGGAAATTATTTATCTTACAGAAGGCCTCATCTTCATTAAATCATATACTGCCGTGTTAAGCGCAAAAGCGGTATCTCAAAAAAATTCGTTAATTTGATTTTTATGCCATCGGATAGCTTAGAAAAATACGCATCTAATGAACTAAGCCTTATAGCGGTTTTTTATGAATGGGAAGACACAACTCAGTATAAACTGTCTCGAATTAACCCGCGTCCATATATAAGTGAAATGGTCGAAGTAGAAGTTAAACGAGGCAGTTTTGATTAGACGTACAAAACTGGTTTTAACAAGGATCCCATCACTGCCAGCATAATTGGCAACAAAATTTTATAAACCCAAGTTTTGGAGAATTCCATTTAATAACTAAAAATAACTATCTGTTAGGTAATGAGAAAACTACTTTTACATAACTTCAATTATCTCGAAACTAGCTGTCACTGAGATACCGCTTTTGCGCTTAGCACGGCAGTATAGCAGGCAGAATTAAAAAAATACTTCCATCCAATCAAAGCCTTGATTTAATTACCCTATATTGCGTTTCTATAGAGATTTTTAAGACGGTTCGCATAAAGGACTTGCATTTATTATAGCATATTCTTTTAAGTTTAGCAACGTAAACAATAAAATAAAGCTTGCTTGTCATCTTAGTTGTACAATATAAATATTGTTTTGATAGCGCCGGGTGAATGTTTAATTTCGAAAACTCGAAATATCATATATCAAAGGTACCAGTAAAATTCATTTCTTCCTGTCTCGCAGAGGTAAATTCTACTGATACTACTCTGTAGAGATATTTAGTCATAATGTTAAGCTGTCTACAGTAAATGCTTTAAGCGCCATTAAATAGATTAGTCTATTACGTGGCACAATAGATTTTCAATTGGATCTGCAGGACAACAGTCCATATGTAATTTATTTTTATAATCGCTAATATAAATGAGTCATCCGCTAGCCCTGTTAGGTCAAGTACTAGAATACACTATTTCAAAAAATAAGCCCTAGCATATAGGTTCTTCTACATCGTTTGCGTTCTTTTAAGCGAGTGATAATTAATATCGGAAAAGAAAAGTTTACAGGTTCTGCTTGGTATACACAAGGGCCGGTAGCAGTGATCATAACATATTTAACAATTATTAACAGTTAATAAGCTGCTATTTCCTGTTGCGAGCGCGTCTAGTTTGAAGATAGCGCGGCGGATATTCACTTTGAGGGAAAATTGAAAACGTTATAAAAATGTTGATTGAAAATTATGTCTTTATTAAGGCAACATGATTAAACTTTATTAATAATTTTAGTTTAGGTTAATACAAAATTAAAATAAATTAAAATTATTGAGTTTTTGGTAGCGTTATTATTTTATTCCAATATTAGGCACATTGAAAATAAGATGACATTTAATTTCAAGGTTGTCTATCATTAATTCCTTTGGACATGTTTATGCGTGCATACTAATATAGAGCTGAAGCGAAAACTATTGGGGAGTAGCATGTAATGTGTATATCGATGATTTTTAGAAACCAATAAACTGTCACGACTTGACTACGCGGCCGATCATAATGAAATTCGCATTTCGCATACACATTGTCAGGGGAACAAAAATTTACATAGGGTCCACTTCATCCAGAAAAATAAACGGTTTACGAAGGATATGGATATGGATAGCTATTATTAAATATTTTATTTTCGTACGCTTTAATCGTGACGGAAGACATGCATTTGTGAGAGTTCTCGAAGATATGTCAGGACTGACAACCCGCACTGGAGCTGTGCGGCGGAGTAAGGCCTAACATTTCTCATACTGAGTGAAGTCGTGCTCAGTAGAGAAGCTGTCTCTTAGTTCAGTTTTCAAAGTTAAACAGTTGAACTGTTGCAGATGCTTATGCGTCCTGCTTTAGGCACTGCTCACTGGATTGCTGAAGAAGTTAAGGAAATATGCAGTATTTAGTAATGACAGCAGCTCCGAAATATTCGCATATATCTTATCTTATGTGGGGGCCAGTCAGTGCAGACCGGCGACACTTCGACCCAGTGGGATCTTTAGTGTTGACACTCTCCCAATAACAACTGCCATTACATAGATGTTCATGGCAGCCGGGACCGACGGCTTAACGTGCTCTCCGAGGCACGGAGCAGGCGATAATTGTCAATACTCGTATATAAGTGCCGCTTAAACCTGCCTAACATTAATTATTTATATTTTCAAAGACAATGTAGTTTACAACCAAGTTAATAAATTCTTAAAGGTCTTTTAATAAAATTGCACCTCGCGGGCGAGTGTACTGGATACCACAATTTATTGTGTTTACAAAACAAGCAAATATTGTCCACCCCACTGTTTCAGTGGCAGAGTGGACGTTTAACTACCACTGGTCATGAGGGCCAGGTTTGATGTTTACGTTGGGCTAAATTGTGGTGTTCAGTTTAGTCATTCTTAATAGCAGCCTCGAGAGTACGTAAGAGAGTACTTGTAATCATGCGTCTAAATTATTATGAATGATATAGTTTTAAAATAGATCGGGCCCATATCTGGACGATCACTCAAGCTGTTAAACCAAATGCCTGCTGCGGCGTAGTGGTGATATGATCGCTTCGCCAATGCAATTAAGACGAGTAATAACACTCGTGTTAAAAATATTTGTGACAAATATTTATGTGATCCACAAATCGTTGTTCTGAATCTGGATGTTCTTTGTGTCCGTTGTTGAAAAGTTTGTAAAGTTCTCTACAATATGTCGTTTTAAAGTAACCGATCTGTATTTATATTAAATACCAACCATACGAATGATGATATTACAAAGATTTAATAACACAAAACATCAACTTGGTTTTATGCTGCTAAGTATATTAGCATAACTGTGTTAGATTTAACTAGATTCGCCTGAATATCAAATTACATAGACCTCTGAAACCCAAAGTGATATTAAATTCTAGAGGCTTCACACATGTTACTTTTAGTTGATCGAATGATTGATGATTTCGTGATAGCGTCGACGCATCACGATTGCGGACGATCACAGTATGAAAGTCGTCTACACAACTTTCTGCTTTCAGTCTCAATATCAATGGCGTTAAAGTTAACTGGTTAACAAATCAAATCGTTTACGTGCAAATAAACGTACTTGCACGTCAACGTCTTGATTTGTTTAAATTATTATAGCAATAAAACAAACTTTAGGAAGAATTGACAATGAAATTGAAGCCCTGGTTCAATTTCATTGTCAATTCTTCTTAATAAAGATAACTTTTAAACTTTCGCGTTGCAAGATATATATATATATATAATATGTAGCGGATATTAACGCAATCATGCATGTTTACCTTTTTAAAGCTTGACGTTTTGACCAGGTTACACCGGCCATGGTTACAAGCTGACTGGTGCGGCAATGTTACGAGCCTTCGAGATTTTACATTCGATGACGTGCGGAGTGTAGCGTTTGATTACTTTATTGACATGTCAAACTGTGTCTATATCGCCGTTCGTTGACGCTAATACTAGCACACTTGCTTAGGGCAGGCTAAGAGCCTTACCATTATATTAAGGCATTGAGATCACAAGTACGAGTAAGAGACAAAGTTATACACTTTGTCTTAGAAGAAGAATGTATAGATAGAGCCATAGCGTGGCTGTGTACGAAACAGCAATAGCTTTTGTAATATAGAGACGATGTGCCCTAAACCGATAACTATAAATATAATTTAAATATTCTAAATCTAATCAGAAATCAGAAATCAAAAATATTTATTTCTAAACATAGGTAATACATGGTATTCCTTTTTTTTCGTTTTTTTTTACGTGGGGGAATGCATGACGCATCCCCCTCCGCGGGGGCGGGCGGAGAGGTTATGTCGGACTCGCCGGGGTAAAAGAAAGATGTTAAGAAGAAAATGTACCTCCCGGAATACCGACTAAACCTACCACGGTGTTCCTCGACAAAACCACTATGCGCGAATCACTTTCGCATGCGGTCGCGACCCCGCCGAGGTTTCGGCCCGCCGTATGAAACGGCAGGCCACTACACGAAAGATCTACCCAAAGGCACTTCTAACACTCCCTACTGTCCCCCCTAGAGGGGAGACGGAATCGAAACAGAGGCGCGCGTGGGAACACGCACGCCGCCTCTCGGACCTGGTGCTGAACGGATGGCGGGCAGGCCCAGGTAATACATGGGATGTTACAATGAATGGATATGTCCGTCTATTTTATTTATTTATTTATTTATTAGTATAAACAAATGGACAACATAACAGTATACACCAAATCGTTGTACAAGTTAAAACTTATATCTAAAGTTATATACATTTATATTACCCGACATAATATACAAGGCTTATATAATTTATTAGAACATCTGCTTACATGAATGCAATAAAAGATTCGTAACTTAGTAACTAACTAAATATCTATCATCTCACAAAATCTTAAACAACTACGACTCACATCCATCCATCCCGAAGCAAATAGGTCACATTCAGATTCTGATGTCAGTAGCATATTTAGTAAGGTCAGTGCACGAACAAGGGGCGAGTTGGCATGCGCCACAGTACGTGCATAAGGCACCGCTAGTAACTGGACTTTGCGTGATCTAAGTTGTATTTTAGGTACAATGGGGACAAATAACCTAACCATCTGTGTTACTAGTTCCGGAAAGTCACATTTACCACGCAAAGCCTGGCAGACAAAGGTAAGTAAGTGGTAATTACGCCTTACTTCCAGAGAATTAAAGCATAACATTCCGAGTAAAAATTTTGTTGGATAGAGGAAAGGATAATAATGATAAAGTTTTTTATAAAAGAAGCGTAAAAATGACTTTTGAATTTTCTCGAGAAGTAATACGTATGTACTCTCATAGGGTCTCCAGATCATAGACGCTGACTCCAGTTTGCTTCTTACTAGTGCCATATAAACGAGTTTAATTGCAGTAGGGTTGTCAAAATCTCGCATATTGCGTATTACGAATCCAAGTTTCTTATTACAGTCAACAACTAATGTCTTTATATGCTCATGAAAGGTAAGGTGTGTATCAAACAGCACTCCCAAATCTTTAACTAAGTTGACGCGAGCCATCGGCTCGACACCCAAGAAGTATGGCATATGTAAGGGGTTTCGTCCGCGACTAATGAAAAAAAATAAACTCTATGTCTTGCATTGAAGCGTACAAATTTGATACCGTAATTATATGCTTAAGCTTTAAACAATAATATTTTAACAATTTACCTTAATTATAATAACAGATAATAATAACTTCAATTAACAATCAATTAATATTTACTTATGAACAATAATTAATCACAAACATAATTATCAACTTTAAATTGCCATATACTTAAATTAAAATGTCATACAAATAAAAAAAATGTCACGTAAATTATACAATGTAAATATTTCAATGCCCTTTATTGACAATACATAATAAATTATAAATTATATTGATGTGTAATTTGACCAGAGTTAATAAATAGGATCTGTTAGGATTTCCCTTCATTTAAATAGTCATCAATTGTATAGTTAACATTTGTTAATGAGATATTTATGTATGTGTTTTTTGAATGCCTCTTGTTCATTAATTTCTATGATATATTGCCGATAAAGTTCCATACAGTAAAAATAATACGAAGAAACCAACATGTGTTATGTGTGTGTGGCCAACGTCAAAAAGACGCCAGACATAAAACTAGCACACATCAGACAGAAGACAAGATGCTTTATCTTAAATTTCTTACAGAAATTCTATATGCTCTGTACTGTACCTACCGTATTTATAGCTACATCAAGAGGCACTTAATCGAAGCGCTTTATTAGGCGCTATCTTATTCTCGCGCATGCAATGACAATTGAAAAGATGGTGGTCTCCTGATGTTAGACTTGAACGTACTGGTCTTCTAAATAGACTGTTATAAATTTTCCTGATAATTATATTTTTTATTTCACACATAAACTTAAAGTTTTATGCGCTATAAATAACATATTGCGATGCCGTTCTGACACGAAGAGAAAATATATTATATACTAGTTTTATTTATGCACAAACCGTTTCACGCTCGAGCTAATTATAATAACTTGTCTAAATCTATTTTCAAGACAAAGGTCGCCATATTGTTTCTGCTTCAGTTAAAAAAACAGTAACTTATTATAATTGCTTGTTGTTTTTTGTGCTCCAGTAATTGTTATATTAATATGAGGTCGTACGTTTTTTTACTATGCTACGCTTGCTTTTACCTTTTGTGCCAAAGAAAAGAAACATCTAAGAAATTGCCAAGTAGGTTAGAAGCAGCTATTTATCGTATTAAGTAGTTTGAGGCAATAATTACGGCAATTCAATAACACGACATATACATCGTGACTTAAAACAATTATATTGAAAAATTATATAGACGCAGCATAACACGATCCCTGCTAATAAGTCTGCAATTTGCAGAAATTGAAGAAGCTTGACAGAGGAAGTATCTCGAGCCTGCAGAAGATCGCAAGTATACACCTATATTCTCAGAAAAACAGTGATATGTTTTCCTGAGAATATGGATTCCAGATTCCTTAAGAATACGTAATGACAAAACTTTGAAATTGTTACCATCCATAGGGTGAGGAAAGTAAAAACCAACCAAAGCATTAATAAAGAACTTCGTAAAAACTATATACTTTTGTAGCCCACTACTATTTACTACCGATACAATAGTAAGAGCAAGAATAGCATTACTCCAAAAACCAAAATATAATCCGCTAAAAGCCCTTATCTTGCAGCAAGGATTACATGAGTACTCCAAAAACCAAATTATAATCCGCTAAACGCTCTCATCTTGCAGAAAGGACTACGTGAGTACTCCAAAAACTAAATTATAATCCGCTTTACGCCCTTACCTTGGGAGCAAGGTCTATACCAGCTAGTGGAGCTATGCAGCTGCCGTGTGTAAATAATTACCACGCCAGACTCGTGCGCAACTCCAGCTATTAGACAGATATGTAATGTTTAATTAGTTCCTATTGCTCGACCATTTTTCTGATAAGTGCGGTGATATTTTTGCACTGGAATGATATCAATCAGACGCTGCTTTATTGTACTTGGTAGTCTCGTTATCTAGCGAGGTCAGTTACTTTATAGAAATCAAGTTTTTATATAGATAACAGGTAAAGCAGGCGATACCACCTGTTATGAATATTTTGGGACGGTTATGAAAATATGCATAATATCTTAATTTATAGATTTGGTGTGTATATTGACTTTTGAATTAATATGTGAGCTGTTCCGTAAAAAAATATAATTCAGAAGTTGAACATCGTCAAAGTCAGCAATCGTGAAGGATAACATGATAAACCAGCTTTTGCCTGTGATTTGTTTGATTAAGCTACGGTTTACCTGCGGTTTTATTTGTGTGGCTCACAGTATGTATACCACGGCTCATCAAATCTTAGTTTTGAGTTATCGTCATATAAATAGATGATACCAAATAGTAAATAATTATGCCAATTAATAGATTCATAATTTAGCTGAAGTGATAAGATAGGACAAATAAAATCGCCAGATGATAAGCTATGTAAAGTCAGTTTGGCAACAGATGATTGACCGCTTACAGTTACAGGTTATTCATAAAGATAAATAACTTTCTGTAATTTCTTACCATCGCCAAAATCATATATGTATATCTTAATTACTTAGTCAAGAATATACCTGATTTGTATGTCAATAGGAAATAGAAATGCCAATAAATATTATATAGCAGAATTAAAAAATGGTATCTTCTTCATTTTCTAGTAGTAGTGTTACGAAACTCGATGAGGTGTTACAGTTGCTACATTTTAGCTCCATTATAAGACCAGCTTAATCTTATGATAATATTGCATTCTCAAACGAAAAAAACACTCTATAAAATAACATATTTTAAATTCTAGTTGAGTAACCAGTAAGACTTCATAACACCGGGATGAGTGCAACTAAACAAAAATATGTCGAGAGAAATTTTACCCTATTAACTTGGATAGGTCATTCCGAAGAGCCATTGTTAAAACAAATTCGTTTTAATTCCCCTACAGGTCCGTAAAACTAATTAAAACAGAATAACCTCAATAAAAGTTTAAAATTATTACATTTTTAATGGCGTAGCCTACGACAGCCTTATGAAGCCTAGTATTTATAGTGCCGCCGCTATAAATTGGATGTTTATTGCTTACCGAGGTGCACCAAAATGAAGAACGTTAACGAAGCCAATTCAAACCGACCGCATTCATAGATACCAGTATAACGTGACACCTAATTCAGCAACGTTTATTGGCAGATACGTGTCTTATTAAAATAGGAAATATCGACGCTTATCCAATTTAAGTTGAGCTTTCGTAAAGTTATTTTAACATAGCGATTCAGTTGACTTAAATAATAAATAATGGCCAGTTTAAGTTGAGACTTCGTCACGGTAACAAGGTACTGGGATAAGTGTCAAATAGTTTTAGAATTACTGTAAGAAATGTGCGCATTTGCTAATGATTTATTTTTAAGAAGACATCCAAATGGGTGTTGGAATCGTGACTTGGCCGTAACGTAAAATTTAATATCCCTAGCTGTCCTTAGGAAAAGTGAGTAATTGCATGATTTGCGTTGGAAGTGCCCACGTCGCCATTGCCAATACACCAACATATTTGAACGTTGTTTATAACAATTGTTCGACACGATGATTAACAAGGACGAAACGAGGTAATTGTACTGTTTGTTTACACTGGTGGCTCGCGTCGGTTGTATACTGTACGATGCATACGCAAGTGCCTAAACATACATACATACATACATACATAGATTCACGCCTGTTTCCCAGAGGGGTAGGCAGAGACTACGGCTTTCCATTTGCTACGATCCTGACACACTTCTCTGGCTTCATTCACTTTCATCACATTCCTCATACACGCCCGTCGGTTCAAGGTGCTCTTAACCTGGCCTTTGTCCAGAACGCCTCCGATCTGATCAAGAAACGTTCGCCTAGGTCTTCCTCTTGCGACTGTTCCATTCACACTAGCCTTATAAACTTTCTTAGTCAGTCTTTCCTCGTCCATTCTTTTTACATGCCCAAACCAGCTTAACATAGTTTTTTCTATTCTTGTCATTATATCAACTTTCATGCCGCATCTCTCTCTAATCACACTATTCCTTATTCTATCTTTCAGAGTCACACCACATATATTTCTCAGCGCTCTCATTTCTACAGCATTTATTCTGCTCTCATGCTTCTTTTGCCATACCCAACTTTCACTTCCATACATAAGTGTGGGCACTAATAGTCCTCTATGAACAGCCAAACGTGCCTTTTCGGAAACATTTCGACTGTTGCACAAAACGCGTAACAAAGCGCGTAGAGCTCCATTCACTTTGTTTCCCGCAATCGTTCTCCTTTCCTTTGCCTAAACTTGGGCATATGAATTTGGAATTTCCATACAAAAGATAACTCCCGCACTAGGAACAAGTCTTGTGTCGCGGAGGGCTATACAAACATTCACACAACGGACTCAAAGAACACACCAGACTCGGTACAACAATTTGTGGATCACACCAATTTTTGCCCCGTGACATCAAACTTACAACACTTGACGCAATGACAGTGGAAATAATGACCACTTAAACCACATTCAATTTATTAGCCGGTTGCCATGACAACTGAGGATAACTCCCAGTTCTCACAATTCCGAAACAAGGAACAATTTCAATAAGAAAGTGGCAGTTACAATCCGAATGGCTGACCGCTACGATGTTACTCAACCACAGGTGCCCATTCTTGAATACCATTTACTTAAGCTTCCGCGTGCTTCAAGAGAAAATGTCATTTGGGAAATGCTGCGGGATGTATGCGTAGACTGAGAATAAGCAGAAGTGTATTATACGTAGGTACATATACATTCTGTTGAACACATTTTCCTGCAGCAATTAGGAATAATACCTATTAATAATAATAATAAGTTTATTTATTTTCTTTCACCAAGGTAAACTTACATTCTATAACATTTTGTAACATATGTAACCAAATGCACCTTTATGAGAGACTGGTATCTGAACTAGAAAACTTAACAATTAATCACAAATTGTATAAAAATGTTTTATTCATACAATTTGTGATTAATTGTTAAGTTGTTCAATTAATTAAAAGTAAATGTTCAATTGAATGTTGTAACAGAATCAATATTATAGACATAGACATATTTATTGCATAAAACTGTGTGTACAATGGTGTTACATAATATTAGAATCAACAGTTACCTATTCGGGTATTGTATTTACATTTGTTATTTCTAGTAGACATCAAGAAATACTTAAAGACTACACATATTACTTATTTATTAGCAAAAAATTCCTTTTGACTATAGAAGGCATTATTAATAAGTCACTTTTTAAGGCATTTTAAACATATTGCCATTTCATTATTTTATGTATACAGGGATATGATTAAACACACGTATTGCAGTAATATAAGCGCTTTTATAATAAATATCATTATTTATAATAGGGATTAATATTATATTTATATTTACTGCGAATATTTAATTTAGTGACCGACTTAAAATTTAAAATCGGTAATACGTTTTACAAATAGGCAGAGCTGCAGTATGTATATACCCGTCAATGTTAGAAACCCTTTGTCTTTGAATGTATTGCGTAATGTGTCTGTGTTTTGCATGTTGTATATAATTCGCAAATATTTCTTTTGAAGCACAAATGTCGAATTTACATTAGTGGAATTTGCCCAATAAATGACACCGTACGTGAGTAGGGGATATATAGAGCCGAAGAATCGAAGAAAAGCATTCAGATTGTCATGTCATGTCATTGCAGAATGTGAGTTTGTTTATTTGTTTGTTGTGCTTTTACACCTTAACTACTCGACCGACCATCATGAAATTTCTCATACACATTGTAAGAGGAACAAAAAAAAGAACTGTTGCTAATCTAATCTAATCTACATTTACGCGAGTGAAGCCATGGGCAAAATCTAGTATCGTAATAAAACTTTGCCGGGCTAAAAAATTTGCCACCAAAAGCTAACTAAGCAGTCATTTTTGAAAACCGAATTCACTGAATACTAGAACATTCTATTTAACTTTCCCCCCGCGGTGTCACCCCGTGGTCACTTAAGACTCGTAACTTGTTGTTAGATAGACTATTGGCCCGTTGGACTAAGTTCGTTTCCAAGACACGCACCACGTATGACTTTTTCAGTTACGTACATTTTAAATCGTTAATGAATGGTGGAAAGAGAACGTCGTAAGGAAGCCTTCATGTCTGAGAGTTCTCTATAATATTCTCGAAGATGAGTAGTCTGCCAACCCGCACTAAGTCAGCGCTATGGACTATGGGTTAAGGCCTCTAATACTGAAAGAGGCTCGTACCCAGATGTGGAACGGCGATTATACACAAGGCTGACATTATAGGTACCTAATATAATAGATTAGTTAAAGGAGGTCTCCGTTAGAGGCGTTTTGAGAAAAATGTATGGAAAGGTTTATCGGCAATGAAACGTATTTTGGTTCATCAAGAGTTACGAAAACTCACGGTACATTATGAAAACCCTCTGTAACGCGTGCAGCTTTTCTCACGATGTTTTCTTTCCACCATTAAAGCGAGCGATACTTGCAAACACTTAGAGAAAATTACGCAATACGCCGTCATAGAAGACCAGTAAAGAAAGTGACTGTGGTATGTATCAAACCACTGGGAAACACATTAAAACTTTAATAGCATCTAATGACGTACAATTTGCCAACTTCAAACGATGTTATTTATTAGAATATCTTCCTTATCTCCTACCAAATAAAGTGCATGTAAAACGCACGTGTATGTTGGTATGGGAGCACAGTCATCGCGGAAAACATTGGTACAGTTAAGAGGAAATGGGAGATTAGTAATCATTAACGTTTGTTGTGTTGCGATAACTGTGAATAGCGCCATCTATGGGCGTTAAAGAAGAACTATGTTGTGCGACTGGGAATGATGGGAATAGTTTGAGCTTTTAAATGATGACTGAAGTAATTATTTATACGCCTGAAGCACTTCTTGCTATTTAGAAATGTGCGAAAGCTCGTATATTTATAGCTGATGTTTATGCAGAGAGCACCCATATTTGTAAGTATCGACTCGTGACATTAAGCACTTATGAATGCGGCTGATCATGAGGTCTCGCTTTTCTGTAAAGAAGTTTATAGTCGCAGCACGGATTTAGTAAATGTAGACAGCAATAGATACGCTCTCTCGGATGGAACTGAAAACATAGACGTTGAAAGTAAATTTTATTAATTTTGAAATACTATTTTCTTAAAACAGATTTTATTATTCCTTATCCACAATTAGCCGGCAGATGGATCATCCATTATTACGTAGTACTATTATGGGACCTTAAATAAAAACCTAAATGTAAGTGTAGTGCCTCTGCCTTCCCCTTAGGGGATGTAAACGAGACTGTATTTATTTTTAAGATAGCTATTTGGGTTACAAATCTATTTTAATATTATAAAGCTGAAGAGTTTGTTTGTTTGGTTGAACGCGCTAATCTTAGAAACTACTGATACGAATTGAAAAATCTTTTAGTGTTGGATAGCCCATTTATCGAGTAAGGCTATAGGCTACTTTACATCACGCTACGACCAATAGGAGCGGCGCATTAACGAAAAATGTTACGAAAACGGGGAAAATTCTCTTATGTGAAGCAGACGAAGTTGCGCGGGTCAGCTAGTTACAATTTTTTTTTGTAATCCCCGTTTGTTAAGGTAAAATGTGCTTGTACTAGGAGTAGGTTCACGTCAGCAATCCTCTAATCCTGCAATGAGCGGGATTCGAAGTGCAAATGCACATGCAAATGCACGAAATGCAAGTGCCTTATGTATTGGGCTGCCGCTACTTCTACTATATACGCTTGTTATGTTATACTGTGGAAGTTACCACTAATACCACTACGAAATCGAGCATTGATATTGTAACTTTCATTTTAAAAGAGTGCTTCTCATGTCCCTAAGCCCTATTATTAGCACAGCCATTAAGTTCATTAAACTGTTAGCAAATTTAAGTGCTTAAGTATGCAAACACATAAAATCGCCATAAAATATTTTAACTTACTTTATACGTTGACAGTTTTACTATGTTGGGTAAATAAAGATTAGGATAAAATATAGCCTTTTACAAAACAGTAAATAATGACCGTCCAAGTCATAGGTTCAAATCCGGCGTCTGCAAAATTTTATTGGGATTTTTCTCTTAGACAAATTTGAAGGACTGCACTTAGTCTGGTAGGAGGCAAAAAGTGGGTGTGATGAACCTCTTCTTAACTCTTTAGGGATGCTAGTAAGATGCTATGTCGTGTCTATGTTATTTAACTATACTAGAGATAAAAGACTATTCCTACATCTCATCCAGTATTTAAAGCTAATTGACAATACTGCGTAGAATACAGATGACGTCACAAAACAAAGTATTTGAAAGCACGTCATTACGCGACTATGATGTCACGCACAAGCTGGTGACAAATCTCCAATGATTTAATAAGAAAGTAAAAGCATAAACAATATTATGATGAGATTTTTCATTCAATTTAAATGTGTGTGAGTAAACTGATTTAAAAAGTTGTGAAGTGAATAAATTAACCTAAAACCTATATTAATGCTTAAAATGCCAGAAAAATTAAAAACCTGCTGTCTGGCCGCTGCGACTCAATTGGCTTGCGACGTTTAATAAAAGCAGTAGGACAGAATCATGACAAATATAATGCATGGTATTTTTGAAGCAAGTTCTGCTTTCTATAGTCAACAAGAATTGCACTTAGTTCTAAAATTCGGAGCTAATTCAACGGTAAACTGCATTCCAGGCCGTTTTCCAGCGCTTGTGTAGAGGGATCATTTCTCTCCAAATGAAGCGCAGAATGCGCAACCGATGTTAAACGTATCATTTCATTATGTCTTATAGCCTTATAACCTCTAAGTAGACATATGACTGCGGTAAAACTACCCGCACAACATCCAAACTAGACAGATAATTTGACAGAACAAAAGAACTGTGTTTCCTTCACAGCATTGCGCAGCCGGGTTAAAGAATTTACCTATTTTTTAACTCGTTTTGAGTTCAAAGAGAAAGATAAACGTGATACAATAGCGTCACGTTACACGCGGTTGTCACATCAGGTTACTTGATACGGTAACTTTCACGCTACACGCCTCGTCTCTCCATCTGCGTGTCTGCCTGAAGTTGCGCTCTGCTTGACGCATTGTGTAGTTAATTACTTTATAAAATTTAGAAATCTATATAGATACGGTTTCACATGTTAAACGAATACCAATGAACAAATATAGCAGCGACAGTCAAGCTAGTCATAGACGTCTATCTAGGCAACAAGCTCATCCTTGATTTGTCACAATGTAATGTTGATACCATTAAATTGAACCAGATTTAGGTTGAGCGTAATAAAGCTGAGCATATTATCTTCTATCGGACTCATTGCGAACTTAATGTTTTGCTAACAGAAGAATCCAGTAACGCTTTACTAACAGTTAAACCCAGTAAACTCAGTAATCGAGTCCGAGATCTCACAATCGCAAACATGCGCAATCTATTGTCATGGTACCAACGAAGCAGAAGCGATTTCTGTTCTGCAAAGCTAGTAACGCGCAAGTCATACTTCTGGTGTTGTAAACATCGTAGCTACGGTGTTGCCAGTTATAATAAAGAATAATCCTGAGAATTTTCTATGAGTTTTATAGCGTTCGACCAGCCTCGACGCAACTTAATACGCTTCATTGTCGGCATATCTTTCTATAAATTTTCTTTGACCCAAACAACCATTACGAAAAGGCATGCGGACCAAGAAAACACACGGCAAACTCAATGATAACTTAACAGAATGTAACCTTTTTCACATCAACAAATTCGAATTCATCCGTATCGTGTAACTAGACGCCATTTTCACACTTCACGCTTTCGTCTCTGTCTCATCTCACGTGTGTCAGCGCCCTGTTCCACTCTACGCTTTGTTTGGTACGTCTGAACTTACATGTACACGGATTATCTTCGCTGTCATTGATACAACTGACAACTCTGACCTGCTAGTCAGTCTACTCTGACTCGCTGTCATTGATACAACTGACAACTCTGATCGTGTTTTGCTTATAGTTTTTGACGTCTGACATTAGAACATGAATTTGAATTAGGAACACTTTGACGATTGTGTACGAAACAAAAGGGGCGTTACTGGTTTAATCGAATACAGAACGGAATACTGTTCGCCGTGCTTTTAGCAGACATAAGAGTAAAAATAATATTCGTTTCGGTCGCACAGCATCGAGTGCAAGCCACAACTCTAGCATAAAATTGTAATCTATCATTGTCTTTGACATGCTTGAATTGTGTTCTATTGTATAAAATATGTCAAGCGGATGATTTTAGTTAGAAGCTAGCGTGCTCCTGCCTTATGGTTATTTAACTATGGTTGAAAGTTAGGTTAAGAAAGCTAAGGTTATTGTCAGTAAAGAGAGGATTGGAAGTTCAATCCACAACAAAAGTTTATGCGATCCACGGGCAGTTGAACGACTGACTGTTTGATGAAGTATTGTTTAGGTAAACTAATTTAAGTTGGCATAGGAGCTCAAAACTGGATCTAGTAGTAGCTAATAGTACCAGTACATCCACTAGTATATCCAGGAAAAACGTGTGATGTAGGGATGATCGCATAAACCGATACCTATATATAATTATATAATTAAAAATGACGACCTTGCAAGTATTACTGAATCTGCCTATTAAAAAATATAGTCTGCCATTTGTTTAAATCAATTTTAATGACGTAAATTTAGGTTGTGGAAGAGGTTTTTAAACACATTTATATTTACGATAAAGCCAGAGAATGTAGCTTTATATAGACACAGATAAACTATTATAAAAATGGCGGAATTAGGCGAAAGTGTACGTTGAAAAACCACTATGGTAATTCGGAAGAGTGTTAATTAAGAACTGGTTTTAGTCATATGCCTATTACGGTTAGAAAATTAATGTATTTTGGGAATTTTATCAACACGTTCATGAGTGCCGAGTGACATTTTAATTGGTTCGTAAATATTTTTGGATTGATCCCCAGCAGGCACGAGCTAATTTGATAAGATAATAAAATAATATTACTTCTTTATACAACGGGAGCATAAGCAGAGGTAAATTGGAAACACATTTTGGCAGTTGTTTCATAATTATTTCAGACCCGTTTAAATACTGTCCTGGCCGGGTGGTAGACTGCACATATTTTTGAGAACATTATGGAGAACTCTTAGACGTGCAGATGCAGTTTCTCAAAATGTTTTCCTTCGCCGTTAAAGAGAGTTATAATCAACTAAATATTTAAATATATTTGTATTCTGTGAATAACGTAGGCCATTACGCAGTTGTTAGTTTAAGATTTCTGTATTATCTACTGTGCAATTGTTTGTTGTCCCTAATAAAGAAAACAGGCCCCTATCTTGTAAAAGTCAAACGTACCATGGATAGCACTCAATACCTCTATGTAGCTATCCATCTCCTAAAGTAAATTGTTATAAGACCCAGAAAATTAAGAGCAAGTCTGTTCCATATATAAAACACAGATTTAGACTCTATGGTACTACTAATATTACTTTTGCCTGAACCGCAAAGCGAACCCAAATCTTCACCATCAGCATGCATCTGCAACTGTAACTCTTTTACGGTAATGGACTCTCGAGGCAATGCAATGACTTGACGAGACAATAAATTCTTTCTTTTATAGCAAGTCAGATTTAACTGTTGTTTCAATTCTTCGAAAGCTTTTATCATACGTTTTACACTTTTGATGACGATGTGAACGGCTGAGGATTTTATCCGCCAGCATTGATGTTAATATCTTTTGCTACCGCGGCCCGTTATCAACCAATGCTAAGCAATTTATTACTAAGTTAAAATTAACGATCCGTCATGCATTCTTGAATTGCCTACTTCCCAGTTACAGCAATAGAAAAAGGTTCTTAACGTTCTTTTTGGACGCCTCTGATATTTGGACAGACACGTCATGAGCTCTGGGCGTGTTCGCAACTGCTATTTATTTATAAAATCAAACTAGTATATAGGTACTGGTTGTTCTTGGTGTCCATTGTTTCAATGTTTGCCCAGCCAGCGACGCAGGAATTATTTTTAGTGTGGGAGTTGTCATTAAAACCCTTTGAATACATATTCTTGTACGGGGACCTATATAGTATTTTTTATTATTTGTTAAGCATCCCACATTATAGAATTTCTGCCGTCAGAATGGTTTGCAAGATAGAGACCTTTAAAGGTCATGGACACGGACAGACAGACAAACAGACGGCGTAAGCTTAGTCATATGGTCCTTTTGTTTTTTTTACGAGGAGGAATGCTTTGAGGCATACTGCCCCGCGGGGCGACGGAGAGGTTATGTCGGGCTCACCGGGGAAAAGATACCCCGGTAATACCGACTAAAACTACCACGGTGTTCCTCGACATAACCATAAACGGCGAGGCCACGCGAATCGCTTTTACATGCAATCGCGACCCTGCCGTGATTTCGGCCCGCCGTGTGAAACGGCAGGCCACTTCACAAAAAATATTTCCTCCACCGTCCCCCTGAGGGGAAGAGGAGAGGGGATGACAAAAACATGACACACGCCTCTCGGACCTGGTGCTGATCGGTTGGCGAGCAGGCCCACGCAGCCCACTACCTCCAGGTCAAACCTCAGGGTGGCTGGAGGTCATCTCGCGACCTCCAGCGCCCGGTTCTGCGGTTGGGGAGAGGATTTAAAGGCTCCCTCTCCCGCTCCGCCGCCTCCTTGATGGAAATCACTTCGTCACAGAAGGAGGCAACGGCGTTCCACGACCTCTCTGGACTCTCTGGACTCCGGACCATAGACTGAACTACGGCCGGGAACGAGAGGGCAACCAATCCGACTGCCGCGATCAACTCACGGCGCTGCGATACCCAGGCGGGGCAATCCGCCAAAGTGTGCAGCGCCTTGTAGTCATATGGTCCTCTTTTAGCCCTACGTAACCCTAAAAACAAATAAATATTGGCATCAAATTAAAGGGCAACTGTCCTACCAACGATGGGCTTTACTAGTATATTTAAACTTTGCTAGTTTCCCTGACATTGCAAATAAACCCATCCTGTAGATTACAAGTACCGTTATACAGAGTGTCCGACAAAATGCAAATATCGGTTATTGAATGTCACCGTGTATGGGATAGTGGAATCGTTTTGTATTACGTGACTATGTTGCGCAGACGTATAAATTGTACAGCACATGTTGTTCAGCAATTAATACAGGAATGTTGCTTCTTTAATTGTGTTGCTATTGAATAGATGTGCAGTTCGATTCTCGGGTTTAAATTATTTCTTTATAGTAGTTTGATGGTCTAATAATATATGTGTGATAGTGATCGCCAATTGCAAAGAAGTGAGGAATTCTAATATTCTCAAAGTAAGACTGTGTATACGACTGTTAATTTATTCGAATGGCAGTATCGCATGCGTATTGGCGTTGAGATAATAAGTAATCAAATAATCAATCAATATGAAAGTTTAATGAATTCGAATGTTTGTCAAAAAAACAAATAAAAAAAATAGATATTTTATCGATGTATGTATGTATCTTATGTGGCCAGTCAGTGCAGACCGGTGACACTTCGACCCAGTGAGATCTTTTGTGTCGACACTCTCCCAATAACAACTGCCATAAATGTTCATGGTAGCCGGGACCGACGGCTTAACGCGCTCTCCGAGGCACGGAGCAGGCGATAATTGTCAATCAATACACACATAATTTCGAAAAGTCATATAACTTCCAACTTTTACTTAACTTATAACTTTAAGTTTTTAATCGATAGTCGCTAATCGGTAATATGAAGGAATGTGTAAGTGCCATTACGTGTGGTCTCTGATTAAATTTTTTAGTAGAGCTGGCTTTTAAAAGGTTGTCCCTTTTGAAATTTGGGTGCAAACATTATGTTATGTGTAATTCCTCTCTGATATTTCCCAATTCTATCTTTTATGTCTTCAAAGTAGTGAGCAGAGATGAATTACACCTACGATTCGCCAGCTATATTTTTGGTCCTATGTAGTAGAGGGCAAGCTTTCTTGCCCAACCCGGGAATCGAATCTGAGACCACATACAAGAAGAAGGCAGTAAAACGTTTATATTATAATAAAACTATATAGACGCCGTCACACTGAAGATATATAAAAAATTTGGCAGATCAACTATATGTACCTATAAGTGTTTCTGAATCCAAAATGTACATTTTATTCATGTCTGTTTGTTTGTACGACCTTCAAGCAAAAACCGCTGAACGGATGTTGATGTGGTTTTCATAATTTAGAAGTTCATATATATTTGTGTTAAGTTATTGGGCCATTGTGTTATTATAAAGTTCTAAATAAAGGCCCATTTACACAAGTCAAGCTTCTTAACGCAAGTCTAATCCTATCATTGCTTTATCTATATATCTATACAAATAAATCAAATTGAAGTGTCTGTTTGTAACGTCAAAATAACAGCTTTTTACTAAATGCATATTAAAGTATAAACGGGACTTATATCAAGAAAACAATTTTTCCTGTCTGTTTGTTTCAGCTTATCTCTAAAACTGCTGGACCGATTTTGACGGGATACAGATAGCTGATGTTATATGGAGTAACTAGCGTTATTTTATATTAGAAAAATATTAAGGTTCCGCGAACAAAAACAAAACTTTTCTGTTAAATTCCACGCGGACGAAGTCGCAGGTAACAGCTAGTTTAGTAAAAAAAAACAGGATGATACTTACTTCCAAAAGCCTAAACAGGTAATGAAAAAAAACATTTGCTTTATTTAATATTGTCTTCTATTTACGCGAATATTATTCATTGAAATTAAACTGCTATCCAAGCAATATGAAAGTATAATCTACAAACCTCTTATAAATCCCAGGATTTATAAGACGCTTGTAGATGATAATTTTACAATATTAGCAACAGATAGTGCAAGTGTATTCCTAGAACATCTTAATTCCATTAATAATAACATCCAATTTACTATGGAATTAGAGGCAAATAATTCATTAGCTTTCTTAGATGTACTTGTCATCAGGAATCCTGATCATACTTTGAGCCACACTGTATATAGAAAAAAGACCCATACAAATAGGTACTTAAACGGTGAATCTCACCACCATCCTAAACAGTTAGCTACCGTGGGAATGTCTTTGTTTCAGAGAGCCCATGGGATCCGTGACAAGAAACACCTGGACGTCGAGCTTAAACATGTCAAGCAAGTACTGCAAGACAACAAGCTCCAACAGCCGCGCCGCTGTCACAGATCCCGAGAAAAGCCAGCCACAGTCAAGCGCCAGCCTACTATACTGCCTTATGTAAGGGGTGTCACTGACAAGATTGGCTACATCTTCAAGCGAGCTTCAATCAACACATACTTCAAGCCGCCAACGAAGATAAGTCAATTTTTACCATCCGTCAAGTGCCAACTACCTTAAACAAGATGTAGGGGTCTATAAAATAGATTGTGACTGCGGACTCTCATACATTGGTCAAACCAAGAGAAACATAGGCACCCGCATAAAAGAACACATAGCTGATGTAAAACACCAACGCTCGTTGAAGTCTGCTGTGTGTGAACATGTGCAACAGGGAACCAACCACTACCTGAGACTTGACAAACCACAGATTCTCGCTAAAGAACACCGATTCCTACCAAGGATGCTTCGCGAGGCTATTGAAATCAAAAAACATCCTAATTTTAATAGAGAAGATGGTTGGAATGTACCACCAGCTTGGGATCCAGTAATAAAAATAGTCAAACCCAAGAAGAAGCAAACCACAGCTAGACTTCACGATACTTTGAGCTCATTCTGCGTAAATAGAAACACCAATGATTAAATTATGTTCGGGTACTTTGAAATAACTACACTGAAATATTGAGACAACTGCCATCTTGGTCTCCCCGTGACCATGGCTGCTGAAAAGCAACCGAAACGTCGGGGAAAGTGTAAAAATAAATTAAATCTAAATAGTTTTAATAATAATTTAATTAGCTTAAAAATTAGTAAAGTTTAATAGTAGTAGTAGTGTAACAATTTTCAAAATTTTGTAATAAAGTGTCAAATAAACAATGCGATAAAATCCGTATATAGCAGTTTAATTTCAATTTGCTTTATTAATTTTAATAATTACCATATTTGGTGAACGTAATTTGGTTGAGTATATAAAAATCTGCGAATTGAAACTAATTTCCGAAGCACAGCTGCAGAATTCATTTTACGATAATTCAACAATATTTGCAAAATTAAACAGCGCAGGTGTTAAACAGTATTAATTATTTATGAATCGCCAAATGATTCTATTTTGGCTTATAAAGAAATATTAATCACATCTTGACGTACAGTCAACAGTATAAGTCTTTAAACATTAACGACATTTTGAATTGCTCTATTATCCTATCCTACTAATAATAATAATGTGAAAGTTTGTGAGGATGGATGGATGGATGGATGTTTGTTACTCTCTCACGCAAAAACTACTGAACAGATTTTGATGAAACTTTACAGTATTATTGTTTATACATCAGAATAACATATAGGCTACTAAAAAGTTATCTTAACATAAATCTACATTAACCTGAGCGAGGCCACGAGCAAAATCTAGTATTACAATTGTGAAAGTTTGTTAGAATGGATGGATGGATGTTTGTTACTCTTTCACGCAAAAACTACTAAACCGATTGCAATGAAACTTTGTACATAGATAGCTGGAGACCTGGAATTATATACGCTACGTTTTATCTCGATATTCCCACGGCATCGGGACTTATACGGGTGAAACCGCGGGGCGCAGCTAGTATACAATAATGGAAAGTTTTAATCTCTTACAGCGGTAATAGTTATACGATTATTATTTTAATCACATGACCGCTGACTGTGCTTATGTAATATAGCCTACGTTTACACAAATATTAGTCATTGAAACTTAGCTACTTTATACGAATTATATTACGTCTTACAGCAGCTGAAAAGCAACTGAAACGTCTGGTAACTGTAAATATAAATTCGGTTTAATAAATAATTTACCCATAATAAACCGTAAATACCTACATATAAAGTTGTAATAAATAATATTATAATATCAGTCCTGTTTTGAAACTGTCCATCTACTGGGCACGGACCTCTTCTCAGTGTGAGGCCATAGCCCACCACGCTGGCCCATTGCGGGTTCGCAGACTTCACGTATCTTCGAGAACATTATGGAGAACTCTCAGACATGCAGGTTTATTTACGATGATTTCCTTTACTATTAAAGTGAGCGATAATTAACTATTTATTACGCACACAACTTTGAAAGTCGTTAAAGTAAAATTACATAATATTATGTATACTTTTAAATCAAATTGTTTGTATTTTTCAACACCTGGCGAAATGTACAATGTACCTCTAACTCTTTCAAAATGTAACTAGATGCATGATGCTACAGGTACGTGATTTTAAGAAATAGAGCCCTCCCATATTTTCTTGAATTCACCTACTTACCTACATAATTTGGTCTCCAGAGTCCAGGTCCAGAGTAGTAGAGCCTCACTGATTTCAGCATGAATGGGCCGGCTCTACCGGTGACGAACTACCCTCTCACAGAATATTGACGTGAAATAGCAGTATTCCTACTGTTGTGTTTCGTTCGGTGAGTGAGAGTACCGAAGGCCCAAACAACCTCTTTCCCTCTTCCCGCTCCTTCTCCTTCCCACTTCCCTTCCTAAAGGGTCGGCGACGCGTAAGTGATGCCTTTGGAGTTGCATGCGTCCATAGGCTACGGTGACCACTTTCCAACAGGTGGGCCGTATTCTTCTTTTGCCACATCAGTAGTATAAAAAAAAAAATGCAGTACAGGTATTCACAAACTAGTACAACACAAATACGATAATGTTTCTATAAGCCATAAACAATAATGTCTATTAAGACAAGCCTTATTTATTTACTTCGCTGGCTCAGCGACCCAAAGAGGATCTTGGCTTCTAGCATTAAAGTACGCCATTCCTTCCTATTTTGTGCCAAGTCAGACTAACCAAGCACATTCATCTCTTTCAGGTCTTTAGCTATTTCATCCTTCCAGCAGATAGTTATAGACCAACTAACTAACATTAGATATAAATGCGAATTCGAGTTTGTTTGTTTGTTACGTTTTCACGCCTTGACTACTCGACCGATCCTCATGAAATTTCGCATATACGTTGTGACGAGTACAGAAAAGGACATGGTGTACCTTTCATCCTGAAAAAAGTGCCTACTGCTCCCAAGGGAACGACGCCGCAGACAAAAGCTAGTAACTAATAAAATACATACGTAGTTACGTACAAACATAGCCTCACCCCTGTATTGTCAAAAGGGTGGGCAGAGGTATTACATCCACTTTTCACCGGCCAATTTTAGGTCCTACATAGTAGATGGCGACTTTTGCTACTGAGAATGTCTTGACAGCGAAACCCAATCTCACTTAGCCCGACGCGGGATTCGAACCCGAGACCTCACTTACAGCAGTCGCATTCTCTATCACTGCATCTGTGAAGCAATCAATAAAAATCAACCCAATAAAATGTATTAAAAAAACCTCATAGTCTGACCTCCTTAAAAGATAAGATGTATTTTATATATTTCGATGGCCTCCATCGATAAGTTGTTCCTTGTTTATAACTTCGTTACAAGTAACGCGATACGGCTTAATAAGCCTTTTTAAAAGCTATAATCTACCTGTCTGTTATAACCGGGAAAACTTTATATCGGTTTATGGATCTCATCGGCTGTGGTCGCTTAGGTAACGGGGAACCGACAGAGCAGATATAAACTCTCTCACACCAAATAAGAGATTTTTTCAAAATAACATTAGGTACTAGAGAAGGCGTGTGCAGTAAGGTACATCCTAATTAATATCCTTATTTACGCGGGGAAATTCTCCAGATTCCCCTTAGCCACATGAATAATAATAATAATAATAACCCTGTTCCCGATGGCGGTGGGACATTTCAGCTTTTATATTTTTAAATATGTATAGTTTTTATATTTATATTTAAAAATGTTATTATTAGAAAAAAAGTAATAAGGAGAATAATAATAATAATCATCATCTTCCACATACACACAACATCATCTAGCCCAAACTAAGCAGAGCTTGTACTATGGGTACTAGACAATGGATAAACATACATATATACTTTTTTTTTTGTAAATACATACATATTATACATAGAAACGTCAAGACCAAGACAAACATCCATGTTCATGCACACAAATGTTTGTCTTGTGCGGGAATCGAAACCGCGACCTCAGGCGTAGCAGTCGGTTACACTAATAACTACGCAATCGAGGCCGACGATTAAAAAAAATAATCGCCATCGAGAATGAATGATTAATGATTTATTTATTAGCAGAAACATGGGTACATTAAGTTCTTACATAAAATATTGTCCTTGCCACATATTTTAACCAATTTCGGCGTGCAAATGTTATTTTCACTACAGGTAATTTTTTTTAAATGCGTATATGTAAATTATAATAGACAAGGGAAGGCGAGAGTGTCCTGCTTGGGCATACCGACTAAAACTATCAAATGTGCCAACTCGCTACTTTGTATGGTGGGTGGGTCGGTAGAGCTGAAACTACATCAGCGACATTCTAACTAATATCGTAACCTAACTTAATATTATAAATTCAAAGGTGAGTTTTTTTGTTACGTTTTCACGTCTTAACTACTCGACAAATCATCATGCAATTATACGTACACGTTGTCAGGGTTACAGTAAATTACCCTACGTCCTTTTTTTACCTTTCATGCTGAAATAAAATACTGTTTCCGAAGGATAGAAAATTATTGTTAAAATCTACAATAACGCGAGCAAACCTACGGTTAAAATCTAGTCTTGAATAACCTTTAATAATCATGCCTACAGGGATGGCGTAGTGGTTCAAGTGTACGCCTTGCCACTGCACCGAGTGTTGTGGGTTCGTGTGGGGTACACGAGAGTAAAATTTGTGTGATCCATATATAGTTATTCCGAGTCTGGGTGGACTTTGTGTCAATTCACACTCGCCTATTATATTTTCTTAAAGGGTTTTTTAGTACAATTCTCGTACCACGAGTAATTCCGCCGTTGCGGACGACTTTACAAGCATTCAAACAACTGACACAACACTTAGACTCTGAACAACTTCTGAAATACCAAATATTAGTGTTGAGCCCAAGATGTTCGGCATTGTGGGTGTGAGGAGGCTACCTCTTAAGCCACTACACCAACCGTGCAATCACTTATTACTATGTATGAGAGACTTTAAATATCCTTGAGGAAACCCAGTTAACATTTGATATTAACAATATAAATACACACACAAAAAAAACCTACGCAAATCTTACAAATATATGTTTAATAAATTATGTATATACTTAAATCTTATTAAATCTGATCTAAAAATAATATTAATTTTCATTCTTTTAGAAATAACGTTCCTAAAATCAATGTATTAGGAAATAAGCCTGGCTGGTTTAAAAACAATCTTTGTATTAATATTTTTTTTATGTTCTTCTCAACTTAACTGCCAGTAATATAGAACAAGAGATACCCATACAGTTTTTAATTTATTAAATATCGCTCGTCTTAATATCATAAAAAGGAAAATGCCTATTGCATATAAACGAAGTACATATATTGTGGTCAATTGCCATTTAAATGACTTTCGCTTCAATTACAATTTATTCTAATTACAGCAATAACCAAACGTAATTGTAAATCTAAAATATTCAATCCAAAGAAATAGTGTTACCAATACAAAAATGCATACGAACGAGTCTAATAAAATATCCAAAAAATTGAGCTGCTTTCGTCGTAATTAAGCGATCAACTTTCTTTTAAATCAACCTGTTTGGTGAACAAACAATCAAATAACAGTACAAAAACGAGTTACGTTTAAAAATAACAACTTTATTTCAAATTTGGAATGCGATTATAAAATCGCCTGTCGCTTTAATACACACCTCAAGTATTATTTAAAACAATGAAAACAAGTCCTTAGTATTTTAAAATAAGAACGTCGATGCCTTTCTCTCCTTTACTCTTGGATGTATTAATATCACGTTCTCATTTGTACATTAGCCAAAATATTTTTTAACCATGTCGTATGGTGTCACTGTGTTGTAAATAGCGGACTCATTATTTTTATCGGATGGCCAGAGACATTATAGTTTATAAAAAATGTACTGGAAAGAGGTTGATAGCCGTATATGTACTATTACGCAAGACTGTGTAATGCAATTGGTAAGAAATGTAGAAATGATAATGTAAGAATACCACCTGCTGTTGAGTTTGTATAAGTAAAGTAAGGAAATAAAATAATGTAAAGGAGCTTTTAATTGTAAAGATAAGTGACGATGATAAACTCTGGTATGGCTCTATTACAAAGCAAATATTTTAGAGTCACATAAGTGCTTCTAGATTTATACAATACTTGCCCTTAGCCCGTGGCTTTGCTCGCGTAAATGTGGTTTATGTAATTTTTTTATCCCATGGGAAAGGTACCCTACGTCCTTTTTTATACTCCTGACAACGTGTATGCGAAATGCGTATATTTCATGATGATCGGTCAAGTAATTAGGGCGTGGAAGCGTAACAGACAAACAAACGCACATTCGCATTTATAATATTAGTTAGGTTTCATCCTTCATTTTATACATACATAAACTCAAGATTGTATATCCACGAAGAGAAGACAGACTTGTATTACAGTCACATTTAGTCAGCCGTGCTTTAGGTCCCAAGTTATAGACCACGAACGTAACGCCATCTACCGAATTCATTACCAAATACTATACTGTACAATTTCTATCAGAAAGCAACCATTGCCTTCAGGAATTAATTCACACGATCAACCATATACCACGCACCATGTATACAGCCTTTATACACAAAAGTTTGCATTAATCCGTACTAAACATACAAACATACAGATAAAATGGAAACCCCAGCGAATAGTGTCACATATTGTAGTTATTTGTCGTCGATATCGCACATCTAAAGAGGGTCATTCATTTCGCGCATAGTGTCACATTAGTTGCGACTAGCCGCGCCGCTATCGCGCCATCGTCTGCTGTATGTCCCGACTTAGAACTGCGGTGCTCAACATTTGTAGTTAGCGAAATAGTTCCCATAGTTAGAAATTTTGGTAAATAGCTGCTGGAATATTTCTCAACATTTTCACACGGGTAAGGTAGATCGGTAGATTAGCTCTACTATGTGTTAATGTATGTTTGTAAACGTATCTAAATTCATTCAAAACTATCAGTCCTAATAGCGAAACCCTGCTCAACAAGAACACAAGCAGCATGTAATAATAAAATATAAATAAAATAGAAATTTCTTGCCCAATATACCAAATAGAAATTACTCCGACACAGGTATCCGACCCGATTAAACGCAAGAGTAAACCACCAATCAAAGAGCTGGACAGAAATATATTCTTAACATCACAAAATATCGTTTTAAATTAAATATTAGTTAATGATTTTCCTTAGCAATTTTTGACAAAGCTGAGAAATTGCGGGTCTAATGGGGTAAGCACGTAAAAGTTAGGTGCCTGCCTTAAAAAACGGTATTCGACGGTTCTCGATAAGCTTTTCGAAAAATTCAGTACCCTAATGAGCAAGACACATAATATATATTCCCTTACTTAATTGTATGCACTGGCGTCTGGCAATAACAGCCTACATGTCTCTTTCTCGCAATTGTGGTTTCTTCAACTTTGAGAACCACAGTCCCAGACAAACACACCCCGATACAGTGAACATTCACTTTGATGTAAGGTCGGCCGCAAGCGATATAACACCGTGCACTACGCGACTGACGCGTCGCTTGTGTGTATTGATTAGGCCGATTGCAAGCTGTTAGACGATTGGTAGTTAATTGAGCGGAAATCAAATGTAGTCGTAATTTAATCAGGAATAAGTAATTGGTTTTCTATGAAACAGAACTGTTTATCTTTGACAGGAAAATAAGTTTGAAAACACGCGAGTGGGACCACATAGCTGACCACGTGGATTATAAATATATTACCTTGTTAGTCTCGGGGCATTAGTTTGTTGGGTTCAGTTGCCAAGTTGCGCAAATTGTTGCATTTAATAAAGATCTGTAAATCTAAGCGTAAAAGCATTTGCCTGAGATATCGAATTCAGAACTTCAGTCATGGATTTCTGGCCAAAAGATCACAATAGCAACAAGAAGTATAAAATAGACCCTTCAAAATATTAGCTCTCGTTGTCATGACTACCTATGACAGTCGAACCGTGTAGTTACTATTCACCAAGTATTCGACGTCTGGTCAGGTAGTACTTACTTCGGATACCCGCTTAATGCTGGCTCAAAGCGAGCATCCGCCACCACTTCAACAAAGCTACGTAATAACCGTTCCTATTCCTACTTCTTTTCCAAAAAACAGCGACTTGGCTGTTCCCTTGGAATAATTTTGCAATGCTTAGACAATACAACCATGTCTATTAGCAGCGGTTACTGGTTACCTTGAGCTCCACCGTAGGATATAAAAAACCTAAATAACACGAGTGGGTAACATGACCCACCAGAAAATAAATCTAAAGTGACAAACAACATACGATGATATGTCTATAACGTCGATTACAGGGTATCTACGTTACATCACCTACGGCCATACACTTACGTTGGAAGCACTTACAAAAACGGTGAGTCTCAATTATTATTTAAATTTACCTCGAGTTTGTGACTAAACGATGAATAATCGCCCAAGTAAGCGATCATTAAGGCCACAGCTTATAATTTATGAGTGTAAGATTGATGTACTGTACGTCCTTCAGCATGTAATCATATTAATCGAAGTAAAGACTATTGTGAGGTGTAGCGAAGCCTTGTGCGGTCAATTGCAACCATATAATCATGAGATCCACCCTCGCTTTGATACGTCTTATTGCTTAATTATTAAGTGGAATTTGAAATCAACAGGTTGATTTTAGTAAAACGGTCTATGATTCCATGCTCATCGATATTTAAATGGACGTTTCATCTATAATAAGTATAATCTTTAAATGATAGCTTTTAATCTAAATGGTCTTTTTAGCTCGTTGTCGTGTTAAGAGTAGCTGAAGACGTCTTGTGCTAAAGAATATAATAAGAAGTCTAGATATTTAAGTATAATGTAACGTTGTTAAAATGTTAGAATGGATTACTAAATTGATACTCAGATGGTTCTAGTTGGGGCTGACAAATTATTGATCCTGATAGTAGTAATATGTTTAACGTACAGCTCTCAAGAATTTTAAATAATGTTTATAGCTATAATTCGAGTACACCTTAAAGAACCTAAATATCTTAGATAATATCTAGTAGTAGTAGGCTAAATCGTGTAAACGAATATTAGATTTTATTTTATGTTAATTAAAATATTCAGATATTATATTATAAATAATAGCTATTAAGTTAGATATATTATGAGCTATGGCTTTAGGCACTAGCAAAAGGATCCTAGAAAATTAAGTAGGCCAAAAAATTGCTCGCTATTAGGCGCTTTAAAAAAGCTACGACATCCTTCTATAATGCCTACCAAGTAGACTAAGAACCGAAACACTATTAAACGACAGATTAATCCAAGATTATATTGAATAAATATCCTCACCAGCTTACTACAAAGTAATTATAATAAATGCCAAATTATCAGCGGTTCGGTCTGCCACCCCCGCGGCCGTAGAGTGGCGGCTACGAATCGTGCGCATACATCAAGTGAGTCGCTGTCGCGCGTCGTGTCGTGATTCCGTGCGACAGATAGTCGCGACGTGCGCAGCCCGCCTACGCACCACGTGGGTGCTGAAGAAATAGCGTTTTGTGAGGTTAGAAAATTGTTGGTAACACTTTATGAGAAATTGAAGATATGGAATTATTTATTGACTAAACTCGTATGTATATATTGCCATATATAAATATATTGCCATATATAAATATATTGCCTCCTACCTGAATAATAAGATTTGTTTCACTGCTATTGACAGAGTGGTTTAATTGGTCACCTGGCTATTGCCAATGCTGAGTGGGTTCAATCCGCATACGGAATAAAAATTATGTAAGTCACGCATGTGCCAATGTTGGATTTACTTCGTGTTTAAGTCTTTGTAAAGTCGTTTACGGAATAAGGTCCCAGTTAAAAAAATCTTTCGGTTCTGATTGCTTGGATTACAGTTTGCCCGCATATATTTTAAGTGAATCACAATATCACATATCCAGTTCTAATAAACAGTTTTTAATAAAACAAAGCTTAGATTTTAAGTTGAATCTAAAGCCAGCAATTTGTAACTTTGTATCACATTCTGTTTAATGGTTTCTGCATGCTGCCCGAACAAACAAACGGAAAGATTGATTATAACTTTAACAACTTTCGTTTGGTTGTTAGCTAAACTTTTCTAAATAGTCTACCCAATATTATTTCTAAAACATATTTACTGTAAATTCTTAGTTAAAATAATAACTATCTACACTTAAACTATATCAAACTACAGCGAACTAAATTCTATGTAGTTCACAACTCTTAATCTAACCACCCCGCATCCGATACATCGCCAAACCACAAATAAAACAAATCGAGACGAAGAGAACGCGTGAATGAACCCATTTCACATCGAAACAAAACGATTAAAGCCCATCGGAAACCATGCATCGAATGCATCGATAGCATCTGTCGTACGATCGTTTAGGCTACTTGCACAGCGGCGATTATCTCTCGACTGCGATCGTACTGTCGCGCGCATCTCTAATTCCTTCTGATACTGTACGAATAATGTGATTCCATGGCTGTCTTTTTGTTATTTCTTGATCGATTATCTGGGTATAGAGTGGGGTTCTACTTTGAGTTTCTGGTAGTGATGTTGTTGTTTTGTTTTTTATAGGTGTGAGATTTTGTTGCGTTAATATTTTTTATTTAAACTTGCAGTTGCTTTTCCTTTGCTGTCTAAGTGCTGCCAAGTTCGATCTTAATTTAAAAACTCTATATTCAATTGTATAAAACATGATATTCTAGTATTGTTCTAAACGAAAAGCATTTATGTTAAATGCGACAGCTGTGTAATGAGATCTCCGGTTCAATTTCTAAATCAGGCAAACTTTTATTGAGTGTAAATGTAATGTGTGAGCTCACTCTTCTTAGTGAGGACACTTTTTCGCACATCTATGATTTTAAATCTTTGACAGTATCAGGTTCAATACGGTCACAGTCCAAGGTGAAACAAATATTTCAGCTAATCATTATTTTACTCTTATCTATAATTAAGCCCATATTGGTCCTGAACATGGTAAGGTCAACATAGATTACAGTAGTGCATATAATTAGCAAAATTTACCGAAAGACATTTTCTAAGGAATGTGCAGTATTCGAAGCTGTTTACCGTTAAAAGCTAAGCTAAGCTATAAAGTAAGTGTTAATGTTTATTATTGATTTAATTTAAGATTATTATTTATATTAACGGATTTTAAAGACTGGCAATCTTAATTATTTTCTTTTTTTTTAAACTTTATTGTGCTAGGGCTGTTCTATGTTTTAGAGGACTTAAAACATTGAGACTTTGGAATAACAAAACTATTAACATACAACTTCGGTATTATATGACGGTAAAAGATTTTTCCACGCTCTTCATTCCGCAATTTTATTGGCCAAGTGACCTCTACTTTCGTGTCTATGTCGGCCTCGCTGGCGTAGTGGTTAGTGTAACTGACTGCCACGCCTGAGGTCGCGGGTTCGATTCCCGTACAAGTCAAACATTTGTGTGCATGAACATGGATGTTTGTCTTGATCTGGGTGTTTTTATGTATAATATGTATGTATTTACAAAAAAAGGTATATATGTATGTTTATCCATTGTCTAGTACCCATAGTACAAGCTCTGCTTAGTTTGGGCTAGACGGTGTTGTATGTATGTGATAGAATAGAATAGACTTTCGTTTATCGTCTTGTTGAGAGCTACTCGCGCACTAGAAATAATTCTTGTGTCGCGTGAGCTTTTACAGACTTGGAAACAATGGACTATCTCGGTAGTGAGGCGAGAGGTCAGAGAGTTATTATAATTTATTCATTCAAAAAGTTACAAATATTCACTTATTAAAGTAAAAAGTGCTTCTTCTAAAAGTTATTATCTAAATTAGTTATTTTAGTTATAGACGATATACAAGCCACTACGACGTATAAAAACGGGCAGTCTATGCGCTATAATAGCCAGGACGTTGCTTGTGCGCATCGCATGGCTTTCGGGTTAATGGATTCTGTAAAGAAATTCTTAGTAGCGGCGGGAAGTCTTTTTAGTGTAGTAGAGCCTCACTGATTTCAGCATGAATGGGCTAGCTCGACCGTGAAGGACTACCCTCTCACAGAATATCGACGTGAAATAGCAGTATTCCTACTGTTGTGTTTCGTTCGGTGAGTGAGAGTGCCGGAGGCCCAATCATACTCTTTCCTCCTTCCCGCTCCACTTCCTTTTATTCCTAAACGGTCGGCAACGCGCAAGTGATGCCTCTGGTGTTGCAGGCGTCTATATGCTACGGTGACCACTTACCATCAGGTGGGCCGTATACTTGTTTGCCAACTTAGCGGTATAAAAAAAAAAACAAGTGGGAACGAAAACCATAGCTGGCGACATGTGGATGTAATTTACCTCTGTATGCTCCTTCGAAGAGAAGGTTTGAGACTACACCTACCTATATAGGCCGTTGTAGGCAACAACGGACACACAGAACTGCCAGACTCTATACAAATATTTGTGGACCAATCTTGATCCCATATGAAATAAAACCACAGTCTTCTTTTCGTGTGGTTAGTGGCCAACCTGTTGTCAAGAGTTGTTCAAGCCGTCCAAGCCTGACATGGCTTAACGACTGCTGTCAATTTGACAACAACCGGGACCGACTTTTTACATGCCCTCCGAAGCACGGAGACGCTCAGATGAAATATCACTAAGCGGTCACCCATCTATAGACTGACCGCATCCAACGTTGCTTAACCTCGCTAATCGTTTACCGATCAGTGAGTGCAACTGGCTATGAGCGCGTCAAAAGCCACAGTCAGTGGCAAGTCGACCACTTAAACCACTACGACATCCGTGCAATCAATTATTAAATTTAATATTAAAACAATCTTTATTCAATATCCTTATAAAATCGTGCTCAGAATCTTACAGTGTAATTGAGCGTACGTTCTTTAAGTCCTTCCTTTAAATAGGAGATCGGATCGCAACTGTCAGCAGATGTGGCCGAGAGCCGACTTAATGGCGTGGATTAAGTCCTTAGGAACATCGTGAAGTCTCCGATGTCATGGCGGGAGGTATGTATTTATTTAATGTTTAATGCATGAAAAATCGCCAATATTATGTTAGTTACTCGCATGTTGATGTCTTCTCTCGTGATCAAAATTACTTTCTAAAGTCTTTATAACGATTGAAACGATTTTAGAAGCAAAACATCCGCATGAACACTATCTGACCGCCGTAAATGGTCTGACGTTGTCTTCCTACATAAAATAATAAATGGAACTACTGACTGCAAATCTCTCTTAAATAGATTCAAAATTAATATTCCGACTCGTATTCCAAGACCTAACACATACAAGCTTTTCGATATTCCTCGCTCAAGAACAAAACTTAGACACTACGCAGCTGTATCCAGGCTCTGTAGGCAATACAATGCACTTTCTGTTAACACCGACCTAGACATAAGTAACAATTTAATACAATTACAAACGGGTCTTCGCAAATTGTTATCTTAGTTTTACATACACTTATTTTTTTTATTCTTAATTAAATTTGTACATATTTTATATAACTCTATTATCTAATAAGCTATTATCGTTTTACTCCAACGTTTACCCTAGAGCCAGAATATTATGTTTAAAAATTTTATGCTTTATGGTTTCCATGTTTATTTTTTTTAATTAAGTTGTTAGTTTAGTTGTAATTATAATTTGCAAGCTGTGGTTTTCTATTTGAGAGACTATACACGCTAAGAATTTAATTATTGCTTTATAATGTACTTGTATGTTGGTGTATATTCCTTTGTTGGTAATCCTTAAGTAAATAAAACAAGAGAAACTGACTTTGCTTTTCCGTACATACATAATTATGTACATATGTAGTAGCAAAATTAGATGCAAAAGTTTGCAAGTAATATGCGCGTTTTAAGTTTCATGTAGAATTTTAAGACAGCAGCTCTCCCCCGATACATTATCAATATGCAGTTTAAACGCATTTTTATCTGTGTATCGGTGTATTTAAACCTAGCTGGGAGCCTTTTATTACTATGGCCTTAACTATAACATGGTTTTATGAGATTCTTTTAACATTTTATTACTTTTTAATGAAGCATCTTAAAGCTTGTGTGTTTTGGTCCTCAAAGATAATAAAGGTAAATTATTGAGGATAACTTTGCAAATAAAAAGTTAATACAAAAATAACTCTCCGTTTTTAATTAACTAATAAAACTGAATAGCTGGAAAATAGTTTTAATGATCTAAAATGGACAATATTTTAATACAACTTTATATAATTAAAACCATTTGATTTGTGAATCTTATAGCTTACCATTTGACCTTAACTTACACTTGAACTTTGCCAATTGTTAACATATTTATGCAGCTGACCTGTAGCTTCCTTTGTGTACCCAAAAGTACACCAAAGTACATCCATGAGTTAATTGTACGGGTTGATCGATTTAAAAGAGTGGCAGTGAGTTTCTTGCAGGTTTCTTCTCATAGGCTCAACCCTTTGCCTGAACCTAGCAACTAACCTAAATGTAGTTTCAGTAGCTTAGTAAACTTACTAACCTATATATTTTGAAGTTCAAGTGTTACTTTGTGACCTAAATGAATAAATGATTTTTTTAATTTGATCGTACAAGTGGCTCGTGCAGGTGACGTATTATACGTACACGTATTATACAGTAGTTTTTGAGTGAACAAGTATTTCACTCAAAAACTAATATGTAGATGTTACCCAGGCATACAAGAGCCGGCACGCAAAAATTTTAGGTAGTTTGTAGCTAGGTAAGGCATTCATACAAATGTAAGTCGAAAGTATCCCACGCTTTTACGTTCGGTATTAATTTTATATCTAAAGATATATTTTTGTTTTTTATTTGATTAAAGCGTGTTCTCTTATTTTATTAAACATTTTATTTTGTAGTGTTAATATAAACAAGGCATTGTAATTATTAAGCCTTGGCAGTGTATTCGCGATCGAGTTTTTAGCTGATTTGTCATAAATGGAGCAGTTGTCTAGTGTAATTTTGTACCTTATTTTATACACTCATCATTCACTCTTAGATAAATTCAATCAGCATTCAAAAGAAATATTTTTGTAAAAACAGCGTCAAAATGATTTGCTTCAGGAGGAAGCAATTATTATTTTCAATTTGGGTTAAGAAAAATAGCGGCGTATGTAGTGGAGATAGCTCGCTTTCTCCCTCTCACGTATGCACTTTGGTTGCGGTTACGTCATAGCGTTGTATCGTGCATTTTATTTGATGTAACCCCTGCTGTAAGTTTCTATATAATTTATTATGGAGTGAATTAAACACAAAATAGATTTTGTGATAATTGGCAATGTATTTGACTAAAATAAACATAGTGTAATCTAGCCCATTGATTGCGTTTGTTCCTGTATCACCATTTCTCAATAATATGAACCTCCCATACACGTGGTTGTACACAATAAAACAACTTAACTGCCAATGTCAAGTGTCAGAGCAAGACAATAAGCGACGCTAATGGCCGTGCTTCGTGTCGCTTGTCACGCGAGAACTTCGTTTAATATCTTTATCTATATCAAACCATTAAAGGATTTGTCTGTCACGTTGATAACGTAATTAGAAATCCACTTACGATTATTAGTTTTTTTTATTTTGATGTCATAATCTAGTAGTTCTTGGGAACTGTTCACTTTTTACTAATATTGAGCTTTATGAGGCCGATTGCCTATCGTAGAGGTGCTGCTGTATCTATACGATTGTCTTTGTAAATGTAATATTATTTTGTTCCAAAATATACGTATTCGTTGGTCTCATGGCATTAGTTTGCGATTATAATTATATCAGATTGTAAGGTCTCGTGTTAGAGTCCGGAATCAGGTTAAGCATTATCGGTTTATGCTCTTAAGAAATTCACTGTAGCAGCACCGAGTGTGATACATACAAAGATTCACGCCTGTTTCCCAGAGGGGTAGGCAGAGATTACGCGTTTCCATTTGCTACGATCCTGACACACTTCCCTGGTTTCATTCACTGAGTGTGATAATGTGGCCAATAGAAACAATATACAACGTGTCCTAAAATTTAACAATAAGCGGGCACCAAAAGGTACTTATGACTTTTTGTTGAAAAAAGAAAAATTCAATCTCGATTTTTTTTAATTACGAAAAATATGACACCCCACTTCTTAAAAAAATGACACCCCTTATTATATTTATAAGTACCATTGTTACAATTTTACAAATACTTCTGTGTTTTTTTTGTATTGGCAACATAAATAGCACTACTATCCATCACAATCATTAAACATTCCAGAATGCCTATAGTTTTTACACAAAATCAATCAGTTTCATTTATGCATATTTTTGTGGCTAGTTTGCCTAGAATATACCATTTCATAATCGTAATAAGCTGCGCAAATTTTTAAAAATATTTGTCTTTGTAGTGTCAATATTCTTTATTTCACCACTTTGAGTAGTTTGAGTGTAAGTGAACTGAAAGTCAAAATCTTACATAATTTAAGGAAAACCATAATTGTTTTTTTGGTTAAAAGTTTGATTTTTGTGTAAAAACTACAGGCATTCTGGGATTTATAATTGCCAATATAAAAAAAAACACAAGTATTTGTAAAATTGTAGCAATGGTACTAAAAATATAATAAGGAGTGTCCATTTTTTAAGGATTTCGTTAGAATTTATCTTTTCTTTTCTCGAGTAGTCATCCACCTTTTGATGCCCGCTTATCGTTAAATTTTGGGACACATTGTATATTCAAAGTTAGGTGGTTGTCGTTTATGCCCGGTTTCTATGATTTAATTCGGCAAAATGAATTAACATGATGGTTGCTGTTTTTGTAAATTACGGACAAATCTTTTGGCCTAAAGTCAAGTAATTATACATACAAAATAACATAGCATTCAGCTTTGTTATCAAATGAATAATGATTTAATAATTGGTATTAAATACATCATGCTACCTATTTTTATTATACAAACGGCAATTCGTTAAGGACTGACTGAATAGTATTTATTTTTATCATTTAACAACTTAAACATCATATAACATCTCTATTCTGTCACCTGCCAACTTATCACCACAAGTTAAAAAGTAAACGCAATTATATTTTATAATCTTTTTTAATCGCATGCGCGAGTGCGATTTTTCAAGCGAAACAAAAATAAAAGACAATTTTCTGAACAATTTCATACATATCTGATATCAGATGGGCTATTAAATATTAAAAGAAATAACACAAAAAAGTAAAAACAAAATGGCGTAATGCTCGGATGTCATGGCGGTTACCCCGGGCTAGGGCTGTCTAAATGAAATATAAGGATTAATATAACTTTTTAATTAAATGTAAGGCTATTTGGCAAAATAAATGCTCTAATTAGGGCCGTTAGCCGTAGTTTTATATATTTATGTCAAAAAATTACAATATAGTCGTCTATCGTGTTGTTTTTAACTATGTAGGCTCTGTATGATCATCTATGTTTTTTCGCACAGATCTTTTCACAAATTACATAAAAAGTATTTATATGATTAAATGATTGGGTGACCGTGAATAGATAATCTGTATTTGTAGTCGCGTTAAATTGACAGAGTCCATTCATGGACATAAAGTCAATAAAGAAGAATCCATAAGGATTATTTATGACTGATATTATGATTTTCTGAAACAGGGATAGACTCTTAGACCTCACGATCGATAATTACCTATTTTCAATCAGAAGCCACCGTCAACACTTTAAAAACGTTTCGAATGCTGATAAAAAATATCGCACAACTAGTAATACAGTTATGTTTGACACGGCACACACTAATTAGTTTTCAAGATAGACACATGCTTGTTTATCAGCCAGATAGCCAGAGATGTATTACACTCACAATTTGTAGACTTCATTAAGATTCTACGTTATTGCAAGCAAGACCAGGCTGCTACATAGTGTTTTTAACAAAACCGTCAAACCAACCCCGCTAAGAGATCCTTTATTACTGAAAATGAAACCAACATAGTCAGATATCAAACCTTTCATATAAGCAATTCTAACTAATATTATAGGTAAATGCAAATGTGAGTTTGTTTGTTTGCTCCTAACGCATTAACTTCTCAACCGATCATCATGAAATTTCGTATACATCTTGTCAGGAGTACAGAAAAGGACATAGGGTACCTTTCATCCTGGAAAAAGTAGTGTGCCCGAGTGACAGCTACTTATTTATAAGTTCCCTCATAAATAATTGCATATACCTACATATAGCCCGACGTAACTTAAAAATGCTAATGAAATTCGTCGCACAACTGGTCTTACAGTTCTATTTGATGAGGTACTAATTAATATGTATCTTTTTAAAGATACTGTCGATGTGGATTGACTACTCGTCATTACTCATTCAAGTTTGTAAGCTTGTGTATACACTTTACATAATTATCAGTCGCGCTTACGTACTTCAAGCTACATATTATCAATCCTTATAATTACCATTACTTAAAATTACGGCTCATACTTTGATCGATGTAAAAGAAATACCGGATGGTATAAGGATATTTGTTTTGGTTTTAATTTGGTGGACGGGCCTCTATTTGTTGGTAAGCGGTTACTGTTATCTATGAACGCTTACAATTAGCTTAGTATCATTCGTAAGTTGTCGTACGCTCTTAATCAGTCAGGTCTTAGAAAACCGCACATAATTATAAATCTATAATGTCTGGTCACCGATGTGCTGCTGCAGCTCAATATGTTAATAGGAGTCGCTTCCAGTCAAAGGTCTAAAATCTCTGACCATCTGTTTACGGCACAGCGCCACTATAAGACGCCATAGAAATGCTACTTTCGTAGGATGGTACTTACACACTGAGCGTGAGCATCATTTGCTATTGTATACACAAAGATAATGTGTATTCTAAGAGTTACTGCATGCCGCAGTAGTCGGTGCGTCTGCTTAGCATGAGGTCTTAGGGTCGATTACTGGGTATGGCAAAGTGTTAAAGGGTTATAACTGCACGAAGTCTACAACTATACCTGGTAAACGGTAATAGGTATGTCCACTGTTACGTGGTACCAAAAACTTGTTCTTGAGCTCTGCCTACCCATTCAGGGACATAGGTGTGAAACTGAGCACTTTTGATAACTACATGTAACATTTATATTTTAAAATTTTCTAGAATTTTCGCATGAACGAGACATACAGTAAAATTAACGACACAACTGTTATTAAACATGCAATACAATTTTTAAATGTCACATATTAAGATCAGTATATTGATAAAAAAGGTTGCTCTTAGCAGTAAAGTTAGTACTTATATTTAAAAAATGGTAGTTGCAGTTTGAAGTTGCACCCCTAGGCGATGGCATGTAATAATTGAGAGGTGCACGGTGCGCAGGCGCGATGGTGACGTAGTTGCGTGCGCGCAAAACACCGATCGCTGAATTATAGCGCGCTAGTAGTTTTAGCCCGCGGCTTTGCCTGCGTGGAATTCGGTTAGTTGAAGAACCTGTTTATCTGTGTTTATGCACGTTTTCCAGAAACTAGGTAAGCTAGGTTGTTTCCAATTTATAAATTGTCTTAAGTAAAAACCTGAATCATATAATATTACTGCTACGCTGTGGATCAAACCCTATGTTGCGAAGATGACTGCTCAGATGGCGTAGAGGTTTAAGTGGTCGTTTCACCATTAACACTACCCGTGTTTGGGTTCGAATCCCACACAGGACACAAATTTGTGTGGTCCAAAAATTGTTTTTCCAAGTCTGGGTGTTATTTATGTCCGTTGTTCAAATGTTTGAAATGTCCCCTGCGATACAGGATATATTCCTAGAACGAGTGTTGTCTTTAAAAAAACTAAGAACTTTACTAATATACAATTAATTAACACAAAGTACACACAGACTCAGAACAATCACATGTTGACAACACGTATAATAAATACTTGCTACGACGTGTGTGCACTCAATGTACATAATATGGTCCTTAATGGTGGTCAGAGATGTTTACTACCGTCTACTGGTCCTTGTTTTAATGTACGTGCTACTATACGTGCTCCTAGAAGATTATCAATGGTAGATTAATAATCTTCTAGGAGAAAACCATTGTCACTCTTCTGCCGTATACAAGACCAACGAGGCTCTCAAATCATACGTATTTTAACCGTTACAAACATCGAACTTGTGACAAATATTTACGTTTAAATTTCTGAAAGAAAGCGGTTTTTAAGGCTTTCCTGTTTAGATGTTTTTTGTTAGTAATTCGGAGTAAAGAAATGTATAACTATATATATGGCAATAGATCCTCTTTTTCTATACTAATACTTAATATAGACCTAAAATAACTACAGTCGACAAAAAGTGGGCGCATTAATGCACATCAGCCTACCTGGTGCATTAACATCATTATCATTTGATTTTTTTCTTTATTTAATTGTAATGACTTACATAATTAATTATATTAGCATGTTTTTGTGGATATGTAATTAATTGAATAATATTATAATTAATTGTAATCAGTAGGTAGAAACTTTTACACAATTCACACACAATGTAAAAATTGTTTTTGGATTAATAAATGAAATGAAATGAAATGAAACAGGCATCATCTATATCTATACTAATATGTATTATAAATACGAAAGATTTGAATTTTTGTTTGTTTGTAACGATTAAACTTAAAAACTACACAACCGATTTTAAAATTACTATTATTATTAAAATTAAGAAATAATTTATATTATTATTATACTATTACTTACATAAACTATCCAAATATTTCGCGAGAGAAGCCGCGGGCAAAAGCTAGTACGCATATAGGTATGTTCGAAACAAAAATTGTATGATAGGATGACTAACAGGTTGATTTACGAACTGATATTCATTATTAAGAGGGTGGGTACAATCGCGTGTTACAAGGGCTGCGTGTGCGCAACTCCTGTTGTATTTTTTTAAAAGAAACAAAACGAATAGCATCCTATTCGTTTTGTTTCCTTTAAACAACTTTCTTTAATAAATTGGTTTTCTTGGTATTGTTTTAGGTACGTATAAGTCAATATCTCACGTTGAAATTGACTTCATGTTATATAATAAGTTTATAATACATTACACTTCTTACTTCACTTACGCTTTATGACGTAGCATATATTTTTTAGTGAATAGTCTAGTTTATTAATAGTAAACTATTGTAGTTTGTGTTAAACGGGACCATTACATAGGTAGACGTTTACTACCAAATTTCAAAACTAGTCGGTACGTCGAGATCACTCCCGGCTATGGCCGGCCATTCGTAACTTAAATACGAACAAAAATTAATGGTTTAAAAAGCAAAACGATTAAATTAAAATATTATACCATATTTTCTAAACACATATGTTAAACGACGTCGTATTCTATCTTGAATATAAATTTTGTCAAAATCGGTTCAGCAGTTCAAGCGTGATTAAGTAACAGATACTTTCACATTTATAATATTAATAGCATTTTTACTGCCTCCGTGGCGCAGCGGTAGTGAATGCGACTGCTGTGCATGAGGTCTCGGGTTTGAATCCCGGGTTGGGCCAACAAAAAGTTATTGGGTTTTCTGTAAAGAAATCTCAATAGCAGCCCGGAGTTAGGAAGTTGGCGGTGCTAGACACTCCCGTGCCTCGCAAAGCACGTAAAGCCGTTGGTCCTGCGCCTGATCGCTCTCCGGTCGTGTCGGATTACCGTCCCATCGGATCATGAGAGTTAGGGAACAGAGAGTGCACTTGTGTTTGCGCACACACTTGTGCACTATAATATCTCCTGCACAGACGGCCAGTTTCTGTTAATACTGGCCGCCGTGGCCGAAATTCGGTCTGGAGGACATTATTATTATTATTATTATTATTATATTAATTCACTGTAATTTGCTGCGACAGCCAAAGTTGTAAACATTGACATATATTACAGTAGTATCTAATGCTGCATGTACGCAAATCGTGCTATTCTGCTAAATAAATTATCTCGCACTCGAATGTTACCTCGCCAGTGACCATAATAAATTCTAACATACAATTGTTATTGCCATGGTGACAATAGATCGTCGGTGCTGGTCGTGCTATGTTGGAAAGAACCAATTGGACGGAAGGTTGTCTGTCAGTCACTCAGTAACGGAAGATTTATATATATAAAACTCTTCCGTTACTATGTGACTGACAGACAACGCACAGCCGAAACCACAGAACGCAAGAAGCTGAAATTTGGCATGAATGTTCCTTGAAGAGTGTAGGGGAGCACTAAAAGGATTTTTGGAAATTCCACCCCGAAGGGGGTGGAATGGGTGAAACCCGATATTCACACGGGAACGGGACTTACGCGGGTGAAACCGTGGGAGAACTACTAGTTATATATATATATAGATATATTTTTAGCTGCCAGATTAAATAGCTTAACAAACTATTTAAATTATATTTATAATTATCAAAATTATGTTTAGATTTTTTAATTCATTGCCCTCTACTTCCAAGTGATCCTATATAAGATATATGAGCGCGCATCTTTCTTGTAGTACTCTAAACCATATTATCTTGAAAACCCATAGCAGAGAGATCATTCCAAACCTAAGCACTAATGAGTAACCGCTGTCCGCAACCAGTTTAGTTTCAAGGCGTGAAAGTATACTCCCAGTGGCGCCCGCCAGCTTCAGCATCGTAATCATTTCTTACATTGTCAAACATAATTTCATTACCACCTTTGATTAGTACTTAGAAATCCAATTTCCTAAAACATAATAACACTATGATTAAAATAATACGGTGTTAAGTTTCTCTATGTAAAAACAATTTGCTTGTATAGACCTCCGCGCAATCATCGTGGAGGTATCCAATAAACATGTACTTATTATTTCAATTTCCTCTAATAACCATTTCTAAATTGATTTCAGATTGGTATTTAAAAAAATATGTTCAATTTTGATGTGCGCATCTCTACGTCAGGTAAAGTGTGTTTCCATTGATGGATACGACACGATATTAGGTATATAATATACTGACTGTAACGAGTAATTCATTAATTGTATTTTCTGTTAATACTTTTTATGCTACTACGAGAGCACAAGCGGGTTCAGTAACTTTTTTTTGCCCTGTTCTCGTCTTGTTTCGGGAAGGTTTAGGCCCTAGTCCACCACGCTGACCTTGTGCGGGTTGGCAGATTTCACATATCTTCGAGCACATTATGAGAACTCTCAGACGTGTGGGATTCGTCACGAAGTTTTTCTTCGCCGTAAAAGCTACACACAACTTCGAAAAGTTAGAGGTGCGACTTGGGGTCGAACTTGAGACCTACGCGTGGAAAAGCCTATCGCTGCTATACGATAGCCAGTACGAGTACAGTACGTAGCCTTTATTACCTAGGACCAAAAACAGCCAGGAAAAACTGGGTTTAATACATTTCTGGTTATTCCTTTCGGGGATATGTAGGATAAGACTAAGTCTGATTTGTAAGTTTTATGTTCCAAATCCTTAATTATATGAATAAACTAGACTTTCGTGTATTTTGGTTTAATCTTTAAACTAGTCTATACCTATCCTTGCCGATATCTAACAGCAAGCAATCATCAAAATTGTTTTGCAAAGGGGTTGCTTTTGCATTATAATTATTATAAATGCGAAAGTAACTCTCTATAATCTATACTTTAATATTTAAAATTAAAAAGCTGAAGTACGTTTGTAAACTCTGGAACTTTTAGACGGATTTGAAATTTCATTTGGCATCTGATAGCCCTGAAATCTCTCGAGGAAGGTTATATACAATATGGGCTACGGGTAATAAAGCAGCGATAGCTCAGTGGGGAGACCAACAGACTGCAATGCAGAGGGTCTCGGGTTCGAACCCACGTAGCGCACCTCTGACTTTCGGAAGTTTTCGAAATTATGTGCGTATTGATTGACAATTATCGCCTGCTCCGTGCCTCGGAGAGCACGTTAAGCCGTCGGTCCCGGCTGCCATGAACATCTATGGCAGTCGTTATTGGGAAGTCAGTGCCCTCTAATATCCTGACACTGGTCTAGCCTTAGGGTATCGTTAGCCTTCGGGTTGCGGAGATCAGGTGGCAGCCGCTCCGTGTAAAAACTGATATACAGTCAAATCCGGTTAGAATAGAAAAACCGACCCCAAGTGACTTGGGAATAATAAAGGCTAAGGGAAAAGACGGGCTACGGGTAATAATCAAAAATGTGGATGAAACTGCGGAGACAACTAGTATATAAATAAAAATCAATTACCACGAGTATGTCGGAGCATCACTTCAGAACGGCTCGACCGTTTTAGCTGTTTTTTTTGTTGTGTTTGTTATTGTCAGGACAAAGTTGTATGAACGAAAATTTGCGAAATAGCCGCGGGAAATGTCAATAATTTATATTGTATTACTATACGAAAAAAATGTATTGACGTTTGAATATTGAATTTAATTACGTGAATTGTATTTTTGTATAGATTGACAGGACAACGACTGTCGGGTCAGCTAGTATCTTTATATAATATTTACAATTCTTCTGTACCTACACGCGTATGTCACTATACTTCCTTTAAACGGCTGGACCAATATTTATGATTTTTTATGTGTATTCGAGTAGGTCCCTGGATGGTTTAACGTCCCAATTAGACCCAGTTCGTGGCGCTGCGCATCTTTCAGGCAGCACATCACCTGTCGGGTATTTAATCATATAAAAATTTATTATATAATATATAATATATGTAATAAGAAATACCTTTAGCTAGACTGATACAATTATGGTTGAACTCGATAACTGGTCTGTCAACGCGATTGATTGATTAATGCGCCATTTCCGTTCTTCTTAAGGTTATTGAGGTAATCTTGTCGATAAACGACAGATAAATATCGGATTCCTATATCTATACTAATATTATAAAGATTTTTTGTTTGTTTGTTTGTGAGGATTTAATTCAAAAACTACTCATCCAATTTTAAAATTCTTTCACTATTAGAAAGCTATATTATCACCGAGTAAGAAAGGCTATATTTTTTAAAATTAGAAGTGCTGTTACTAGCATAACCCAACCTGCATTTACGCGGGCAAAGCCGCGGACAAAAGCTAGCTATAGATATGCTTAATGCGATCGTGATTGAATTAGGTATATCTAATTATGCAGCTCAAATGATTGAATAACCAGTTAGGAAAACCTGCATGATAACACATTGATACAGTTTCAAGGGAGACTGTTCAACTAATATCATTGGCCAAATTTAAATAAGCTACTTTATGTCGCAGCTTGATTATGTATGTATGTATCTTATGTGGGGCCAGTCAGTGCAGACCAGCAACACTTCGACCTAGTGGGATCTTTTGTGTCGACACTCTCCCAATAACGACTGCCATAGATGTTCATGGCAGCCGGGACCGACGGCTTAACGTGCTCTCCGAGGCACGGAGCAGGCGATAATTGTCAATCAATACGCACATAATTTCGAAAAGTCATATAACTTCCAAAAGTCAGAGGTGCGCGACGTGGGTTCGAACCCGCGACCCTCTGCATTGAAGTCTATTGGTCTCCCCACTGAGCTATCGCTGCTTTGGTAACTAGTGTTTATATTACTAGTTATGTAGTGATGCGTTTAATAAATAAGGACTGTGTTAAAACTACTCTATATAATCTACACTAATATTATAAAGAGGAAAGATTAGATTTTTGTTTGTAAGGATTTAACTCAAAAACGACTCGACCAATTTTAAAAATTCTTTAAAGTATCAACATCGATAAAGTCTTCTGTGACACAACAAGGAGCCACAGAATGATACTCTTAAAAGAAAACTGATTCCTACCAAAGATGTCCCGCAATCAAAATTAAGAAATATCCTAATTGCAATAGAATAGATAGACGGAATATGTCACTAGCTTGAAATCTAGTAATTCGTTTTCTTAAGCCCGAGAAGAAGCAAAACATAGCGTGATTATTAGAAACAGCAACAATTAAACTACTTTCAGGTACTTTGAAATAACTTGACATTTTGAGATTTAAACAAACATCACCTTAATCTACTCGTGATCATGAAAAACCTACTTAATGACATTTAACCAAAAAACCGCTGCAACAAAGAACATTAGATTTGAAATCTCACTCCGTAAATTCTCACTTGGAGAACCATCTTATCTTATCTTATGTGGATGCCTGTCAGTGCAGACCGGCAACACTTCGATCCAGTGGGATCTTTTGTGTGGACACTCTCCCAATAACGACTGCCACAGATGTTCATGGCAGCCGGGACCGACGGCTTAGCGTGCTCTCCGAGGCACAGAGCAGGCGATAATTGTCAATCAATACGCACATAATTTCGAAAAGTCATATAACTTCCGAAAGTCAGAGGTGCGCGACGTGGGTTCGAACCCGAGACCCTCTGCAATGCAGTCTGTTGGTCTCCCCACTGAGCTATCGCTGCTCCAGAACCATACTGTTCAATTACAGAATCGTAGTAATATTTTATAACAAGTCTCCTAATTACGTATGTGCCACAAATATATAAATCTGAACTTTAATCTTTAATAGTTCATCAGTTATATAATATCCTGTAAATTTAAGCCCTGTTACCTAACTTTACAGGTTATATGTAGAAAGCAGCTTTACGTTCAATTATAGTATAAACGTGATTCTGTAAGGTTGCTTTCATACCTTAGTTTTATGAGTCGATTTGTTGATAGATACAGTTTTCATTAACTTATGAAATCATGTTCAAGGGATCATAATTTATACATATAATTGTACTGATGCCGCAAGGGTTTAAGTGGTTCTGCCGGGGCTGCAGGAAATGCGCGAGCGATCCGTGCACCCGGCTGTAGATAGTGTGAAAGAACACCGTGGTAGGTTTAGTCGGTAGGACCCGGGACTTACTATCATTCCCCGAGTGAGCCCGACATAATCACTCCGCCCGCCCCCGCGGAAGGGTTTGCGTCACAGCAATCCCGCACGTGAAAAACATGTGAGAAACGGCCATGAATTTCCATGAATCTTAAGAGTTCGAAAAAATGGTATCACGTGCCCTTGACGTCAGAGGTCAAAGGTCATAGTCATTTCGGTGGTATATCGACTATGCTGAGTCGTATGGCGTTGATCGCGAGTCTCTAGCTCTTAGGGTTCTTGAGTTGAAAGATGGTATCACGTGATCTTGAGGTCAGAGGTCAAAGGTCATAGTCATTTCGGTGGTATATCGACTATGCTGAGTCGAATGACGTTGACCACGAGTCTCTAGCTCGTACGGTTCTTAAGTTGAAAGTTGTATAACAGACAGACGGACGGACGGACAAAGCTGTTGTATAAGAGTTTTTCGAACTCTAAAAAGGGGTTTGAAGTGGTTGTTTCGCCACTGCCATTGCGCCAAGTGTTGTAGGTATGATCCCACACAGGAAAAAAATTGTGTGATTCACTAAGAGTTGTTCCGAGACTAGCTGTTCTTTGTGTGTGTTGTTTGAATGTTCGCTTGTTCATTTCAAATAAGTCATAATAACCATGTATAGTAGAAATTTATAACCCTTTTTTCACACCTTGGGTTATATTATTGCATTTTTATTCAGGATACCTATTTTTTTTTAAATGTAATTTAGCCTATGTCACTCAGTGAAGAGGCAGCTTTCTAATGGTGAAAGAATTTTTCAAATCGGTCCAATGGTTTTTGTGTGAAAACATTACAAACATACATACAAAAACACAAATGTTTCCTCTTTATAATATTAGTTTAGATAATAATAATCTGTGTAATCATTAGAGCGCCTCTTTTGCCAACAAATGCAAAGACCGGTGAATTTGTAAAAATTTTAACTACGTTTTAGAATATAAGAAATAAATATAAATGATGGAATGGCAGACATAACTGAAAATCTATTGTGTCTGGTCGCTGTGATTTAATAGGTTAATAGACACACTTTCTACATCAATGACGTGCTTCAACGAAAACCCGCACTCAGTCAGTTCATCAATCAAGTACTGTCAAGCGCGTCATACAAACTTATTTATTTCTAATTCTCTCCTAATCAATATTAATGCAATCGTAATCTATGAATAGATGCATATTAATTAACGTTCTAACTACTAGACCAGGTGTAATTGGTATTCATAAAGCATGTAATTTAAATGGCTGTCGTTCTTGGGCGCCATTGATAAAATTTTAGGAGTCTACTAGTCCTAAAACTGCTACATATACAGTATTAGAATTTGACGGTGGCAGTTTGGTCAAAGGAGAAAGGAGTAAGAGACCAATTAACCGGCGAAGGAAAACATCGTGAGAAAACTGTCTAAGAGTTCTCCATAATGTTTTCAAAGAAATGTGACGTCTGCCAACCCGCACTGGGAGAAGAGGCCAGTAGAGCCCAACAGTGGGACAGTTTATATACAGGGCTGATATTATTATTAATATGAGAGACCAATTTAAATTCAGAATTATATGGACTCTGTATAACCTTGTCGGCAGATGAATACCGAACCCAGATTTCGCCAACAATTTTTATGATTCATATAATTAGGGCCAATATATTGTTGTCTACCTGTCACGTTATAAGACTTAGTGCTATTATTAAGAACACCCCAACCGAAATATGTAACAACAGCAGGCATCCTCAGGACAGTTTGGCAACAAATGAGCCATTCTGTCCTGAGGCTATCTTCAGGCGAAACACAAGTCAAAGCATATTTTGTGTTAGAACAGGAATATTTTAAGTTAGAATACGTCTGGATCCTACGCCGTGGTTGTCAATAGTAAGGCTGTATGGTGGGTTCTTCGCAATTAATTTATTCAAAGCTTTGCTAATTATTTAAATGCATTGACAAGCTATAGCAAATGCGAATGTGATAGTTAAAATGAAATAAAAAAAAACATCTAATCCATCTTCGAATATTCTATTATGATTCGAATTATTATATGCGACAACGAATTTATCAGCTTCGAATGCGATCATTTAAGTTTTAAATATACAAATAGTTGTTCCGTATCAATTGCACATACCTTATTTGATGTTAACGCGACACAGGCATTATAACTAGTGCAAATGTTGTCCTTTTAAAATCAATTATGTAAATCAAGTCTTAGATTATCAGATCTTACATCTATACTTCAGTTGATTGCATGCTTGCTTGCGATCTCAATCAAATCCAGCTCTATATCCCCTCTATAATGTGATATTGCCTAAGTGATTTAGATCTCGATGCCAACTGAGCCTAATGCTCGCAAGTGGCTGTAATAACTCATCTATAATCCAAGTACGAACGTGAGTTACGATGGACAAGCCGCCAGATTTCACAAGCTCTAAGTGCTTGTTAGTAACTCTAGTTTAACTGAAACAGAATGTACAGGGTACTGATTGGATCACATGCTGTAGTTCTGTATGGCGTAGTTAAAATATTATATATATAGTCGGCCTCGATGGCGTAGTGGTTAGTGTAACCGACTGCCACGTCTGAGGTCGTGGGTTCGATTCCCGCACAAGTCAAACATTTGTGTGCATAAACATGGATGTTGGTCTTGGTCTGGGCGTTTCTATGTATAATATGTATGTAATTACAAAAAAAAGACATATATGTATATTTATCCATTGTCTAGTAACCATAGTACAAGCTCTGCTTAGTTTGGGCTAGATGGTGTTGAGTGTACGTGGTAGAATATTATTATTATTAATATTATATCCTAACTAATATTACAAATACGATTGTATGTATGTATGTATCTTATGTGGGGGCCGGTCAGTGCAGACCAGCGACACTTCGACCCAGTGGGATCTTTTGTGTCGACACTCTCCCAATAACGACTGCCATAGATGTTCATGGCAGCCGGGACCGACGGCTTAACGTGCTCTCCGAGGCACGGAGCAGGCGATAATTGTCAATCAATACGCACATAATTTCGAAAAGTCATATGACTTCCGAAAGTCAGAGGTGCGCGACGTGGGTTCGAACCCGAGACCCTCTGCATTGCAGTCTGTTGGTCTCCCCACTGAGCTATCGCTGCTCTTTTACGATTAACACGATTGTAACTTCGTTTGTTACGCTTTCTCGCCTTAACTACTTGACCGAGCATTATGATATTTCGCATAGACGTTGTTAGGGGTACAGAAACCCTTTCATCTAGAAAAAAGGAACTGTTCCCGAGAGTATGCACTTTAAAGTAGCGTGCCTAGCTTTCCGAATAAGCTCAATACAAAACTGAGAGTAAATGATGCCAAGTCCTTCTTGGTACCTAAATTTCATCTGCATGATATAGATGAGGTCAACAAGGCACACTGAAGCAAGGCGCATTGAATATCAAAAACATATAGCAAGGTGTTTTACTAAAGCAAACTGAACTTTTGATCATGACCAACCATTGCTGTACTATAACATTTTGTTTAAAAATATGCGTTTGACTACACGTGGTATAATGATTCACGAGAACAAAACCCCGTTATTAATTTAGTAGCAACGTATCACAATCTGAGTACGAATCTGACTCCATTAAAACTACATGTGGTACAGATGGTTATTCCGAGTCAAGTTTTTATAATTTTAATTTATCGTAAAGACTCTACAACTGATATATCATCCATAATACCAGACTAATTATAAAAAAGATACCTACCCGGACTTTCGAGTAATTGATTTGTCCCATAAATAATAGCTGTGTATCGGTTTAAATCGCGTTAAACTCTATACTTACATCGAGTGCAGTGCTGCGGTTTAGATGTATTTGATAGATTGGCTGCCTTCAACAACAGTTATAGAACCTAGTGACAGATTAAATGCCCTTTGAGTTATGGTGGTGTCGCCTGTAAGTAACGGACACAGATCTAGAAACTAGCTGACTACAACGTACGTAAATCGATTAAAGCTTAATGTGATATATATTTAAATGCTGGATAAGGTAAACAAGCTATAAAGACACAATTGTTTATATTTCCTTGTTTTGTTTGGTTGTATTAATCACGGTTTGTTGGTAAACTGGCCGTGTGGTCCTTCGACCACACAGGGGCCTAGTGTCTTTGTTGTGCGTTGATTTCTGCAACATGTGTCGTTGTTAAAAGCCTAACCTAATATTATCATTGTGTCCTAAAAAGCTACCGTTTTTTCGCCGTTCATTGCAGTTTTATAATGGACTGTAATAGAAGTTTGTAACAGTTGAGGGTCAATGTTAGTTCTCGCAAGTATTTAGATATCTGCTCTCACTTGAATTCGATTTTGTTTGTTTGTTAGTCTATCAAGACTTAACTAATTTAGTGGTATATATAAAATACTATAATACGCATACACATTGCCTGGGGCCCAAGTCTGCTATTACAATAGTGTCAGAATGGTCTATCATTGATTTCATAATTGCTGATTTTGACAAGTTTGGTAATCTACTAATATAATGGTGTCATTGTGACTTTCCGATGGTCAACCACTGACACTCCATTGAAAAAATGGCATAGAATGGTAATCTCGTACATAATGAATTAATGATAAATGAATGACTGACGTATTACCGCATACGCATCTGCTAAAATTTTTACAGTTCCTCCGATCAAATTGCTTAATAACACTAATAAATAATATGTGAAAATATATATAAACGAAATCTGGCATGAATAAATGTTCAAATTTAGTAGTAGTTTTTTAAAAATCACTTCTACTAACGGGTTTTATCATAATGGCAATACAACATGTCATTCTACCACAATCCTATTACGAGACCATTGACCGACCAATGATCGACCATTATGAATTTAGCAGATTACGAACTTTTAGCAAAATGACAATGGAATTGCAGTTAGGTACGTCGTGTCGGAATGACGAATTTATAAAAATAGCAGACTTAAGCCTCAGGGGTGTAGAAAAAGACGTAGGGTACCGTTCATCCAGAAAAAGTACTGTTGCCGAAGGATAGAAATTTATAGACAAAATCTACTTTAACGCGAGTGGAGCCGCGGTCAAAATCTATGTAGTACCTATTATAAATGTGAAAGTATGTAAATATGTTTGAATTGTTGTTAGTCAATCATGTGTAAACTGTATAAAAAAATTTGATGAAATTGGGCACACGGGTAGACTAATTCTGGAATAACACATATCATATTTTTGAAAGCCGTTTTCCTTTCCTTTGGGTTTGATTAGAATGAAGGCTCGGTACCAGAAGTATATAAAGAAAGTCAGCGTCAGCGTGTAAATTCTTTATTATGTGTTTTCTATAGTTTTTAGTTTCAATTATCTGATCCTGTATAGCGACCATAAAGCCTTCTGTTTCTGTAAAGAAACACCTTGCCTCGCCTCGGCTCAGCCACGCGTTCGATGCCTTTTTATCGACGTTTTGTTGGCATAAGTCTTGGCGGTGTCTTCCATGCAGAGATTTTTTGGTCCATTCCGCAATTTTACTTTTATTGTCTATTAGTTTTTCGTTGTTTTGTATTATTATTTATTATAACTATAAATGTTAGCATTTATAGTTATAATAAATAATAATACAAAATAAAGTTAGTTATGCAGCGATAGCTCAGTGGGGAGACCAACAGACTGCAATGCAGAGGGTCTCGGGTTCGAATCCACGTCGCGCACCTCTGACTTTCGGAATTTATATGACTTTTCGAAATTATGTGCGTATTGATTGACAATTATCGCGTGCTCCGTGCCTCGGAGAGCACGTTAAGCCGTCGGTCCCGGCTGCCATGAACATCTATGGTAGTCGTTATTGGGAGAGTGTCGACACAAAAGATCCCACTGGGTCGAAGTGTCGCCGGTGTGCACTGATTTACTACATCATTTTTTTATATTTGGATAAAAACTAAAACAGTGATCCTTTCATTTATATTTTAAACAATACCTGTATCCGAAGTGGAATACTTACGACGTCAGTCATAAAGAACCACAGTGACACTCACCTGAAACAAAAGAAACATTAAAATTAATATTACATCTAAGAAACGATTATTATAACGGTTTACAAAGAGGGAACATAAAATATTATCTTTACATTCTTACAAAGAAATGTATGGGCTCCTCACTATGGGATAGTTATTAATGTTTGGTTTTGTACATAAAATACGTCTCTTGCGTATAAATTTATGTATATATACAAAGTATCATTGAAAATAAACCTATTTGTAAAAAAGGCATCAAAGTTAATAATAATAATAATATTCTACCACACACACACACACACACAACACCATCTAGCCCAAACTAAGCAGAGCTTGTACTATGGGTACTAGACAATGGATAAACATACATATATACTTTTTTTTTGTAAATACATACATATTATACATAGAAACACCCAGACCAAGACAAACATCCATGTTCATGCATACAAATGTTTGACTTGTGCGGGAATCGAACCCGTGACCTCAGGCGTGGCAATTGGTTACACTAACCACTACGCCATCGAGTCGTCATGAAGTCGTTATGAAAGAATAATTAATTTGATTCAACACCATCAACATCATCTTAGCACAAAGGCGTCCACTGCTGGACATAGGCTTCCCCCAAGGTTTTCCACACAGACCGGTCTTGAACCGTCCGCATCCAGCCGCTTCGTGTTGTAGGTTCGATCCAAACGATACCAAACGGTACAAAAATTTGTGTGAGCCACAAATTGTTGTTGCGACTTTGGGTGTTTTGTGTCCGTTGTTAGAATGTTTGTTAAGTTCTCTACGACATAGAAATTATTTGTAGTGCAAGAATCAGAATATATTTTACGTGTTTTTCTTTTTGCAGGTAATGTTTATTTTATTCACGACATGCACTCTATAGCGCACCTGAAGCATCGCAATGTAGTGCTTTCCGCAACCCTTACCAGGTCGTCGGTGCATCTTGTGGGCGAATTAATTTGATTAGTGATGATTTATCTCTTTGGGTCACTGCCTCCCTCGCACGTATCAAAAGTCCTTGAAAACTGGATAACAGTTTGCCTGACGAGGGTGGCAAAGCACGTATTTTTTTTAAGAATAAGACAGAATAGTCTTTGGTTGTATAATCTCAATCAAGCAGCCTTTTGGCTAAACATGTGCCTCTCTCATTTTACACATCCAGTCCATTTCAGCTACCTTTTAAGTTCTTAAGTCCATCAGGACAGTGGGCGTTCTACATGACGGCCTCGATGGCGTAGTAGTTGGTGTAACCGACTGCCACGCCTGAGGTCGCGGGTTCGATTCCCGCACAAGTCAAACAATTGTGTGCATGAACATGGATGTTTGTCTTGGTCTGGGTGTTTCTATGTATAATATGTATGTATTTACAAAAAAAAAGCATATAATAATATGTATGTTTATCCATTGTCTAGTACCCATAGTACAAGCTCTGCTTAGTTTGGGCTAGATGGTGTTGTGTGTACGTGGCAGAATATTATTATTATTATTATTGCATTTATCAACAAGCTGTCTCGTCTCCAAGACCTGTCTGTTCCAGCGGCCATAGGTCCTTCAGCAAATGTGGCCAGGCTATTGCTACACGAGCTTACTTATTCTGCAAGCTATGTTATTCTACTTTTGTTCTTTGACGGATAATCTCGTTCCTGATTATCTCGCTCAAAGGACATGCTCCTTTCATAGCTCATTATGTGACGTTTAATTTGTGTAGTATATATTGCGCCGGACAGAACTACTCTATCTTATACTTATTTTAAGGTTTGCCCAGTCCTAAATACATACTTATAGATAACAAGACCCGTTACTCGGTTGCGTTATCGATATAGCATAGCGATTTAAATCCAGGTAATCGAGACAACTTTTAGAAACCGCTAGTGTCGCTAGACACAACAATATATAAAAAAATGAAACTAGTTACAGACACGTTATTTCTGAATATATTTGTGAAGTGATTCTACTTAGCTACCGCTAGAAATATTTCGTTTGATTTCAAACACGTTTTTACAAATATGCCTACTTAATTGGAAATGGTGGTTGAATGGTGAATGGTGTTTGATGACGTGAGAGCCAAAGTGCATAAATGTACCTTCCTTGCAGAAATCCGCCATAAGTGTAGTAAGACTTTTACCTCTTTTCCTCTGGTGAATAGGAGTTTTAGGAGGCTCACAACCGTTTTCTTTTTGTATCGTAGTGGATTGCATTGACGCGTACCGCGCCGCGGAAAAAAAGGTGAGCGGAGAAGTTATGTTGGGCTCACCCGGGAAATTATGGAACGTCTCGAGTATCGAGTCTTGTATGGTGAATGGGTCGCTGGAACCGAAACTACATCAGTGACCCTCCCAGTGCCCAATGCAGGAGGCTCACATCCTACCTCTTCTATTCCTAACCTAACATCTGCGCTATTTATTTATTTATTGGTTTACCAGCGGTTATGACACTAAGACATTAATTACAAAACAGAACATAGTATTATGCTTAATCTAATCGCACAACTTATCTAGGTAAACACCACATGCATATAATTTAGAAAATATTGACAAAAGTTATTCAAGTATCGGGGAAACAAAACTTATATACAATAGTACATATCTCTGAATAGGACAGTAATTAGTGGATGGTTAATCGATAGCAAGATTATGGATTCGGTTCTCAAATCGTTGAAATTTTGTGCCAAATATATATATATATGTTTACTGTAGTGATTACATGGTGGCAGACGAGCAACTGGTCCACCTGATGGAAAGTGGTAACCGCTGCTCATGGACTTCAGCAATGTCAGGACACAGCAAAGCATATCTTATTTAGCCGTGAAACAGGCTTTAAGTATTTCAAGCGAGCTTATATTCTAGTAACCGCTTACTATAGGACGAGCCATATGTTTCTTCATCATTTTTTAAGGACAAAACTCGTAAAAAATTAACATCGCTTCACGCCTTTTACACATGAGGGTTTAGACAGACGTCTGTTACAATATTGGTATTGGTATGTACCAATATTGTATATGTCGGCGCAAGTCCACATAACTAATTATTTTAATACATCATTTTACAGATAATTGACTTATGGTCAGGTCTCTATTTATTTACTAAGATTACTTCATGATTACCACATTGTTTATGCCAGTTTTACCAGTTATTGCTTAAATAAGAGTTGTAATGGTTTGTTGTTGTTCGAGACGAGAAACTATTACTCATTATAATTTAAACATTCATTTTGAAGTAATTGAGCAACTGCTAAATTCATAACTTGATTTTTAAGCAATAACGAATTGATTTCTAGACATTTTTGTTGAGTTTAAAGTAATTCGAATACATTCAAGTTCAAGATTAAATTGCAGAGTCAAACAGTCGTTTATTAAAACATTTGAACTGAAATTAAAACGTTCTAAATATTAAAAGCGGTCTGTTGATTTTTGTAAAGAATTAACGTAATTAAATTAGCTATTAAGGAAGTGTGTGTTAAAATAATAGTGAAATATTGTGATTGTGTATTGACCTCCCAACGCCCGCCATCTTGAGCGCGTTTGGCGTTGTAAAGTCAAGCATTCTATTACGAGTTCTCACGGAGGCAAGAGCTCTTCATAAAATTGTAATCTTGTGAGTACTAAATTTAATATTGAGTTTTACTATGTTGCTACATAGTTAAGATTAAGATTGTGCTTCAGAATTATAAGTGTTTATTATCGAAAGCGTGTTTCATTATTTGCAATGAGTGATCCATGTATTGAGAATAGTGACGTCAGTTCTGCTGACGTCACAGCTTCTAAAAACCCTACTGGATCTTATGATGCGTTATATATGTACTAAGACCTTACCTGATGTCCTCAGTATATTCAAGACCATCGGGTACAAACGCACTTGTTGACCACATATGATTAAGAGCCACGTAAGTTTCTTTATCTGATAGAGTTAAACGCTGTGCTGCTACAGAAAATATCAAGACAGAAAAATGTAACATTATTATTGCCTGATTAATGAATGGCCAGTCCCACAACTATCAAGTAAAAGTTATCCGAAGGATAAATCGCATGCTGTCTTACTCTGTTAGGTTAAAGAAGAGATGCCGAGATTTTATCTTATAGATAAATGCTATTTGGAGATGGTGGAAACAGCCCTATTCTATTCTACCACATACACACAACACCATCTAGCCCAAACTAAACAGAGCTTGTACTATGGGTACTAGACAACGGATAAACATACATATATACACTTTTTTTTAACACGTTGGTACTTATTGTACTGCCCAGACCAAGACAAACATCCATGTTCATGCACACAAATGTTTGACTTGTGCGGGAATCGAACCCGCGACCTCAGGCGTGGCAGTCAGTTACACTAACCTCTACGCCATCGAGACCGACCTAAGTCATCTATCCTCATGACTCTAATAGATTTGCATGCGGACATGAATTATTAATGTCCTCTAGACCGGAATTTGGTAACGGCGACCAATCTTAACGGAGACTGGCCATCTGCGCAGGAGATATTATAATGCAGAAGTATGCGCGCAAACAAGTGTACTCTCTGTGCCTTAACTCTCATGATTCAATGAGAGAGGAGAGAGATCAGGCGCAGGACTAACGGCTTTACGTGCTTTCGGAGGCACGGCAGACGTGCGTTGTGCATGCATACTGCGCGCAGCGCTTCTTCTAAAGACAAAAGTAATAATAGCATTCAGTATGTGTAGTGTGATGCCACAAACAACACCGAGCGCTGTCAGTTTGACAGTATAAGTATGATATCTGTATCGCCTGTGTTATTCCAACACTCTCGTCTCGTCTCTAATAAGCAGCTTGCATGTTTCATGCTCTGCGTGGATGGTATAGTGGATAAAGTGGTCATCTTGCCTTTGTTACAGCGCTGAGTATAGTGTGTTCGACATGGGCCAAAAATTTGTGTGTTCCACAAATTGTTGTTCCGTGTCTAGGTGGTCTTTGAGTCTTTCGGTTGAATGTTTGTAAAGGTCGACATAGGATTTGCTTCTAGTGCGAGAGTTGTCTTTTTACATATACATACATACATACATAGATTTACGCCTGTTTCCCAAGGGGGTAGGCAGAGACTACGGATTTCCATTTGCTACGATCCTGACACACTTCTCTGGCTTCATTCACTTTGATCACATTCCTCATACACGGCCGTCGGTTCAAGGTGCTCTTAACCTGACCTTTGTCCAGAACGCCTCCGATCTGATCGAGATACGTTCGCCTAGGTCTTCCTCTTGCGACTGTTCCATTCACACTAGTCTTATAAACTTTCTTAGTCAGTCTTTCCTCGTCCATTCTTTCTACATGCCCAAACCAGCTTAACATAGTTTTTTCTATTCTTGTCACTATATCGACTTTCATGCCGCTTCTCTCTCTAATCACACTTTTCCATATTCTATCTTTCAGAGTCACACCACATATATTTCTCAGCGCTCTCATTTCTACAGCATTTATTCTGCTCTCATGCTTCTCTTGCCATACCCAACTTTCACTTCCATACATAAGTGTGGGCAACAGATTTTTTTTTAAATAAAATAATTTAAAAAATTGTTGTTCCTAGTCTGAGTGTTCTTTGCGTCCGTTGTTTAAATGTTTGTAAAGTCGTGATACAGGAATTATTCTTCGGGCTAGGGTTGTCAAAATGAAAAAATAAATTGGCTGCCCGATTTCAATTGTTATTTGTGCAAAACAGCTACCATAATACTAAAAGATATTAAATTAAGTTAATCCATACTATAAATCAGTCACCATACTAATCAAGCGACGACCATTTTTCTTTGCAGCCTATCACATTTCCATATTAAATAATGATCTCTATATATCACGAAAGGTTTTGTGGTCGTGACATACTAATGTGATGAAATTCCAAAAAACGTTCATTCCACGCCACTACCGTATTAATGGCTACCATCAACATAATTATAATAATAAATACACACCGTTTATCATTTGAATAATTTAAAATTATAAATCAAACAACTTCCAAATCATTATTCATTTGAGTCACAAATGAATGTCAAAGTTAAATATATGATGTTAGGTACTAAGTTCAAGTAAAGATTCATTCACTGAGAAGAATCCAGATAAGGAAAGATGACTACTCATTTTACATCGGCATTAGCAGTTGTGTTATGTTATATATCATACTGCTAACCGTGCTGAATAAAAGTGATTACGTAAAACTTTTGTGATTTACTTCACAAAAGCTTAGTAGTTATCCTAATCCTATTATTTAATAAATGAGAATGTAAGTTTGTTTGTTACGCTGTCACGCCTTAACTACTTAACCGATCATCATGAAACTTGATGCATACACGTTGTCAGGGCAACAGAAAAGAACAATACCTATCTTTTATCCACAAAAAGTTCTGTTGTTAATCTCATCTAACCTAACCTACATTTACGCCAGGTGAAGAGGCGGGCAAAATTTAGTAGGTACATATAATTATAATATTACTAGTTTTTGCTCACGGCTTCGCTCGCCTAAAAGTAGGTTAGGTTGGGTGTAACAGTACCTTTTTAAATAAAATATAGCCTATGTTATTCGGTGATAATATAGCTTTCTGATAGCGGAAGAATTTTTAAAATCGGTTGAGTAGTTTTGATGTAAACCCTTACAAACAAACAAACAAAAAATCAAACCTTTCCTGTTTAGTATATAATTATGTATCTACTCGTATCACAGAAAACAATATATAAGGCCAACGACCATATTTCTGTAGCCAGGAATGTCAAAATATAAGCTTTATATTAAGTTTTATTAAGAAATAAAAAGCAATTAAATAATAAATCATTTACTTTATGATAATCCTATCGACGCGCGACGCTGGAGGTTCTTTGGAATTAATTCAATTATTAAAGGCTTTTAAAATGTAAAAACGGTTTTTTTCTATACGGCAGAAGTTCAAAGGTTCATGGTTATTATGCCAGGGTAGCAGTTTTATTTATTTTTTGCTTCCAAAGTAGCGATAGTTATCACTCAATAAAACAGTCTCTGTGTCTTTCTTTTCATTCAATTAAGACAACTCCCGCACTAGAAATAATTTCTGTATTTTTTTATTGCTATTGGTGGCAGACGAGCTAGCGGCCCATCTGATGAGAAGTGGTAACCGCTGCTCATGGACTTCAGCAATGTCAGGACACAGCAAAGCCGCTGCCTACCGTGAAAGTAGAACTTTCTTTAAACCTCGCTTGAAGAAGGACATATCATCACATCATACATCAAACACAAAGAACATCAACGGGCATTTTGCAATATAATTATGTCTAACATGTCAAAACAGTTTTATTGAACTCTCAATTGAGATATTTAATGACTATCGGTCGAGTAGTTAAGGCACGATCGCGTAACAAAGAAACTCACATTTAGAAAACTAGTTAGCATTATTGAATTAATGATATGAACTGAATGTGTATCTTTACGATTTCTTTTAAGGTACAGCACCATTGGTGCGCGAAATCGAGTAATGAGTAGTCTTGATCAGTTTGTTATTTTCACATATTATAATGATAAACTAGTGGGAGTCCGTTGGACTGCTACGCAAAGTTCTTAAGCTCGATCCCAAGACGCGGATTCCCGACTTTCCGAAGTTATGTGCGTATTAAAAATTACAAACATGGCGAGGAAATCTACATGTCTAAGAGTTCTCCATAATGTTGCCAAAGATAAATGAAGTCTGCCTACCCGCATTGGGCCAGCGAGGACTATGACCTAACCCTTCTCACACTGAGAAGAGACCTGTGCCCAGTAGTAGGACAGTTTAATATAGGGCTGCTATTATATTATACTAGCTATTCGCCCGCGGCTTTGCCCGCGTGAAAATCCAAATTTTCAAGTCATTAACTTCAACGGTGTATATATATAAAAGTTTTCACCCCTTTCACCCCCTTCGGAGAGGAATTTCCAAAAATCCTCTCTTAGTGCTCCCCTACACTCTCCAAGGAACATACATGCCAAATTTCACCATCTTGCGTTCAGTAATTTCGGCTGTGCGTTGTCTCTCAGTCACTCAGTAACGGAAGAGTTTTATATATATAGATTATCTGCCCGCACAAGACATTTATAAATTATGATCCACAGATAGTTGCTCCAAGTTAGGATTATAAACCATTTGCTCTTTATTAGTAAAGTCCTGTTAGAAGAATCTCTATGACACTAGGCTCTTAGCTTTGTAACACAAGGAATGTTTATAGTGTTTTTTTTTACTGGCTGCCGCTCTTTAGAAAACGGATTAGTAAAATAAACAATATTCTAAACTTAGCGATTACAAAAGCGTCCGTGAATTTCTTGGCAGTTCTTTTTATTAGTTCTATGCTCTTGCTTTGGTGAACATGGCAACATCTAAATGTAAATTCCCATAAGTGTAACTTTGACGTTCATAATCATCATACTTTGTGACCTTCTTCTCCCTAGCCTTTATTATTCCCAAGTCACTTGGGGTCGGCTTTTCTGATCTAACCAGATTTGACTGGATATCAGTTTTAACACGGAGCGGCTGCCACCTGACCTCCGCAACCCGAAGGCTAACGATACCTAAGGCTGGACCAGTGTCAGGATATTATAGGGCACTGAATTGCCAATAACGACTGCCATAGATATTCATGGCACCCATACTTTGTGACCTATATTAATAAATATATTTTTGATTTAATGAAGACAATATCTATACAAATATATAAAAGTGAAATGTCTGTTTGTAATGTCAAAATAACAGCTTTTTACTAAATACATATGAAACGGTATATACGGTCCTTAAAGCAAAAAAAACTATTTTCAAATTCGTTGTTTTTCTGACTGTCTATTTGTACCGGCTAATCTCTGAAACGACTGCACTGATTTTAACGGGACCTTCACTGGCAGATAGCTAATGTAATAAGGAGTAACTGAGGTGGCAAAGTCGCGGGTAACAGCTAGTATTCTATATAATATTTAATAAAAAGAAACCATGCCTCGAAGAGCACGTTAAGCCGTTGGTCCCGGCTGCCATGAACATCTATGGCAGTCGTTATTGGGAAAGTCAGTACCCTCTAATATCCTGACACTGGTCTAGCCTTAGGGTATCGTTAGCCTTCGGATTGCGTAGGTCAGGTGGCAGCCGCTCCGTGTAAAAACTGAAACCCAGTCAAATCTGGTTAGACTAGAAAAGCCGACTCCAAGTGACTTGGGCATAATAAAAGCTAAGGGAGAAGATTTAATAAAAATAAACATTTAATCATGTTTTCTAGTCCGTCTCAATCACTATAGTTCAAAATAGAGTACTCTAAAATATAAAAACAAAAGCTTTTAAATCAACTGCTTGCTTTATCATCCGTTACTACAAACCCAACCTTAAAAATCATTCACGGTTCATAGCATCCGGAAATTGAAGCTGGGACTTCATCAACCATCAAGGAAGGGTAGAATGTGGAACAGCAGTCATAAAACACTTTGTTTATTGACGAATCATTGGGTAGCTTCCGGGTTTGGATGGGTTTTAAAGAGGGGTCAGAAATCATTTACGTTCATAAGCTGCAAAACAAATTTGTGTGCACGCTTGCTTACGGCTTGCTGTGGAATCACGGGTTGAATTCCCGAGTTGGTCAAAATGTTATTTGACTACTCGAGACCTATTTTTTTTTAAAGACGACTACCGCCCTAGGATTTTTGCCGCGGGGGAATTTACAATCATTCAAACAACGGACACAAAAAACTCTCAGACTTGGCACAACCATTTGTGGAGCATATAAATTTCTGAAGTGAAAACTTCTTTAGGCGCGTTGATGGGTACCAAAAATCATGAAACTCGCGTCATCGTCACCGAACGCATTCAAAATTTAGAAATAATGATCTAATAGCTCGACGATACTTTACAAAAGTTACTTAGTTTTCACTTCTATCGGCATTCCCCAAAGACTGCCCCGCATGTTTTTTGTTCCGTATATCGAACCCGCAACACTCCGCACGGCATCAGTGGCGATCACTTAAACCACTACGCCATCCGTGCAGTCTAGTTAATATCAGTAGTGAGCTTTGTAACCAAGTACAACCAATTACAACAAAAGCTGCCTTGCTATGTGTGTGCGTATCTATAATAATCTACCGAATCACTTTAAGCAGCTAGACTTCGGATTTTTTAAGAAAAGGTTGTATACTTGTCTAAGTTTATCCAACTTTTACGACGTAAATGAATTTTTGGATAAAAAAATGTAATGGTTTTGTACCCATAATTAAAATGTTGTATGCTATATTCTAGCAAAATATGCTTGTACTATATATAATATAGTAACACCACCAAATACCATGTTTTATGCAAATAAATTATTATTATTATTATTGTAAATGTACCCAGTAGATATTTATTTCGTAGTCACTGAGTGTAGGTTTTCAGAGGGTTTTAACCGCTGGAACACGGCCGGAATCAATTGTTTTCGGTGCTGCCAATCTACCAACCCCTCAATCCGCTATGTTTGTGATAAATATACTGGTCATTTTGTATACTCCAGAGAATTCCATTTGGGTTGCGATAGCCACTTACTATCAGGCTACATACATAATCTTTGCTATTCTATACGTCTATACTAATATCATAAAGACGAAAGATTTGATTTTTTGTTTGTTTGTAAGGGTTTAACTCAATAAGTAATCAACTGATTTAAAAAATTCTTTCACTATTAGAAAGCTATATTATCACCGAGTAACATATGCTATATTTTATTTAAAAATACTATTACACCTAATCTAAACTTTTATGCGAGCGAAGCCACGGGCAGAAGCTAGTTGTAATATGAAAAAGGCTTTACTATCCGTTAAAAGATATCTTTCAACAAATCTGCATGTAAAAACTCTCGACAATAATGTCTTTGTGCTGAGTTGCTGAGCATATTGATAATGTCTTTCTGTGATCTTTGACCTCGCACGTGGCAGTGGGTACGTGTTTTGTAAACGATGGCCTATGGGTTTTTAGCTGGTTGGAAGCTTTTGTTCCCTGACAACCTCATTCGTTCTAACAAATTGTAGTTTTTATTCTGATTAATCGGGCATCCGATTTATTTATGTAGGTATATTTACGGGGTAAACACAGACATTCACAAATAATTGACAATTATCAAAGTAATATGTGTAAATGGAACAGTTGCAACGTTTCTCAATCAGATCGGAGACGTTCTGGACAAAGGCCAGGCTAAGAGCACCTTAAACCGGCGAACGTGTATGAAGAATGTGATGAAAGTGTTTTTTTTTTTCATGCAACTAAGGTGGCAAACTTGCTTACGGAACACCTGATGGTCACCGTAGCCTATGGACGCCTGCAACACCAGAGGCATTACTTGCGCGTTCCCGACCGTTTAGGAAAGGAAGAAGATAAAAAGGAAGTGGGAAGGAGGTGAGACGTGAGACGTTCAGGACAAAAGCCAGGTTAAGACCACCTTAAACCGGCGAGCGTGTATGAGGAATGTGATGAAAGTGAATGAAGCCAGGGAAATCTGTAGTCTCTGCCTACCCCTCTTGGCAACAGGCGTGAATCTATGTATGTATGTACAGACAATGACCAATTACAATTTTTATATACGTAAAGATATAGGTAGATTATTTTCTGTTTTAAATCAGCCTCAAATGATATTGTCTTACAATATCATAACTACAAAGAAGTGATGTAATGACATCTAACCTACCATGCGCTCAAAATATACAATCAAAATGACAATAAAACAATGTCATTCACATAGAAACAGCTCGGCTATGTAATGAAGATGCGGCGATAAAATCTGGTCGGTCGATCGCCACTGCTGTCAGCGGGACTCGGTGTCTGACGCGGCGGTCACGGCTGGTAGCTGCGACGCAAGGCCGACAAGACACTGACAATAATATAATATCGTTTTTATATAAGTTAGTATTGATGAATTTATGTTTATCCTAGTTACCGAAGAAGGCAGAACTTTTTGCTACCACCTTAGGTGTAGGTTCCACGTGATAGGGAGCAAAACTATTGATGTCTAGCGAAAAACTTTTTGACAGAAACATCCAGTAACACTTTGCATGATTCTGGAATTGAGATCTAGACCTCGTAAACAGCAGTTGTATTCACTACCACTGCGCCGACGAGGCAGTTAGTTATTTATCTTAGTTGTAAACTACCTACATTGTTACCTCGATAGTTTCATAAATAATATAATATTCTATCACATACACACAACACCATCTAGCCCAAACTAAACAGAGCTTGTACTATGGGTACTAGACAATGGATAAACATACATACATATATACTTTTTTTTGTAAATACATACATATTATACATAGAAATACCCAGACCAAAACAAATATCCATGTTCATGCACACAAATGTTTGACTTGTGCGGGAATCGAATCCGCGACCTCAGGCGTGGACGCGACCACTACGCCAACGAGGCCGATAAATAAAAATAAAAGTTATATATTTGCGGTTCATCAGTTATGGGCACGAGTCTCGGATCGGGCACTGCCTTTCTGTTAAGAATTAAAATACTAATACTTTTTACAGCTAAAATGTTCTAACTTGTTACTTTTTTATACAACAAAGGCAGCAGGTTATCGTAGCCTGTGATCGCTTCAAGGTCTAGTAGACTTAGCCAAGCTGGCAATGTGCCCCGTAGACTATTCTATTTCCACAATCGTTAATGTCATAGCGTAACCAATCCAAAATATCCTAAAGTGCTTATTGTATTACTAGCTTATCACCCACTTGAAGATCTCAGGAGGAATTAAAGATAGGATAGGAGGAAAAGGAAAGGAATGTGGGTCTCCACATCTTTCAGTAAAACATCAACACGCGAGCGGTGTCACCTCATTAAATCTCCATACTCTAAATGTGTTTATTAGTCCGAACTCCGATGATATGTACCGTTCGACAGAATATTTTAACTTTTATTACTTCAACGTTTGAGTTTATCACTTTATTTTGATATTTCTGTGATCGGCCATTCGGAACGGTTCGGATAAAGTAAGTCGTAAAATTTGTTATTTTATCAACACAAAACTTTAATGAATACTGTTATCTGTAGTGATATTGTAAATCAGGATAATGGCTGTACTAATTGGGGTTTGAGTAATTGAGAAGATATTTTTCGTTTTATTTTTCTTACGTTGCAATTTCTTATGCTAATAGAACCGCACGACGATGTTCTTGTGAGGTAGCTATGAATTGAATCGTTTATATTTTTTGTTGTAATCATTATTATGAGGCTGTACTACTTTTAAATTGGAGATAGATATCTCTTTATTACATTTTATAAATTAAAGAGTCGTTAGCAATTATTTGGTGATACTGATAATACAAATACGCTGATCGTTCTGATTGGGATATGTACCACCTTCTTATAAAAAACTGACGGAGGAGTAGCTCTGTTATAATAACTTTTAAGCTTTCGCATTGCATGATACATAAATAATACGTAACGGATATTACCGCGATTATACAGTTTATTTATTTGTGACCACGACCAGTGTAGTCTGGTCGAAACCTCAAGCATTAAAAGGTAAACATTATGCTTGATTGCATTAATGAGCAGCGATAGCTCAGTGGGGAGACCAACAGACTGCAATGCAGAGGGTCTCGGGTTCGAACCCACGTCGCGCACCTGTGACTTTCGGGAGTTATATGACTTTTCGAAATTATGTGCGTATTGATTGTCAATTATCGCCTGCTCCGTGCCTCGGAGAGCACGTTAAGCCGTCGGTCCCGGCTGCCATGAACATCTATGGCAGTCGTTATTGGGAAAGTCAGTACCCTCTAATATTCCGACACTGGTCTAGCCTTAGGGTATCGTTAGCCTTCGGGTTGCGGAGATCAGGTGGCAGCCGCTCCGTGTAAAAACTGATATCCAGTCAAATCCGGTTAGACCAGAAAAGCCGACCCCAAGTGACTTGGGAACAATAAAGGCTAAGAGAGAAGAAGATTATGCTTGATTGCGTTAATACCCATTACGTATCTTACTCATATTATAAATGTGAAAGTTTGTGAGGGAAGATGGATGGATGGATGTTTGTTACTCTTTCACGCAAAACTACTGAACCGATTGTGACGAAATTTGGTATGTAGATAGCTGGAGAACTAAATTAATACATAAGCTAGGATTTTAATCCGATATTCCCACGGCAACGAGACTTACGTGGGTGAAACCACGGAGCGCAGCTAGTTATATACACATATAGCTCTGTTATAGCGTTTCAACTGTTGAAAAAGATATAAATCAATCGTTTACTACGGCAAACGAAAACATTTGTGTGAAAAAATCAGCTTTTAAGAGCTTATAGAACAAGTATAATAACTTGTCCCAAATACCTCCCAAATAAACTTTGTATTGGCTAAATATATATATATATATATAAAGCGCATATGGCGTATGAATGCGAGAACAATTTGGACTCCTATAGTCTTCAAAGTGCTAGTTAAAAATGACACATGTTCTACTAACCTATCTGCAAAACCACGAGAACTTACAAATTAAGTTTCCACCACATAATGCTAACAAGTTAGTTTACTTTATTACTTAAAACAAAAGCTTATTATAGTCACACATTGACAGAACGCTTCCCAGCGAAATTGCTCGAAGAGAGAAGAAAGAAGTAAATTTAAAGAAATTCTGCTATTCCAACAAAAATCATCATTACAATGAGCGGAACTTTTCTTACCTGTATGGTGCCATTAGTTATAATTTTTGTATATCATAATCTTCTTCTTCATAGCAAAAACAAAATTTATTGCGTTAGCGCAGTCAGTTATTTGTCGTTTTTCACTGTCAGTCTTGACACATGGGGATGCGTTCGGATTCACACATCAGTTATTTATTATAGCTTTTGTCAAATAAAATTAGTTTAATTTAAACATAAATATTATAATATCATTTTATTAGTATTATATATATATCATAATCATTTTATTAGTATTATATATATTATGTATTATATATTATTATTATAAACAGAGTCGCAACGGAAGACCAGCGCTAGTTGTTTACAACTAGCATCTTGCTGAGTTGCGACCTATTTGCTGCAGTAATGTTATTGTTCCTTTTTACTTTACTTTTTGCTAACCATATTTGTAAGTGTACTGTTGCAAATAAACGTATTTTCTTTCTTTCTTCTTCTTTCTATTTAGACACCTGTCTTAACAAGTTACATAGGCTAAACACTACAGTAATAGCCTGTATAACAGGTACAATTAAAGCAACCGTTGCGCCGAACTAAAATTGTTACAAGTATAAAAATATAGAGAACAAACAAGTTTGAGGAGTCTCATAGCGGTAACGGACAGGTCACGGGATCACGAGACACATGTTTAGTTTATTATTAACGACTGTCTCCAACTATTTCTAATATAAGTTAAGCTGGGTTAAAGAGGAGTGAGCGAGGAATAGTTTAACCGGTGCGGAGTCCATCTTACTAAAATATAGGTTATCTATACTAATATTATAAAGCTGAAGAGTTTGTTTGTTTGTTTGCTTGAACGCGCTAATCTCAGAAACTACTGGTCCGAATTGAAAAATCTTTTTAGTGTTGGATAGCCCATTTATCGAGGAAGGCTATAGGCTATATAACATCACGCTACGACTAATAGGAGCGGAGCAGCAATGAAAAATGTTGCAAAAACGGGGAAAATTCTTTTATGTGAAGCAGACAAAGTTGCGCGGGTAAGCTAGTATAATATAAGCCCTGTATTAAACTGAGAAGGTCAACGCCATAGTTCATAACACTCGCCCAGTGCGAGTTCGCAGACTTCACATATCTTCCAGAACTTTTAGGAGAACTCGACGACATCGTGAGGAAACACCTCACGATGTGTATTTTTCTTCACTGTTAAAGCGAACGATAATTAACTATTTAATACGCATATAACTTCGAATAGTCTTGGGTTTGAAGTCAAGATTCTGCGTGGCAGTCGACGATCTCCAACTAGGACATCACTGCTTATTATCGTCAGAAAAATTGAAATAATACATGTTACCTCCCACTAAAAAGGAGAAACGACAATGTTTATGTTATGTTTTTAATAAACCGTGTCGTTTTCCATTAAAACAAGCCTGTTTTAATTATTTTACTTGTTCAGTCCTTTCAATAACTCTTTGTTAGTGCTAGTACTTTTACAAAGTTAAACGTTGCGAGTTAAACGGAGTCCGTGCGAAGACCGTTCCGCTTGCAGTGGAAGCCCGGCTTAAGAATGCCGAAAGCTCGTATACCTATCTCTCCCTTTTTCGAACTTTATATCCCATGTTTATTTTAATTATTTTTCTAATGTCGGCAACGGCGAGTGTTCTTCCCAGTATTGCAAGCGATCATAGGCTACGGCTTTTATTATAACTGCTTACCAATCAGGCCGTAGCTAGCCAGCCACTTCAAGTTATACAAAAAATTCTCTAAATCAAGCGACTGTATAAACGTTTCGTTATGTTTGCATCGCGCGCATGATAAAACACGGTGCGATCCATAAATAGTTATTTCAAGTCTGTGTGTTATTTGTATCCGTTGTTTAATTGATTCTGAAGTTTCTTTGATTCAGGATTTATGACTATTGCAGGGCTTGACTTTTACCAAAGACATAGACACCTCTCAAACTAGAAATTCATCTCCTCTCATGTCGGCCGGACCGCATGTATGTACATATACACTCAACTACTGCAAATTGGCCGACCAGTCGACATTACGCCCAGCAACGACGTCTTAACATTAATTGTGTTTATATTACCAATTTAAATGAGGCATTCTGACATTGTAAAGTTAATTATTAGTTGCTTTTTATAACTAAAATACTTGTATAATTACTTTATTTATGTACACAAACTTACGGTCCTGCCATATTTGGACGTCAAAACTTTGCTAACGAGATGTTCATAAATTAATTATCAAGTTCCTGACTTTTCTAAAGAAAATATAGTAAAGCCAGTAGGGCTTTACTATATTTTCTTTAGAAAAGCCACCACTATAAGAACAACATAATTTTGTATTCAACAATAAGTGGATTACTATGAAGATCATTTATTATCAACAATGTAACATATATTAGGTACCTACTGGTTATTCCAGCTATCGAATCAAAGATCATCGATCACTTTAAGACTATAAATGTGTATATTCAAACCAGTTAATCGTAAAAAGCAAAGCAGAAGGCACTGGAACGTCGTGTCACGAGCTAAGTATAGAAAGCAGTTTGTTTAACACTTCGACTCTCTCCAGCAACGGTCCAACTAATCTTATCATAAATAAAAACAGTTCATCTGTTCACAGACAATTTTACTATAAAATTACTGATAAATATCTAGGAAAGTGGCATAAGGCTTTTCTGTTAGAAAATTCTTGATGGCTATACGGTTGGCGTCTTGTAATGCCTTGTAGACGATATCAAGCTTGCCTGCTATTATATGGGACGAGAAAAATAACAAGCTGTGCGAAGGGATCCTTCTAAATCTTAGAAGTATGACTTGCTCTACGGACACCAGAGGAATGTAGTTAAATATGCAATAAAAGTAAAGTAATGAGAGAGGTATACGTGAAAATCTTACTCACGGGATTAAACGCAGTAACAGTGTAAGGTACTAGCAGCAGTTTTGTATAAGAAGGTAGTAACTTTCCCAGCAAGTTGACAGATTCATTGCGACCCCACATAATTGACAACGTCGGTTCCTTCCCACTCAAAATCTGACATATGGGCTGAGTTAATCCTATAGCTTTGCTCATCGGGCTGCTTTAAGTTTGAAAGGGAATCCCGTTCTTTAAGTTTATCTGGTTACAAGAAGTAAATATCATAAATCATAGTTATTCTTGAAAGATAAGACACAATTCCTTTCGTTACAAACTAGCTTATAAATGTATAAAAATGTAAGTTAGATGTTAGACAAAAATCTTGTTTGTAGATGTATATAATAGCATATGATAAATGTACTAGTACCTACTATATCGTGCGATCTGTATGTGTTCATATCAGTGACAGTTGATCTATAAAAATGCTTCTAGCGTAGGTACTGGAGTAGCTTCTAGGAATTGTAAGAAAGAATCTTGTTGAACGTAGTTTCTATTCTCCAAACATGAATAATTTTAATTATGAACTGTAAAAGGCCTAAGTCAATGGCATTTCTACACAAATGTATCCTTAATGCAACCGATAACTGACATAGTGATGTACAAATGCAAGAAATTAGTTCGCCAAAAAGCAACACCAGTCCAGAAAACCTTTGAGAAAGAATTCGGAAAAGTGGATGAGATTCAACAAATACCAGACTTAAAATTTAAAAAAGACACACTATTCTATTGGTTTGTCGCAAATATTTAAATTTTTGTAAAACTGAACTCAAAAACATGAATGAAGTTATAATTCCAGAAATAATGCGCGACAATTTCCTTGTTTGAGAAGATGGATGTGACAATAATGAAATCTTAATATTTTCAACACATTGTATTTTATTGATGGAACATTTAAAACTGCACCCAAGCCATTTTACCAGCTGTTATCAGTTCATGTTGATTTGAATAGCTGTGATGATTTGACTTGTGTTATGTGAGTTATATACGCTTTACTACCACACAAGAGACAAGAAACCTACAACCGCTTATAAGACCTCGTAAAGCAGCATTTTGAAATAGATACGATGCCAATTTAATGCGATTATGAGATGGCGCTTGTCAATGACATTAAAGAAGCTTTTCCGAATACTAAAATAACGGGCTACTATTATCATCTTAATAAAGCCGTTTGGAAAAAAGCGTCAACATTGGGTCTTCCTAAAAACAGAGAGTGCAGAAACATTGTTAGAGTATGTTCCAATTAACCTCTGCTACCTTCTCCGTATATTACCGAATGTTGGACCAGCATTGTTGAAAAGGCTACGAAAAGCGAAGAAATGGTGGGTTTTTTAAATTAGTTTAAAATACAATGGCTAGAGTTTCTGGCAGATATAATAAACTGTCCTAGCAATTATAATTTTCGCACGAACAATGCACTCGAAGGTTGGCACAGGCGGCTAAACGAATATAAAATCAAAACCAACCCTGCTACTATTCCTCAAAGCTCTTAGAAAAGAAGCGCTTTGGCAAGATCGCAAATTGAAGGAAACGAGAGAAGAAAGATCGCTATTATGTCTAATGCCAAATACAAAAGAGAGCTGCAAAAGCATGAGGATCAAAAAGTTAATCCCTTTGAATTTTTGATAAACCTTGGCCATATCAAAAGGATATTAGGTAAATAAATGCAGAGATATTTGTGCATCTAATATCTTAATAATATTTAAGAGGCTATACTAGGTTTAACTTCACTTTCTATCATGAGTGTACACGTTTAAAAACGAACTTTTTGCTAAATAGATGTTCTGCTATACAGACCATCTGATAGTTGGACGTTTTGCTACATAGACATTTTGCTAATTAGACTTACTGCTCATTAGATGTTACGCGCTATTGGAAATTTAGCTACTCCTTCTGATCAGGAGGGCCCGGATTTATCTTTAGTGTGGAAATTGTCATATCAAAAGTTAAATTAAAATAACGAAGTAGTGCTAGGCAAACGTGCTCCATCGTCGACTGCATCTTCACTTAACATCAGGTGAGATCGTGGTCAAACGAAAGACTATTACAATATAAAACAAACAAAAAAATTATTCTATAACCTGTCTTTGTTGCAGACGTTTATATTACAATTCATTAAAAAGTTTTTACTACTTTTAAATAATTTGCCATATCTTCATCAATTTTATTATGATGAATCTTAAGTAATAAAAATACATTTTACGATAATCGACATTTACGACGTTTTTTAAATTTATTTGAAAATTTGACTGTGAAAAGAGCATTGGCAAGCTAACGCAATGTTATTCGCGACTCTTTTTAATCAACATAAAATTACAATATTGCTTATTTTACATAAATATCGTATCTATAAAGATCTGCGAACGAGCCGTGCTCGGTTGTAAATGTTGCATCCATTTACTACCAAACACAAACCAGTAAATAAACAACATTTTAAATGGTTCAGCTTCCAATAATGTAATAAATGGGAGCATCCACTTACATACAAACAAAAAAATTAAACATCTCGACCGGATTGTCGTCCTGAGCAAAAAGGAGGTGTTATAATAGGTAAGTGATATAGGTATGTTAATAGAGTCTATATATGGGCATTTTATATTAAGTTTACAGTTATTGTAAGCTGGTTAGAATACAAATAGCTTTTATAATCGACGATTCTCAAGCCATTGATGGCGCATACACTTAATTTTAAAGACAACTCCCGCACTAGTATTGATTTCAGTGTCGCGTGGGACTCTACAAACATTCAAACAACGAACACAAAGACACCCTGACTCGGAACAACCATTTGTGGATTACACAATGTTTTGTCCCGTGTAGGTTACGAACCCACAACACGCGGCGGAATGGCAGTGGTGAGGCGACCACTTAAAACATTGATGGTATAGGAGACTTTCTATTATACTTATTGTACCACATCTGCCCTTGCAACACTCGCGTGTTGCCACCCAGATGAAGTAGGGCGAAGAGGATACGAGAAGTAGAAAGAAACGGAATAAACAGGAGATTCCTCCCACCGAACATATTATAAATGCGAATGTGATTTTGTTTGCTAATGTTTCACGCCATAACTACTTGACCGATTGTAGTGAAATTTACATTTCGCATACACGATGTCAGAGACACAAAACAGGACATTTAACTTTAGAAACTTAACATAGACCTTTAACCCAAAAATAAGTATATATTATACTATACTATACCTAACCTAACCTACATTTATGCAAGCAAAGCCATGGGCAATATCTAGTACGTAATATTATCATCCTTTTTCTATTACAAGAATTAGGGTGGGCAATCTATTAGAGCTTTCGGTTAGGGTCACAAACCAAAGGGTTTTAAGAGCAGCGATAGCTCAGTAGGGAGACCAACAGACTGCAATGCAGAGGGTCTTGGGTTCGAATCCACGTCGCGCACCTCTGACTTTCGGAAGTTATATGACTTTTCGAAATTATGTGCGTATTGATTGACAATTATCGCCTGCTCCGTGCCTCGGAGAGCACGTTAAGCCGTCGGTCCCGGCTGCCATGAACATCTATGGCAGTCGTTATTGGTAGAGTATCGACACAAAAGATCCCACTTGGTCGAAGTGTCGCCGGTCTGCACTGACTGGCCTCCACATAAGATAAGATAGGGTCACAAAAATGTTTGTTCCTTGTGAGTAACGTCACAACACTCGGTGCAGTGCAGGACTCACGCCACATGACGATGACAGACAAACAAACAACCACATTTCTAATATTTAGTATAATTAATAGCTTGAATGAAGCAGTAAATAAATCGACATATGTAGTACTAATTGACGTGTACGCGTCAAAACGTCACTAAGCTCTACGTACTTGCTACTTGCTTGCTAAGTCTTGTAGCCTCGCACTAATAGCCCATTGAATCCAACCAACATGAAGCCGATGAAACTATTCATTTGAGATAACATTCATTAATTGTATTTAAAATGTATTGAAGTTATTGAATCTAAATTTAGAGGGAGTATTTTTACGAGCAAGCATTTAGTCCGCCTAAGGTTAGCTCACCGCGAAACTCAACTTCGCCCGAGCTTCGATTCGATCGGATTGAATAATTCGAATTTAATTCGATAAATTGGTAATTTATAATAATAATAATAATATTCTACCACATACACACAACACCATCTAGCCCAAACTAAGCAGAGCTTGTACTATGGGTACTAGACAATGGTTAAACATACATATATACTTTCTTTTTTGTAAATACATACATATTATACATAGAAACACCCAGACCAAGACAAACATCCATGTTCATGCACACAAATGTTTGACTTGGGCGGGAATCGAACCCGCGACCTCAGGCGTGGCAGTCGGTCACACTAACCACTACGCCATCGAGGTCGTCAATTTCTATTAATATCATCGAAATTTTGAAAAATATTCGAATGCGTAGAACTGTTTGTATCTGGTTACGTATTAGGCCTACGTGCGATTGCTCGTGGCGTAACATGTACACATTTAAAATAATAATAATAATAATAATAATCTACCACATACACACAACATTAAGAAGAGAAGCTGAAAAAAGCAGTTATCATTATTTTCCGAGATTATACAAAATATCACTCGAAGCATTATCGATGTATCATTATTAAATCTAGTTTCGAATATTCTATTATGATTCGATTTATAGTCAGCACATCACTATTGTAGTAAGCGTTTAGGTATTTAAGCTAGTGACGCTTTTTATACCAGTTATTACTTGCACCCTCCTCCAAAAAACCTGTACCTATCTTTTGTTTATGTTACCAGTGGAAGGGACAAAGGCTACTGAGCATTCTACTTAAGTGGTGCTATGAAACTTCGGACATATTACTAAGTAATACAATACAAACCTACTATAATAATAATAATTTATTCAATAATAATACATGGGTATACATTTTTGTTATTAGTCTAAAATAATATTATACTACAATAAATTATAATTATCCTTAATCTGGTATATGTTTTACTTATACTTTAATCGGCCGACATTGTGCATTCTAATTTAATTTCAAGCGCTCGGTTTAATAAAGTGGTTGCCTGAACGATGCTCTTTAGAGCGGAGATTTAATAAATCTTTTCAAAATCTCCTCTCTCTGTATCTAGCTTAATGCACAAGGATTCCGCTATGTCTATATCCTCTAAAGAATCACCACAAACATCTTATACAATGACAGAAAACAACCAAAACTTGTTCAGAATTACAGTTTATGGCGTAACGCAATGGGAATTATTGTAGGTTCCCGTGATACAAAAATTATTACTAACGTGAATCAAAATAAAACTATGTATCAGCGAGCCTTTCTTGTGCCTTGTATGACATTCTAACCGTAGAATATACAGGCTGATTGGTAAAAGACTGGACATATTGAAGGATGGTATTCAGTACTCGATTCTGGAACTGAATATCTAAAAAAAACAGTTACTTAAAATTTGAACTTGTTCTCCAATAAAAACTTAAAGTGCGGACACTCTTGGTATATGCCCAAAGCTAAACAAAACCTCCACCCCCGCCTCCCGCTACCGTACCCCGCGCCCGTTCTTCTGCTTCTAGTTCTTATCAAAGGTCATTAGCCTCCGACAGCTGTGTGCGACGCGCGGTGTCCACATTTTATGGATATTTCATACAAATTTTCATAAAGGTTTTCTTTGCAGGTTACACAGACTTTTTTTATACATTACGCCTAACCATAATTTGTCATGTCCTTAAGTATGTACAATGTTTACCCAGTCACACTGTAGAATACTGGTACTGATGACTGCACCCATCTTTCCAGCCACTGAATATTAAATATAGTACTAAAATTGATGCTATGATCATTATTTACCCACACATCATTGTGGAGTAATAAATGCTCTAATCATCAACTTGTACCACCGTTCAGCTTTCTTCGAAAACAGATTAGCAGCAATTTTATCGTGTCCATAAGGTATTATTAAGTGTCATATACATATTTAATGCCACATAGATACATGTATATCGTGACCGAATTTATAATGATGGTCCCCGGTTTGTGCCTGGGGAGGTATAACCAAATTTGTATGGATTGTTGGGAACGGTAGCGCTGACATGTGCTTAGGTATTTAAAACTTGATGTGTTAACAAATTAAAAAGCCCAGAGCAGTTTTTAATGCTTAAATTTATACGTCACTATCTATCCCTCCGCAATAGAACATATTCCGGGATGAAAGGTCTCTGTGAAAGGACTCTATGTCCTTTTCTCTGCCCCTGACAATGAGTACATGCAAAATTTCATAATGGTAAGTAGAGTAGTGAAGGCGTGATAGCGCAAAAAACCAACTCATATTCGCATTATTTAATAGTGGTACGTATTTTATAGGCGATAACATACAGTATTCAAAAGAAAACATTTTATGAAAACAGGGTCAATATTTCCTTCAAAATAAAGCAACAATATAACAATATAATATTATATCATATAGACACAACACCATCTAGCCCAAACTACGCAGAGCTTGTACTATGGGTACTAGACAATGGATAAACATACATATATACTTTTTTTTTGTAAATACATACATATTATACATAGAAACACCCAGACCAAGACAAACATCCATGTTCACGCACACAATGTTTGACTTGTGCAGGAATCGAACCCGCGACCTTAGGCGTATCAGATGGTTACACTAACCACTACGCCATCGAGTCGTCAAATCAACATTTTACAATCAATCAATATTTTAGTTTAAATTAGAACAAGAGAGAGATCTTTCGCTACATCCGGCGCACGCGTTGAATTAAATAGCGGTAATGTCATAATGTAAATCGTTCATCTTTTTTTTATTATTCAACGATTACCTCTACTGCCTGATTAGAAACGGGTCTATTTTAATTATTCGAAAGTGAAGTGAATAATTTTATTTTGTGTAACGTATGTATCTTATGTGGGGCCAGTCAGTGCAGACCGGCGACACTTCGACCCAGTGGGATCTTTTGTGTCGACACTCTCCCAATAACGACTGCCATAGATGTTCATGGCAGCCGGGACCGACGGCTTAGCGTGCTCTCCGAGGCACGGAGCAGGCGTAACTTTTCCTTATAATAGTAAGTCATAATATGTGAATCACTATATTATCATAGTAAATGTCATTAGCTAAATACAGTCCGTTTACGATATATTCATATCATACATTATTAGTAACAAACTAAACAAAAAATGCCAGTACATTTTAATCATTACAATCTTGAAGGCAAAAATCACATCTAAGTATACCTATGTCTACGGTCCATTTTTCTGGTTTGTCTTATTTGGTAAACAACAAACTTATTAAAAAACCATTCACTTACTCCTTTGTAATATACTAAATTTTGACCGCGGCTTCGCTCGCGTAAATATAGATTAGGTTAGTAACAGTACATTTTTCTGGATGAAAGGTATCCTATGTAAGGACATACATAAATAGAAAAGGTTTAGTTTTCTTGACAACATGTATGCGAAATTTCATGATAATCGGTCGAGTAGTTAAGGCGTGAAAGAGTAACGAACAAACAAACATAAATTCGCATTTGTATTATTAGTTAGGATTTGTTTTCCAATAAATACAGAGAAAAATAAGGCAATACATCAAGATGGGTCGATAATATTACCTTTAACTACCAGTACGCCATAGTTGTTACAAGGCAAGTTATAAAACATAAACTATATATCTGAACACTGTGTCTATACTTAGTTGTCTAGAACGTTATCAAATGCCCTTAATAAATACAAGTACATATATATAAGTTGAACATAAAAGCCCATTGCATTCTTTAATAAAGTAATAAATAACAACAAAACAAGGCCTGCAGTGCGCACGCTCCGAGTATCGCGCCGTGATCTACTACAGCTGCCTTATAAATTAGAGCCTCCTTTCTACTAATTATCGAGCAGTTGTTACACGAGCCTGCACGAGCTTAGCCGAGCCTTGCCGAACTCTGTTTACGTTTACCGAGCCTTACTGAGCACGGACCTCCTACTAAAGTTTAGAGTATACATAGGCATGGAGTACGGAAGTCATTTGCAAAACTATAGTACTGAACGTGAGCAGCTTTTGCTACTCTGTACCATAAGAAAGCAATAATTAAGAATAGCAGCGATAGCTCAGTAGGGAGACCATCAGACTGCAATGCAGAGGGTCTCGGGTTCGAACTCATGGTGCGCATCTCTGACTTTCGGAAGTTATATGACTTTTCAAAATTATGTGTGTATTGATTGGCAATTATCGCCTGCTCCGTGCCTCGGAGAGCACGTTAAACGTGTCCCGGCTGCCATGAACATCTATAGCAGTCGTTATTGGGAGAGTATCGACGCAAAAGATCCCACTGGGTCGAAGTGTCGCCGGTCTGCACTGACTGGCCCCCACATAAGATACATACATACCATAAGAAAAGTAATTTACACTTTATTTTGCTTCTATAATAGATTTTTAATACGCTATACTGCATGTTTGGACTCTTGTCTTTGGGACACGAATGGAGTTAAATATCTTTAGTATCTAAAATTAGATGTTATGTTGACGATTATAAAGTTCACAAGAGCAGCTGATCTTACGGTTCATACCTACTTGATATGCGTGCTGTATACATTAATTATGTATGCTCTATATATAAATTATACCAGTAATATTAAAAACTAAAATATTAAGTACGTGTTGAGACCTAAAATAAAGCCCAAGGCAAATTTTGTAAATATTATTATTTGAATAAGAAGGAAAATCTTGCGAATTTTGTATGGTATTTAATAATAAATTTCATGATGATCTGTAGAGTATAGAGTATAGCCTGCTAGTATAGTGTGCCTAATACAAACATGTACTTATAACAAAAGCAGCCATTTATATCTGTGTGCAAACACCAACAATACAGGGTTACAACGCACTTATTTGTCGTGTTCCAAAAGTGGTACAAGAAAAGTTTGATTGAGTTTTCTTGTTTGAAAAGTTTCCTGTAACTGCCCACGGCGGTACAATGGCTCATAAGTAATGCCACTCCCGTACATACAGGTTCAAACATGTATTATTGTATCAAAGGCTTCATTTATGTTATTTATTTGTGTTATATATTTATCGAGTTTCTACTTCCTGCCTATTTTTATCAACTAGTTTTTGCCCGCGGTTTTGCTCGCGTAAATGCAGGTTAGGTTTTGTTAGTAACAGTACTTTTGTTTTAAATAAAGTATACCCTATGTTACTCGGTGATAATATAACTTTCGAATGGTGAAATAAGATTTAAAATCGGTTAATTAGTTTTTGATTTATCTCCTTACAAACTAACAAAAATTCAAATCTTTCGTAGTATAGACTAGTCAAGATATATGAAAAGAGAAGTCTAACTCACTCTCTGACTGACTTTTCAGTGCCCAGCCTATAAGTACCTTTGATCCTAGTAATTTGATCTTATGCGTACAGGTTTTCTACACAATAAATAATAATAAATAATAATATTCTATCACATACACACAACACCATCTAGCCCAAACTAAGCAGAGCTTGTACTATAGGTACTAGACAATGGATAAACAAACATATACACTCTATTTTTTTGTAAATATTACTTTTTATACATAGAAACACCCAGACCAAGACAAACATCCATGTTCAGGCACACAAATGTTTGACTTGTGCGGGAATCGAACCCGCAACCTCAAGCGTGGCAGTCGGTTACACTAATCACCATAAACATTTATTTTTAATTTTGAATTTTGAGCACTTAACAACTAAAGTCCATGCGGCCGGAGTCCCAGGCAAATGCGTAGTATATTTTCAATGTAATGTTCATCCATCTTAAGCTAATCACCATCATCTAAATCGAACGTAAAGTCCATTATTAAACAAATAGATTACTCGCGATTTTCAAAGCAATCAAGATGTGCCGCCAGCAAACCAATCAAAGAGGATGTATACAAACTAACATTTAGTAATCAGTACAACAGATTATAATAGCGATATTTAATGAATTCAATACCATGTTGCATAGAAATATTTAAAGAGATTACCTACATGTTTCCTTCACATTAATTAATAATAATATTCTACCACATACACACATCACCATCTAGCGCAAACTAAGCAGAGCTTGTACTATGGGTACTAGACAATGGATAAACATACATATATACTTTTTTTTTGTAAATACGTACATATTATACATAGAAACACCCACACCAAGACAAACATCCATGTTTATGCACACAAATGTTTGACTTGTGCGGGAATCGAACCCGCGACCTCAGGCGTGGCAATCGGTTACACTAACCACTACGCCATGGAGGCCGACAAATTCTACTTTTTCTGAACGTGGCAACAGGTAAATGTAAATTCAATGTAAAGTTAGGTATTAACCTTGACGTTCATAAGTGTTACTTTGTGACCTAAATGAATAAAATATTTAGATTAACAGTTCAGGGCAACACGCGTGATTCTATGTATATATAACAGTATAAATATAACATACACCTACATACATTCTCCTCATATAGAAATGAGGAGATCCGCAGGAAAACTAAAGTTACCGACATTGCTCTCCGGATAGCCAAGATGAAGTGGCAGTGGGCAGGGCACATAGCACGCAGAACCGATGGCCGTTGGGGCGGAAAGGTTCTACAGTGGCGGCCACGGACCGGAACACGCAGCAGGGGTAGGCCCCCCACAAGGTGGACCGACGACCTAGTAAGGGTCGCGGGAAGCGGTTGGATGCGGGTGGCCCAAGACCGGTCTGTGTGGAATACCTTGGGGGAGGCCTATGTCCAGCAGTGGACGTCTTTCGGCTGAAATAATGACGATGATGATGAAATATAACATACGGCAAACATAACAGATACATAGCTACCAGATATCAGTTTATGGTTGCTGATTACGCCCAATAAATAATTTAAAGATAATTATAATTTGTCTTCAACTTTGAAGCCGAACAGGACACGTAGATTAAAACAGGTTTCAATAAAAACCGGAAGGCCTTAATAAAGTCTAAATTAATTATTATCATAATACTAGCACGGTTTTAATAAAATCGTGGATATGCGTGATCAGGGGGTCTACCGTGAAACGCGTTATACGCAATTGCGTACGTTCGTTCGTGCTTATTCTTACCATGAAACATCATTCGCGCCGACATTCGTCACGAATATCGTCGTATGACATTTGTACGTCCTAAAAAATCCGAAGTGTTTTCATGGTAGGTATATGCTTATTATTTCTTTCGTAATTCGTTTCGGCACGTCATTGCGTAAAAACATTTTCACGGTAGACCCGCTGATCTTTGCTAAATAAGTTGTAAGTAATAAGAATAACAGTGGATAATAACAATATCCACTGCTGTGTACGGGTTTGGAGTGAGGCTATAGTCAACTACGCTAGCCCTGGTTGAAAGGCTTCATATATCTTCGTAAACGAAACCTCGTCATGTAAATCTCTCGGACATACAAGTTTTCCATGATGTTTTCCTTCACAGCTAAAGAGAGCGATGATTAAATAATATAACCACACAACATTTTATGAACCTTACTTACGAACGGCCCGGGAATCACACCCGAGAAATTTCGTATAACAGTTGCATTATTTGCAGTTGCAAAATTTCTCGGGTAGGTACCATCGAGGCGGTCAATGGTGGTCAAAGCTTTGTAATAATTAATTTCTTAGACTTTATAATAGGTACTTATACTAGTCCCCATACTCCGCGCGGTTTAACATACATCGGAAAAGACTTAAAGAATATTCCCCAGGCTCGGCACAATCTATGAGTCATACAAATTTTTGCTCTATGCGTAATTGAACCCGCTACACACGAAATGATGTGAATACATAAGCTAATACGTTATTTATGCGTCATAATAAAAACGAGAATGGTGACCTTACACCAGTTTTCATCCAAAGGCGTTTTACACTCACTTTTTACTAAATCGTAGCCCAAGGCAAGTATTGTTGCAACAGAATTTTCCAATCAGGACAACCAAATAACTCAAATAATAACTCATTCAGCTGGACCCGGGTATCGATCAAAAGACCTCACATCCTTGACTATTAGTAAAAGCCTAAAGTTATGCTTCGGGATTAGCGAAGCAGAAAAATAAATTAACCTAAAAAAATACATAATCCGTCTGTTAGTCTGTGCATGACGCACTAATCTCAAGATATACATAACCAATTTTTCAACGATTGCATAAATAACAGAATCACTGCTACAGCTGAGGTAAAATATCATAGTCACAATTGAAATTAAACTACTATATACGGATTTTATCGCGTTATTTATTTGACACTTTATTACATAATTTTGAAAAACTGTTACACTACTACTACTATTAAACTTTACAAATTTTTAAGCTAATTGAATTATTATTAAAACTATTTAAACTATTTAGATTTAATTTAATTTTACACTTTCCCCAACGTTTCGGCTGCTTTTCAGCAGCCATGGTCACGGGGAGACTAAGATGGTAGTTGTCTCAATGTTCCAGTGTAGTTATTTCAAAGTACCCGAACATAATTTAATCATTGGTGTTTCTATTTACGCAGAATGAGCTCAAAGTATCACGAAGTCTAGCTGTGGTTTGCTTCTTCTTGGGTTTGATTATTTGTATTACTGGATCCCAAGCTGGGGGTACATTCCAACCATCTTCTCTATTAAAATTAGGATGTTTTTTGATTTCAATAGCCTCGCGAAGCATCCTTGGTAGGAATCGGTGCTCTTTAGCGAGAATCTGTGGTTTGTCAAATCTCAGGTATATAGTACATACCGTATATAGTATATACCGTATATAGTATATACCGTATATAGTAGTTTAATTTCAATGAATAATATTCGCGTAAACAGAAGACAATATTATCATAGTCACAACTTTAAAATTAAAATGAGTATGTGAGTTTGTTTGTTACGATTTCACGCCTTAACTACTTGGCCGATCATCATGTAATTTCGCGTATACGTTGTCAGAGGAACAGAAAAGGGAATAGGAATGTTTCATTTCGAAAGAAATACTGTTCTCGAGGGATGCCTAGCTAATTATAATGAGAACTTTGACTGCCGCTAGTTTTCTTTCGCCCACAGCAATAAGTATGTACAGTCACCCTCAATAAGAACTATACAAAACGGTACAAACTTCCATTAAAATGTCCACATCCAATATACCAAAATATTGTATACATTTATGGCAAAACATGATATATATTGTGACTTGTTCTCTCTTAGCCTTTATTATTCCCAAGTCACTTGGGGTCGGCTTTTCTGGTCTTACCGGATTTGACTGGATATCAGTTTTTAAAATCCTCGAACAGATCTAAAATCAAATGCTTTTACCCTTCGGTGAGCGTCAACAGCCTTTTCTCAATAGTGGGCACGAGCGTCATCACGTACTGTAGTACAAGGAGCGTCGAATTGATAAGCACGACGGGCGCTAGGAACTGTACTATCACCAGCCACCTCGAGCGCGCCCACACCAGAGCCAGCTTGAGCCACACTGCCCACACGTGCTGCATCACCAGTGCACACCCCGTCACGGAACTTTTGACTTTATCCACTGTCAACACACATCAAATCAAAGAACATGATCCGAAAAAAAATTTCAAAGCACTCTATTAATGGAGATTACCTCTTTTTTCACTCTCAATCTTTATTATTCATACATGAATTTAGAAAATATAGAACCCATAATGTATTATTTAATGCGTGTAGGTTTTACCTTATATTAAAACTTAACTAATTTATTTTAGTCGATCAACCAAAGAATGACCAATAACATTTTGGATCTTGTGTTAAACGGTCAAATAAATTTTGGCCCCAAGTAGAAAACTCGATTAAATTCTTAGGCTAACAGGCTGCCACCTGACCTCCGCAACCCGAAGGCTAACGATACCCTAAGGCTAGACCAGTGTCAGGATATTAGAGAGTACTGACTTTCCCAATAACGACTGCCATAGATGTTCATGGCAGCCGGGACCAACGGCTTAACGTGCTCTCCGAGGCACGGAGCAGGCGACAATTGTCAATCAATACGCACATAATTTCGAAAAGTCATATAACTTTCGAAAGTCAGAGGTGCACGACGTGGGTTCGAACCCGAGACCCTCTGCATTGCAGTCTGTTGGTCTCCCCACTGAGCTATCGCTGCTCAGTGCTATATATTGTAACTTGTAAATTCTTATAAATGTCTGTTCCAAAACTTCGTAAGTAAACGAGTATGTTTCATAAGTTTGTATGTCCCTCATAATCCAAAATGTTGTATACAACTATTGTTGACGCGAATGGGGTCTGCTACTTCTCCCTGACGACAGCTTCTGGAACTTCTGCCGCAATTCCGCAACTTCTTTCACCGGGTTATTGATGGCAGACCCAGGGATCTCGTTCACGGCAGCAACCTTGGGCGTTGAAGAGGCGAGGTCATTCACCCTTGTAGAGACACATATTGTGTAGAGACAGACTGCTGACGCATTAATTCTATATACAAGGCGCGCAGTGTGTGCGCAGCGTAGCAGTCGTCTCCCCACACCCGCTCAGCTAGGTCGCGTACGTTATGTAGTTTATTTTTGTACATCTATTATAAGTTTCTGGTACCAGTAAAGAAAGTATATATCAATGTAACCATAATTTCTTACACATAACTTCACCCCCTACAACCCTGTCGACTCAATCAGCCAAATCTTCCAACGTAGCTGTAGTCGATTGACCAGCCAGCACGATAAATATGTGCCAGTAATATTGTGTATATAATATATATAAACAGGCGTAATTGTAAATGATAAAAATATATTTTACACCGGAGATAGCCTACAGATTAATAACAAAGTGATATATAATATTTCGGCATATTGGCTTAAGATATTACTAGATTTTGCCCGCGGCTTCGCTCGCGTAATGGTTACTTAGGCTTTTTTATTCTTTTTGTACAACTGAGTTGGCAAACAAGCATACGGCCCACCTGATGTTAAGTGGTCACCGTAGCCTTTGAACGCCTGCAACACCAGAAGCATCAAATGCGCGTTGCCGACTCTTTAGGAAAGGAAGAAGAGAAAAAGAAAGTGGGCAGAAGAAGGAGCGGGAAGGGGAAAACAGGATTATTGAGCCTCCGGTAGGTTAGCAACAGTACTTTTTAGAGTTCGAAAAAACTCTTATACAACAGCTTTGTACGTCCGTCCGTCTGTTATACAACTTTCAACTCAGGAACCGTAAGAGTTAGAGACTCGCGGTCAACGCCATTCGACTCAGCATAGTCGATATACCCCCGAAATGACTATGACCGTTGACCTCTGACCTCAAAGTCACTTGGTATCACGTGACCTTAGCATATTACTTGAACCGTTTTTTCTAGATGGAATGTAAGTTTATTTCTGTACCCCTGACAAAGTGTGTGTAAAATTTCATGATGATCGGCCTAGTAGGTAGTTAAGATGTGAAAGCGTAACAAAGAAACGAACAAACTCACATTCGTATTTATAACATTAGTTAGGATTTATCATACAGGACTAAAAAATAATAAAGATAAAAGTTTTGTCCCGCAAAAGGAACAATTTATGTGCCGCGAGGGACTTTACAAAAATTCAAACAACGGACACAAAGAACAACCCAGACTCGGAACAACAATTTGTGAACCACAAAATTTTTGCTCCCGTGTGAGATCCAACCCAATCCGCAATAACAAAGCGACATCTTAAACGAATACTCTATCCATGCTGTCGTACACACATATTGCGGACCAAGCACAGCACTTGTATCAGGGGCAGTGGCGAGACGTCCTCTTAACCACTACGCCATCTGTGAAGTCCCCATACGTCCCCACAAGTATACATGTTACTAAGGGTGACTGTACTTCTACTAAGCTACTCATTAGCGCTAGCAGCGAGCATGGCCCGTATAACTGCTACACGCCACCTAATTATGCCTCGCTATTTATAGTCTCATAGCCCAGGAATCTGGAATAGATCCCATCTATAGCAGATACCATTCCCGGCCGCGGTATTAATTAGTGATTACAGATTGTGTTCTTATTGGCACACTGTTTAGTTGATTCTATATGCGCTTATTTTTAACGCGATATGATATGGTTGAGTGGGTAAAGTTGCTTGTGTAACTGTTGACCGTGAGATACTAGTTTCGATTTTCGGGCTGAGGAAATAGATAAAATATTTTATGTAGCCAATTTGAGAGGACAGTACTTTCACTGCTGAGTGAAGTTTTTATTTAAGTGTTTGTTACTTAAGTTACTTAGTGTATTGTACAACAGCTGTTTTTATAAATTAAAAGGTTTATTTTATTTATTTATATTTTTTCAGTGCCGGCACTAATAAACATTATATATAAAAGTCAAAGCAGTTTCGTAAGGAATTAATTTTCGGTATCAAAACTGCTTTCTAACCGACTTCAAAAAAGAAGGAGGTTCTCAATTCGACTGTATGTATTTTTTTTTCTAAGCACTGGAACCGAACCCAAACCTACTCACTGGACGTCAAATAGAAATTCCAGAATAATATTGCATGGAATTATATTTAATACCACACCACATGCAATACAAACTTGCTTTCTTCTTTATGACATATTAGATTTTGCCCGTGGCTTCGGTCGCGTTTATGTAGATTTCGTCAATAAATTTCAGTCCCTCGGGAACAGGACGTTTTCCTGGATGGAAGATATATGTCCGTATATCCTTTTCTGTAGCACTGACAACGTGTATGCGAAATTTCATAATGATCGGTCGAGTAGTTGAGGTGTGAAATCGTAACAAACAAGCTAACTCACATTCGCATTTCTTATATTAGTTAGGATAGAGAACCTGAAACTACTTAATAGGTGTCTTATAGAGATACTTATTAGAAAATATTGCCAATGATATTTTAATGGGTGGACTACGCCACATACAACACTAACGCCCTTTCCAAACAACTCCAAATACCATTTATATAAAAGAATAAACTCAGACCATTTTTCTTCTTTAACCTAAAAAGTGAGACAGCACGCGATTTATCTTTTGGATAACTTTTACATGATATTGGTGAAACTGACTGTAAATTATTTTCTTTCCTATGACATAAACCCACTCTTCAATAGACGTCAAATAAATGTCAGAATAATAATTTTACAAGATTATGGTCCAACCTTTGAGAAGTCATATTCTTTTCACAGCTGCACCGCTCATTACTATTAAAAGAAATGTCATGCAACCACTAAAATGGTATCAGATAAAATAAATGGGTAAACCGGTAAACAGAATTAAGTAATACTTATTTAAAACACTGCACTATTGCTATTAGCACAATAGTTTAAAGTGGTCACATCACGACAGTCATTGTACTGACTACTGCGGATTCGAACCCTATTACTACCCCAAATAGTTATCTTCTATACTAATATTATAAAGCTGAGAAGTTTGTTTGGTTGAACGCGCTAATCTCAGGAAATACTGATTCGAATTGATAAATTCTTTTAGTGTTGGATAGCCTATTTATTGAGGAAGGCTATAGGCTATAGAACATCACGCTACGACCCACGGGGTCGGCGCAGTAATCATAAACGCGGGTGAAACCGCGGGCACATCTAGTCTATACTAATATTATAAAGCTGAAGAGTTTCTTTGTTTGGTTAGTTGAACGCGCTAATCTCAGGAACTACAGATTCGTATTGAAAAATTATTTTAGTGTTGGATAGCCTATTTATCGAGGAAGGCTATAGGTTATATAACATGACGCTAGAGGCCAAGGGGGAGGCGCAGTGACTATAAACGCGTATGAAACCCGCGTTTATGATTACTGCGCCGACCCCGTAGATCGTAGCGTGATGTTATATATCCTATAACCTTCCTTAATAAATAGGCTATCCAACACTAAAATAATTTTTCAATTCGGATCAGTAGTTCCTGAGATTAGCGCGTTCAAACAAATAAACAAACAAACAAATTCTTCAGCTTTATAATATTAGTATAGATTTATTTATTTTTAATCCTGATCCTAAATATTGCTGGTATCCTTTGTGTCCGTTATATGATTATTTGTAAAGTTTCTCACGACACAAGGATTGTTGCTAATGCGAGAATCAATGGCGTTGTAATAAAACCTACATATTTCGATCCCAGGTATATATTACCGACTACAAACTTTAATTTTAAAAACCGCTAAGTTAACAAAACGTTTACATAATGGAAAAACCACACAATATATAAGAGTAGTAATGTTCTGCGGGACAAACAAAAATATGTTTAATATTTTGACTGCAAGCGCTGAGTGTCGTGGGTTTGAATCAAGATGCAATTAAAATCAGAAGACGGTAAAAATAATATTTTGACTCCAACTTAACGATACTGTTACATCACAACACCATGGTTAAAACGACCACTACTTACCACGAGCATCACCAACCATCTGCTTTTCAAATAATTAGTAAAGCCAACGTCACTATGAGTGCTCAGCAAATATAACAGGCTACCGAGAAACTTGACAGCGATGTTCCTTTCTCACTTATCCCGGAGATGAAGGAGGGAATGAGAGACGAGATGTACAGAAAAATGTGAAAATAAACATTGGGGTACGAGTCTGGTGTTTTGTTGTGAAACCAGAGCTGTGTGGTTAGATATTGTCAAACATTCTGTACTACTGTAATGCCTCTGTGTAGATGGTATGGTGTTTTATAATACTACTTGTCTGCTTGTTGTGATTCTAACGATATATTTATTTATTAAAAGGGTCACCTGTAGAAATACATTCGGTAGAAAATTTTATTTTGTGTACAGTGAAATGTATTCTATATAACTCAACATAATTAGTTGTAATGTACACATTATATACATATACCATCTTGCTCTGAATGCTTTAGCATGATTGTTTGTTTGCAATTATTATTAGACATGTATGTCAATACATATACTAAAAGACTATCTTAATTTAAGATTATACGCAAATGTATTTCACTTTTGGCGATCAGGCCATTGTACTGATTTTATTTGTACCATCTCTTATGTTTTACAAATTTGTATAACAAGATATATACATATGTTAATACATAAAGAGAAAACATCAGACTTCTTTTAAAGAAAATTCGCTCGTATAGAGGTGTATTAGATTTGGTGTAGTTAAGACTGCGCCGAGCGAAATGAGCCAAAACAGGCGGTCACAGTTAAGTGAATACAATCAACACTTTTTGTTTAATACAAATATAAAATATACATTTACCATAGCAATGAGTGTGTTTACAATTACTCCGTGTAAAAAGCTTAAAAAATTAATAGATTCGCCCACAAAATTACGTAAATTTGCACGAGAAATGCAAAAACGTAAGCTCGTGTTACGTGATTTTTAGATTATAACAGTAGAAATCTATCTTATTTTACAGCTCAAACGAAACATAAATAGTTATATTACAATTTGTCCGTCCCAAATATTTAAGTTATTGGTTGACAATAAAGATAGATATTTATCAAAAAACCACTTCAAATCCTCCATACAATTTTACTATGGCGGCCGCGCACCGATTTGTATATGCGCCGTACGAGCTCTGTCATTATCTGTCTTACGCTCGGCGCACTCTTAAAGTTTATATGAAAAAGAGCGAAAAAATAAAATATTGTTAAAACGTAATTTGTATACGGTTGAATATTTCTTTATTGAATCCACAAAATTTATGTATACTCATACTTTATCATAGGATATATACACTTTATCATATTGAGATTGACACCTACTAGATGTGAATATTATTAGAGGTTATGGATTAAATAACACACTGTACAAACACTTTAACTATTTATTTTATACTTTGACACGAGGAAGTTTTATATGTCCGTTCACTTACAGCTCACAACAAGAAGTGATAGATAGCAGTGTAGCTACGCCTTTTATAGCTAATCAAACTGTAAAGTATTTGACTACTATTTATATTGTATGATGTTATATTATACAATTACTAAGGCGCAATCATTGTAAATAGTTAAATATAATAATTAATTAATTTTTGCATGTATAAATGTATATAATTCAACAAATATAACATACCGACACATAATATTAAGGCACTAAATAATTAATTACACTAACGATATTGGTAATGGATATTAATTTCCATCACTGGACGGCCAAACAAACGAAATGAACAAATTCGCGAAAAGAGCAAATAAAACAAAAGAAATTTCAAAATAGTAGCACTTCTACCCTCTCTGCTTATCCCATTACGCAACAAGCGTAAAGCATCAAGCTATTTTTCAAACTAAACTGCAACCGGTAAAATCGCATGCGTCGATCATATAAATAAAATTCAATTATTCACTTTACGAAGTAATGCGTTGAGTGCTATCATTTTATCTGTGTGTATCAATTGATTACTCACCGTAGCAGATTTCCAATTTCCTACAGACCGTATATCATATTCGAGGCGGATTTATTGCTGCGGAACACGAAGCCAAAGGATGTGTTTCATTATACAGCCTTAGATTTGGGTGCATTGGCTTTAAGATCTTCTGAAGTACTTTGTTGATGAAATAAGTGTATTGTACTGAAATTGGGATTGCGTATTTAAAAAGCACTGTTTGCTCAGGGGTCAATATTCTACCATAATATTTATGAAAATATGCGGCAAACATAATTTTACATTTTCTAAGATTGAACAACTGTTCGTTGTTTGACGTTTTTATGCTTGACGTTTTTTTTTTGACGAAATGTGTGCCCTGTACGCTGCCTAATGCTAAGCAGTTACCGTAGCCTACGATAGCTTACAATACCAGGAAAACCTATCACTCGAGAGTTGCCGATCCTAGACAAAAGGAATTAAAGATAAGGTGAAGAGAAACCTTTGAGCAATTTAAGTGACTGCACCGGAATACTGGTAATTCTACATTAAATCATTCATTACAATGGCAAAATAAATTAAAAAGAATGTCGTTGTCTTGGTCAGCTGCGCTCCGCACTGGCTCACGAGTAGCCGCACTGAACGGTCGTGTCAACAATAAATTATATAACAGAGATGAATAGATAGGAGGCTATGTTCACACATACATATAGTAGAGATTACGGATTAATAAAATAATTATTGTATTAATTAAAAATATGACTAGTAGGTAACAATGTACATTTCTAGTAAAATGCTTAATTTAAATTTTTATTGCATTCCATAATATAAAGCCGATTTTATTTTTAAGTTTGCTAACAATTACGGGCCCTGTGGGGCACAGCAACAGTAGGAGAGAGGAAAAGTGGTTACTTTTAAATAAAATACTTTTGTTTTAATATAATCTAAAATTTGATTGTTACTTTTTAACTAAAAGTTATTATTATTATCATTTACAGGTACTAGTACATATTATTATTACTAATAAAGGAAGTATTTATTATTTTTTGTTTAATTAGCATCTATTTAACACATTACATCACATGTATGTATACATCTAAAATATCAAAATTATTGTCGATATAAATCGATATCGCAATAAAGCAAGAGATGGAGGTCGAATTCACAACCTCTCAGTCGCAATGCCTTAACCATTTAGTTATGAGACTTAAATTCAGAATCATTTTTTAAAAATACATTGTATTCTTAATCTGCATATAGCTTATAAATTGCTTATGTAGCAATTTACATATTAGTTACAAGTCTGCCGCCCAGTTGTCTTCACGTACACACTTGGTATAACCTAAGTTGTCAGCGCTCGTAATTTACCATAACATGCTGCGAGGAATTTATCTATTATACAGAAACATGCGCCATGACCGTTAGGCGCTAATGCCATAATACCAACCCATATTTCATTAGCATGACGTGTCTCCGTCGGCATCGATTAGCTAACACTTCCTGTAGTAATTTAAATAGATTCTAAATTATAAGCAGACTGAAGACTTACTATCATACATAATTTAATACATGTACAACTCACATACATACACAACACACACACTACACGCACACGCACACGCACACACACACACACACACACACACACACACACACACACACCCACACACAACACCCACACACACACACACACACACACACACACACGCACACACACACAAGTATACATATCTGACCTATAAAATAAATGTTGTGCTATTTACATGGAAATTAATTTTAAATCTAATTTCAATTTAATTTATTGTTGTTTTAACTTTAATTTAAATGTAAAATCGATAATGTTTCTTTCCTCTTGTTATGATCTACTTATTTATTTGTTTTACTATATGTTTGGTCGTTAAATTTAGTTCAATTCTTTTTAATTTATTTATCAATAAACACTAAATATAAAAATATATCTTACACTGAAATTAGAGCAAAATCATCATAATATATTATGCAAAGTAAAACATGTTTTGTATTAAACTGCATCTTTTCTAGGGCTGATCACTAACCCCCAAAATACAGGCACTCGCCTAGTTTGGGGGACCAGTATCATGTATCCAGTATGTTTTAAATAAAATACAACAACAGTGTTCTAGCAGAATCAAAGTTGTAATGTGTAACACGTTTGTATTTATCTGAGACAATAAAGATATTATTATTACTATCTATATATTAATACGTGAAGCAAAAACTTTGTACCCCTTTTTACGAAAATCGCGCGGTCGGAGGAGTATGAAATTTGGCACAGTTAAAGTTTATATGGAGAAGGAGGGGGGAATCCTAATATTTATATAAAATATACATTAGAAATACATTAAATTAATGAAAAAGCATTACACGCACATAACCATGCATTTGTCACACGCAGTCGAAGCGCGTAACTATGGTTACATATATCAATATATAATTACATATATCAGCAATATCTTACAAGCAAACTTTGGTCGAATTTCGAGCACTCGGTGACCGCTAGTTATTCTTAAGACTGCGCCGAGCGTAAGGCAGATAATGACAGAGCTCGTACGGCGCATATTCGAATCGGCGCGCGGCCGCCATAGTAAGATTGTATGGAGGATATTAAGTGCTTTTTTGATAAATATGTATCTTTCTTGCCAACCAATAACATAAATATTTGGGACGTTTGTAAAGTTTGTACAATTATAATATAACTATTTATGTTTCGTTTAAGCTGTAAAATAGAATAGATATGTACTGTTATAATCTAAAAATCACGTAACACGAACTTACGTTTTTGCATTTTTCGTGTAAATTTACGTAATTTTGTAGGCGAAAATATTAATAATTTTAAGTTTTTTACACGGAGTAATTGTAAACACATTCATTGTTATGGTAAATGTATATTTTATATTTGTATTAAACTAAAAGTGTTCATTTTATTCACTTAACTGTGACCGCCTATTTTGGCACATTTCGCTCGGCGCAGTCTTAATTCGTGTAGTAATTTTGCATGGCGTACTGATTTATGTAGTCGCCTCGTTTGTAAGTTTGATTGATGGACAAATATTTGTGAGACTCAAAATGGTTGTTCCGAGTTTGGGTGTTCGTTGTATCCGTTGGTTAAAAGCCCAGTCTTTGTAAAAGCCCACGCGATATTGGAAAAAAGAATGCCAGATCTTTTCAAGCTGCCAGATATTAGCTGCACTAATCTTCCAAATATTCTGAAATATTAATTCTGATTATTTAATAACTGTATGTTATATAAGTAAATGATCGGTGCCCATCCCAGGATTGTATGGTGACTACCCCAAAATATTAGGTTTCGATACAAAATTGTAGAATTGTGTACATATAGGTCATTATTGATAAGGGGCCTGGCGCTCAAGAAATAATGCTAGATACGTCAAAGCTGACAACCGGCAATTGCACATATGGACAATCTCAGCAACATTCAAGTATAATAAACCAATAATATAAGGTAATGCCACATAAACAAGGCGTGACGTCTGAAAGACGCGCAACCGCGCGGTACCTTATTTTACAATCACCGCGCGTAGAGTGGTAAATGTAACTTCATTTATTTTTGCATAAATATGACGTGGAGAGAAGCGATAGTTTATGAAAAGCTTTACATATTCAAACCTAGGATGCATTACGTGATCGAAATGAACAAAGTATTGAAGGAAAATAATGGGTGTTTGTGGTCACTATAGTTACGCACATACATACAAATTAACATATCTTAGTGTACACAAGGATGGGTAGAGTTAGATGCATAATAATAATTAATACATCTTTGCCTAGCGCTTTGAAGAAATGCAGCATCTGTAGGCTTCGGTAATCGAGCCAAAGTGACAACAAGACATATGGTCATACGGACCATATGTCTGGTTGTCAAGTCAACGTTGTCAACTTAGCTGGATATATAGCCTATAGAATAACTACGAGTGTGTGATATTTAAACTAAGTTTAAGTAAGATGTTCCTCTTAGTGGTATTTTCAATATCCACCCTTAATAGGAATTATCACAAGTACGGTAATATTAAGCATCAAATAAAACTGATCCTGTCAATACAACAATGTTAAACCTAATTTTAACGGCAGGATTACTTTAAGAACATTATGTTAAACTTGTAAACATGCGAGTTTACGATATTTTATTTGACTATTATTGCAAGCGATAGTTAATTTCAAAACACACATAACTTAATGTCAGAACGCGTGATGTATGTAGATGTAATCGTAGAACTCAGTAGGACAAGTCGTCTCGCTCACTGGACTGTTCCTGCTGCGTGGCTATTCATTGTATCTGAAATTATTATTAACTAAGTGTTACTCGCTACTCCCTTCGTATTTCTCTTAACAACATAGCGCGCGCTTTGCCACATGTCACGTTGTTTTCAAAATCTTTTAAAATGCCGTGAACCACGTAAGGCACCCGGGTGATTAACTGACACATATAGAAACATCTATATTCTTGTATATAATATTAATAAGATTTCATTAAATACAATTCTGATAAAACGAGAACTGTCCAAAATATCTTAAACAGACTTTCTATCGGCTTGCGTGTAAGTACATTTGGCTACTTCACCAATATGTACAACAGGTAAACCAATTTGGTTGGGCAGACATTTTTCATTGAAATAGGTAGGCATGTCAAACTAAAGCATGGATACATTCATATAAACAAGAACTACACATTGAGATTACTTTAAAGCTCATTTATTTCTGATTTTATTCTGAACTAGCTGACCGGATAGACGTTGTCTTGTCTTAGACGAACTGTCAAACTCGCGAGGTTAAAATAGTCGTTAAGTTTTCTGTAATTATCTATTTTTCTGCGCACTTTCCCTAGCTTTTCTTTCCGTAAGAAACTTTTAAAAAATTTAAGACAACTTATAAAATAAGATGACTGGTCTCGGTAAAGTCGATCTCAAGTTATAGCGTGACCAAGGGAAAACATTTTTGTATATATAGATATACAGCGATATAGCAACTGTTACGTAAAAACAGTTCCAATAACTAATAAATCGAGCTGTATTATTATTCAACGGCTAGCGGCAGTTATTTTGACTAAACGCAGGCCGGAGCGGGCGGCGGCGTCGCGCGACCCCCGCGGGCGCAGTGTGAAAGCGCCCTATGATTTATACTAGCTCAATTATTACCATTTTGATGTAGTAGGTATGTACCGGTGTAAAAATGTGGTCGAACCGGTAGAGATGCCATGTATAATAAAGGGTCAATTAATAAGATTATATTTGTACTAATACGGTGGCTTGGAATACTGGTTTTTGGTCGTAGGCTTACAGTTTTAGAATAAACGCTTCAACACTTTCGCTGTCTGCTGAAAGGCGAAAGAGCTAATATAGGCAAATGTAAAAAAGTTTAAGTACCCAAAAAAACTAGCTGGGATGATTTGGATGAGGAACTGGGAGCTGTGATGCAAATTGAGAAAATAAAGTGATGTGCAAATTGATTAAAATAAATCATAGAGGCTTTGGAAAATGCCTAATTCACCAATATGGTTCTTTATTTAATGATGAAATATAAAAATGATTCAAGTAGTTACTGAAACAACATTGAATTTCGTTCCATACACCATGATGACCATAGATTCATTTTTAAGGGACGTAAAATTTTGAGATCATATTCAAAATACTCTAAGTACATTAAAATGTATTGGATGTTGGATTTATTTGAATGCTAGATCAATTTAAAATCTATCGTATAGAAAATACCTTCTAAATAGTCTACATATCATCATCGTTTAAAACGGGTGCAGTTTAAAAACCTAATGTGCAAATTGACTCTGTCAGTCGTGACTAATCAAGGAAGGCCGCTCGTGAGAACTCTGTAACGGCAAGTGTAACCGAAAAATAAAAATATAGAACGTAATATTTAAAATGTCTGAATCATAAAACTTGTATGATTTATATGAGAATAAAATATTGTATGTGTGACTTTAGTTAACAATAGTATCATCCTATCTTATACACTACACTTCATTTATAAATCGAATAGAAAATTCAAGTTCTAACGGTTTGGTAAATGCTTCTTCTGTTGCGTACGACAGCAGGCAAGGGACAATTTAGTAGCAGCCAGTGCTGCTATCTCAAAGAGTATACACTACAAGTCCACCTGTTGACATCATTCGACGTGTCTTGTCTTATGCCCAGGAGATTAGTAGGTGCTAACTCAGAATTATAGGGTTTTATGTATGCCTTAGCTGTTAAGGGGCAAGATCTCTTCCAGAAAAACCTACCTAGACACGCCAATGCATCATTAATCCAGGAATCTTAACACATCGCAGGAATATAAACAAAATCATTTATTTCTGGACTTATTTAGGTTGGCTGTAAAATAACTATTTTACAGTCATTCAGCTGCAAATTTCGAGTGTTATTTCTACCTTTTCCCAGTTCACCATGTACCATTGTAGATATATCACAAATCTCTCATGAAACAAGCTTTTGTATGGAAAAAGACAAGTGTAAGACGTATTTTACAAACATACATAAACTAAAAGAAGAGCGGTTGAAACATTTAACATTATGATCACTTACAATGTTAATTGGGACGGATTACACGTAATAATCCGACAAGAACATTAATATTATAATGATAATATCTTGCTGGTCAATAAAATTAAACAAAATGATACGATGCTTCTAATAATTTGCATTTTTCTTCCAAAGCTCAGCCCATCTACCTCGAAAAATGTCAAGAATGCGCTATTTTTGCGTGAGAAAATATTCAACAGGAATTCAAATGGAGCTTCGATAGTGTTCACAGTATTGCAATAATGTTGCCAGCAAATAAAAGTTTATTTATTTGTTTAGTAATTTTCATTAGTCATATATTACTATATATTTTTGTAAGTGCTTTAAATGTAACATTATTATAACATAATGATTACTATAGTGGAGACTAGATCTAGTTTTGTTTTAAAGACTACTCCCGCAGTAGGCACAATTACTGTGTCGCGGGGGACTTTACAGACATTCAAACAACGGACACAAAAAACATCGAGCCACGGTACAAACATTTTTGGATCACACAATGTTTTGTCCCGTGTGGGATTCGAACCCACAACACTCGGCGTAGTGCAGTGGCGAAGCGACCACTTAAACCACTATGCCATCCGTGCAGTCTAAGTTGGTTATCTTTATACCATAATTATTATTATTTTATAATAAATTAGTCGGCCTCGATGGCGTAGTGGTTAGTGTAACCGACTGCCACGCTTGAGGTCGCGGGTTCGATTCCCGCACAAGTCAAACATTTGTGTGCATGAACACACGGCTGTTTGTCTTGGTCTGGGTGTTTCTATGTATAATATGTATGTACTTACAAAAAAAAAAAAGTATATATGTATGTTTATCCATTGTCTAGAACCCATAGTACAAGCTCTGCTTAGTTTGGGCTAGATGGTGTTGTGTGTATGTGGTAGAATATTATTATTATTATTATTCCCGTATAAAATTAAGTAGTTATCAATTATTCGAGTTGGTATAAACAAGCTGCTCTATAGTAAAATCTCTAACTTTAGTCTGACTTTGACAGTTGCCATGGTAACCATCTATTTAATTTAAATAATCTATTTCAGTTCCTAATGTTGTATAATCTATTTGTTATATTTTGTTAACTTTAATATATTTCTGAAACTATGTTTTCATTTTAAACATGTCGCTTAAATAGTATGCATACTAGTCTATCCGTAACTGACAATTGTGTCAGCCATACACTCTATAATTAACTTTAAGTCAATGAGTAATATAGTTGCTCTGGATGTACCGATATAAATAAAATAAAATTATTAATATGGTTACTGTGGCAATCACTAAAGTACCGCGGATTCAAAGTGAATTGCAGTCCAGAGATTTTACAAAATAAACGGCAATATATCAATTATATTTATAATGTTAACAATAACTTCTGTATTATGTACCTATGATCCACAATAAAGAAATATTATATTTTGCTGTGTATTGCTTACTATCGCTGGATACTAGATAGTAATGAAGTCATCCGCCTATCAGTAACGATGGCATAATTGGACAAGATTTGATTTGATTTCTTATAAATAAGTATTTTTCAAAAGAAAAAGATTCAGCACTAGTAATCCGACATAGCCTCTTTGCCCCGGGCAGTTTCAACCAGGATTCACCCAAACGTTACAATTGTCTACGAATCACACATTTTTTTAACCGTACGGGATAAGCAAGACAGCACTCGGGATAGTAGCGAGAGAGAGACCATTACTCCACCCCTGCAGAGAGTTATTTATTAGTAATATAACTATTTTATTTTATTTCTTTACAAGTTTTCTGTCGTGTTAACAATTTACACTTACAGAATCAGTAATAAATAAAAATCAATTTTAAGGGATCCATCGATCAGTTTTTGTCGGCAGAACACAAGACACCTTGTAAACGGTAGCTTTGCGATAACATCGCTTGTCCACGACGCCATGTTGCGTATCGTTTTTTATTTTTTGGCGCGGGAAGTAAAGGCGCGCTTGCGTGTTGCCAGATTAAGACATTGTGATTGCCATAATTAAAGATGTTTTTATCATTTTTATGTTAACCAGTTTTACACTGAACAGTTATTAATTATGAAAATATATTGCGTAATTGTGCTTACAAAACTTTACTTGCTTGTAAGATTTCGACAAGAATAAGTTTAAGATGCCAGGTAGTAAAAAACTCACAAGTTAATTAAAATAGGTAGTATGAAAAAGAAAAATGTTGCGTTGATGAGATGGGATGTTATATTGTAAAAATGTAAAAGTTGTAAAAGCAGCCACACATACCGCGTTAGCTTCAAGAAATTAATAATGGAAAACAAGTTTTCTTCACGTAACAAGCGGCAGCTTTCGAAACATTCAACGCACTGCTATAAACGACGTCTACAATTAAATAATTATACATTATAAAATTAAAAAGAAAGTTGCTCTTAAATTAAATTTCAAGACGTTAATAATAATAACATGACAACACTGGATATACACTTAAATAGTACGTATTAAGGCCCATCGGGTTACATTGTCCAAAGCTACCAACCGCTATAACTCTTACGATATCAATCTACTGTTTTATTGAATGGATTTTTATGTGGCAACTCATTTATGGCGGGCTTTTAATATCTAAATGGCGGCTTGTTTTATAAGCTTTTACAATTTAACGTTATGTTGGACAGAAATGGTGAGGGTAGGTGGCGGTTTGAGATATTATTGTCACTGGCAATTATTCTTTCGGTTAAGAACTTTATTCTATCATATTAATAAAAGTTTGCCACATTGGTTTTGCGAATAGTCGATGATGATAGAGCATTGGTAAGATTTTTGAATTCTATGCGTGTTTTACTGTCGCCTTCACGGGTAGTACTCTGTGTCGTATGTTCTCTGCAACCGTTCTTTTACAACTTTACACAGCAGAGCCCATGATTTCCATTTAGAATCGTTCTCGTGTACACGATACCTTCATGCCTACAAGAGTGTAGGCTGTCCCGACCACTATTACTATATACCAATCATAACTTCTATACATGAGTTTTAATGAGTATTACCATAATGACGGCTTTGCTTGTAGGTAACAAGCATCACTATAGTAGGTAGTATACTTTGGACATTGTTAAAATACACGAGGAGCTGTTTACATTTACTTACTATCAAATTACCATCATATCTGGCTGGCTCGTCTGTCATTAGGGGCAAGTAGACACCCCGAGTAAATGACACTTAATACATGGCCAAAAGTAGGTATAGTACAGTCGACCAAAAATATGGTCTACCACCCTACGGTTGAGGTTCATTTGAACGTCATGAAACAACAAGGTCGATTTTTCCTTGCAATAATATTATGACAGTGACCATTGCTCTCTTCATCATGTATTATACTTACGTCATGGCATGTGTCACGTTAGAAAAGTGAACCTCAACGATAATTAGGCCTCACAGAAACTTTTGTAAAAACTCTACCACAATAGACCACATTCTTGGCCGACCAAACCTCTGCCATTCAGAAATATACAAACTTGAGTTTATGTAAATGAGTAAATAGATATCGATTTATAATTTTAAATAATCAATTAAAGTACTGACCGCGATTGCCAACCGTTTCATATTATTAAAACGTAAATGTTTCTTTTGCACAATTCGTTTTACAAAAGTGCAGGCGATCAAGTACGACTTCTGCTTGTACCCAAACCGCGAGACCGCAACAGTAGATTCCACGCAACGTCATTATTGGACGGAACTGCGGTGACGGTGCGCAGGCGACGGTAAAACGAATGCGGGTTTTACGGGGCTTTGTGGCAAAGGATTTATGCAGAGAACTTTCAACGTTATTCTGCATGAGATTAAGTTAAAAATTCTGTGTAGGCTATAAACTATTGGGGTAAATCAAATTAAAGAAGTGGTCCAACTTCGCTGAGATCACTTTATACAATATGTAACAAAAAGCTGTGGTCATATAAAAGATCGTATAATGTAGCCTAGAATAAAGTAAACCACAAACATAAAATCATACGTCATAGTATAATAAAAGACGTAATACGTAAAATATAAAGAAAAAGCCACTATTGTAATTAACGACGATAATACTGACGACATGCATTCATGTCTGTAGGTTCTTCACTAATATAACGAAAATTCGTGAGAAAGCATTACAGATATAGTAGCATTATTAATAAACCCAGGCGAGTCTTTAACGATAGTAATAACAATGAATTGTAACTAGAAATATAAAAAATACTGTTGTTATAGGTAATTGGGTTTACGTCGATAATGAAAAGAGTAGAGTTCAAACCTATAACCCCTCAAGCTATAGACAAAAGTACACATAAATATAGCAGCAACATTTTTCTAAGAGATTAATCATACACGTCACATATGGCATAAAAGTGCGAATAAAACCCGTATTGTTATTCAAAGCATAATCAAAAAAAGAGCTAACCCAGGGAACTATCCAGATACATATGAAATTTGTGATATAAAATCTCTTAACAATGAAAGATAAAGATATTACGGGGCTAAAGGACGAGAAGAAGGCTAACAAATATAATACTAATACTCACTCATTACAAGAAGTCAAGGAAGTTTGCGTGACGGTCACCAGCGTCGTTGTTGTCGTCGTCAGCTTGTCTCCTATGCACTTTTTCCTTGAACACTCATCCAGCACTTTATCTTCTTTTAGAGGTTGCAGAACCTCCTTCACTTTATTAGGACCCGTCTTCACCGTAGACCTTTGGAACTTAAGATTAGCCAGCGTCTTACCGTCAGTTGAAATCTCAGTCTGCTCAGTAACCAAAGCCCCTTTCTTCGTCCTACACACGGTCTTAGAAGTTTTCCCAACAGTGTTCCCATTACGCACTATTTCTTCCTTTGCATCTATAACCGTAGATCGGGTTTGAGGTAGACCGTTTTCTAGCATACTTTTAATACTATCTGCGTTGAGCCTTGAGTTTAAAATTTTGTCTAAGTCTGTTGTGTTCATGTATTCTTCGTAACCCTGATTGATGGGTTGTCTTCTTTGGTCTTTTTGCCACGTAGTTTGGTAATCAAAGCCGTATATTGGTTCTGTTTCAACGCCAAATGTTATATCGGTGTTAGGGGTTTCTTCATCTGGCGCTGGTTCGATTTGAGAGCAGTTGTCTTCGAAGAAATCGTCAGTTAATTCGGTTATTTGAGCTCCTGGTCTTTTGATATCTGTATCGTCGAAGTTTAGGAAGGTATTGTTCATGTTATTGAGTTTTCTCTTGCCGTAAAGTTGTCTGTAGTACTTCTCCTGATCTCCATACATCCAGCATACTTTCCACCATTGCTTGCACATTAATATGTTTGCTGAGTTGGATGCTTTTACATGTCTTGTTGCGGTGGCCGACATTTTGAGGCTGTTGATTCAAATAACGCGTTTGGAAGGGATCTTATATGCATGTTTTGATGTAAACGTTTTTAAATAGACGTAATATTGTATTTTATGAAAAATATCGATGTCGAGAACCACATTTTACAATAATAAATATGTATATTGTCTCCCAAGGGGACATGCTACAAATTTTCTTGTTGTAAATAACTGACATACATAATTCAAATCATTATTATATCAATCGCTTTTCATATCTTTCATACATACCTCTTCAAATAACTAAAAACTAAAAAATTTGCTAATTAATTGATTGACCTGTGTCACGCCCAAATTTTGCCAACCGTTATATTGGGGTACCAACCAAATAGAGTTCTTTACTCCGGAATGCTATTAGCAGTCTCTCGGAACAAAGCTTAATAGCACATTATCCAACTCTTACAATCGACACTTGGTTTCGCTATGCGCTCATATACGACTAAAGCTTTAAATTAACCTTACTCAAAATTAAGTAACTATCAATCATACAGTCAAACATTTAATGAAAATTGGCAAATCAAAATTTAGCAAAGTCATTGACACGACAATTGAAAAATCGGTCTTCAATCAAATCGCGTTCTTAATCTATACTAATATTATAGAGGAAATTGATTTTTCTTAGTTTGTAAGTATTTAAATTGAAAACAACCAAACTAATTAAAAAATCTTTTCACCATTAGTAAGCTTTTTTTTTTACTTGGCGAATGCTTTGTCGCCTACCTCTCCGCGGGGCGACGGAGAGGTTATGTCGGGCTTACCGGGGAAAAGATACCCCGGTAATACCGATAAACCTACCACGGTGTTCCTCGACATAACCATAGACGGCGGGGCCGCGCGAATCGCTTTCACATCCAATCGCGATCCCGCCGTGTGAAACGGCAGGCCACTACATAAAAAAGACCCTCTACTGTCCCCTTGTGGGGGGATAAAAACACGACTCAGAGGCGCGCGTGAGAACACGCATGCCGCCTCTCGGACCTGGTGCTGATCGGGTGGCGAGCAGGCTAGAAAGCTACATTATCACCGAGTAACATATACTATATTTTATTTAACACATAGAATACCATGCAGCAGACACAATAGAAAATGTATTGTTCGCGGTCATTTATGACCGGGGCATTCAATGAGTTAAACAACGTACTGATATTAACGTAAACTTACCTAACCTACTTTTAAGGAAGCAAAGCCGCGGGCAAAAGCTAGTATAGCTATCAAATCAGAATATTTACTTCAAATAAAAGCCTAACCGCATAAACAAACGAAGCCTACACAAATACAGACAACAACAACACAATAAATATTAGTCCTACATAGCTACAGTGCATCGTAGTGCGTACGCCATCACTCACAGGCTGTCATTACCTACAACCGACTCAATCAACTCAGTTACCGCAGCATCCCTGCTTATTCTCCTCGCTATTGTGCCCAACATCGCCACTTTGTTACCTGATTTATTACGTAATTGTCTTCTTGTATTCGGCTTTGTAAGCCTTTGTAACTACTGTAATAGATTACTAGTTATTACTGCGGCTTCGTCTGCTTTTTAAAGATTGTTTAGTAACTTATGCCGTTTCTTAGAGTTTACGTCACATCGGATTTTGCATTAAAAACGTAGTTTTTGTTTAAACTGAAGTAGTCTTAGGGAAAAGTCTCCTACGACTGCACGGCTAATGAAGTGATTTAAATGGGGTTCAAAATCCATACGTCACAAATATTTGTGTGATTCACAAATGGTTGGTCCGAGTCTGGTTGTTCTTTGTGTCCGTTGTTTGAAATTTAAATGTTTCCCTGCGATTCAGGAATTATTCCTATTAGAGAAGTTGTTCGCTACGAAAAGCACTTCTCTTTTTTTTATTTTAGCCGTCATATTATATCAAGATGCGTAGGAACCTTTAATAATAACGGCGACGACGATATTTGGCGCCATAAGTACTAAAAGTTTACGCGCAATCATTTTATAGTTTATTAATGTATAACCTACTCATTTAATTAAGTTAAACAAATTTAGCTCCAAAATAATTCAATTTGCTAATTGATTTTAGTAACTATAAATTTATTAGAGGTAATAATAATAAATTAATTACGTGACTACATTAAGTTTCAATGATAATATTAACTAAATTGATTGGTTCTAAAATAGAGTTTAGCGTCATACTAGGTGTATCCTTTGGTTTAAGATGTGCTTGTGGTGCTTGTACACCATTCAAGAACCTTGTGTATCTTGTGTGAGAAATGATATAAATTACTATGTATGACGCAAGTAGCTCGCACCATTTACATGCGCAAGTCACTCGTGAGGGCTACATACTCGAGTTAATCATACGAGTTACTTGGTCAGTTAGCTCGCGTCAGTCGTTTACATGATGCAGAATCATGTACAATCTGCGCAAGGACTTCATTGCATCTCGTTCATGTTCAAAATCCGTAATTGCAAGTAATACTAACGCCCAGGGTATGAATTTTACGCATATTAAATTGAATTCTAAATCACTTTTGTAATACATCGTACGTTGACTCTTAATATTAATAAAAATGACCTTTCTCCTATGCCTTACGTCTAAAGATCTTCAACTAAAACCGTCTATTACTCCGGCACAAATAGTAACAACTATATCCGATATCATATTAAGTTCTGATTCGATGCCTAACCGTGGGTATACCGCGCAATCTGGCCGGTCATCTGTGATGGATCACCAGGACCGTTACTCCGCAGACGTATCCACTTAGATCTCTACTGTTTCGTACACTACCCCCTACTAACCATCATTACATGCCGTAATAAATCCACTACTGTTATCATCGTCCATTTTAGAGATTTATCGGATAATTGCGTTTGGGATCATCCCAGTTTCTAGATGAAGTGCGGTATTTGAGATAAATATCTTCGAATTATAAGTTAAAGGCAATAAAACATGTTTAAGTTAGGTTTACAGCTTCTTTAGTCCTGTAAAAGGAAATTTTGCGGGCGATAGTGAGCGTATTATTCATATTTACATATTATTTTATAAATACAAAAGTATTTAGGTATGTCTGTATGAGCCATTTTCACGGCTGAAAGTCTGAGCTGATATTGATTAGGTGTGTAGTTTAATTTTAACTCAGGACAATCAGTTAATTGAAATGTGACACTTCTAATATTCTGATCATTACAGCTTTTTTTTTCTAAGTATAGTATCTATAGTAATCGAGCCTTATGGTTTGCTTTTTATGCTCAGATATAAATTAAAATAAACGTTACTTTTACTTAAAATCGTTGACATTGACCCAGTCAAAGATTTTAAGTTACTGGCTTACTACGCAGTATGCAACATTTATATCCTACTGGCTTTTGTCTACGGCTACGACCGCGTTTTACTGGATGAACAGTACCCTTCCCTTTTAGTACCCCTGACAACGTGTATGCGTAATTACATGATGATCGACAGAGTATTTAAAACATACATACATAGATTCACGCCTGTTTCCCAGAGGGGTAGGCAGAGACTACGGATTTCCATTTGCTACGATCCTGACACACTTCTCTGGCTTCATTCACTTTCATCACATTCCTCATACACGCCTGTCGGTTCAAGGTGCTCTTAACCTGGCCTTTGTCCAGAACGCTTCCGATCTGATCAAGAAACGTTCGCCTAGGTCTTCCTCTTGCGACTGTTCCATTCACACTAGCCTTATAAACTTTCTTAGTCAGTCTTTCCTCATCCATTCTTTCTACATACCCAAACCAGCTTAACATACCCTTTTCTATTCTTGTCATTGTCACTATATCCACTTTCAAAACGTGAAAGCGTAATAATCAAACTTATTTCCGAATTAATAGAATATTAGTTAGGGTGCAGCATTTTTACGTCAATAAGTTATTCTGTTTTTATTCTTCAGTATCATATAGATAATTTAAATTATACCACAAGGCATAGGTTCATCTTCTAAACAACTAGTACTTGTTCAATCCAAACCTAGCCACAACACAATGCTATTAAACAGAGTAATGAACGTATAAATCATAAGTTTCCTTACGTGTCAATACCATACGGAGTACGGAATATTGCCGCACAAGCTGTGCGGATGCCATCTTGTGATTTATCGAACAATTATGATCTAGATGTATCTTACTTTCTATTTCAAGCGTGGGTGGGTAGTACTGTTGTTCTGTGTTATCGTGTGGGAAATAACTTTATGTTTTTGCTATATGATTAGATTTAATAAAGATAGTATAGGCCGTATAATTTTAAATACATCCTTGAAGAAGCAGAGATGCATTACACCCACTTTTGCCAGTAACATAAATGTCTAGTTTTTTAGAGTTCGATAAACCTCTTATACAACATCTTTGTCCGTTCGTCTGTCTGTTATACAAGTTTCAACTCAAGAACCGTAAGAGATAGAGACTCGCGGTCAACGCTATTCGACTAAGCATAGTCGATATACCCCGGAAATGACTATGACCATTGACCTCTGACCAAGGTCACGTGATACCATCATTCAACTCAAGAACCGTAAAAGCTAGAGACTCGCGGTCAACGCCATTCGACTCAGCATAGTCGATATACTCCCGAAATGACTATGACCTTTTACCTCTAATCTCAAGGTCACGTGATACCATTTTTTTTGGAACTAAGATTTACAGCAATTCATGGCCGTTTTTCACTTGTTTTAAAAAGCAACTGCCGCACTACGATCATTTCTTGTCACGAGTAACTTTACAAACATTCAAATGTCACGGTATAACGATTTGTGGAACAAAATTTTTTGGTCCCGTGTGGGGTTCGAACACACGGCACTCGGCGCAGTAGCAGTGACGCGGCGACCACTTAAACCACTATTCCATCTGTGCAGTCAACCTATTATGATAGCAAAGGGCGTATTTACTAACATTATATTTATATAGCTAGACCCCTGAAGGAACAGAGGTGTTTTAAACCCACATTTCATCAGTATGTAATGTTAAGTTCTTGCGCTATATGTGACAAGATTGCAGGATGTCTATTGCTAGCTTTCAGACATATTTTTAGACCCCATGCTTAGAATATAGTTCAAAACCTAGTAATAGTAGGGTCAAACTAATAATAAAAACCATGAGCACCAATTTAGTTGAATACTTTATTTTTTATGATTTATATATTATGTATGTACAGTCGTCACCTTTGTAGTAACAGGCTGTATATGTACAATTACGGAACCCTAAATTACCTACAGCCCCATCAGGCCTAATACTCTAAGGCTAGGGCCATATACCATGTGACGAATAAATATCTTATCTTATCTTATGTGGGGGCCAGTCAGTGCAGACCAGCGACACTTCGACCCAGTGGGATCTTTTGTGTCGACACGCTCCCAATAACGACTGCCATAGATGTTCATTGCAGCCGGGACCGACGGCTTAACGTGCTCTCCGAGGCACGGAGCAGGCGATAATTGTCAATCAATACGCACATAATTTCTAAAAGTCATATAACTTCCGAATTTTAGAGGTGCGCGACGTGGGTTTGAAACTGAGACCGTCTGCATTGCAGTCTGTTGGTCTCCCCACTGAGCTATCGCTGCTCTCTGACGAATAAATAAATAGATTGATACATTCGGGATGCCTGCACCATGCGTCCTAAGGTAACAGGCGGAGAGCAGATGGGATGTCCAGGATGAGAATAGATAACTCACTGCCACTTCAGCAGACTCACACGACTGATCAAAGATGGCTAAAGGTATCTTGGCCACAGTGAGGCCTTGCTAAAGGTATTGAGTCTATATACTTTATTGGTTCCCTATCCATTAGGATAAAATGTTAAGACCTAATATAACTTAGCATAATTTTGTTTGGCATAATTAATTATTAAAGCATAAATTTATTAAGCATAAAGTTTAAGCAAGCATGCAGCAGGCAGAGTTTCTGTCACGGCTCCGGCGCTGCAGGCCTCCGGCAGCCCCACGCTTCTACACGATTTTAAATTACACTCTAGGGGTAGGACAAACAAGACTACGTAGAGTCGGTTTTGCATCAATTCGGTTCTGTCACTAAATTTTTGCACAGCATATTAAATTTTTAACCAACAATATTATTTAATTGTTACAGAAACTCATCATTAGGCCTACTAACGTTATGCGAATCAAATTTATGCCAAACAAATTAGTCTTTAAGATGATTATGCCAACATAAAATGTATGCCTAAAAAAATTATGCCGAAGTATTATTATGCCAAAACAAATTGTGCCAAAATCGTTATGCCGAAATATTAGGACAAAGAACATTATGCGAAAAGAAGGGATCCCTACTTTATTTAAAATGTTTTAAAAATTGCTGCTAATAATACCCGGAAGTGCATTTAAGTAGTAATTTTATAAGGTTGTCTAACAACTGCCAATGTATCGAGTGTTGTCGATTCGATTCCTACGCGGGGTAAAAGTTTGTGTTTTTAATTTGCTTTGTTTAAAAGATTATAAAGTCACCCGCGAAACAAAAAAATATTTTTGGAGCTAAGATGTCTCGCTTTAATAGAAATTAAGTAAGAAATATAACAGGGAGTTTAAGGGCAAATAGTACATCTAAAAAACAACCTCACCAAACAGTGCTTACCCACACCGATCAATAAACAATAATAACAAACCGGACACCATAAAATTCAATAATAATAACATATTAAAAACCTATACAATTACTAACAATATCGATAGCGAATGTTTGCAAAGCACAACTCTAATTATAGAGGTGCGCTCTACTATCGCAATTATCGATGTTATCGTATCGATACGGCTCACCACTATTGTGCGCATGATTTGTGGCTCATTGTGTAAGGGGTATCACTAGTGAATGATGTTTGTATGTACAAGTAGGCTTTATTGAACTTAATATAATCATCATGCTAATGCTATGCAATAGAGAGCCTTGTTTGTTTATTTCTTTACATAGTGGTGCACGCGGCGCCGCCTGTGTCTACGCCGCTTCGATTATAACGTGTTTTATCATCCCGCAAAGACAGGCACGTTTTTTAAGTAGTTGCTTAATATCATTTTTAACGGTCCAAATCCTACACCAAATTTTCTTATAACATGTCGTCCGAATAGTTTATTTTTATGCTTTTGGGATATTCATCTAGTATTTGTGCATATTTGGTTGGATTAATAACGTTCAATTTCGCAGTTAAGCGATCATCACAGTGCTGTCGAACTGCCTACAGAGTCAATGATCCACAAATTATTGTTTTGAGTCTGTATGTACATTGTACCCATTAATAGTATACTTGTCTGTAAATTCCTCCCAGATACATGGAGGGTACTAATCCTGAGGGCTAGAGTTGTCTTTTGAACATAAAAGAAAAGATTAGGCTTATGCAATGATTCTCCTGTCCTGCCTATCTTAAACCTTTTTTCAAAAGTTCTTTTTCACGGTAGGCAGCGGCTTTGCTGTGTCCTGACATTTCTGTTGTCTACAAGAGCAGCGGTTACCACTTCCCATCAGGTGGGCCGCTCCCTCATCTGCGGCCAATAGCAATTAAAAAAAACCCCAGTCTAAATGAAAATGAAATATAATAACATAGGCTAAACTTATAGTTGGCAAAATTTGTGTGCCTTTGGGTATATAACGAGACTTGTTCATAACTGAGCAAAAATAAGTTATTTGTAGAGCGCTATATGCTCTACAGCATTATATCAAAAGATCAAGCTTTCCGATTAAACTGATACGCTGTTCTAACGCGCAACAAACAATTACTAATATCACTTTCTCTTGTTCTCATCACAATATTTGTACAACAATGGTAGAATTACATTTGCAAACTTGCAAGTAATCTAACAATTGGCAAACTTTTACTTTTAGAGTTCGAAAAAACTCTTATACAATAGCTTTGTCCGTACGTCCGTCCGTCTGTCTGTTATACAACTTTCAACTCAAGAACCGTACTTCAGAGCTAGAGACTCGCGGTTAACGCCAGACTATGACCTTTGACTTCTGACCTGAAGGTCACGTGATACCATCTTTCAACTTAAGAACCGTAAGAGCTAGAAACTTGCAATCAACGCCATTCGACTCAACATAGTCGATATACCCTGAAATGATTATGACTTTTGACCTCTAACTTCAACGTCACGTGACACCATCTTTCAACTCAAGTACCGTAAGAGCTAGAAACTCGCGGTCAACTCTATACGACTCAGCATAATCGATATACCCCGAAATGACTATGACCTTTGACCTTTGGCCTCAAGGTCACGTGGTATTGCGTGACCTTTGCATATGTATATAATTTTAGAGTTCGAAAAAATGGTTCAAGTAATATTACTTGAACCATTTTTTCGAACTCTAAAATTTACAATATACGGCAATTCATTGCCGATTCCCACTTGTTTAGGTTAACAAGAACACTGCATACATGCCATGTCTCACACCTATATCCTAAAGGCTAGAATGGGGTGTATTACACCCAAATTTCACCGGCTAGGCTTTTTAGGTCTTACTTAATGAGAAGGAGGCTATTGCCACGCTGGTACTGAGAATTTCCTGAGGGAGAACTTGAATACCTAACACTTTTCCTGGGAGTTGTAACGGAAACCTCATACAAATAGCAAGGGAAAAAAAAGATTATAAACGTTAAAGATAGCATTCACAATCAAATTACTTACTTAAACAGAGCATTATGCCAAATATCATATTTATATATCAGACCGTACAAGTTAAAGTAATAAAAACCTCAATAATCTCCAACATCATACGTCAACTCGTTAATATTCAGATGCATTGAACACAAAAAGTCTAACGCTACCTTTAACACCAACACAATGAATCCCTCTACTTTCAATTGAATATAAAAAAAACAATTACTATTTTCTGTATAGCTACTGGCTGGAGAGTATCCGAGAGTAGATAGAAATCGTGAAGGCTACACTTATATCAAGAATACTGACTCACCAAAATATCTTACATATTCATGCCAGCCAAAGTGGCGTAGCAGTTTCACGCGCTCTCTCTGACCCTTTAGAAGCCCTTGTACACACATATTTGTTTATTAATGTATTGTGCCCTTGCTCATAATAAGCATTTACTATTATAGTAGTTTAACTTGTAAATAGAACAATACAACTTATTGAAAATAAAATAATAATATTATTATTATTTGCTGGCACGAAACTGACACTATAGACCGACCTACATTCGCATGCCGATACAAAAAAACTAAGGAAAAAGGTAATTGAGCAAAAGAATTGTAAAAGGCAACTCTTATCTTAGTAAGCAGCCTTCGGCACTCGACCGCATAATAGTGACATATTAACAATCGCATTAACAAAATGTCAATAGGAATCCAACAGGTTGTTACACCGTTATCGTATTTATACATCGCCTTATTAACCCCGAACACGGACAACCTGCGCTTGCGCACACAGCACGCATGCAAATTAACCAAACATGCAAAACAAAACCACGAAAACGTACACATCTCACTCTTAAACAGATAAAAACAGTAGATACGAAAGAGATAGATATCTATTTGGTAGCGTGTGAACCGTTGTCGGGCCTCAGTGATTATGGTAATATCAGATTTCTGTTTCTGGCTGCTACCGAAGCGAATTTTCGGGCCCTTAATTTGGTAAAATACCTTTTTTTATAGCTGCCCCACAATATTGAGCGCTTTAAGCCAGTTCCCACAGCGCCGCGGCGACAATTGAGTGATAAAGTTTTTGTGGCCAATGAAACTAATTAAGTTTCCTGACTTGAGTACTGTTATTTGGAGAATGTGCAAGGACAGGTCAACATACAATGGTCAGAAAATATTCAAACGACAATTAAATCAAGGCTGAAGCCTACAAACTTAAAAAGACATTAGATTAGTTACTAATGTATTAAAAAAAATACACCCACCAACGTGTAAGTAAAGGTTTATATACTATAAATACATTATCGCTGACAAAGAAGCTAGTTGGGAGCGAGCTTATTGCTTCTCCCGGACAGGCTTTCACACCCCATGCTACGACTGAGAGTTTTTTAACAGGAAACCTAGTAACGAAAATCTCCTCCAGGACATCGAATTTATATACATAGAACTGGGTGGAAGGCCAATTAGTTCGGGAACATCATACATGTATACTAATATTATAAAGAGGATATATTTGACTTCTTGAATGTTTGTATGTTTGTTTGTATGTTTGTTTGTATGTTTGTTTGTTAGTACTGATTTAATTTCAAAACTTTTCAACCGATTACACACACTTAAATAAGCTATATTTTATTAAAAAAATAATACTGTTACTGACATAACCTGAACTACTTTTACGCGAGCGATGCCTGGACCAAAAGCTAGTGTCAGATAAATTTATCGGCTCTTTAGCTATTTACTTGACAAGATGATGTCTTTAACCACACTGAGAACGTATTACGAAATAAAACAAGTTATAGAATAGAAAATATGATTGTAAATGTACGTAAATGATGGCCGCCGCGTTCAGTTAAATGACTAACATTAAATAAATGATCATTATCGTTTTAATATCATGTTTAAGTCAGGATATCAATAAAAAGTAATGTTATTAAAGATGTTTACATAATTATCATATTTTATAATGTTATTTATACAAAATGGACACATGAAATTAAATACCGAAATACTTATACAAACTATTTTGTTTTGTTAGTAAATTGGTTTTAATTAATATTTCTAGTAGTTTCATAACTTCAAGCATTTCTATCTTTAGGAGATAAGCAGCAATTTATTCAAAGTAATGTCATAAATGTGAAAGTAGCTGTTTATTTCGTTTTCAAGGCTAAACTGCGTCACCGATATGTATGAAATTTGGTGTGAACATAAATTAATTCTTAAACTAGTCTTCTAAATTAGAAAAATATGATAATTCAATTAATCAAGTATCAATATCTTCGATTTCTCACAAACACGTGGTTGTGAGAAGTCTAAGATATCGCTGCACAGAGCTTGGAAGAAGAATCTCCCGCTAGAGATGGCATCTCTTGTCATTGGCAATGACTCATTGCTATTCTATACAATCGAAACGTGTAATTGACATCTTCACAGGCGATATAAAATATACTAATATACCACTAAAATAGTGAAACTGACAGTGCTTGCTGCGCTAGCGCAGTCCAGATTGACATCCTAACTAATATTATAAATGCGAGTTTGTTTGTTTATTTGTTACGCTTTCACGCCTTAACTACTACACCTATCACTTTAAATTTCGCATACACGTTGCCAGGGGAACAGAAAAAACACAGGATTTTTTTCTGGATCTAAGGCCTTTGATCCAGAAAAAAGTACTGCTACTTACGTAACCCGACCTACATTTACGTAAGCGAAGTCGCAGGCAAAATCTAGTTATTAATACTTTTATCTCTGGCGCAGGACGCAGTGTTTAATGCCCTGTGCTGCTTTTTTAAATAATGTTATATACCGACCGACCGTAAGCCAACTTCACTAACAACCGGACAACTTAAAGATTAATAATAATAATATTTTACCACATCCATACAACACCATCTAGCCCAAACTAAGCAGAGCTTGTACTATGGGTGCTAGACAATGGATAAACATACATATACTCTTTGTTTTTTTTTTTGTATATACATACATAATATTATACATAGAAACACACAAGAAAAGAAAACTTATCTCTTTCTTTCTTTCATTACTTTGTTGTATTAGAGAATTATTATATAGGATTATTACAAAATATTCTATCAGCCCCTGACATTATTAAGGTGCAAACTGGCACTCAGAGCAGCAAAATTCTAGTTAAGTAAGAGTTAAAGTACTAGTATCGTTAAGTACCAAGTCGTCTATAATTGCAGATGGTACCTACCACTTAGTGCCACACTGAATTCGAGGTATCAGGTCCTTTATACTAGTAATCGAACACAAAAGATGTGCTTGTTTACTATTAAGATTATATAGTACAGGCAGAGGGTTGGTAAGATATAGTTAAAAGGATTGCAAAAGTAAAAAAAAAAATGTTGTCTCCCTTATCTTGCAATCTAGCATACGGCCCACCTGATGGTATGTGGTCACCGTAGCCTATGGACGCCTACAACACCATAAGCATGACTTGCGCGTTGCCGACCCTTTAACAAAGGAAAAAGAGAAAAAGGAAGTGGGAAGGAGAAGGAGCAGGAAGGGGGATAGAGTGTGATTGGGCCTCTTGCACTCTCACTCACCGAACGAAACACAACAGTAGGAATACTGCTATTTCACGTCGATATTCTGTGGTAGTTCTGAGGGTAGTTCTTCTCCAGTCGAGCCGACCCACTCATGCTGGAATCAGCGAAGCTGTATTACATAATCTCTCGCCCATATCCCAGAAATGAATTTCAGCCACATTTCAGCAACTATGGATTGGGTTTCCCGTAATAGCAGGCGATCTCTTTGCTGTCTATGGGACACAATTCCAGTATAAGTGCTGCAACTGCGAATTTCTTGACAGAAAAACACAATAACCTAGTCCTATCAGTCACATTAAGTACCGCTGACCACTGATGCAAAAATAATTAGCAAACAAAGAACAAACTACTGCTACTACAGAAGCTAACCCTTATCTCGAAGCGCTCCAAGAAATAAAGAAGTTGTACCCATTGTTATCCTTAATAGTTCAGAGCACTTGGAGATATATGATGTAACGGCACAAACACAAAAGAAATCAAATCCCAATGCCCATCAAACTCCATATCTCGATCCGAATTAGAGAATCATCCTAACAACTCGAAAAGCCATTAAAAATCAATTACAGAAAAAAAACAAGGGACCACAATAAGCAGTAGTCTTAGGTGGCCGCGGGGAACAGGCTGGACCACTCAACATAACATCGCCAGACAAAATCCAACCTTAAAGCAATCTTAATAGAAATATTTTTTCCCAAACAGAAACTGCCTCGTTTTGAGCAATTTTGCTGAACAATTGACGACTCTAATACCTCGAGTTAAGAGTCTAATAAGTAGCCTGATAATGTTGGCCCCAGGTTAGGTCCTGTTTAAATTATAGTGTAGAGACACACAGGTCCAAATGAAGGCAGTATTATTGTGTTGGAAGCTTGACAGATGCACTTTGTACGTAATATTAAGAAATGGGTAATAATGGATATTGTCGATGTCAGTTTTTGACGCAAGATATGTTGGTGTCATGGACATGTTGTTCGAGGTCTGGTAATAATAGGCCCAGCATATGTATATAGTATAGTGAACCTTAGCATACTAAAAATATAGACTTAACAGTAGATATCTCATGTGGGAAAAAAAAATTTAAGATCAAGTTTCATCAGTTTCATGAGGCTTTGCGGTATATACTTATTATCGATCATGAGCAATCCATTTTCTATAATAGTTCTAATCAGTGGATTATAGTAGACGTAAATATCTACAAAATCCATTCATGGTTCTTTTCAATGGTTTTTAGTAGACAAAAGGGACTTTGAACAACTAGTAGCATTGTAGTATTTTCGTATACAAAAGCAGCGGTAAACAAGTATGCTTTCCAAATTATGGTAAGAGATATCTATGGTGGCTTGCACTACCAGGGTCACTTGCACGTTGCCGATCCAAGAGAAAAGGAATTAAAAATGGTCTGAAAGTAAAATAATAAAATAATTAGGTAGCCCACGGTACTCCGAACTTACTTGCAGCGCGATCCCAATAACTATGTCACTACTTACACTGGTTCTCTGTAGGAGTGTGGTACTTCTCTGAACGAGTTGGGTCATTCGTGACCAAATAATTTGCAACGCCGGGCTCTTTTACTCAGAAGTATGGTCGATAAACACAAATCATCCTGAAAATCAGTAACACGGTAACTCTGTAAAAATATGCGAAATATACCTTTGCATATTCCCGAGGTAATTAACTTTTTCTTCAGAAACATTTAACTAACTGCCACAAAGAACACGAATAGACTCGAAACAACTATTTGTAGATCATAATTTTTTTTGTCTTGTGTAGGGATTGATACACTTGGCTCAGTAGTTGTGAGGCACCCACTGAAACTACTGCTCTGTATGCAGTCAGTAGTATGTATATATATCTATCTATATATATAAAGGAAGATGTCCTGACTGCCTGACTTAGAAACAACGCACAGCCTAAACCGCTGGTCGTAGGAACTTGAAATTTGGAGAGCATGTGTGTTTTAATTTGTAGGGGTGTACTAAGAAATGATTTTTGAAACTCCACCCTTAAGGGGGTGAAATAGGGGGGTGAAGTTTATATGGAATTTGCTCATTTCTGGACTTATAAGTATAAAAACAGGAATACAAGTTATTGATTATAATTGAAAATGACCTGTGTAGGTAAAATGGACAAAACTTCCCCTAAAAAGGTAAGATGGGGGGGTAAAGTTTGTATGGAAATTTTCTCATTTCTGGATTTAGAAGTATGAAAATTGGTACATAAGTTTTCGATTACAATTGAAAAATATCTGTGTAGGTGAAACGGATAAAACTCTCCCCTAAAGGGGCGGAAAGGGGGATAAAGTTTGTAAAAAAATTTTCTCACTTCTGGACTTAGAAGTATGGAAATAGGTTTATAAGTTCTAAATTACAATTAATAATAAAATATATGATTAGATATAAAAACACTATAAAATTATTATAAAAACCTAATAGGTACTTATTATTATATACGAATTTTCGATCAGGTTACGTATCCTGAAGCGAGTTTAAATTTTTTTTATTTTGTAAAGGACACCCACGCGGGCGGAGCCGCGGGCAGAAGCTAGTAGTCATATAATAATATTAGGCCAGGATTGGCAGACTCCACATATTTTCGAGAACATTACGGAGAACTCTCTGACAAGTAGGTTTGTACCCGATGTTTTACTTTACCGTTAAAGCGACCTTTTTAATACACACATAATCTCGAAAAGTCCGAGATGCATGTCTTGGGATCGAACTGCATGGCAGTCCAACGGTGGTCACCTACTAAGCTATGTAAAGATATCTATCCATAAATCTATGTCTTCTCAACAGCACATACAAACTAACAGCAATTATTATAAAAAATAGCAAACGCCTCGACTTGAGTAAGATGTCCGCCTTACCTCGTTTATAAGTTGCTCAAAGCGAGGCGCATCGTTACGGGCTGGACGATTTAACGAACTAATTATTTGAGTTATTGCTCACGGCCAGGCACGATCGTTCAACTTAATTGTTAGATCACGGCCGCGAAAAGGAAGTTATTGACTTTAAATGTGGGTAGTAATATCTGTCATGGGAATCCCGTGATATATATAATATGTTTGCTGCCTATCATGCGGTCTAGGGTTAAATGTCCAGGTCGGTATTTTTTTTGCTATGCTATTTTAACACATTTTAGGACAATTTCAGGTTACTGCTTAGAATTTCCCTAGTAGACGTCTATCAGTAAGCCCACTAAATTTCCCTTGGTCACGCCATAACTTGAGAACGATATTACCAAATTTCATTCGTCTTTCTTTTTAAGTTTTTTAGTACTTTGTAGAAGGTACGGAAAGAAAGGTTAAGTTAAATGTGCAGAAAATGTTAAGTTCAGAAAACTTAATGTCTATTTTAACTGCGCGATTTTGACAGATCGTCTATGACAGGAGAGCGCTGAGAAATATATGTGGTGTGACTCTGAAAGATAGAATAAGGAATAGTGTGATTAGAGAGAGATGCGGCATGAAAGTGGATATAGTGACAAGAATAGAAAGGGGCATGTTAAACTGGTTTGGGCATGTAGAAAGAATGGACGAGGAAAGACTGACTTCTTAGTTTATAAGGCTAGTGTGAATGGAACAGTCGCAAGAGGAAGACCTAGACGAACGTTTCTTGATCAGATCGGAGGCGTTCTGGACAAAGGCCAGGTTAAGAGCACCTTGAACCGAGGGGCGTGTATGAGGAAAGTGATGAAAGTGAATGAAGCCAGAGAAGTGTGTCAGGATCGTAGCAAATGGAAATCCGTAGTCTCTGCATACCCCTCTGGGAAACAGGCGTGAATGTATGTATGTCTAAGACAGGACAGCGTCTGTCTGGTCAGCTAGTATTATATAGAAACTAAAACATAATTGGCGTAATAGTGGTCTTATACAACTCTTTCTACTACTTTGAGGATACCTATAAGCCGTAAGTCTATACATCTTACCTAACATAACAAATACGAATGTGAGTTTGTTTGTTTGTTGCGCTTTAACGCCTTAATTACTTGACCGATCCTTATAAAATTTTTCATACACGTTGTCAAGATTACAGAAAAGGACATCGGGTACCTTTCATCCATAAAAAAGTATTGTCGCGAGCGAGCAAAGCTGCAGCCACAAGCTAGTAAAAATTATAAATCCAAAGTGTCAGTCCATTTGTTACCATATCGCGGTCAAACCATTGAACCGATCTTGATGAAACTCTGCAAGGATATAACTTATGCCCTAGATAAGGCCATAAGCCTTAAAAACAAGAGAGAGCTCGTAAATTATAAAGACACAAGAATTAAAATGAATCATAAGAAAAACAGTACAAAACCTTTCTCTCTTCCATTATACAACATTATCCAATTGAATGCGAAACTATAAGTTTTTGCCAATAACGAACATATCCCAAGATGGCTGCACCAATAAATCACGGCGCTTGTAAAAACGATATAATAAAAACAGCGATGAGTGCGTGGGCTTATAAGGGAATATATGAAGACCAAATGCACTAGAATGTGAATGACGGGATTGCAAAACAGAGCCTTGGAGTCAGACTGTACGGATGGCGTAGTGGTTTGAGCGGTCACCCCGTTAATGGTAATGCGCAGAGGGTTGTGGGTTCGATCCGCAAACGGGACCAAAATTTGTGTGACCCACAAATAGTTGTCCGAAGTCTAGCTGATTTTTGTGTCCGTTGACAGGAATTATTCCTAGTGTGGAAGTCCTAACTAATATTATAAATGTGAATGTGAGTTTGTTTGTTTGTTTATTACGCTTTCACATCTTAACTACTCAACCTTCTTCCTCCCCCTAGACTTTATTATTTCCAAGTCACTTGGGGTAGGCTTTTCTAGTGTAACCGGATTTGATTGGATATCAGTTTTTACACGGAGCGGCTGCCACCTGACCTCCGCAACCCGAAGGCTAATGATTCCCTAAGGCTAGACCAGTGTCAGGATATTAGAGGGTACCTACTGACTTTCCCAATAACGACTGCCATTGAAGTTCATGGCAGCCGGGACCGACGGCTTAACGTGCTCTTCGAGGCACGGAGCAGGCGATAATTGTCAATCAATAAACAATAAGCTTAACTACTCAACCGATCATCATAAAATCAGAGGTGCAGAAAAGGACACAGAAACCTTTCATCCAGAAAAAAGTACTGTTGGTAACCTAAACAAACCTAACGTACATTTACGCGAGCGTAGCCGCGGGCAAAATCTAGTTGTCTATAAAGAGAAAATATATATCTTCACGCCGATTTCCTGAAGGGGTAAGCAGAGACTACAAATTTCCACTTGGTTATACCTGATACACTCTATGGTCAAGAAAATTAACTAAGAAAAGTTAAAATGTTCGCGAGATCCGATATCTGAAATCTATATATTTATTCTATATACAGACACGTATATAGGTAAATGTATACAGAATTATAGACAAGCTGCAATATATATAACGATACGTGTATATATTATACTATATTTTGGCCACATCTTCGCCCGCTGGTTTACCCACAAGAACGCATATCGGGACATAAAGTATCCAGGACATTGTCTACGTATGAGCAAAGTTTTAGACAAAGCTATTAAGCGGTTTACGTGTGATTGAATTAAAATCTTACGAGCCTTGAAACATCTAAACATCTCAACAAAATTGCACATTTATATTATAAATAGTAAGAATCAAATTAATTTAATGCCGCGACAATAATCTTTTAATTTTAAGGATCTATCTCTTTGATTTTTACACTCTTTCACATGGGCTATTTGCTTTAAGCGACTTTGAATCGAATCCGGGCCTTACGATCAGCATTAAATGTACATGCCATCTTACACCACTGAGCCTATATACTATGATCTCACAGTACCTGGTACCCGATTAACTATTTACCTTGAAAAGTTAACGCGCACCGCAACGAACATCCGGACAACTTTCCAACGGTAAAAATGACACTAAAATCAGCTTAACGGTTCCTGAGATTTCATATAACAGACATACAGAAAGCACTTCGTGATTTAGACGTTATTTATAGCACGTAATTTGCATACCTACGACGAATGCAGCTAATGAGCTGACTATATGACTGAGTTGGTGAATACCCTTTTTACACATTGTTTATTATATACAGGGTTTGTCATTAATAATGGATAACCCGTTAGCTGGAGGTTAACCAGTTATCAGGCAGTAAGAAAATAATATTTTTATGTCAGGGTTGCCATACTTTTTTTAATATTCGTAAGTTTGTTTGTCTGCTACGCTTTCACGTCTTTACTACTCGAACGATCATCATGAAATTTCACATACACGTTTTCAGGGGAACAGAAAAAGACATAGGATACCTTTTATCTACCAAAAAGTATTATTACTAACTGAACATACATTTAAGCGAGCGATGCCGCCAGGAAAATTTCTGTGATGAATGTTATCTTAAATGAATATCAGCATCGTCTAGATTTGATTCAAGGGTCCTTCAGCGTGATTCTATGCTCGAACCCAACAACTGTCGGTCTCAATGGCGTGGTGGTCAGTGTAACCGACTGCCACGCCTGAGGTCGCGAGTTCTTTCCCGCACAAGTCAAACATTTGTGTGCATGAACATGGATGTTTGTGTTGGTCTGGGTGTTTCTATGTATAAATGTATGCATTTACAAAAAAAAGTATATATGTATGTTAATAAGGAATGTTGCGAATATTCGCATCCACATCCGCAATTGCGGAGCTTCCGCATTGATTTAGACATCTGCATCCGCATCCGCAACCGCAATAATCAACGCGGATATTAATGTGGATCCAGATATAGCGTAGGTTACGATAAGAAAGAAAATAGTTGTCCAGTAGTACGTGTTTAATTTATGAACCTTTGCAAAACAGGCTTGAACCTGCGAAGGCGGTGATATTAGATACTTTTTATTAAATAAGATGAACAATTTTCATGAACATCCGCATTCACAATTGCGGAACTTCCGCATAGATTTGGACATCCGCACCCGTATCCGCATCCGCGGATGTGAGTCTTCGAATATCCGTATTAGCTACGCAGATGTAACAAAATCTGCATCCGTAACATCTCTGGTATGTTTATCCATTGTCTAGTACCTATAGTACAAGCTCTGCTTAGTTTGGGCTAATTAATTAGGCTAGATGGTGTTGTGTGTATGTAATAGTATAGTATAATATAATCCACAATTGCGGAACTTCCGCATCGATTTGGACATCCGCAACCGTATCCGCATCCGCGGATGTGAGTCTTCGAATATCCGTATTAGCACCCGCAGATGTAAAAAAATCTGCATTCGTAACATCTTTAGTATGTTTATCCATTGTCTAGTACCCATAGTACAAGCTCTACTTAGTTTGGGCTAATTAATTAGGCTAGATGGTGTTGTGTGTATGTGGTAGTATAGTATAATATAATAACTGTGAATTGGCAATCGATCAGTCTTACCACTAAGCTTATATCATGCTATTATTATGACTGTAATATATATTTAATTTGTAGAACGAGTACCGCTGAGTTATAGGCTGTAGGAATATTCCGTTAGCTCGACATTGAACGTGATTCCATTTCAGAGATACTATTATTGAAGCAACTTGTTATTGAACTATTTCACTATGATTATGATTTATTACATTATTTTCTTTGTGTGTTTTCCATTAAGTTAAAGTAAAACGTGGTTAAATCTTGAAATCAAACTTGTTTTAGTGTACTATGTAATGGAATAATAAGTTTTAAGCTTTTGCATTGCATGGTTCATATGTAATACGTTACGGAGATTAACGCGATCGTACATATTGTTTATCTTTAGATGTGTTACGCACGTTACATAGCAGGCTTGCTGGTCGAAACGTCAACGTTTTGACCAGCAAGCCCACCATGTAATGAAAATGCCCAATTTTCGGCCACACTGGTACGTACTGTGAAACTCATTTATTCCGAAATGCGTCCTGTATTTGGTACGTATCGTTTTCCGGCTCTTATATTAAGGAAAAAATTGTTTTACCTACGGGTAATTAATTTTTGACACATGTTCTATATGACTTGTTTTGTAAATATACTTAGGTACCGGGCCTTCAATGCTGCCATGAAGTAGTTACGGAGTAATGTAAATTTGAAAGAAATAATGAAAGAACAATGTTTTCATTTGTATCGCCATTACACAACACAGTAAAATATAAACATATACAGAACAGACTATTAATGGAGACTAAATTAGGTTCCTGCTTCACATAATGTTGCAATTTAGCTGCATTGCACGCAACGCTGGTATTCTTGCAGGATCTATACAGTACTAGCTTTAACCCGCGGCGCCGCCCGCATGGTTTAAATGAAGTAGCCTATGTCCTTCCCAAGGTTTTAAACTATATCTGTACTAAATTTCATCTAAATCGATTGAGTGGTTTAGCCGTGAAAATGTAACAGACAGACAGAGTTACTTTCAAATTTATAATATAAGTAAGGATGTGAGCAATAAAAACAGGCGAACCGCATACGCCACATACTATATCATCAAACAAAACGTGTTTTAGTTGTATTTGGTGGATACAATACACAACAATTACTGTTCACCGTTCACCTTAATTGCTCTCTTCATCTTAATCAATAAATATAAAAATAAAAAAGAAGAAATCCGTACAAACTATATTGTAAGTTTGGCAGTAAAAACTTTAGTAATGTCTTTATTGTAAGTCTGCAGAACCTGTCTAACACACACATACAAACATGTTAGGAAATGTTCAGCCTGTGAGGTCCTCATTTGTTTATGTGCGACGTCGCCGGTTCGACGCCTGCGCGGTGAAAATATTTATTGCCTACAGATACTTGTAGCGAGTGAGTGTCAATAAGATTTATGTGCGAATGTATTAATGTTTTATTAATAGAAAATATCAGTTCAAAATATAAATACATAGACGCACTCATCCTTGATGGGGTAGACAGAGATGTATTACATATTTGTTTTATCTTTTATTTTTATAAAGTTTACTATACTTCATAAGCTTCGTCAGGTTTTCTCATCGCCTTTACCGCAATGCCTGAAGATTTGACCATTTGACCAGTTCGTCCTATCTGATATGACCTACGGTGCCCGTGGACACTCACGGTAGGGCTAGTCCAAAAATTGCAAGTTACCCAGCGAGCTATGGAGCGAGCTATGCTTGGTGTTTCTTTGAGGGATGATCTCAGAAATGAGGTTATCTATCAAAGAACCAAGGTTACCGACATAGCTCGCAGAATAAGCAAGCTGAAGTGGCAATGGGCTGGCCAATTCTGTAGAAGGACCGATGGCCGTTGGAGCAAGTGAGTCCTAGAATGGAGACCGCGACTTGGTAAACGTACGTCCGGCCAGATGAACTGATGACCTGAAAAAGGTAGCTGGGTAAGACTGGATTCGAAAGGCAGAAGACCGGATGTTGTGGCGTAAAATGGGAGAGGCCTATGTCCAACAGTGGACTGCGGTGGGCTGATTGATTGATTGATTGATAACATTATATTATAGTTTTTATAAAGTTAGTAATAATTTCTGTGCTGCGAAAAACTTTACTAGCATTCAAAAAAAGGACATAAGCAACACCCAGACTCAAAACAACAATTTGTGGATCACACAATTTTTTGTCTCGTGTGGTGATCAAACTCACTACACTCGGCACAGTGTCAGCGTCGAGGCGACCAATTAAACTACTACGTCATCCGCGCAATCTAAAATCTTTGTAAATTTCACCAACTACTTTTAAACTGTCAAGTCTTGATAAACCAGACATAATTAATTATTCTGTCTGATTTATTATTGTATCGGGCCACCGGTGTACCACTGCGACTCAATAGGTTAAGAATCATCGTAATAGAAGGAGACCTTTGTCGTCAATAGGACTGTCTCTAAAAATTTCCACACAGAAAATATAGAAGTAACATTGTGTCCTACATGGATTCGAACCCGAAACCACATGATTTACACCGTAAAACTAACTATTCTGCCTAACATCATAACAAAAGCTAAAAGCTTTTGTTATCAAAAATGAACGTTTTGCCTGATGAACGAGTCTGTATTGAACCTGCATACATATTATGAAAATTCCCACAGTCAAACCAGTACTTTACAGCAAACAATGGCCAGCATACCCAACAACGAACAGTTTTCACTCACTGCTACATAATAGACTATATATTTCGTTCACAACTTGCTAGATATGACCCACTTGGACCACATAAATCACAGGTCTGTGCTTCGTTAAGCTGTTATGCTATTTTTATATGTTATACGCCTTCTTATGAATGATGGGGCTAATTAAAAATAGCTGTAAATAATACAGCATTGTGGCTATACACGATATTAAAAGCTCAATGCTATTTTCGGCATATTATTATGTAAATGGAGCAGCCTGCCAGAGTACCTAAGTATGTTTACCCTACAGAATAGCGATACGCAATTATCGATTAAAATCGATTTATTCGAATCTTCAATCAGATTGAAGTATTCAAAACTTTAATAAAATTCGAATGCTCAAATTTAATATTGAATGATTATTTGTTTATGTATTAAGCCTACCTACTAAATAAGAATACAATACGGATAGGTAACTAAGCAAGCGACGAAGATGGCAATATAAAAAAATATATATAAAAGTTGACTAGTGTGTACGAGAATATCGTCTTGTAGTACGCAGACGGTACAGAAATACTATGGAAATCCTAAAAATAAGTCTTTGATACGAAAGATCGAGCACCATTAATTGACCACACCCTATCTATCGATCATCATCATATCAAGTTTCAAATATTCAAGTAAGCAAGCAATGACTACTTTTTGAAAAATACCATGAAAATGAGTGACTTATAGCTAGTAAACATTAAAACGGTCTGCTATGTAATGATAAGCGGGCCTCGACTACCACCACGTCAAGTGTTGTAGCTTACGAGTGATCCCCACATGGGACAAAAACATTGTGATCTACAAATATCTGTTCCGAGTCTAGATGTTTCTCGATCCGTTATTTTAAAGTCCTCCGACACAGGAAAAAATCCTAGCACGTAAGTTGTGTTTAAAATAATAAAGAAACGTTAGCCTATGTAAAGGGGATGATATTATTTTCCTTCATGAATGAATATGCTGGCGATAAACAAATAAAAAATATGTGTGCCTTACATTAAGACGTATTACAGATATAAAGAAAAGATTCTTTATATCTGTCGCACATTAATACATCAAATCATCACGAAAGGGGTTGGTAACATCCACCTGCATACTCAAATGATAACGATCACCAATCCACCTGTCACGCATACTGAATACACACCCTCCCTTGAGAAAACACTTGACTGTGACGGGTTGATCGAGGTCCCGTAACCGACATTTTGTAAAGCTTTGACAACCGGTAAGGTTAGGAAGCGGAACGCTATTCGTAGCGTCCATTCCTATATGCCAAATATTTCTTTGAAAATATACTGGCATTTTCTAAACTTCGTTTGCGACACAGACATACTTAATAGCTTACCGATGTAAACAATATTTCTGCGTTACAAATATTGAAGTGGCTAATGCCATATAATGCTATATAGTTTTTTATCAAATTGGTTGCATTAGAACTGTCGTTTGGATAGTAATATGAACAATACTAACATTCATACATGATAGCATAAAATAATCTGAATTGTACATATGTCCAGATTGTAAGGTGTATGTAAGGAAACAGAGTTAAGAGGTACACCTCTTAACTCTGTCTCCTGACGGCACCTTATCCCTCTGTCTCCAGCACTATAAGTTTTACATATATCGTCCAACGTGACTTGACACATCGATAGTCTTATGAAAACTCAGGGCGACGATACACCTTATCGAGAACTGTAAAATACTATGATAGACTGGGTGAGGAAGGTGGTACACGCAATCGAATAAGTTGATTCAATGTCACAAACATAACTGTATTATTTGATTGGTCGATGAAAAGTTTGTAGAATAGAATAGTTTAATTTGCATAAAATGTAGGTATATAAGTTGGCATATTATATAATTGGAGCCATTTACATTTTGTCCAAATTTTGACTTGTAAACTTCACCCCCCATATTATCTACTATTTGTATTTGTGACCTCGCAAAGAACAGTACGTTATTCGATGTAGTGGTAGCGTTCAAATTGTGGTGAGTAGGGCTGTGTAATCATGTCACCATTTCACTTATCAAATTGCCAATGGCGACAATGTATATTGTTAGGTTTTGTTTATTTTACACATATAAACTCACGCTGGCCTTCCGGAGGGCAGAGACTATGAATTTCCAATTCCTACCATCCTAACTTAAGTCTCTTGATTCAAATACTCTTCAAGCCACTCATTTGTTTAGATTACATTACAAGTCACCTCGTCTTATACCTATTGGATCTAACTATTGTGACAACACAAAGTGTGCTCCATAAAGGCTCACTTTAAAAAGCTGAATCTCATCAAGCATCTTATTTACGTTACATTTTCGAGTAAAAGAATCCGACCATTTATTTGGTCACGAGAAGTCTGACTGCGTTAAACCTAGTACCTAAGTTAAGAGCTCCATAGGCTCTCATTCCTTTTCTTTGGATCCTTCTTCTCTTTTTAATTTCTGCCCTGGAATTGGCAACAGTGACGTAAGCAGTCATAGGCCACAGCAACTACTTATCAACAGACAACTTGCATGCTTGGCAGCCAACTTCGTCTTTTAAAACAGTTTCGTTAAATAAAGACGTGTATTTCTTCCACAGCCGACAAATACCTTAAAACATTTGACTTTTAAATAGATACATAATTACGGGTACGTTTAAAAGGCACAATATAATAAAAACTGAAGCCTCACGTTATCGTTTATGCGGAATACGAGGAGATAATATCTTAGAGCCAGTTATTATATTAAAAATGTATTCCACATTCTCAGTACGAACAGTTGAGCGAGCGTCGTCCGTGCGTGAGAATACTATTAATTGTTACGATTAGAACTAACATATACTAGAAGACCTGTGGATTATAAAAAACAGCTTTATTTTTATCACACGTTTTAAGGTACACGTCTTCTTTTTATATATCATTAGTTACTGCATGTGGCTTTGTCCACGTGAATCCCACTGGACCGCATACCGGGTAAAAATAAAAGAAAAATAATATTCTTTGTGTTTTCCTGGACATGGTCTACCAGTTTAATGGCTTATGATAAGTTTGTTATTGAATCACTTGTCGATTCAATAACAAACTTACACACATTTACACAATTTTTACATTTATAATATTTGAAGGGTTAACATATATGTACGTATGAAAAATTACAAATTCCGAACATGAATACTTTCTTAATCTCGCTGCATTTTTCGATAGTAGGTAGGTATGTAGCCGAATTTGGTTTTCAGGCCAGGCAAAGTGCTCATGGGGTTTTCTGACAGGAAATTCTCTATAGCAAAACAAGATTTATAAATACGCCCTAGACTGCAAATTGATAGAAAGAAAGAAAGAAAGAAAATAATTTTATTTGTTCCACGCTCATAATATAAGGTAACAGAAAACACAACCAAAAGCACCTATAGAACAAATAAGGTCCTGCGTCAGCAATGTTGCAGTATGTGAGCTTATAGTGTCACGTAGTACACACGGCTACACATCAAGTTAGACACCCTATATACGCATAACTACGCTATATACAAAATAGAAAATTGTCGAAAAGGGACAATGCATAGTGGTGTCGATGTAATGGTAAGGGTAGAGCGTAACAAAAATATAACGCACTCTCTCGCATGATTCGCAGCGTTCAACTTTTTATAGTTCAAAATCCAAACAGTCTAGGTTGATGTGTCGCTGTATGTACTAGTATTAGTACTAATGAATTAACGAAATGAAATACATCTCTACCTACCCCTTACTCTGAGCCTGTGTGGGTACAACATTGTATCGTATTTTGCTGAGAACACATTTTTTATGGGCGATCGGTGCGGCTCGCCCATTGCCATGCCAGTCGTCAGCCTCCTAACTAAATAACGTGTTATCGTAAACGTATCGTGAAAGCGAATAGACCTTGTGTTTTGACCAGACTCTAAGTTTCATTTCTCTCCAAATAATTTACCCTTACCACCGGAACTCAGAAAACAAGCAGACGTAAATTCTTACATTCATCCCTATACGCAGGCTAAGTACATCAAGAGCTACGAGCTTGTAATTTAGAACTGACTGGACTGACAATAATTGCTGTTCATAAAATCATATATTTTACTACCGCAAAAGTTAATTTATGTACTCTTTAAATTTTTGATAGTTTTAGGATATGCACTCCTAAAATAATTATATTTATAGAATACGTAGGTATAATAATCAGGTAGGATTTTAGCTATATATAAACATGTGATTCAACCCGCTGGGCAAATTACAATCATAATCTACAACCAAGTTTGTCTTCTGCATATGCGGTAAGAACGATAGCTAGACATCTTAAGGAGGTGGTGTGCTACCAGATAGGAACCAGGAATCTTTGCTCCTTACGCTAGCAATAAAGCAATTTCCTTTTTGAATTAAATTAGCTATGATTTAATGGCGCATATGGTGTTATAAGCGCTATTCAATATGACATAAAATTAAAAGTAAATTATAATTTTGCATTGTAAATAGTCTGTTCGAAGAACTTCATTGTAAGAAAAATGAGGGCTAAATAAAGAAGTGCCTTTTTAATCGTTGTTCACATCAACAATTGGTCTACCAGTTTAACTATCACTCGCCTTAAGGACCTTAGTGCTACGCTCAAGCCTTTAAAACTATATCGATATCCAACCAGTTACAATATGCATGTAAATTAGCATTTTATTTGCGTAACATATCGCATATTGGCGGTAAGCACACTATAGGGTGTGCAACACTATATATTTTAACTGTCCATAGAATCTATTACCAATATATAAGTTAAAGAGTTTGTTAATATTTGAATGTAGGTACACAAAGCGACACATCAACCGAGACTGTTTGGACTTTGAACTATTAGAAGTTGAATACTGCGAATCGTGCGAGTGCGATATATTTTTGTTACGCTCTATCCTTACCATTAGATCGACACCACTATGCACTGTCCCTTGCCGACAGTTCTCTATTTTGCATGTAGCGTAGTTATACGTATATAGGGTGTCTAACTTGATGTGTAGCCGTGTGTACCAGTCGGATTTGTAAATCTTTTTGCATTTGATATCCCAATTCTTTAGGGAGGGCTAAATATTGATAGAATAGTTGTCTATGTTGATTATGCGTTTTATTTTATACTAGAATTTGCTCGCGGCTTCACTCGCGTAAATGGTATGTTAAGGTTGGGTTATGTCAATTCTTAATCCGCCAAAAACAGTACTTTTTTGGACGAAAGGTATCTTTTGTCCTTTTCTGTACCCTTGACAACGTTTATGCGAAATTACAAGAAACAAACTCACATTTTCATTTATAATATTAGTTAGGATGCGACAACAAATACTGTTTAACAGAAATAGAACGTGCATTCAATATTAATTTTGGGTATGAGAAAATGTGAGTGATATAGCGCATAGTGTACTCGCGTATATAAAATCGCGGATAAACCGTAGACCACATAGACGAAGCCATGGGCAAATTGTAGAGTATAATATACCGCCTAAAACAGAAGGAAAAAGAAAAGCTTTTTCCATACTTGTTTAGTATGTTATTCATAATTCATAATTCATAATTCATTTATTTCTTGCGAATATGGGTAGGTATACATTTCTGTGCAGATCTTAATGCTAGTACAATTATTCGTTCTTAGACCATATCCAGCCATAGGGCATGCAAATTTGGCTGTCATCTAATTCTATGAAATAATAACATGTCATAATATACGTAAATATGTCAAAGAATAATATTGAAAATGTTAAACAACTATGTAAATATGTCAAATAATAATAAATGTTATTTTCAAAATTAATTGATTGACATTACAATTGACATTAAATTGAGTTCATAAATTTTCAATATTCTTATCCTCTAAAAACTCCTTCAGCGAATATTTTCCTTTATTACATGTCAAAAAGACGTCTCCCGCACTAGGAACAAATCCTGAATCGCGGGGGACTTAAACAACATTTAAACATCGTACACAAAGGAAATTCACATTCGGAACAACTGTTTGTGGTTCACACAAATCTTTGTCCCATGTGGGGCTCGAAACCACAACAATCGACCATTTCTACTACTACGCTATTTATACAGAACTGTTAATTATATATAACGATTAGAAGTCAATGGTATTCATGCCGCTAACTGTACTTGCCGAATTTGGATTTCTCTTCTCCCTGTTTAAACAGAAACCCAGGTTTAATGTACCCAACGGTGATGCCATAGTGCTGTTTTAAAAACTCTACGATCCTAACTATAATTTTTTGAGTTTGTTTGTTACGCTTTCACGCCTTAACTACTCGACCG